>OY757934.1:72866767-72961767 GCA_963585895.1 Sepioteuthis lessoniana
CCATTCTAGATTATGCAGCAGAGATTCGGCCTGGGTGGGTGTATTTGCCAGAAGTGGAATGTCATCGGTGTAGCCTGTGTCTGTAATAGTTCGTGCTGATTATCGTCTGCTTCTTGCTTTTTCCAGAGTAAGGCCATTTTCTTTCAATAAATCTATCGACATCCGAAGTACGTAGTCTAGGCAGATTATAAACTTGTATAGTGCTGATGGGGCCCTTTTGTAGCACATGCAGTCCGTGTCTCTATCCGGTGAGCGTACTTTTACTTTTCTGTTTTCATAGAACATCATTATGACTGCAACGTTCTCTCTGGGTTGTACGTAGGCAAAAATTATTTACTCCATCTCCTCTCTGTATATGGAGTCAAATGCTCACTGAAACTTACGAACAAGTTCACCTACCTCGGAAACAGTGTCTCATATACCAAAAATGACATAAATACACGAGTAGCTAGCCATGAACAGCGATCGATAGGCTCTCGGTCATATGGAAGTCAGACCAAGCCGATAAAATTAAGTACAATTTTTTCCAAGCAGCGGTCGTGTCCATACAACTGTATAAATACACTACTTGGGCACTGACCAAGCACATGAAGAAAAAAGCTTGACGGCAATTGCACAAAGATACTACGAGTTATATTAAACAAATCCTAAAACACAAAACAGCAGCTGTAAGGCCACCTACCACCCATCTCGAAGACTATCCAAATTAGATGAACAAGCCATGCGGAACACTAATGGAGGAGTAAGGACAAACTCATCAACGACGTTCTCCAATGGACCCCTTCACACGGACACCCAAGTGTAGGACGACCAGCTAGAACTTATCAACAACAGCTCTGTACGGACACGAGATCCAGCATGGAAGACCTGCCGGAAGCAATGAATGATAGAGACAGATAGAGTAAGGCAAATCCACACGAGCAGCGCGAGATGATGATGATGATGATATATATATATATATATATATATATATATAGAGAGAGAGAGAGAGAAGAGAGCAGTTCCTGTGGAGTCGTGGCTAACCTGCTGAACTGGGACATCGTAGTAAGCGAGTTCGAAGTTCAGGGGTGCTCTTATATTCACTTTCGAACGACTACACTTGTGAAATGAATGAACTCCCTTCTTCCCACAACTATAGATTAAATCGAACCAGTACTGTCTTTTTATAATGATGGTTTTTCTGTGGAGTTTTCTTTTCAACTTTTCATTTACTTAGCTTTCCTTTGCACAACGCAGGCTACGTTTATTTTTCCTTCACACCACATGATCGATACAAACTTGCCAATAAAAAAACAGAAAAACATGTGTCAGATTATGTCTTTTTGTTCTTTGTCTCTTTCTCTCCGATTCATTCTCCAGCCAGTCGATGGAACTAGACTGACTGGATCCTCTACCGTGAGTAAGACTCCCCTTGAAAAAAGCTGTGTCCTAAGTATTACGCTAAACTGCATCTGAGAGGGATGTTCCACTTCTGAAGTTGTGGGTAATGTAGAGTACCCCTTCATTACCTTTACTCCCAGGTCCACCCTGACTAGGGTTTGTAGAACCTGTTAGGGCCTCATCTATGGGTCAAATCAATCTAGTGTCCTAGATATGACACTAGAATGCATGCTTTAGTCCTGGAAGTTTTGGGAATGTAGAGTACCCTTTCATTACCATTACTCTCAGGTCCACTCTCACCCAGAGTGGTAGTACACACTCCGGTCCTATTTATGGGTCAAATAAATTTGTTTAAATTTATTCATATTCGGTTGGAACGTGTGTAAAAAAAAAAAATCCTAAGAAACAACCGCACAAAAAATATAAATATATTTGAACAATGAACGCAATTCCCTAACCTCTTGACATAAAATCATTCTTTTCAGTCTGACATGGCTTTAAATCAATGGATCCCTCAATCCCTTTTGTATGCAATGCAATATTCTAAAATTATTTTCATTATTTTTTTGTTGTTCTTTTTTAATTTACTTTGGTAGGACATTATGAAGAACCTCATCTCGACGTTCCAATCCGATACACCAAATGGAAATATAAAATGAAAAACAACCGTCTAATCCCATGAAGATAGATCAGACTGACTATAGAATACATTTTAATAGTACAGTGTGGATTTGCTGTATTTTCTGAGGTTTTCAAGTTTTACTCATAAATTTTCATTTTTATCTTATTTAATTTTGTTAGCTAGACACCTTTAATAAGAATATTTAATCATAATAAATGCCTACCATGCAGGATGTGGCTTATGAAGTCCATCTGTTCATAAACGCGTACGAATTTTATCCACAAAGAACGCCCTTACGAGATGATTTAACGTGCTCATGACTAAAATGTTGTGGAGCAAAAACGTGACCTTTCGTATTAAAAAAAATTGCCAAGCTGGTTATTATTGAACTTACCCATCTTAGACAAAAGGCTTGCGCAGATCTTTTGACGTAAGCTTCTTAAATGTTTAACAGGGAAAACTCAACAACTTTTTTAAAGGAATAAAAACTGGCGAACGGTATGAAAGCTACTTTGATATGTTATTACCAAAAGTATTCCAAACAAACATCAACCTCAATAAATCAATGCATATCCATATATTACAATATCTCACTTAGGCAAGCGTCGGCACATATTCAACCAGCCCAATCGGCAGGGGATGTAAAATATACCGACCACATCTCTGTATGTCCTGATATGACATTAAACAATTTGACGGCGACGCTCCAGCCTTGGAGATTTGGGCAATTTGGAGTACACTTTTACTGCTATTACTCTCAGATCCACACTGATCTGGAGTGGTAGCACCTGGTTGGGTCTCCTGTCTATGGCTCAAATAGAACAAATTGTGTGCAAACAAATGACTGATGTTAAATTGTAACTGTTATATAGCTATACTTAAAATCATTTAACTGTGTACAATAAAGAGATCAGGCTTGTATAAGAATATTATCAACAAAATATCTCTTCAAATCATATATTCATTTAATATGTATGCATAGAGAGGATATGGCGTGAAATAACCTACAATTGATATGCCATAAAACCCAACCAAACCAAATCATATATATTCAATGTATATATATATATATATATATATATATATATATATATATATATATATATATAAAGAGAATTTGGTATTAAATAACCTACAACGGCTGAAATGCTATAAAAACCAACCCAACCGAACATAGTCAACGGTTCTAAATAGCAGTCAATTTCTTGTCTATGAGATCATTTGACCATTTAGTAACAGTTACAAAGCCCTGAATTAGGGTATGTAATCATGCTATCCGAAATTTGATACACTTACTCTATCACAAATAAGGATCACTATTTACTTAACATGGAAAGGAATAGCGCCCTCCCTGCACCTCGGTGTAGTAGCTATTGAAAAGGGAGCCTTCGGGTCGTCCCCAACTCGACTACGGTCGCTAACTTTAGTTTATTTACATAATTCATATACTAAAATATAGGAAGGTGTAGTCCTTGTAGAGTAGTGGTTAACCTGCTGAATTACGATATGGTAGTAAGCGAGTTCAAACTCCACTCCTGCTTTTACTTTGACTTTCAGATAAATACACTTGGGAAAGGCATTGACTCCCTTATCTCCTCAGCTATAGATTATATCGCTCCAATGCTGTTCTACTAGAATGAATTTGGCTTTAAAAAATCCACGGAAAAAAGAAAGAATCTTTGCACAGAATATAATAATATCTCTCGATATACTTTCATATACATCTATATGAATATTTATCTATATACATCTATATACATCTGTATTAATATATATTAATATACATCTATATGAATATTTATCTATATACATCTATATACATCTGTATTAATATATATTAATATACATCTTTAATAATATCTATTTATATACAGAACAAATTCTGTCAAGGAATTCGCCTGAAATTGTTCATTTCAATCTTCAAATAAAATGGACATTTCATATGCCGGCACACACGATATATTATAATAATTTATCTTTTATGTCTGTATCTACCAGGGTCCAAGTTTTTCTTCTTTTTCTTTTATCTCTATCGTGAAAAACAATTTTCATTGTCCCAAAATCCAAATGGTTTCAAATTTGTTATCATTAATAATTGATAGTTACATAACAAAAACAATTAAAGCATTTAGAAAATCATCATCATCATCATGTCGTGTTGCTAGCACGGATATCCCTGACCCTCTCTCGCCACTTCTCCCTATCGTTCATCGCCTCCGGCAGGTCTTCAGGGCTACATCCCGTATCCTCACATAGCTGCTGAATGTATGCTCGAGCTGGTCGTCCTGCTTTTGCTTGGCCATATGTGGGGGTCCATAGGAATACATCACTTATGAGCTCGTCTATGCTTCTCCAGCAGTGTCCTGCATGTCTGGTTCGTCTAACTTGGATAGTTTTCGTGATGGGAGGTAGGTGGCCGTATAGTTGTTGCCTTGAGGGGTGTTGCCGCCAGGACTTATTCAATATTGGTCACAGTTGGGTCGACTTAGTCTTGAAATTGTGACCTCCGTGTTTTGATAAAGAAATAAAGAAATAAGAAAGTTTTTTTTTATTTCAAAAAGAAGAAAAAAAAGGCAAATTTTTAATTCACTGAAGAAAGTTCCAAACAATAACATTCTTAATAGATGATGCAAAAAGTAAAAAACATAAGAAATAAAATAAAGCCGGGTTATTATAGCTTTCTACGAGACACACTAGCACCATACCTCTTTATCATCTATCTAGACAACGTACTCAGAACATCTATCGATAAAATCAAAGAAAACGGTTTCAAGTTAACAAAAGAAAGAAGCAGAAGGTACCCCGCAAAAACAATTACCGACGCCGACTACGCCGATGATATAGCGCTTCTGGCAAATGCACCCGCCCAAGCCGAAACCCTGCTACATAGTCGGAAACGAACCGCTGCAGGCATTGGCCTCCATGTCAATGCATACAAAACGGAAAATATGTGCTTTAATCGAATAGGCGACATCTCCACAATAAATGGTAGCCCTCTGAAACTAGTTGATAAGTTCCGCTACTTAGGGAGCAATGTCTCATCAACCGAGACAGACATCAACACGCGACTAGCAAAGGCATGGACGGCTATTTATTGGCTTTTGATCATATTGAAGTCAGACCTGACCGATAAAATGAAGCGCAGTTTCTTCCCAGCAGCAATCGTGTCGATACTGCTATATGGATGCACTACATGGACGCTAACAAAACGGATGGAGAAAAAGCTTGACAGAAATTACACAAAAATGCTGCGAGCAATATTGAACAAGTCCTAGAGACAATACCCCACAAAGCAGCAGCTGTACGGCCACCTACCACCCTTCACGAAACCTATCCAAATTAGATGAACCAGACACGCAGGACACTACTGAAGAAGTAGGGACGAGTTCATAAGTGATGTACTCCTATGGACCCCTTCACATGGCCGAGGAAAGGTAGGACGTCTAGCTCGAACCTACATAGAGCAGCTCTATGCCGATACGGGATGTAGATCTGAGGATCTGCCGAAAGCAATGGACGATAGGGGAAAAAACGTAAAAACCATTGATGGCTCTATTGATTAATCCGAAGTAAAAAAAAAAAAAAAAGATCTTATTCACAGATTTAGATGAGATTTTAAAAATTAGCACTAGAAGATGAAAAATCGGCGAAAAATTTTCATAAAGTCGTTTATCCGTATTTTTTTTCTCTATTTTTCATTTGACTATGAGGTGGGCCCATCGAGGGGACTTGGTTTCCCAAACAAATATTCTAATGTTCGGGGACAACGGTAAACTAATAACCTCCGGCTCTGGGATTTGCAAAACCTATCAACACAAGTACGATATGACAAAAGTTCATTTTTTAGCAGAATACAGCTTGTATGAATTCAGAGTTTTCCTTCTCCCAGACTGGTTGCCACCATAAATCTAAAGAGACTAGTCTACCGTTAAAGAGATGGATTCATGACTATAAAACGAAAAACTGAACGAATACTTAACCCTTGCCAGAGAGCTGAAAAGATTCGGAACATTAAGGTAATACCCATCATATTTGGAGTCCTTGGAACAATCCCCAAGAATCTGGGGAAAAGACAAAGAGAACAGAAGATCAGAAGCCAAACTGGGGCCATCTAGATTACAGGACTGTGAAAATCAGAAAGAACCCAATGAAGAATCTTGGACATTTGCTGTCACTCTGACTCCAGTAAAAAGCCACCAATTCAAGCCAGTGTGAAAAACTGACAACGAGTAAAATATGATAGTAATAATAGTAAATAATGGGGACCTCCTAAGTTATTGCTAAGCTGTGGTCTGAGACCCTTTTGAGAGGAATGGTAAAGAATTGTAGTAATTGTTGTCGCTGGATATTCAGTTATATCTCCAGACATCTGGTCTGAACAAGCGAATGCATAAAATAATAATGATATAAAAAATTGTGCTGACAATGAGTGATTTAATGGACTTCATATAAAAACGTTACTTGCTATTTCTATATAAAAAATAAATAACAGTAAAAAATATTCATAACGAGGGCGTGCGTCGGTGAATATGAAAATGAAAATGAAAAAGAAGAAAAAGTCTATAAATAGATGTAGAAAAGAGATCAATAACAACAACGAAACCTCTAAAGGTTTTTAATAATTACAATAAAGACAATACAATTTCACGTTATTTATACAATAACGTAGTATTCCATTGAGACCTTCTTGTTGGTTCCATTTGACTTCTCGGGTTGTTCCCTGTGAATGACTTCTTGAACCCTGAACACAGGCGATTTTATAGGATAAAGCTCGAGAGACTTTCGAAAGAAAATGTCATCAAATTGAGAAACGGAAGTGTCTTTTATTTTTTTGGTGGGTCGGGGGAGAAAACTCTAACTTCTTTAAGGACAAAATAAATGAATAATATTATTGTCAGTTGCCTGGTTTTACTTTTATTATTTACATAGTGTACAAGGGTGAGAATGTGGGAATATTTAGGGGTAAACCAGTATGGATAGCACTCGGTTTAAAATTAAAACAAAATAGTAAAAATAAAGATTGAGCAGAAAAAACAATATAACGATGGAGAATTCTCAAGTGATCTCTATGGTTAATGGAGGGAAGTAGTGTGTCCTCTAGCGTCACACTGTATAGGGCAATATTTGAGTGCGTCTTCAGAAACGCGCTTATTTAATTTTTATTTGTTTAATTTTTTTTTTTTTTAGAATTTTTTCGTGTGATTTTTTTCTAGAAATTTATGCTTTCTCCTCCAGATTTCTTTCTTTTGTTATGAAAATATACATTTATATTACATGAATCCGTGGGGAATTTCTTTTATTAAAAAGATGATTTTCTTATTCTTATGCGTTTAATCAACAAGAAAACATTTTCTTTTGAACAGGTCACAATGTTATTAGAAAAAAAGCTTTGAGTTTTATTGTACATCAGTTTTTTTTTTTAATTTTTATTTATTTATTTTTTATTTTTTGCGTGGAATTAAACTGACCAGAGCCAGGGTTATTATTTGACACACTGTCAATTGAAAGTCTACACTCGCCCGTTGGGGCACGGACAAAAGTTTCCCTTTTTTCACCGCCAATTTCCCAAAGGCATTGGAATAGTTTGATCCTCTCACTTTAATGTCAAGGGTTACTGCTACCCATACATAGTTATCTCTCGGACCAGACAATGTTTTACACTGTTCTACTGAAAAAGAAAAAGAAATCATATACTACACACTGATCTTGTATTTAATCATATCCAATCGATTGTTAAAATACTGGACGATTCTCTGTCGGTTGGGTTTACGATATTCTTAAGAAAGAAGTAAAACTCGTACGACACAAAAAAATAGTTGTGGGTAAGACACTAAACAACATCTGATGATGGGAATTCAATTCTGGAAATTTAGGGAGATTTCATACTACAACATTGCTATAAGTCAAGTTATAGTGGTAGCTTTTAGGAACCCATGGGTCAAATGGATCCGTTTGAAGATTATTCATATATATGAGCGATTAATATCTTAAAATCTTCAATTATTTGTATTGATAATTGTTAAAAACAATACATATATATATATATATATATATATATATATATATATATATATATATATATATATAAACATTCATGCCCTACAACAGAATTACGAAAAATTCTCACCGAAAACACAACAATATTAGAATATCAAAATAACAAACAAAAATTACAGATTCTCGAAGCACTATATATTAGGAACATACAACTCAAGCTTAACAGAATTAATTTTCAAACCAGTGCTAATGTACTTAAATGCCTTTAGCTACTGACACTATTTATAGAACAATTTTAAAAGTAAACGCTACACACTGCAACGGCCCGGACACTCTTCTTCTTACAAAGTAGTTGTGTACATCCAAGAGTTGCATCACTTTTGTAATAGATCCTCCCTGATGATGGCCCAAAGTCGGGCAGAAAGTACTTGGGATATAAAAAATTATGGAAAATACATCAACCAATTGCCTACGAATACTATAAAATGAATACGGCAAAAAAATTTGTAGACAAAAATGTTTATTATGTTCAACGAATATATATATATATATATATATATATATATATATATATATATAATGTTGTTAAAGTGACATTTTGACCATCATAATGTTCTGAAGATGGTTTATTAAAACCGAGACGTTTTTACGTTGACTTTACACAATAATAAATTCATCACATTTGGGATACTTTGTTTTTCTATTTTCTTTACACACACACACACACACACACACACACACACACACACACACACACATATATATATGTATATATAGATATATATATATATTGTAACAGTGTTGGATGTCACTATTTCATTTTGTGGGTATTTTGGCGAACCAAATGTGATATAATTTGGAGAGTGATCAATATCAGTGATAGAGCTATAATTTAATAGTTATAACTAATACAAATTATCATTACCATCTAACACAAATCATACTTCAGCATAAAATACTATTATTTCATAATACTCTATAGTATATTACAATATAGCATATCTCATAACCATGATATTTATTGCGATTCTGGCCCACCATACTGCACTTGCCTATTATGCTTACAAACCAAAACTTTATTTCATTTGAAATGAAATGATGATATTTTGTTCCTTAGTTAAAATCATCATCAGCACACACACACACACACACACACACACACACACACATATAAGGAGTTGTACACAATTCTGACGTTCTTTTGACTGTATTATTCCACATTTTCAATTCTTTCATCATCTTTCTTTATTTGCCCGATGATTCTCTGTGTTATTGCTATACATCGACTGACCAATTTTTATGATTTCAGGTTCAAATGAACAGCTACAGCAGCAATTGGAATACACCCTACGAAAGCCTGATTGTCAAAGCTGGTGAGTTTAAAAAATGCAAACTGGACGTCAGGGCACTTTAGAAGAACGATATGCAATAAAATTCTGTTTTATACTTGGGAAAATGCCACAAAAACGTATGGAATGCTTCACACTGCTTTTCGACCATCTTGCATGAATCGAGCATGAGTTTTTGAGTGGCATAAGAGATTCAAGGAAGGCAGGGAGTCTGTGAGGGATGATGAGAGGTGTGGGAGGAGTAAGGAAGGCAATACACCAGAGTTGATTGGCCAAAGGGTTAGGGTTAGTGTTACTATGTTGCGGTTTTAAGGGAGTTTAGGAAGAGATTCCCAGGGAAGAGGCCAGCTCTCTTCAAATCGGGTCAGTGGCATTTCCAGCAGGACAATGCACCAGTCCACAACTCCATACTTGTCACAGACTATTTGACCAAGATGGGCATCAAGACAGTTCCTCAGCCTCCCAGTAGTCGAGACCTTGCTCCCTGTGACTTTTGGTTATTCCCTAAGCTCAGAGGCTGTCGTTATGAGACAATTGAGGAGATGAAAGAGGCTGTGACGAAGGTCATTGACATGCTCACACAAGAGGACTTCCATGGGGCCTTCCAGAAGTTGCTAGAATGGTACAAGTGCATTGCAGCCGGGGAAGATTACTTCGAAGGGGACTAGAGTTTCATGTGTGTACTATCAATAAAAGTGCCCATACGAAAAATGTCAGCAAACTTATTTAATGATCCTCGTATATATATATATATATATATAAATATGATGATTTTGAAATATCTGTGCTTCCATGAGAGTGCTGTCATGATATGATTTAAGGCCACCACTTCACCATTCCTGTCGAATGTTCCACTGGTGATTCAATAAATTGTAGCACTTCTCTGGGGGTTGACTTATTTGAAAAGAGGAACTGATATGGCGACCACTTGGGGAAAATTTCAAAATGTGTTGATAGATAATAAACAGGCTGATTCAGATTAAAATCTCATTATTAAGGTGCATCTACAGAAATGTTCATCGCGGTATAAGATATATTTAGGCACCGGTTTTTTTTATTATTATAAAAAAACACAGACAAATTGAATCGTTCTTTTTTATTGATTTTCTTTTTTTATCTTGATTTTCTCTCCCAAGTTTGGTTCAATTTTATATCATGACGAATTTTGTCCCAGAAGTTTGCAATAGAATGCATTGTTTGCGGTGGCATCTTTTTCAAGGAGAACAATAATGATGGGGACTTTTATGAACCAAAAGATTGTTAAAATGACTCTCTTTACTGATTTTTTTCTCTTGGAACTTTTTCTTTCCCGGAGAGTTAAAGAGTTCCTAGCCTATGAACTGTCATTTTGACTTAGATAAATGTCCGAAATACTTCTGCCGGACACTTTCCATGACCATTGGTCATATTTCAAGATCATCATCTTTGTTTTTTTAAGAAAGGAGTATATCACCTTTAGTTTACTGACTCACGAAGATTATTTCTCAAATTTAGTCTCGCAATTAATTTGTTCTTAAAAGGTTCGGTTTTGGTTTCGTTATTATTGGTATATCAACTTTGTGGGTTATTTAATGCCAAGACATCTTTATTGAAAAACAGTGGTACAATTTAACCCTATGCCGGGAGGATAAAGGAATCCATAGTTTTCTCAGTGGTATTAGTCTGAAAGTGAACCCTAGAGCACCACTAATGTTCGAACCCACGTACGATGATGTTGCAGTCCAGCACATTGACCACTACATTATTGGGGCTCTCTTCGTAAAAGGGTCGTTCATGGAATTGTTTATCATACCACTTACTTGAATACGTAATATTTTAAAAGTTAAGGCACCAATTTTTTTTCCAAAATACTTTTGTAGCCTCTACTTTTTTTTACTTGATACTTTTGTTACTGAATTTTCTTTAAGCTTTGCCTAGTCTGACTCAAGGTCAGAAGTAGGTGACACCAGTAAGAATGAACATCATTTGTTTTGTTCTGCTACCGTTATTCAGAAAAAATTACATAACGTTAGGTGCCTTAGATAATTTATTAAGATAAGCTTAGTTTGGTTCAAGAACTGGAGTGCTGTGCACAGAGTCAAAATTGACTAAATAAAAAATGTTCTGCTCCTAATGTCTGGAACATCAACTCTGTCGAAATTCTGTACTTGAGTTTTAGTTCACGTGTTGAATTACGCGTGAAAGTGAATAGACTTGAGCATCGGAAAGGGAAGATTATATGAGTATTGGGGCGTTCCACAATGCGCAGCTGGTCTCGTCCATTCCCAGTCTGGTGATTGGCTGCGAACCCAGGAGTGGCTATGCTAGCATGCATATATGCTGGCCCGCTCATTGGCAATTTTTGTCTGTTAGCCGATGCCAGCAGGGCCGCCAAGCCGGTAAGTATCGTTTATCATTTTCTCCAGTGCGTTAGGGCAGTAGCTTCTTCAAACTCTTTATTGATAACTTCATGCCAAAATTTGGTTCATTACTAAATTTTTTGTCACAATCATAAATAGAATTTTAACTTTCTCATTGCATTTTTTTAAATAAACTTTTTTTCATCTGTCAAAAACTCTTTGTTTGCACATAGTTATAAAATATCAAATAAAATGAATAATTTCGACACGGTTGTTGGTTTGGTTTGTTTTTATGGCATATTAACCAAAGATAAAATTTTCCCTCTGTTGCATGGTTTCAAGTATTCTTATCTAATTTTCAAACCTATATGTGACCCATAGATGGTAGCCTAACAGGTACTTCCATTCCGGGTCAGAATGTACCTTAGAGTAAAAGCAATTTAGGAGTCCCTCCATTCTTGCCAGAGCTGTAGAACTGTAGCCTCACCACAGAATGTAATTTATTTTCATACTCAGTGTAGCCCGTTAGAGTACTGGGAAAATTATTTCCGCGAGAGGCATTAAATTGATTAGAGGAATTCTTTTTACTATGGAGGGACCTACTATATATTCAAGGGTCATTCAATAAACGAGAGAAATTATTTTAGCTAAGGAGAGACCTATATACGAGGGTCATTCAATAAATAAAGGGAATTTTCTTTTGGTTGACGAGGGACCTATAATTTATACGAGGGTTATTCAATAAATAAGGGGATTTTTTTTACTTAAGAGGAACCTGTAATATATACGAGAGTCCTTCACTAAATAAAAGAAATTTTCTTATCGCTAAATAGGAACCAACGAGTATAATATATACGAGGGTTCTTTAATAAATAAGGGAAATTCTTTTGACAGAGGAGGGACTTATAATTCATACAAAGGTCATTCACTTATTAAAAAATTTATTTTGGCTGAAGAGGGGCCTATAATATATACGAGGGTTATTCAATAAATAATGGGATTTTTTTACTTAAGAGGAACCTGTAATATATATGAGGGTCCTTAAATAAGGGGAATTCTTTTGACTGAGGAGGAACTTATAATACATACAAGGGTCATTCACTTAATAAAAAAAAATTCTTTTGGCTGAGGAGGGACCTATAATATATACGTAGGTTAAGAAGCGGAAAAATACAAACCCTCCGGTCAGTAAAGAAGGTTATGTTGACTGGTTTTTTTTTTGTAGATGAAAGAATCTCTCACTTGTGATTTTCCTTGAAAAAAGTGCAACTATAAACAAAGCTTTCAATTGCCAACTCTTTAGACAAAATTCACCTCATTTATTGAATTAATCTTGTATTAGAAAAAAATACCTGAAACCATATAACAGTGAAATAAAGGATTTTTATTGAATTGGTATCATTACTTTAAACTATTTATGAAATTATTAATATTAAATAGGAATACTGATACCATCTGTAAAAGTATAAATTATTATGATTTGATTGGAATACTTGAAACTATATAACTGAGTGTAAATCATTGTCATAGACAAATAAAGAACGCAATTTTTAAAGAATTCAGTGGCAAATTTTTTTAAAATTGAGAATAATTGTAATTAACAAATTTAGGCATTAAATAACCCATAATGAGTTCATATGCCGTTAAAAAATAAACCTAACCAAACCTATATATAAGATTGACTTATACAAGTGTTTATACAGCAAACGCCTTAATTACTAGCGGAAATTCCTCAAAGATATCAGAAATCCCCTCCCAAACACTTTCTTATCAATTGTGACACCTTAAAAAGTTCCATAAAAGATATAATCAGTAGGCTCACTTTTTTTCTTTTTGCTTTTTTTTTTTTTGAGGCAGGGTGGTTTTGTCTTTCTTCTTTTTTTTGGGGGGGGAATAAATCCGGTAGGATACACAAAACTATCTTTCACTGTTTTTCTTTTTTTCTTTCATTTTTAAAAATTTTTCTTTCAAGCTCGTTTAAGGGAATAACAAGTAATCTTAACTTCCGGTCTTTTCATCTATTTCTTGTCCCCGGCCGGAAATTGAATTCATAATCTCATGTGACGTCACAGTTCAGTAATCAGATTTACAAGCGAGCCTATGAGTAACTTAAGATAACAAAAACAAACCGTGAATCCGTCAAAGCTTTAATCACAGGTTGTTAATAAAAGTTCCTAGTCAGCGTAACGGTTATCATCCAAGGAACTGGAATCGGCGACCTGAGTTCAAATCCTGAACGTAGCAGTTAGTGTTATCTTAGCGTTAATACCTGGGCTTTGAGAAAATAATGAGATCGAATGGTTTTTTTAGGCAACTTGTGAAGGGGACGAAAAATAAAACTGAATTCAAATTAGTTTTACTTTGTCGGTGGGGCATAAAATATGATGAATGTATCCTCGGCAGAGGGGTAAGAACATCTCATTAAAAAAGGTGTGTTGGGTATGACACTAAGTTGCAGCTGATAGTGAGGGTCCAATTTATTGCCATTACTCCCAGGTCCCCTCGAACCGAGAATGGTAGTACCTGTTAGGGTTGCATCTATGGATCAGTTAGATCTACTTAAAACTGAATCTTATACGATCACACCACATGAAAAAAGACCGAAACTACAAAACAATTACACAAAAATATAAATATAAACGTACAATGAATGCAATTCCCTTACCTATGGTCATAAAATAACCCTATTCAGGTTGGCGTGCCTTTAATCAGTCAATCCGTATGTGGTATAGGTGTTGGATAGATAAATTCTTAACAATTACGCATCTTAACACCTACAAGGCATACTTCAAAAGTAATATATCATGGTTAAATTTTTTTCTTTGTTTAATGACATATCAACTTTCGTGGGATACTTAATTCCAAAGCAAACTTCGTAGAAAAACAGTAGTGATACTATTTAAAACGTAACTGTAGGTTTAGTCCAAAAGTTAACGAGAGACTTCTCACATATCTTTTGATGTTGACAAATGTACCGATCAATATTTAGATGACCTCTAATTTTTGACTGGCACTCTTGCAAGTATTTATGACAAAGCCAGCAAGGACTCTTTTGAATAACTCATTCGATAACAAAATATATATAATCTGGATTTCGCATCGAGAGAAAATCTTTGGATCTTACTTATACAATGTATTTCAAGAAATTGCTCATCATTGCCGATTCGAAGCCTTGTTAGGATCATCTCTCTTTTGTCTTTGCGAATAATCAACTATCGTCGTGGAGAATTTGCAAATCAGCTGGGTTTTATGCCTTGTCGACTTCGCCACAAGCCAAGTGGGTAAACGGGAAGGAAAAACCTGAGGAGGTTGCCAATTCTATTCCGTTTAGTGGACCAACGAAGCGTTGCTTAAAGCGGAGAGCAGATCAATAATTGGAAGTCTTCTAGGAATTCTCCTGATTTTTAGTCCACAAATATCCTCAGTTTTACTTAACCAAATTTGACGCTAGAATATACATCGCTTTCAGATATAGATCGCTTTCAGAACACTGAACGCTCGCTTCATACGAAACCCAGCGAGAAGGTTACCTGGAGTTGGTTGGCTGGTTGGTTGGTTGGTTGGTTTTTACGGTGCGTCAAACCTTGTAGGGTTATTTTAAGCCGAAATCATGTTAACAATTACGATTAATTATATACAAAATAAAATGATAGTTAAACATCCTTTTAAATAAGTAAACATTTACCCACTCTACTGACGAAGCTTACAACGCGCTGTCTGGATGGTAAGACTTCTCCCCACAAAAAAAAAAAAGAATGGGGGATTTCTGGGTATGACACTAAATTGCATCTATTTCTTCCACCCAGCCGGAAATTGAATTCATAATCACTCATGACGTCAAAGTTTTTTCATCAGATCTACAAGAGGGCTTATGAGTAACTTAAGATAACAAAAACCCACCGTGAATCTATCAAATCTTTATCCCATTTATTCGAGTTATTACCAAAAAGGTTCTAAGTTGGCGTAATGGTTACCGTCGTAGAGACTGGATTTGGTAATTCGAGTTCAAAACCTGAACGTGGCTGTTTACGTTACAATGGGATCGACAGGGTTCTTTAGCTTTGGCCAGTAAACTTGTGAAGAAGACGCAAAATTCTGAATTCAAACTAGAAGTACTCTGTCGGTGGGGTATAGAATAGGCTCAATCTATTCCCTCGCAGAGGAGTAAGAACACTTCACTAAAAAGTTTCTTGGATATAATACTAAACTGCCGCTGATAGTGAGGCACAAGTTCGAGAGTTAAGGGTGTGTGAAGTACTCCTTTTATAGCCATTACTACCATGTTTGACAGGAGTGGCAGTACCTGTTAGGGTCACATCTATGGGATTCTGGTTAATAATTATTGATATTCTATAGGAACACAACGAAACAGTCTGTCTGTGGATGACAATATATATATATATATATATATATATATATATATATATATACAGAATGTGGAAGCAAAATTAGGAATATTATAGTATAATAATAATCATCATCATCATGTCGTGCTGGTAGCACGAATATCCCTGACCCTCTCTCGCCACTCCTCCCTATTAGTATAATAAACGACTCTATTATAAAACAAGATTAATTCTAATTAAAAATAGTAAACAGCAAAATTAGAGGATAGACACAAAACAGTAAATTTACTCAATATGGCCACCATTTTTTCAATGATTGTGTGAACACACTTTTGAAACGATTTGCATGCCTTCAAAAGGAATTCTTCCGACATTGTATTCAAGTCCTCTTCAAAAGCAGTCTTAAGCGAACCAATACTTGGTTGGGAAATTGCCTTTGTTTTGTTTTGTAAAACGTCCCATATTGCATAAATCAAGGGGTTGAGGTCTGGCCTTAAATCTAGTTTAATTGCTATCCTCAGAGTTTTCTCATGGACTTTCTTATTGCCTTCTAATTGACGTTTTGATGTCCTTGTTAAACACCGTAGCGAAAAGAGTTAAAAAGCCTTCTTTTCGCTTTTGGTTCAATCCTCCACTTCCCATTTTCCTTAAAAGCCTCTTTTTCTGTGAAAAAAAACCTTTACGTTGGTTTGTATACGGTAAACAAAGAAATTTTGGGTTACTTTCGGCGTTAAGCAAATCATAGATTCTTTGTCGTTTCTTTTCTTGCTCACTCATATTGGGCGGAATTTTGATTTTAAAAAGTGCTTGAATAATAGAGCTAATCATGAAAATTTAGATTTACTGCGTTTTTTGAGGGATTTTTTTTTTCAAAAATTAGACGAATCAGACTTTAAAAAAACTTTTAAAATTATTTCATATTTTGCTTCCGCACCCTGTATATTGAATATATGATTTGACAAAGAATACTTTATAGGTAAATGAGCCTGGACTAATTCATTTACAAACTGTTAACTGGTCTCAAGAACTGTTACTTTATACAAATAATTCAATTTAAAATTGATAATTTGTTGGCATAGTTAGATGGTTTCAAGTATAGTAAGTGATTAAATATTTCTATTTGACCCATTGATGTATCAGGACAGAGTGGACCTGGAAGTAATGGCAATTTTTGGAGTATTCCACATTCTCCTATGTTTTAGAATTAGATCTTCACTATCAAATGTTTTAGTGTCATAGATCAGGACACTTGTTATAGATATGGTGTCTTACCCCGTTGCAGCGCTACAGTCGGTGTATTCAACAGCCACAGTCAACTGGACCAGATTGAAATAATGATGCTATATAACTTTAAATAATTTGAATCAAGAATAATTATTTTATCCTATTTTTGTTTATTAAGGATTATTATTAATAGTTACTTGAAATCAGATAACTATTTGCTAACAAATGACTTTTATCAAATAGAAGCAATTAGTTGAAGTCATATAATTATTAGTATTAGATGGAAATACTTGAAACCATACAACTATGTACAAATTATTTGTATTAGATAGGAATACTTGAAACCATACAACTGTGTGCAAATTATTTGTATTAGATAGGAATACTTGAAACCATACAACTGTGAACAAGTTATTTGTATTAGATAGGAATACTTGAAACCATACAACTGTGTGCAAATTTTTTTGTATTACATAGGAATACTTGAAACCATACAACTATGTGCATTTTATTTGTATTAGATAGGAATACTTGAAAGCATACAACTATGTGCAAATTATTTGTATTGGATAGGAATACTTGATGTAATGAGATTGTGAGCAAAAAAAAAAAAAAAAAATTAAAAAAACACTCAAAAAATATAAATGTACAATGGGCTGAATTCCCTCATCTTCAGATAAATAACCCTAGACGAATTGACATGCCGTAAAAATCAATCAATTAACCAGTCCATTTCATATTTTTTAACAGTATCAATATATTAAGAGCTGATGTATTGATAAAGGTCACAATCTTTTTAAATTGGTAAATACTTCATACCATTGCGGTCACTTTTGAACTAATACCCTCGGGAAAGGTATGAAATCTTTTATACCCCCAGTTTTCGGCTGAATTAAATCACTACTGTCCTTCCATAAGGATGACTTTAGCATTGAATAACCCATGAAGGTTGATATACCATTAAACAAAGTAATCAAACCAAACAAGATCAAACATGTGTCCTGGTCCTAGAAACAAAGAGACGCATTGTATTGAATGGAATCGGCGTCCCGGGTTCAAATACTGAGTGAGGCTGTTTTACGTTCCTCTTTGGGCTATTGCCCTTAGGAAAGATATGAGTCCATCTTTTTTTCCACCCAGGTTTTGTTAAATAGCAGTACAGACGGGGTACTTTATCATTGCTAATGCAACCAATCTTGGAGAAGAAAAGCTCCGAATTGAAACCAGCTGCACTTCGTTAAGAAATGAAAAGGGTAACGCGCTGCAAATGGCATAGTATTTGGCTGAATATATATACTCACACATGGAGGTGCCCGTAGTGTAATGGTTCTCGTTGTTGTAAATGGTCACGGCGAACAGAGGTCAAAACCTGACAGAAGCTGTTTGCATTTCAGATAATGCTAATGTTGTATGTTGACCTCCGACCCGGCCAAACATGCCATTCCAAAGACGGCGGGAGTTGCATATTCCATTGGTGTGGGTGAGCTTGGCTGACAATATGGGACAGGGTTAAAATCCCACCGTACAGTCACAAACTGATGCACCGGAAGAGGGTGACCTGTGAACTGCATGACAGTTATTTCCGCTCGATGATGATCAAAACATGCCATTCCAAAGACGGCGGAAGTGGATATTCCTTTGGCCATTTATGGGAAGAGATTGGGTGGGCGTGGAACTATTATATAACTCAATGCACAGGAAATTCAAGCAGTTTGGGGATCAGGAGTGTTGGAGAAATGATGCTGTAGAGAAAACAGCACCCAGAAGAGAGCTGGGCCCCCGGGCCTCCGGTTGAGCAACCCTGGAGAACGAGAAAGACACACTGCTATGTCCGGAGGAGCTGGGGAGGTCAATATGTTGCAGTTCTGTTCGGTCTCCAACTCCCTCTCATACACAACCCTTTCAAATAAAGTGAGAGGTATATTTTTCTAAGAACTGTGTCGCTCATCGTTCATTGTGTCGTCGTTATGATTTTGCATGCATATGCATATGTGTTTGTAGAGTTGGTCATGGCTATACAACACTAATACCCTTAGGGAAGGTATAATTCCATCTATTCTACTTCCCGTTTATAAGCTAAATCAGTATATATCACAGTATATTCTGGAATAGAACTTCACAACAGCTCTATGCCATATTCTTATATATATTAAGCCTTCTAAAAATTACATTAGATGAAAAACAAGTAAAATCAAACACACACACATATACACATACACATACATAAAATTGTAAGATCAAATATCTGCTTCTGTAATCAAGTTTTTCGAAAAACGAACATTTTAGCAGAGATCTTTGTACGACAAAGTGCCCTAAGAATTTTTAAAGAACTTTTTTCTTTCGAATTAACCCTGATCTTCTAGGGAACAGTTTGTATCTCAAAGTACCGGAGAATTTTATAGGTCTCTTTTCTTGGAAAGCTTCTCGTTTGTGCATACAGCATTTGTCAGCATGAACAAACTTTAGTGTCTAACACAACTACCAGGGGACCACTCTTCCTACCCACTCATGCCTACTCTTGTAATGTTTTTATGCCAGTCTGAGTTCAATCCCAGGTCGCATCATACCAAAGACCTTAAAAATGGTACTTGATACCTCCTTGCTTAACACTCAGCAATATAAGGTACGTATCAAGGGTAAAGTGGAGCAATCCAGGGAAAGGAGTAGCGCCCTCCCCATACACCTCGGTGTAGTATCTATTGAAAAGGGAGCCTTCTGGTCACCCTCGACTAAAGGGAGACAACTTTACTTACTTATTATTATTATTGTTATTCCTTGAGAGTTTTTCCCATCAGTTTTAGTTGATGGTCTTTCACTGGAGTTCGAGTGACAGCAAGTCTCCTCAAGTATCCTGGACACTTCTCAGTATTCTGGCAAATGTCAACAATGCTGTAGTTTGGATTGTCTCCACTCATCCTGTTATTTCCAAGCTCTCCAATCCGTTTACCAGTTTTTTGGTGACTGTACTAAGAGCACCAATCACAATTGGCACAATCGTTACTTTCATGTTCGTCATTTTTTTCAATTCTCTAGCAAGGTCGTGGTACTTAACCTTCTATTCACTTTCTTTCAATTTTACTTTGTGGTCAGCCGGAACAACAAATTCCACAATTCTGCCAGTTCATTTCATTTGGTGGGGGGGGAGATTGATTTAAGGTCTGTTCGTCTGGCCGAGATTAGGTGATCCGTTTGTATGTCTAACTCTCAGAAGAGTTTGTGTGTCTCATTATCCTGGACAGATTCTTGGTTGTGCATATAACCTTTGTTCATAAGGTCGAATTAAAATTTCTGGCACAATTCCCAGTGGATCACCTTGCCCACCTAGTCATGTCCAGTCTGTGCTAAACAGCTGCATTCGCTTATTATGTGACTGATTGTTTCGTCTCTATCACCACATAACCTACACTCGCTTATTATTATCATTATTTACTTATTAGGGTTTTTCACATCAGCGTTAGCTGATGGTTTTTCATTGGATTTTGAGTGAAAGCAAGTCTCTTCAAGTCTCCAGGATTCTTCTCAGTATTCTGGCCGTCCTCAATAATCGTTTGGATGGTCCCCACTCGTTCACCAATCCTTTAGTTACTGTACCAAATGCACTAATCACAATTCGTATAATTGTCACCTCTATGTTCAACAGCTTTTTCAATTCTCTAGCAAGGTCGAGGTACTTATCTTTTTTTTCACATTCTTTCAGTTTTATTCTGTGGTCAGCCGGGACAGCAAAGTCCACAATTTTGCAATTCCTCTTTTGTTTGTTGATTATTATTAGGTCTGGTCTTCTGGCCGAGATTAGGTGATCCGTGTGTATGTCAAAGTCCTATAGGAGTTTACGTGTGTTATTTTCTAGGACAGGTGCTGGGTTGTGCATATAACATTTGTTGGTATGGTCAGATTTAAATTTCTTGCACATCTCCATGTTGATCACCTTGCCGACCCAATCTTGTCTAGTCTTATATTCCTTCTGCGCTAATTTGCTGCATTCGCTTATTATTATTATTATTATTATTATTATTATTATTATTTACTCCTTTAGAGTTTTTCACATCAGTGTTAGCTGATGGTTTTCACTGGAGTTTGAGTGACAGCAAGTCTCCTCAAGGTTCCAGGACTCGTCTTAGGATTCTGGCCGTTCTTAGCAATGTTGTCGTTTAGATAGTCTCTACCCGTCCGCTAACTTCCAAGTCCTCCAGGCCTTTTAATAATCCTTTAGTTATTGTGCCAAAAGCACCAATCACAATTGGCATCATCGTTACACTACTTTTGCAATTCTCTAGCAAGGTCGAGATACTTATCCTTCTTTTCACATTCCTTCAGATTTATTCTGTGGTCCGCCAGGACAGCAAAGTCTACAATTTTGCAGATTCTCTTTTATTATTATTATTATTATTATTATTATTATTATTATTATTATTATTATTACTATTATTTGTAAAAGATTCTTTATTGATTAGTTTGTAATTCAGGGATTTAAACGAACGGAAATATCTAAACAATTTTTTAAAGAGTATTTCTTTCATCTTATTTACCGCAATTCCCACTTTTTCTGCTAATGATCGTAAATAGAATTGAGAGATCATAAATAATGCGCATCAAAAGAGATCACAAATTCTTTAACCAACTCTTGGGATATTTTTATTACCCTACACATTTCTTATTACACAAAATTTTATGAGGTCAACTTATTTATGGGGAAAACAGTATATATATCAAACACATCCTCAGACGCCCCCGACACTCACATATATAAATATATATAGTTTTGTGAGCCTTTGAATGTGTCTATAATTGTATGTCAGTAGTTGAATGAGAGAATATCACTAACATTCACTTTTCATCGTCGAGCTCCATGCCGGCTCATTCATTTTCGTTTTTTACAACAGTTTAGTTCTTTTAGAATTTTAGCTATTTTGGAATAGCTTCTTTTTTAAATAGCACATCAACCTTCGTGACTTATTCAATGCCAAAGTTAATCTTGTAGAAAAACAGTAGTTGTACGACAAGGTGTCACAAGATAGACGAAACCCACAGATATGATAATGATTAATTACTGAGACAAGCGTAATGGTGGTCATTTAGAACATCTCCTGTTAAAAATGCATCATTTGTGCAATCACTGTTTTTTTTATCATTCATAACATCAGCATCCAGGACATGCAATCTTTTTTTTGAGTTTCTGATCTCATAAATAAATCATTATCATATTTAGGGATTTCATCTATTTTTAGACGGTTTTAAATGATTTTGTCTCCAAATAAGTAGAGACGCAAATATTTTTTCTCTCTTGTTCAAGGTATTGTGATCGAGGATTAATAATTTTTATAGCATATTATTTTCAAATTTGAAACAAAAAAGAACACAACTTTCTTATTAGTGGAGTTATTAGCAGTCATATGGGTCCCATGTATATTGAGATACACTATATTCAACGTAAAGTTGGGAGTTTCAAATTTTTCCTAACGGTATTAGTCCAAAAGTGAACGCAATAAAGCGACTTCAGTGTCAAAGTTCAGAACGTGGACTCATCACCGTACAATCGGCGAGTCTTAAATTTTACCGAACGTATTATTCTGCCGAAGAACATATTCAAAAGAAAAATGGCAATCTAACAAAAAAAAAAAAGCTTATTCATGGCAGAAATGGTGGAAGTAGAAATCTTAGAAAATGTTCACGTTGCTTTTTAAATTTAACAGTAAATAAACTAATAACAAACAAGATGCAAAACTCATTTTATTTAATAGCTGACCATTCTGGGTTAATAAAACATCATTTAAAGAGACTAAATTTGATTATTTAAATTAATGATATTATTGTCTTTCGAGCTTTGCTGTAGAAATGAGAAAATTATGGGATTCATGGGCAAAAATAAAATTACTACTGAATATTGTTGGGGGTAGGACGAAAAATGGAGGTGTTTTAAAAGTCCTCCAAGGTTTCTGGATATGGGGGTGAGTTGAAAATTCCCCCGAAATTGAGTATTTTGGGGGGAATGGGCCAAATAGAGGTGTTTAAAAGTCCTCTGAGATGAAATGTAGCAGCAAGGTGGTGAGGGTCAAATATGTTGAGGCCCCTGAGGGTGTTTGTCCTTGGTTAGCATTTGGCTAACCACAGGGACCATAATGCTCTTAACCTGCAAAGAGAAATGTAAAAGGCAGGTTAACAGTCCTTCTCGACCAAATGGTTGAGGGTGGTCAAAAGCTCTCCTTGAGAATGATTTTTGGAAGTGAGGGAGCACGCCATCCCAGGACATTGCAGTTTTGTTGTAATTTTGTGGAGCAACCTCTATTCCGTGTGTTTTTATGGAAGAAGCAATGAGGACCCCGTTTGAATGGTGTGACACCTTGCATGGTGGCAATCTATGTTGTATGTTTACTTTTTCTTTATATGTTTTGTAATTTATTGTGAATAAATGACAAGCGTAAAGAAGGGAGGAGTGTGACACAATGCGTAGCAATTCGTTTCCGTTTGTGTTGGCACCACTTGGACGATCTCTTTGTCCGTTTTAACGCGAAACCCACACAAAGGACTGAGTACGAGCTCTCCCTGGAGACCGGAAGTGGAGGAGGAAAGGAAGGTCCCAGAGTTGACAGAGAAGGGAAGAAGAGACCAGTCGGCTTGAGTTAGCTGTCCAGAGAATGAGATAGTCAGCAGAAGGAGGCAGGAGAAGATGGAAGCAAGGCAGAGAAGAGAGTCAACAGAAGTTAGAAATGTGACTGCTAAGACCTGTTGACCTACAGAGGCCTGGTTAACCAACGCGAGAAGATCTCAGCATTGTTAGTAGCCTTGTAGACGTTTCGCGCAAAATACACGCCCGCGATAGTCTACAAATGTACAGAGAATGGACAGTGTCACAAACTCCCTTTCTTGCGCTAGGAGCTAACTCAAGTCCGTGTTTGTTCGTATGTTCTTTTTCTTCCACCCTCTCGGTTGTATTTTGTGTGGCCGTAAAGAAATGTGGGAGAACCCTGGTCGGGAATGAGAAAAAAAAAACACTAGATGGATCACTGACTGTGAGTAGTTTGGTTTAAGGACTTTGATTTAGTGGGGGTCGGCCGGCCAGGGGTGTTGTCACAGTTTGCTAATTCCGTTATTTTGCCAAGGACAGTATGATCCAGAGATAGTACGATCCAGCGAAAATATGATCCAAAAGAGAGAATCACAAGGACAAATAAAAAGATAGAGATATTTGGAACAGTCTGAGAGATATACGAGATGAGACAAAAATGACTCCCACATTCTTAAGTGTCACCTGTGTTGCTTAAATGAAATTAGGAAAATGGTAATTGTAGGTTCATTTAACTCAAATCTTACCATTTTTTATTTTTAGACGTGACCATTTATGATCATGGTTTGGACCGGTGCACATCATACATTTGCAGTTGAAACATTTTTTAAAGACTGGTTAATCTGTAATTGCTATTTACTTAACTTTTCAAGTTCGTTTCTAACTGGACTGAAAATTCTACCCAGAACAGCATCATTCCGATGTAACATGAAATAAGCACGAACAGCTCACATTGTAGTAATTTCAAATTCACCAGTCTTAAAAAATGTGTCAGCCACAAATGCATTGTGCCGAAGCCCAAATCGTACCTGATCGTATTTGAAAAACGATGAGACATTGGCTAGATGGAGCTACCATTGCCACTTGCCTAAGTTCACTTGCATCCCACAGGTGATAGTTTAAAATGTGGGAAGTGTTTCTGTCGAACTCTGTGTAAAGGAATTGAGAGATAAATCACTTTATACATATGGTATTGATTTTTTAAATGTGAAAAACCTGGGCAAATAAAAAAACATTTACGTTGGTGTCTTTATTTAATAGTATCAACCTTCATGGGTTATTTAATGCCAAAGCCATTCATGAAGAAGGACAGTAGTTGTATTATTTGACTCGTAATTGTGGGGCTCATAACTTTACCAAGTGTGTAAATCTAAAAGTGAACGTTATGGCGAGACTCGAGTTCGAACTCACTTCAATGTCTCGGTCAAGCACGTTAGCCACTACGCAACGGAGACACCCCTTAGATTAGAAAAGATTATGAATACTGCGAACAGGGAAAAGAGCCTTCATCCAATGATATTTTTCTGCCTATACTCGAAAAATAATTATGTTTGCTCTACTCGATACAGACCTTTTTTTTTTTTTTTTTGGCAGAAAGTCAGATATCGATAATTCTCTGAAGAAAATATCCCCCACACACATCAGTACATAGAGAGAGACACACACACACAGGGAAGGCTGAAGAATGCATCAGCTGGACTAAAATAATAAAAACTAAACAAATGAAAATATTAGCTAATATCATAATACGTGCACGATAGATAGATAGATAGATAGAAAGAAAAAGAAAAATTAATAGATAGATAGATAGATAGATAGATAGAAAAAGAAAAATTAATAGATAGAATGTACAGATAGATAGATAGATAGATAGATAGATAGATAAAATTATCAGTTAAAAGTGTACTGATAGATAAATAGATAGATAGATAATTTTCAAAAGAAAAAGAAAATCTGCCTCTCCATTTATCCCTAACGAGGGGATCTGTGCGCTGTTTTCTTTGCATGACTTGTTTCGAATCTCTTTCGTCAGGCATGCAGCTTTCTCCTATCTTTGACAACGTAATCGAACTTTTCAAGGTTGATGCCTTTGTACTTCTTGACTTCTCTTCTGCCAATGAATACGCTAAGCTTCAATGCTACACCCATTTGCTTCAATGGCTGAGTTAATCTGTAGCAAGTTTTAGAGTCACTTGACCGTCATTTTACGAGAGGTAAATCCAGGACATTTCGACAAGAAACTAGATGCACGGAAGTTCTATAAACTAAAATTAAGAGTTTACCTTATTCGATATATTATACGAATTAGAGTTTCTATCTTTGGTTGTATTAAAGGAACATTTCAGTTACGCACGGCGATAGATCTGCACCAGGATCTTAATATAAAGTTCTTGTGAAGACCAGCAGATGCCCAGGCAGTAGGTCTCCCCTCAATACAGCAATGTGCTATACAACCTGGTATTTGTCTTTATTGGGAATCCTTTTGAGATGAGGCTTCTTAATCTGAGAATTAATTTCTTATTGCGGACTTCTGTCCTCATCTTGGTAGTTTTTCTGTTGTTTTTTCTCATTACGTTTCGGCCAAATTTCGCCTCTGGCCTTCTTCAGGAGATTAACTGCGACATCGGATAGGAATGCTTTCTTCTAACCGTATCCCCAGTAATTACTGCCTTCCATAGTTGTCTATCGCAACATGTTTTTGACCAGCTTGGGTAGGAATTGAAACCGTTATCTTCTGACAACGCTCACGGGGAACCGTAGAGACTCAACGCCTCTATTCGCTGCGCCACGGTCCTAGAAGGGCGATCCAGGTTGGATTTTTTTGTCTTATAAATCCGATTATTTCTTCTTATCTGGTCTTCCATAGTCGGGTCCGTACCGAATTTGTAATTGTCTTTATTGGAAATCCTTTTGAGATGAGGCTTCTAAATCTGAGAATTTTTTTTTTTAATCACCCGAAGAAGCCCAGAGGTGAAATTTGGCCGAAACGTAGTGAGAAAAACAACAAAAATCTACCAAGATGAGGACTAAAGTCCGCAATAAAAAATTAATTCTCAATGTGGTATTTATGTCTTCACAGTAGTTGCCAGAAAGACGTTGAATATAACATTGAATTTGCCCCAGAGGTTTCAACTCCTAAGGCTTCTTTAGAGTTTCCAACTCCTCGGACAGCCTTGGACGGCCTTACGGTCAAGGTCAATTCAGTGACTGCTTTAGGGGCTCCAACTCATCGGATTACCTTAGGGAATTCATCAAACACTTTGAGGAGCACAAAATTTTCGGGTTGCTTTAAAGATTCAAAATCTTCTGGGTCACTCTTTCGGTCTGTGAAATCATTTAAATATGAAATCATTTAAATGTAAAATCGTTTAAATGTGAAATCATTTAAATGTGAATTCGTTTAAAGGTGAAATCATTTAAATGTGAAATTATCTAAATGTATGCAAACAAATTAGCTCTTGGTCATTTACAAATCTTGCCTACAACCTATTTGAATATAAATTCTATATACATTATATTTGATATGTATATATATATATATATATATATATATAGAGAGAGAGAGAGAGAAGTTGGCATTTAATAAGCTACAATGGTTGATATGCCATAAAAACAAACCAAACTAAACTCGTCGACAGTTTACTCACACCAAGGCTAGAAAACCCAGTCTGTCCTATTTACCCATAGCTGTTGGGAGGAGAGATGGTTGCACATCTCCAACGACTGAAACGTGAAGTGAAGCGCAAACAGCTTTGTCCAATATTTGAACTTGGCCCGCCAAGTTTATTTCAACTACTTTCTTTCTTTCTTTCTTTCTTTCTTTATTTATTTGTTCATGTTATTTTCTCATTTAACACCAAAATTTCCTTCATCTTTGAATATTTGATGGTTAGTTGGATAGGTTTTATGGCATATCAACCATTGTAATTTATTCGATGCCATATCCTCTTCATACATATTTATTAAATATTTTTGTAAATATTTGTTAAAATGAGCCTGATCTCTTTTTTTAGTCAAATGGTTTCAAGCATTTATCATCATCATCATCATGTCGCGCCGCCAGCACGGATATCCTTGACCCTCTCTCGGCACTTCTCCCTATCATTCATCGCCTCCGGCAGGTCTTCAGGGTTACATCCTGTGTCCTCACATAGTTGCTGTATGTAAGTTCGTGCTGGTCGTCCTGCTTTTGCACATCCATATGTGGGGGTCCACAGGAGTACATCGCTTATGAGCTCGTCCTTGCTTCTTCAGCAGTGTCCCGCGTGTCTGGTTCGTCTAACTTGTATAGTTTTCGTGATGGGGGGCAAGTGTCCGTATAGTTGGTGTCTCGTGGGATGTTGTCGCCAGGACTTGTTCAATACTGCTCTCAATATTCTTTTGTAATTCTTTTTACTATTATCCATTTATTTACGCAGAGTGAAGAGGTTACAAATATTGCAATTCAACATTATTAATTCTATTCAACATTACTCATTTGTTAAGAGTTTAATTGTTCCAAGTATTTCTATGCATCACTAACAATTCAATTAAGCATCGGTAATTTGTTTCCACACAGTTAAATGATCAAACAGTTCTATTTCAAACAATTCAATAAAACCTCAGTCATTTGTTGGCACGCAATTTGTAAGTAATTTCATTTTTAAATTGCTAACGCTCTCGTATTGGTTTTGTTTCTACACAGTTAAATGGTTTCAATTATTTCTATCAAACACTAATAATTTCATTCAATATTAATTATTTGTTTGCACACAGTGAAGTGGTTACAAGCATTGCTATTGAATTCTAATGATTCTATAAAATATTTTTCATTCTTTTTCACACAGTTAAATGGTTCCAAGTATTGATATGTATCACTGAAAATTACACACCAGTCATTTGTTAAACGATGAAATAGTTTTATTTCAAAAAATTTAATTTAGCATAAATAATCTGTTTAGGCTCATTTTAAATATCAACCATTGCTTGTTATTTAATGCGAAATGCAATTTTTACATATATACTTGGTGCATACGCTAAGTTTCCAGACATTTTTCGTATGGGCATTTAAAATTGTCGTAGACTCTTGAAAATTCAGTATGTTATTGCTATACATCTTATGAGATGACTGATCAATTTTTATGATTTCACGTTCAAAGGAACAGCTATTGCAGCAATTGGAATACACCCTGATTGTCACAGCTGGTGAATTTCAAAAATGCAATCTGACACTTTAGAAGAACAATATGCAATAAAATTCTGTTTTAGACTTGGAAAAATGCCAGAGAAACGTATGGAATGCTTCCCACTGCTTTTCGACCATCTTACATGAATCGAGCATCAGTTTTTGAGTGGCATAAGCGATTCAAGGAAGGCAGGGAGTCTGTGAGGGATGATGAGAGGGGTGGGAGGAGTAATGATGTCAATACACCAGAGTTGATTGGCCAAAGGGTTAGGATTAAGGTTACTATGATGAGGTTTTAAGAGAGTTCAGGAAGAGATTCCTAGTGAAGAGGCCAACAGTCTTCAAATCGGGTCAGTGGCATTTCCAGCAGGACAATGCACCAGTCCACAACTCCATCCTTGTCACAGACTAATTGACCAAGATGGGCATCAAGACATTTCCTCAGCCTCCCTATAGTCCAGACGTTGCTCCTAGTGACTTTTGCTTAGAGGCTGTCGTCGTTATGAGACAACTGAGGAGATGAAAGAGGCTGTGACGAAGGTGATTGACACGCTCACACAAGAGGACTTCGATGGGGCCTTCCAGAAGTTGTTGGAACGGTACAACAAGTTCATTGCAGCCGGAGGAGATTACTCTGAAGGGGACTAGAGTTTAATGTGTGTTTGTATCAATAAAATGCTCATACGAAAAAGTCTGGAAACTTATCGTATGCACCTCGTATATATTACATATATAATTTGAAAACACATTTTGTAGATACTGTTTTAAAAGAGCCTGAGCTCATTTGTTTTCACACAATTAAATGGTTTCAAGGAGGTGCCCGTGGTGTAATGGTTATCGTCGCAGGAATTGGACACGGTGACACGAGTTCAAATCCTGGACTGATTGCATTTCACATAGCACTAATACCCTTGGGAAAGGTATGAATCCAATTATTGTCCATCCAGCTATGAGTAAATAGTAGGGCAGACTAAGTTCTTCAGCCTTGGTGAGGAAACTAGTCTAGGAGAAAGAAAGCTTTGAATTCAAACCTGTTAAACTCCGCTTTAAAAATTGACCTCGTGTCATATCCTGCCCGAGCGGAGGGGTTGGGTAAATATGATTAAATGGTTTCAAGTATTGCAATGTAACAATAACAACCTTAGTTATTCCTTTGCACACATTTAAATAGATATACATATATGATTTTTAAGTGAATAGTTTGTAGGTAATTTCATTTTTAAATGAGTTACAACTCATTTGTTTGCACGTAGTGTTGCTATTGTTTCTACACAGTTAAATGGTTTCAATTATTCCTATCTAACACTACTAAGTCTGTACATATTTTTATCTTTTAAGTAGAGGAGTTAATATTGTGAATTGAATTGGGGGGGGGGTGACCGTGTCCTCTGGAAAGAGTACGGATGTAACTTACAAGACACATTTAGGCTTTTTGGTCATGCATTACCATGACTAGTTGATTTGGCGTCACTTGTGTGCGATATGAACTGGTGGCTCAGTTATCCTATTTACCCAACCCCGCCACTCGGGCAGGATATTACACAAGGTCAATTTTTAAGCCGAGTTTTAGCAGGTTTGAATTCAGAGTTTTCCTTCTCCTAGACTAGTTGCCTCACCAAGGTTGAAGAACCTAGTCTGCCCTACTATTTACCCATAGCTGGAGGGAGAATAATTGGATTCATACATTTCCCAAGGGTATTAGTGCTATGTGAAATGCAATCAGTCTTGTCCAGGAATTGAACTTGTATCGCCGTGTCCATATCCTGTGACGATAACCATTACACCACGGGCACCTCCTGGTGGCTCAGTTATAGTGTTTCGGCACTGCAATCTGTGGTCGTTGGTTTGATCTCCAGTGGTGGAGATTACTGTATACAATGCTGATGAGACCAAATAAGGTCGAAACAGCTTTCCAGTGTTCCCGCTTATCGTGCGTAGGTGTTTGGCCGATTTTCTGGTCGTGGTAATTCAATTCACACTACTAACTCTATTCAATATTAATCATTTGCTTGCACACAGTGAAGTGGATCCATGAGTTGCTATTCCATACTTATTATTCAATTCAACACCATTTATTTGCAATTACGTAAATAGTTACAAGTTTTGCAATGTATCACAAACAATTCAATTAAACATCAATAATTTTTTTACACACAGTTAAATATTCAAACAGTTCTATTTCAAACAATTCAGTTTTGTATACGTTATTTACACTCAGTTTAATTGTCAAATAGTTCTATTTGATCCATGTATAGGCCCATATCTGGTGCTATTACACCGAGTCAGAGTGACCTCGGGTGCAATGGCAATGAAGGTAGTGCACGTTCCCCAAATCTCCATGAGTAGAGACACACCATCGGATGGTTTAGCGTCATATGCAGGACACTCGTTGGGAGAGTTTTACCTCTCTGCAGAGATGCAATCTGTGTATTCTTCAGACTCACCCGACTGGGTACTTAAATGACTGACTGCAATGAGAACTATATTCTCAATGTTCCAGTCCATCTTTTTTTAATTACATTTATTTCTCTATAAACATTTGGTGCACACTTATACGATATCAATTATCTAATACAAATAATTTGCTTACAGTTGTGTTGTTTTAAGTGTTCCAACGCAATGCTTTATATTTATATATAATTATATGAGTTCCGTCTTGTGTGACATGCGCCTGTTTCAGCGAAATACGTGACTCAGAAGTGAGCTAAACACCTTTCGGCAATTAAGATTCTGAAGTAAAATTCAGATTCAGAAACAGATTTAAGTACCACCATGAAAGGGTTAAAGCACGATACTCGAAATATCGAGCTTATTAAGAAGGATTGATGGCGACAAATTGCTGGCGAATACCTAATCATTTTACTTGAAATGGAGACGAAAACGGAAGTTCTCTTCCAGAAATGAGCCCAAGTGTATGCTCTAAACATGAAGAAAGATGAACAATAATGTATCTGATCTAATAAGTAACATGACAATATGGCTTCAAGAAACTATTGCTGATTAATAATTAAAATCATTAACGAATATTTTTGTAATACAGTTTCAAGTATTTCTATTCAATTAATCAATTTATTTAAGCCACATAAGCAGGTACAACCACTCCGGTAAATGAGAAAAAAGGGGTACTACTTGCACCCCAGAAATCTAGACCTATTATATGCATTATAAATTAAATTCCCATGACCAGAAAATCCAGCAAATACTGCGCGTGACATACGGAAACATTGGACAGCTGTTTTGATCTTATTTGCTTGATGGATTTTCTAGTCATGGTAATTCAATTTATAATTTAATTCCTCTACTTAAAAAAGAAAATGTACATCTATTACATGCAGTATAATATTATACCAGGACATGTTAAAGAATAAATAAGTTTGGTCTGGTTTCTTTGTTTTAATGGCATATCAACTTTTGTAGGTTATTTAATAAAAATACTATCCTTATAGAAGAACTGCAGTGATACTATTTCTCCCATTACAGGGGGAATAAGTAGGTTTAATATTTCTCTTAGAGGGATCTGTCCAAAAGTGAATGTGGTAGCGCGAATGGAGATCGAACTCGTTAACTCTAGCCATAACGCCATGAGGACTTGCCAAGGATGAAAATAGAATACATTCAATAAATTATTTAGTCCTGAATGGAGATACAATGATATGAAAATTTACATAAACGATTATTATAATTAATTATCATGCTTAAGGTATTATTGCGCCATTTGTGAAACGTCCTGATAACACCAGAAAAGAATTGTGTAACAGACAGGAAATATGTAAAATCTTATTCCGATGATTTTAAGTTGGAATCTGATGCCTATTTTTTCCTTTTGCACTGACCTTCGTAAAAAGACAAAAAAAATGAAATGTCTGGGTAAAGGAGGGGGTAAAAGTCATCAGTTTTAACACTGAATTCTTTCTTTTTTTTTTTCAAGTATTTGTCCCCAGCAATGAGGATAATTAAAATTTTAAATCATTATTCACCTATTTTGATTTAAATAGTTGAAACTTTATCAGTTATTGGAATTGATTTTTAACAATTATTTTTCTTCGTCTGTACGTTATTCGCTTTCTTTTAAATCGCAACCCGTTAAATCTATGACATGGAAGGAATAAAGTGTATTGGAAACAAGAAGCTCGTGGAGGGATTCAAACTTATGACCCCTACTTTAAAAAAAAATAGCTGCAAGGAATTTTAGATTTCCATACCTGCTGTCTTTGCCGCTTGGATACCAGAGCAATGACAACGAAGTCGGAACAGTGTGTATCGTAAGCAACAAGAAAGAATCTCTCGGTGATATTCGAACATACGAATCCTTTCTTGAAAGGGGGAAATGACCTGGCAGTCATCCAAATATAATATAGTGATTACCCAGCTGAACCATATGTCTCTCTATGTCACATACAACAAAGGGTCAACTACGAAAACTCTCGCAGTAAGTTGGAGGAAAAAATTGGGAATTTCAAAAAGTGTCTGTCAGTCAATTAGTGACCTGCCGAGAACATGTATAGAGCTGAAAATTTCGAAGCAAAGGAAACCACATTCTCCAATTTTGGGGTGGTCTTTGATTAATGGAACTCTAGGATCTTTGCGTCATAGACTCAAAAAAATATACTATTTCACGTGTCACAGTTATTGAGGACTGCCAGGAACGTGGTTGAAACATTAATAAAGTAAGAGGTATTTTTTCTCGGAACACGTGTCTGACATTTTCCTTTTCGATGAATTCGTTACCATCTTTTCATCTCGTCTTTGTATCCAGCAGATTTTTTCGAGATTCAGCAATGCAACACAAATAACACATTTTATAATCATCATCATCATCATTATCATCATCGCGATGACAGCACGGATTTTCTCGTATGTCTCTCTCCATCCGTCCCAATCGTCCATTGCTCCCGGCAGTTCTTCCCACCCTATGCTGTGTCCGCACAGAGCTGGTGTAAATAAGTTCTTGCTGGTTGGTCAACACTGGCATGTCCATGTATTTGGGTACATTAAAGAATGAATTCGTCCTTGCTTCTCCGTCAATATCCCACATGTCTTGTTAGTCTTGCTTGGGTGGTTTTTGAGATGGGAGGCAAGTGTATTTTTCATCATCATCATGTCGCGCTGGTAGCACGGATATCCCTGACCCTCTCTCACCACTCCTCCCATTCGTTCATCGCCCTAGGTAGGTCTTCAGGACAACATCCCGTATCCTCACGTAGCTGCTGAATGTATGTTCGAGCTGGTTGTCCTGCTTTTGCACGGCCATGTGTGGGGGTCCATAAGAGTACATCCCTTATGAGTTCGTCCCTGCTTCTCCAGCAGTGTCCTGCATGTCTGGTTCGTCTAACTTGAATAGTTTTCGTGATAGGAGGCAGGTGGCCGTACAGTTGGTGTCTTTTGGAGTGTTGCCGCCAGGACTTGTTCAATATTGCACGCAGTATTCTTGTGTAATTGCCGTCTAGCTTCTTCTCCGGCCGTTTTGTTAGCGTCCATATAGTGCACCCATATAGCAGTATCGATGTGACCGCTGCCTGGAAGAAACTGCGTTTCATTTTATCGGTTAGTTCTGATTTCCATTTAATCGATAGCCTATTGATAACTGTCCATGCTTTCTTTAACCTCGTGTCGATGTCCTTTTCGGTTGATTCGACGCTGCTTCCTAGGTAAGTGAATTTGTCTACTAGTTTAAGAGGGGTTCCGTCTAGAGTGGAGATGTCCCCCGTTTGATTATAGCACATATATTCCGTTTTGTGTGCATTAACATAGAGGCCTGTGCCTGCGGCTGCTCGTTCCAAACTATGCTGTAGTGTTTCGGCTTGGTCAGGTGTATTTGCCAGTATCGCTATGTCATCGGCGTAGTCGGCGTCGGTAATTGTTGTTGCGGGGTACCTTCTGCTTCTTTTCTTCGTCAGCTAGAAGCCATTCTCTCTGATTTTGTCAATCGATGTTCTAAGTACATAGTCTAGACAAATGATAAAGAGGTACGGAGCCAGCGTGTCCCCTTGTAGTACTCCTGCTACAATGTCGAAGTATCCTGTGTCTCCATCTGGTGATCGTACTTTTACTTTGGTGTTTCTAGAGAATCGTTATTGCTGCTACGGTTTCTTTAGGTATGCCGTACGCTAGTAGGATTTGTTCCATCTTTCCTCTGCGAATGGAATCGAAGGCCTTGGTAAAGTCGACAAATATTAATGTCGCTTGTAGGTTTTTTGCCCGTACACCTTCAAGGATTCTACGGATGGTTAATATTTGTGAGGTCGTGGATCTATTTCTTCGGAAGCCATTTTGGTTTTTCCTAAGTATGTTGTCGATTTGGGGTTCTATGCGGTTTCGTAGTAGGGCATTGTAGATTTTGGCAGCTATGGATGTAAGTGTTATGCCTCGGTAGTTTTTGGCTAATCCGAGGTCCCCCCTTTAAATCTATTTAATATTGGTGTTTTCGATTGGTCAGTTTCATTTTTGTTATTCTTATGCACAACTAGTGTTAATATTATTAACTAGTGTTAATATTATTGCTATTTATTTTTCAGATAAAGGTTTGTTTGTTTGTTTGTTACGTCTTGTCAGGTATTTCCCCTTTTTACTACCTTAAAATGAAATGCTGGAGAAAAGGCTTAACGACAACTACATAAGAATACTGCGGGCAATATTGAACAGGTCCTGGAGGCAGCACCCCACAAAGAAGCTGCTGTACGGCCACCTATCACCCATCACGAAAACTATCCAAATTAGACGAACCAGACATGCAGGACACTGCTGTAGAAGTAGGGACGAGCTCATTAGTGATGTACTCCTGTGGACCCCTACACATGGCCCAGCAAAAGCAGGGCGACCAGCTCAAACCTACTTACAGCAGCTCTGTGAGGATATGAGGTGTAGCCCTGAGGACCGGCCAAAAGCGATGAACGATAGGGAGGGATGGCGAGAGAGGGCCAGGAATATCCGTGATGATGACACGACAAGATGATGATGATGACTACCTTTTCACGTTAGCCTTTAAAAAAATAATTCTGGCATTGAATATATTCACTATCAATACAATACCTATATTCCGATCAAATTCTGTTTGTTAATTCATCAAATATTTCCCAAAAATATCCCTGTAAATTCTTTTTCTTATCATTTTTCAAAGTCAACTAATTCAAACATAACATTTTTCTCTCTATTACTGTTTTCTATCTGATAAGATAATTTTTTCCAAAAGATATGACTCAAATAATAAAAGAATTCAATTGATTTTTTCACTTAGTTTTTGAAATCTGTTTTGACAGTAAATTTGCAGATCAAGAAGAACATTTAAAATATCTACCACAATTCTCTAAATTATTTTAAAAGTTACATTTAGATCACCTCCCATTTTTCTTTCTTGTTAAGTAGTTAATTCTAATTTCTTTAAAAAAATTCCCTTATAACTTATATATTTTAATCTTTTTCTTATTTTTGTCACTCTTCTTTGTATTCCTGCCAATCTCAGTATTATTCTCCAACATGACACATGAACCCAAGTCTGAGTACAATATTCTAATGAGGTTTTATCGGCTTTTAAATATTTTTAAAAGAACTTTTCCGCCCTGTCAGCTGGGGCTGTAGAATACACCGACAGCATCTTTGCAGAAAGATAAGAACTCTTCCATCCGATGAGTGGCCTCATTAATGATTTTAACAAATATTTTTCCATCTTTTTTATTTTTGGTTGCTGATTTAGATATAATAACAAACAATAAGATATTAAATGATAACCTCTGACCTGTAGCGTAATGGGTAAGTTGCTGAACTACAGCCTCAAAGTTAGTGTTCGAATTCGCATTGTAGTAGAGAAAGTAAACAATGCGTATACATAAAAATATAATCTGTTTTTTTTTTCTTTTATGACCTAAAATGTATGTATGGGTAGAATGAAAGAGAGTCAAAGATGTCTGAGACGTACATAAATAGAGGATACGGAGCAGGGTTTTTTTTTTTTGACAACATCTCTGAATTTCTGCTTTCTTTTGCTTGGGTCAAAATCTTCTCTGGTTTATATGATTTTGCGGACACACACGAAATCATCATGGTCGCACCTTCCACTAACACATTGCACGTGGACACGCCTCCTGTCTAGCATGACTCCCACGCAACTTATGTGGCACTTCCCCTGAGGAAATACCTGCGTTCTCTTTACTTTAGGAAACAGGTGCATATCCTGTTATGCTACCCACGCAACTTATGCGGCGTGTCAAAACTATTTTCCGTCCAATATCTATCACAGTCGTGCTATTAAGTTCATTTTAGACTAATATCTCTGAGAAACATAAACTTCACTTTTCTTCCAACAATGGGTTCAACAATATCACTGCTGAATTTCTACCAGGATGATTTTGGCATTAGATAATCCATAAAGGCTGATATGCCATTAAAAATAGAAAGCTAAGCTTCTAAACCATTCACGTTCGAAGGCAAAATACTGTGGGTAAATATTGGCGTATATTATTACGGGATGACATTTTATTACCCACTGCCTAACTGTGCTCACACTCGCTGTTTCATCTTGGTATCAAATAATCTACAATTGTTGACATGCCATAAAACCCAACCAAACCAAATCCTGTATATTTCATATGGATATATAAACAGGATTTGGCATCAAATAACTTACATTGGTTGGTATGTCATTAAACAAAACAAAACTAAATTTATATTGCTTGAATAACTAATTATAATAATTACCAGTGAACAATTATCTATTTTTAATACAACTAATCTGCATGGAATTAAGTTCTTTCAAGCATTCTTGTATAATACTAATACGGTGAAAACAATTATATGGAGTCTAATCGGCGGGGACTGCAGAATGAGCCGACTGTACCTCTGTAGAAGAGGAAGACCTCCCCGTCCGATGCACACAAATGTCCTGAATAGGACACAACCATCTGAGGGTGAGGCTCCAGTGATGGAGCATCGAGGGATATGGAGTAACCTTTTATTACCATTACTCCCAGGTCGACTCAAAGTGGTAGTACCTGTTAGGCCCCATCAATGGATCAAATAAAACTAGTGTCTAGAGTAAGAAACTAAACTGCATCTGATGGTGAGGTTTCAGGCATGGAACTTCGGGGAATATTGTGTACGCCTTCATTGCTATTACTCCCAGGTCCACTCTGACCTGCAGTTTTATGACCTGTTAGGGTCCACTAACGAGTCAAACAGAACTGTTTAACCAAACGGATTAAGAAACTAATGACCGATTTTGAATTGAATAATTAGTTTTCGATACCATTTAAACCACTTAAGTCTGTGCAAATAGAACTATTAATTTTCGAAAGCAACAGTTGAAACCATTTAACCGTGTGCAAACAAATGAGCTCTGGTTTATTAAAAATCTTACCCACAAACTATTTGTTCACAAACCATTTATATTTGATATATATATATATATATATATATATATATATATATATATATATATATATAAACAGGATTTGGTATTAGGTAACCTAAAAAGGTTGATAAAAAAAAAAAAAAACTCAGGCCCATCAACTGCATCTCTGCAGAGGGGTAATACTCCTCGAACGAGTGTCCTGCATATGACATTAAACAATCTGATGCAGAACCTCGAGTAATGCTGGAGCTTTGGGGAATGTGGAGTACTCCTTCCTTGCCATAACTCCCCTGTTCACTCTGGCCCGGAGTTGAAGCACTTGATAGGGTCCTATCAATGGGTCAAATAGAACTAAACTGTGTACTGAATTGTTTGAATTCGAACCGTTTGACTCAACTGAAAAGCTTCTTATAGAAATGTTAAACAATTAAACTGTGTACTAATGCTAAACTGAATTGTTTGAAATAGATCTGTGTATTTGTATAAAATGGATTTGACATTGAATAACCTACAAAGGTTCATAGACCATAAAACCCAAACAAATAAAAAAAACAAGCAAAAAAGCTCCAACCATTCAACCAACCAACAATTATTTGGTTTCAGGTATTTCAAGCAATTACAATGTTTCCAATAACTGATGCTGATAATACGGAAGTCCTAGTGACGTGATGGTTAACGTGCGGGACTGGGGAATCGAAGTAAACGAGTTCGAAATACAGCCACACTGTTTTGTTCAGTTTCGGATTAATTACTTTTGGAAAATTATAAATCCTGTTGACCTACCAGAGTCTTCTTTAAAGGTCGATTTGGCATTAATTCATCCATGAAAGTTGATATACCATTGAATCTTTAATACTAATCTTTGATAAACGATTATAAGTTCAATAAACGATTCTTTATACAGATAATTTGCACGTTGTTATATAGTTTGGTTTCGGTTTCTTTGTTAATGACATATCAAATTTCGTGGGATATTTAATGTCAAAACTATTCTTTTAGAACATCAGTGATACCATTTAAACAATAGCAGTAGAGTAATTAGGGGTGCATATCAATCTCAAGGCTATTAGACCGAAAGTGAACCTTTCACTCAAATGGATTTCGAACTCGCATACTAGGATGTCGAAGTCAAGAACGTTAACCACAACGCTTCACGAACTCATCCAGTTATACTTTCAAATATTCCTAACGAATACAAATACATCTTCAACTTAATAGCTGGAAATGTAGAATACATTGACTACATCTTTGCAGAGGACTAAGACCCCCACCCAACGAGTGTCCTGGATATAAAGTTAAACTATCAGATGGTGAGGCTCTAGCCATAGGAAATGTAGAGTACCCCTTCATCGCTATGTATTCCAATTCTACTCTGACCCGGAGTGGTAGCCTCATGTAGGGTCATATCAATGGGTCAAATGGAACTGTTTGACATTTAAACAGCGTCCAAACAAATGATTTATGCTAAATTGAATTGTTAGAAATAGAACAGTTTGATCATTTAACTATATGCTAACAAATGAGTAATGTTCAATAGCAATACTTCAAACCAACTAACTGTGCGCCTAAATTTAATTTTTGGTATTACATAGCAATACTTCGAACCATTGAAGTGTGTACAAATGAATGACTGGTGTTGAATTGAATGATTAGAATTAAACTGCAATACTTGTAAACAACCCACTGTCTATAAAAAGATCATTCTTATCGAATAGAATTATTAGTGTTAGATAGAAATAATTGAAACCATTTAACTGCGTAGAAACAATAGCAATACACGTGTGCAAATAAATTTCTTTTAACTTGTTTAAAACGAATGACTATTAAAATTGTTATTGTTACTTTGTTAACTGTGTGCAAAAATGAGCTCAGACCCGTTTAAAATATTATCAACAGAATGTGTTCACAAATCATTTATATTTATAAAGAAAATTTGGCATCAAACAATCTACAATGGTTGATATGCCATAAACCCTAACCAAACCAAATCCTGTATATTTGATATGTATAATGTATATATGTATCAAGAGGATTTGGCATTAAATAACCTACAATGGTTGATATGCCATTAAACAAAACAAAACTAAATCCTATATATTTAATATATATGTGTAAATAACTTACAAGGGTTTTATGCCATAAAAGCTAAACAACCAATACAAATAATTATTAAAGAGATCTATTTGACTCAAATAGAACCCAAACAGGTACTACCACTCCGGGAGTGTATGATATCGAAGAGGTGATTCTTTACTCCACCTGGGGTAGTGTCCCTTGGCGAACTGGCTAAAGTGAGAAACTGCGACATCGTAGGGAGTTTGCTACAACAGCTTACTTTCTGACAAATACCCTTGAGATAGGTAACAACCCCCTTATCCCCACCAGCTATTTGTTAAATACAGGGTGGAACGATAAGATTGTCAACCTAGAAAAGACGACATGATTCCATTTCCGTTTAATGAAAACCGGTTTTCGTTTTTTGTTGCCGACCATCTACTAGTTGGCCAGTTGTGTACAAATCCCAAGAGTGATAGGTGCCTTCTATCATGTCTGAAAGTGACACAATGTTCCCCGAGCGAGATCGGAGATGCGCCTCTGTACAACTCATACACTCTATCGATCCAACTTATGACAACAGGACCATTGCCAGCACCCTCAAAATGTAACAGGGACGTGCTCAGGGTGATGAAAACAAAGTTTCCGGCTACGGTTATGGTCTTTGGTGTGGTTTCAAGTAAGGGCCACATCATGCCACCTCACATCTTCGAAGTCGGCTTGAAAGTCAACAACAAAGTGTACCTGGATGTACTGAAGAGTGTGGTAATCCCCTGGTGCAATCAGGTGGCCGGTGGCAGACCCCGGTGTGGCAGCAGGACTCAGTGCCGGTCCACAAGTCCAAAGAGACCCAGGTTTGGCTTCAGAAGGAGTGCTACGACTTTATACCCTTCTCTCACTGTCCCCCTCCTCCCTCGACCTGAACCCGCTGGACTACTTCGTTTGGTCATACGTCGAGACCTCCTACAACACCAAAGCCAGCCTGGTCGCCGCCATCCACCGAGTATTCGCCGAAAAGTATTCGAAAAGGCATGCTCCCAGTTCCGGATCCGTATCGAGGCGGTAATTGAGGCTGAAGCGGCTACATTGAATTGATGTCAGCTCTACTACATAATCAAGTTACCTGAATTGATATTTTCTATAAAAGTTTTAAACTAAAGCGGTAGTATAACTTTGGCATTAAATAAACCCCGAAGGTAGATATACCAAAGGTGCCCGTCGTGCAATGGTTTTATCATCGTAGTAAATGGACACGGCGACACGAGTTCAAATCCTGGACGAGACTGATTGAATTTCACATAGCAAAGGTATGAATCCAATTATTCTCCCTCCTGCTATGAGTAAATAGTAGGGCAGACTGGGTTGTTCAGCCTTGGTGAGGCAACAATCAAGGTGAAGGAAAACTCTGAATTCAAACCTGTTAAACTCCGCTTGGAGATTGACCTTGTGTCATATCATGCCCGAGCGGAGGGGTTGGTAAATATGTATTCAATTAAAACCAAAGAAAGCGAATCAAACTATAATTTTCATCGCTCCAGAATTGGAGCCTCACCACCGTACGTAGTTGATTGTCATGCTTAGGATACCAAATTAATATGAAAAGAAATCCAACGAGTATTAATTATAGTCGGTAATAATTTATCTAATTAAAAAAAAATCAAGATAAGATTACCACTTTAATCGTTTATTTCTCTTCTCATTAGGTTTTGGGCGCCAAGTCCTGTTTGTCCATAAACTTTTTTTCTCTTCTCTCATGGGAATATCTAAAATTTTACAAAAAAAGTTTTATGTTGGCGTCAAAGTTCTGTCTGTATTGTTCACTTCTCTTTCACTCTACGACACCCACGAACATTTTCTGATTGTTATTCATTCTGTTTCTCCGAGTTTTGCCTTGGTGATTCAAATAATATTCAAGAATATAACACGAGATATGGCCGCCTATGTCTTATGGTATCTTCAAAATCATGAATGTTTATCAGCCCGTGCTTTTGGGAAAGAAATATTACGGATGGCGAAATATGACATAAGATTCGCTTTTTATCAGAATTCTGAACAATATAAAAAATACTAACAGGATTTTTTTCAAGATCAGAAAGAGACGATATCCCGCAGAAATTATTACAGACGCAGATGATCTAGTGTTTTCCGTATATACACCTACTCCGGCTGAATATATACCTGGAGAAATCAGCCAGTGGGAATGGCCTCTTCGTTCACACGAACAGAGTTCATGTGTTTTTAACAAGATGGTGCCATCACGTCGTTAAATAACAACCGTCTAAAATAGTAGACCATTTCAGATACCTTGGTAGTAATATCACATCTACTAAAATCAATGTCAATATACCTACAGGAAAGATAGGGAATGACTATGCGGAACTCTGCTCTCCCTGATAAAATAAAACGGGAATTTTTCTGAGCTGTAGCCGTATCCATACAATTGTATGGATGCACTACACGGACTTTAACGAAGCTCTTGGAGAAAAGCTAGATGGAAATTACATAAAGAGGCTATGTGCTGTTTTGAAAAAATCCCGGAAGCAGCACTGCACAAAATAGCAGCTGTACGGCCACTGACATTTAATCTCACCAAGCACCCAAGTAAGATGAACAAGACATGCTGAGAACGAACTCATAGGCGACATTCTCTTGTGGACTCCTACTCATGGACATATCAATTTTGTTTGACTAATAGTGACTTAGCTTCATCATGTCTGTATGGACACTGGATACAGTGTAAAGGACCTACCAAGAGCACTAGACGATAGGAACGGATGGTAAGAGAGAACCAAAGGAATCCGAGCACGAATTTTGATGAAATATTTGGTTGAGTCATTAATGATTTTTATTTGAGTTAAGTATAATTTATTCATGAATAATTTCTTAATAAATTGATTTTAATTAATTCGCCATTATTTTGAATCCCCTTTGGTAATTCGCCAAGTTGCTTGTTGATTCCTCTGAAGGAAAATTCAGCTGGCTTCCAGTTCAAGACTTTTAAAAAAAATATTTTCTCCAGAGAAAAGTTTTCGTCCTTCAGAGCATTTCGTAGAGAACGAAAAATATGGAAATCACTAGGCACAACATCTGGTAAATATCGTAGATTAGATAAAACAGACCGGGCCAAATTCATTTTTTTTCCTGAATGATGTTTTACTGGCCTAGAGATATAAAAAAAAAGTACAACATTTCGCCCATTGAGGAGTGCAGGGCGTTTTCTTAAAAGATTTTCATGCTCACTTTTCCTGTCTTTTTCAATTGGCAGCAGATTATGAATTAGGATGTGTTAATGTGAAGTGCTAAGCCTCAAGTAGTTTTGCATGGATTGCATTCAACTAATTTTCGTAAAGTATCTTCATCGAGGTCTGATGAGCATCCTGCTCTGGGTTCATCACTCAATGATGCTACGCGCTGTTTTGAAAAAAATCCTGGAAGCAGCACCGCACAAAATAGCCGCTGTACGGCCACTGATATTTCATCTCACCAAGCATCCAGGTAAGATGAATACGACATGCTGAGTACGAACTCGGAGGCGACATTCTCTCGTGGATTCCTACTGTTGTATATTGACGTTCAACCCGGCCAAACATGCCATTCCAAAGACGGCGGAAGTGAAACATTCCGATGGCAGTTATGGGAAGAAATAGCGTAGGCGGGCTTGGCTGACAATATGGAACAAGGTAAAATCCTGCGGTACAGTCATAGACTGATGCACCGGAAGAGAGTGACCTGTGAACTGCATGGCAGTTATTTCCGCTTGATGACGATCAAACATGCCATTCCAAAGATTAAGTGGGCGATGGAACTATTATATAACTCGGTGAAGACAGGAAGTCAGTTAATTTGGAGACCAGACCGTTGGTGACAAGATGCAGTAGAGGAAGCAAGCACCCAGCAGAGTGGGCCCCCGGGCCTCCAGTTGAGACGCATCAGGAGAACGGGAAAGAAACACTGATGGCCATAAGAGTGGGGGTCAATATGTTGCAGTTCTGTTCGGTCTCCAACTCCCTCTCCCAGTAAAACCTTGAGTAAACCTGTCGAACCCTTTCAAATAAAGTGAGAGGTATTTTTTCAAAAAGAACTGCGTGGCTCGTCTTTATTGTGTCGTTGTGTTCTGCATACAGATGTGCATGCATCTGCATATGAGTAGACAACACAACTCGTGGACATATCAGTTTTCTGACTAATATGGACTTACGTTCATTATGTCTGCATGGATAGAAAGAATCTTTGAAAACCTGTTTCAGACGTTACGGTCAGAATAACACCTTCATTGTAAAAACTAGAAATTTGTTTAGCAACATTTACTGATTTTTTTATTATTTCTAAACGTCTTCATCTTTAAATGTAGAATATGAACTTCAATGTTCCTTCATTTTACGGCGTTGAGATCATAAATTATGATGTGTGTTCTTTCACTTGACGTAAGAATGACCGATGGAGGTTGTCTTTAATCGGATAGTTTCAACATGGCGCTTAAAATATTGAAGGTTGAAATGCAGAGTCACAACTTGCAAATTTGACTCAACCCAATATAAATGATGATTGCCAGAATGACAAATGCAATCATTGGAATAGAGGTAAATGCCCTTTGAATTGCACTCATTTAATTAACAATGTACGTGTTCCTTCAATAGGTTTGCAGACTACTTTTACTGGCATTTAAAATTAATGTAGACTCTTGAAAATTCATTATGTTATTGCTATACATCTTATGAGATGATTGACCAATTTTTATGATTTCAGCTTCAAATAAACAGCTACAGCAGCAATTGGAATACACCCTACTAAAACCTGATTGTCACAGCTGGTGAATTTCAAAAATGCAATCTGACACTTTTGAAGAACGATATGCAATAAATTTCTGTTTTAAACTTGAAAAAAATGTCACAGAAACGTATGGAATGCTTCAGACTGCTTTTCAACCATCTTGCATGAATCGAGCATCAGTTTTTGAGTGGCATAACAGATTCAAGAAAGGCAGGGAGTCTATGAGGGATGATGAGAGGTGTGAGAGAAGTAAGGAAGTCAATACACCAGAGTTGATTGGGTTAGGGTTAGGGTTACTATGTTAAGGTTTTAAGGGAGTTCAGGAAGAGACTATCACGGAAGAGGCCAAGATAGGCATCAAGACAGTTCGTCACCCTCCCTATAGTCCAGATCTTGCTCTCTGTGACTTTTGGTTATTCCCTAAGCTCACAGGCTGTTATTATAAGACAATTGAGGAGATGAAAGAGGTCATTGACACGCTTACACAAGAGGACTTTCATGGGGCCTTCCAGAAGTTTTTGGAACGGTACAACAAGTACATTGCACCCGGAGGAGATAACTTCGGAGGGGACTAGAGTTTCATGTGTGTACTATCAATATAAGTCCCAATACGAAAAAAGTCTGCAAACTTATTTAATGATCCTCGTAACATATAAAAGGACCATCAAGAAAGATGCTTCACTATTTATGGAAATATATGCATCAGGACCATAGAACTTAATTAGAAGCAATAGTCTTATGTAGACCATACTTTATGATTTATCAGAAAGGACCTTCGTCACGGTCATGTCTCATCAGAGAACACCAAAGCAATCAAGAAGAATTGAAAGAACATAGAGTAGGTGACAACTGATAAAAAATTGTTCTTTGTATTGCGTTGATTTTGTCACGGTGTTCACAGACGAAACGTGACTGAAAAAAAAGGTCCTTTTCAAAGAACTTATGATATATGTTCTACTTAGAGCTTTTCTAAAATTTTGTACGTAATACAGAATATATATATATATATATATATATTACAACGTGATATGACGTGAAATATATCCTCAGCGTTTATCGGAAAAAAGAAAAAAGTAACCAAATTCCATTTGAAATCCATCTGATGAGCGAAATAAATGCATTATGGAATACAATTTCTAAATTGATTTTAAAAACAAATATATATATATATAGTCATCCACAGACAGATCTGTTTCGTTCTATCAGAACTCATCAGTGTGGCTAGACAGTAGCTTCCCGTAGCTGGGATCGAAACCCGGTTGACTTAAACGCCAAGCCAAAGCCTCTAACCATTCTGCTACGAGGAGCCATTAGCAGTGAAGTAAATTTTAAACGGTTGTGAATCACAATTACTATTGTTTACATACATCCTTTCAACGGCTGCCGAGACCTCAATTCATATACGAAGAGGCTTGCAATGAACGCTAATGGCAACACGATTACTTCTTCGCCAGACAACTCAACCATACGGGGGCAGGGGAGTATATATCTCTATAGTCATCCACAGACAGATCTGTTTCGTTCTATCAGAACTCATCAGTGTGGCTAGACAGTAGCTTCTCGTAGCTGGGATCGAAACCCGGTTGACTCAAACGACAAGCCAAAGCCTGTAACCATTCAGCTACGAGGAGCCATTATCTGCGAAGTAAATTTTAAACGGTTATGAATCACAATTACTATTATATATATATATATATATATTACTCTTCGGATATATTTTGTATTAAATAGCCGTGCATTGAGCACTCATTCTTTGGATATTCACAGTGCTCATTTACTTTCTATATATATATATATATATATATATACATTAGTTATGTATATCTAATATCCAGATTTATATATTTAATACCATGGAATTCCATGCCATTAATTATATATCTAATACATATTCATTTATTATTATATAATAGCTTTATCCGAGCTAGATATTGAGCACTCTCCATATCATATTGCACTTGGTTCTCCACACACTCACTCAGTGATTGAGTGACAACCAACACGGTTATAAGATATATATATATATATATATATATACTTCTTTAAGAAAAACAACAAACCGGTCACATTAGGATTATAAATTTATTTCCATCCTTTTACGCGTTTTTGAAAATTTCAAATTTATAATCCTAATGTGACCGGTTTGTTGTTTTTCTAAAAGAATTTATTGCTCTGTATTGTCTGTTACATTGAGCTCTTTACCAGGAAAATTTAAATATTCACTCTTGAATAGTTTTCTTGTCCTGATGGAATTACTCCCAACTCCGGTTTAAGTGGATCAAATAATACTTATATATATATATATATATATATATATATATATATATATATATATATATCAGTTCAAATCTTAGTTTATACATTTTATATTTTAATCTATTGGTACTAAGGTTAATTCAAATATTTTCATACCAGTTGTTCAAATATATTTCTGTCTCTTCATATAGATCTATGGTAATATGGTAATATCTATCTCAGTCAGTTCATATCTATCTATCTATCTATCTATCTATCTATCTATCTCTGTCCCTCTACGTATTTTATGCTTCTATCTATCATTCTATCTATTTTGTAAAATCTATCTATCTATCTATCTATTTTATGCTTTTATCAATCTATCAATCTTATATATTTGATTGTCCTGTCTCTCTCTCTGTCTGTCTGTCTCAATATATCTATCTATCAGTATATCTGACTCTATCTCTTGATAATTATCTACATATTTGCAACATTTTTACTTGTCTTAGTCCTTCTTTCCATAATATTTATCTCTCTATCAATTTATGCAAACCTTTTATCTCCTTCCTTTTCAGCTCCCTCATCCCTCCCCCTCACTTATCCCCTCCTATTTCTCGGATTCAACACCAAATTCCTCGTCCTAAAACTTCATATTCCTTCTTCCCCAATTATGCTCTCAAATCTACTTGAGAGAAATTCAGTCTTCCGGCAAAATCCAAGATAAAATCTGTGAAAAAAAAATTCCCTCGTCTTTCACGAGTCATACCGTGTTCTTTGCGTGTGTTTTTTTTTTTATCCCATTGTTATTGGAGGCTAAAAAGACTCTTCATATTTTTCAGGGCATGAAATAGAGATAGGTTTTAAAATAATTGTAATAACGACATTACTCAAGTAAATACAGCAGAGTTTACAACTATTAGAACTACATTCCTTCTTACAAGTTTAGACCAAATATAGGATGTCTCGGTATACACGAGGGCCCATGTGACTATTAATATAGGGTGTCTCAATATACATGGGACCCATGTGACTATTAATGTAGGGTATCTCAATATACATTGGACACATGTGACTGTTAATATTGGGTGTCTCAATATACATGGGACACATGTGACTGTTAATATAGGGTGTCTCAATATACATGGGACCCATGTGACTATTAATGTAGGGTATCTCAATATACATGGGACCCATGTAACACCTTATAGGGTGTCTCAATATACATGGGACCCATGTGACTGCTAATATAGTGTCTCAATATACATGGGATCCATGTGACTGTTAATAACTCTATTTACTAATAATGTTGCGTTCTTTTTTGTTTCAGATTTGAAAATAGTATACTATAACAACTTTTTATCCTTGATCACAAGCCCTCAGCCATGAGAGATAAATGTTTTGCGTCACTACTTATTTGGAGACAAAATCATTCAAAACTCCCAAATTGATGCGACCCATTAATATGGGTTGTGTCAATATATATGCGACCCATGTGACTGCTCATAATAATGTTGTGTTCTTTTTTGTTTCAGATTTGAAAATAGTATATTATAACAACAATTAATCCCTGATCACAATGTCTTGGACAAGAAAGGAAAAATATTTTGTGTCACTACTTCTTGGGAGACAAAATCATTCGAAACTCTCTCAAAAAAGATGGAATAATATATATGATAATGATTTGTAAATGAGGCAAGAAACTAAAAAAAAGATTGCATGTCCTGGAAGCTGATATAATAGCAATTAAAAGAAGACATTGACATGATGTCTCGAGCTCCAAGGATGCATTTTTTACAGGAATTTTTCCAAATAACCGCCATTGCGCTTGCCTCTGGCATAAATCTTTAGCATATTGATAGATTGCTGTTATTTTGAGACTCCCCTATATAAAAGCACTGGACTGAAGATCGAAATTTACTTTGGTTATTTTTTCAACAGCTTTGATCATTGCACTGTTTTAACGGTATATCAACCGGTCTTGGGTTATTTTATCCTCAACGTTGGGGAATCATTTTCATATTTTTATTTTGTGTAATTGTATCTTAAGAATACAGATAAGAATAATTTTTAAACCCGTCTATTGTACCGATAGAAAGGACTCTAGCAGGTACTACCACTCCGGGTCAGGGTGGTTTATTCGTTTAATGGCAAATCAACTTCTTAAGGGCTATTTAAAGCCAAAATCTGATACAAATAATTTATTATGACATCAAGAGAGAGTTACAGTGACGTAAAGGCTAAAGAGTTCGACTGCAACCTCAAAGAAAGCGAGTTCAAACTCTACTTTTTCCATTACGTTCACTTTCAGACCAATACCGTTGGGAAATGTATGAACCCCATTATTCTCCCTGTTATGGGCTAAATAGCATCACAGCTGTTCTTCTACCAAGATAACTTTGGTATTAAATAGCCCCTGAAGGTTGATATGCGTTTAAATAAAAGAAAACAAACCTATATGATCCCAGTTAACTATTTCTATTTGACAATAATCACTAGTATCAAGTATTTCTGTCTAATACAAATAATTCATGCACAATTATATGGTCGGTTTATTTAACGGCATATCAACCCTTTACGAGTAATTTAATGTCAAAGTTTTATTCATTTGCAAATGTTTGATAATCAATATAATAAAATTAAAGTTTTCAACGGTGCACACATATTTTTATTTCAGATTCTTTTTAATTCTCTATTTCTTTGCACATAATTATATGGTTTCAAGTATTCCTATCCAATGCTAATAATTTTCAAACATATCCATTTGACTCATAGATAGTGTCCCAACTCCCGGAAGTACCACTACTCCAGTTTAGAGTGGACCTAGAAGTAAAGATAATAACCGACAATTCCGCTCTCTCTAAATCTCCAAAACTGGTGTCTCACCATCAGATGCAGTTTACGATTATATCAAGTACAGTTTTCATAAGCTTTGTGCAGGCTAATCTCACAGATATCTAAGATGAGAGAAAATCTATAATTCTTATAGGACCTCGTTATCATCGGTAGATAAGATCTAAGTGCAATTTGGATAATGGCAATCTAAACTAGTGTATTCTCAAATTCTCTCCAAAATGTCAACAGCGACTCTAGCAAAGGAAGTGGGAATCCATTCTTAAAACTGCATACAGCCAATGAATTAAAAGGGGGTAACACCAAAGACTTTTCTTGATATCTCAGGTTAATACTAAATATGAGGGACAAGAATCTGGGATTTAGTTTCAGAATCAATTTGGGCCGTAGTTTGCTAAACAATATCTGCTGTTGAACGTGTAAATAAATCCTTTCTTTCTTTCTTTCTTTCTTTCTTTTTTCAAATAAAGAGAGAGAGAGAGAGAGAGAGAGAGAGAAAGAGAGATTGAGTGAGAGTGAGAGAGAGACAGAGAGATAGAGAGAAATGAGAGATAGAGAGAGAGAAAGAGAGAGATAGAGAGATATACTGTGCCCTTGGTGTCATTGTGACTTTCGAAAAAATCCTGAGTTACCAAGAATCAAAAGAGTCAAGTACTCGACTCTGCTCTCATCAAATTTCCATAACTTTGAGCATACCATGACGACGTCACTCACACAGACACGCTTGGGAAGTTCCGGAAATATACGAAGTGAGGCAAGCTTCCGGCCCAGTGATAACCCGACAGCCAACCAAACCAAGATGCTGAATCATACTACGAATAATCGTGAAAGTTCAACGGTATTCTATCGATGGAGATAATATTCGAGACGACACCGTCCAGCCATGCCTCCATACCGGGTGTAATGGTAATGAAGTGCAATGAGGTGGGTACTTCACATTCCCCAAATCTCCAGAACTGAAGTCTCACCATCTGATACAGTTTAGCATCATACATAGGACACCTTTTTTTGAAGGTCTTGCCAGTCTGAAGATGTATTCAAATCAACGTGGGTAACAGTGGAAAATACCCTTTGGGACATATCCTTAGCTTGTCTTCTTAATAAGCAAATCAACGTCAATATGCGTAATTTAGAGAATTGTCATTATCTTTGTTGTAATACTCACGAGGTTTCGGCAGATGCATCCTTCGGCTTTCTTCAGGTGTTTCACGTTGAACGGACACTTGATTCAGTCTTTTGCTCAAACGAAACTTCGAACCGGACCCTTTGTTTTATCCCAGGGTTAGATTGTTTTAATTCCGTTGACCATGACCGAGTATAAGTGTTGAGCTCTTGTTATCTACCTGTTGTTGGGATTGAACCTGCAACCTCTTAGAAGCTCTAAGTCGCTAGCATCGATGGAAACCGAGTATAAGTGTTGAGCTCTTGCTATTTACCTGTTGTTGGGATTGAACCTGCAACCTCTTAGAAGCTCTGCAGGTTGCTAGCATCGATGGAAACCTGGTATAAGTGTTGAGCTCATGTTATTTACTTTTTGTTGGGATTGAACCTGCAACCTCTTAGAAGCTCTGCAGGTTACTAGCATCGATGGAAACCTGGTATAAGTGTTGAGCTCTTGCTATTTACCTGTTGTTGGGATTGAACCTGAAAACTTTTAGAAGCTCTGCAGGTTGCTAGCATCGATGGAAACTTTTTAAATATAACAATAAAATTGAAGACAATAAGCCGAATGCAGTAAATAATAAAAATTATCAAGATTCATCAAAGGAATTTTGAAAAATAAGTCAATGTTACATTAAGAAGAAACCAGTGAAATGAAATAGAAAAAGAACACTTAGAGAATGTTATCAACCGGAAAAGTGGAGAGATCTGACGCTAATTAAAACAAAAATAACAAGAACCAAAAAATGACGGGTGAGAAAAAGGGGTTCGAATTTATGAGCCGGAACAAAAATAGTTCTAACGGCGTAATTGCTATAAAAATCACTTATGAAATTAGGATAATTGTATCATATTTCGGAATTCGTCAAGGGAAGCTGATTTTTGATCTCCCGAAAACGAAAGAAAGAATCCCACGTGATTTTATTCGTAAAAATGAATGTAAAAAAACTATCTTATCAAGGTAGAATTTTGCGCTCACTTAAATCCAATTAAATGTAATCTAATTTAGACCACATGATAACGTTATATATATATGTATATATCTATATATATATATATGTATATATATATATATATATGTATATATATATATATATATATATATATATATATGTGTGTATGTATGTATGTATGTTTTTGTCAGTGTGTGTAAGGTTTGAAAAACCTGTTGCTGCTTTTCTTGAAAGGATAACTTTAAAGATCTTTGATTATAAAAGACAGAATATCTATTCAACGCTATTACTCACAGGTCCACTCTGACCCGGAGTGGTAGTACCTTTAAGGGTCACACTTATGGGTCAAATAGTTCTGTCTAAAACTTATTGGTTTTAGATTTGGTTTTGTTTCTTTGGTTAATGGCATATTAACCCTCTTGGGTTATTTAATGCCAAAGATATCCTTGTAAAAGGTCAGTAGTGGCACTATTTAACATATGACGTGGGACAATGATGAGGGGGGTATTAAATTTTCCAAGGGTATGAGTCAGAAAGTAAACGTAATAACACGACTTGAGTAGACAGTCGTTTATTACGTAGTCGGGAAGTTATAAAATAAATATCTAACATTAGTTTTGCTTGTAAAATTTTCCTTTATTTGTAACGACAAACTGGTATCTTTGGGATTTACGAATTGAACTTTTATCAAAGAATTAGTTGTGCTGTAGTTATTTATGGGCGAAACTATATATATATATATATATATATATATAGAGAGAGAGAGAGAGAGATTTGCGTGTGTACGTGTTGATCTAGGTTAGTATGGACATAAAGTCAAAGGCATACGGTGACTGTTCGTTTCTCAACTAAGCAGACGTCAGAAGAAAAGCACTTAATTTGATCGCATAGACGAGAAACTGACAGTCATCTAGAGCCGTTGATAATGTATCAACGCTATCCTAACTTATATATACTTTATTAGTTCGAGTACTTTGAACAAACTACATTATATATACATATACACATATGTATGTCCATTTCGGAAAGTTCACAAGACTGTCTGTGAGTGACGTCATCATGGCATTGACGTCATCAATGGTCTAGTATTTTGTTTCGTCAGTTTCTTGATATATATATATATATATATATATATATATATATATATATATATATATATAAATCATCATCATGTCGTGCCGCTAGCATGGATACCCCTGACCCTCTCTCGCCACTTTTCCCTATCATTCATCGCCTCTGGCAGGTCTTCAGGGCTACATCCCGTATCCTCACATAGCTGCTGTATGTATGTTCTAGCTAGTCGTCCTGCTTTTGCTCGGCCATATGTTGGGTCCATAGGAGTACATCACTTATGAGCTCATCCCCACTTCTCCAGCAGTGTCTGTGTGTCTGGTTCGTCTAACTTGGATAGTTTTCGTGATGGGAGGCAGGTGGCCGTATAGTTGTTGCCTTGTGGGGTGTTGCCGCCAGGACTTATTCAATATTGCTCGCAACATTTTTGTGTAATTGCCGTCTAGCTTCTTCTCCAGCCGTTTTTTGAAAGTCTTCTAAAAGCTTAGAAAGCCCACTGTTTCTCCTCACCACATAGTAGTCTTGAAGAAAACAAAAATACAAAACAGCCTAAGTAAAAATCCTAATGCCACCACCCAACAAAACAAAAACAAAAAAGTCACCCCCCCACAAACCCAAAAATGACGAAATAACTAGTGTCCCCCTACCCAAGTAGTAGACCTTCCCAAATTATATTTAAATTCATTAGGGGGTAAACGGTAGAGCAGAACGGAAGATGAAGAACTTAGCTTGCGCCACCAGAAAAACAGTTTCAATACTGGTTAGTATAATGTCTTTAATTCCTCCTAATCTAAAATGCCAAAATATATCTATATATATGTATATATATATATATATAAGGCGAAAGAGATGAAACAAAATACCATTTATATCAAAGATACATATATATTGTTATTATTAGAATATTCGAAGTACTGACCGGATCTTTATAACGCTTCGGCCGATATATCCTTCAGTTCATCAATATCAAACTCGCAAGTTCACAATTGAATCCTTTATTTGAACTCCAGAGCTAAACTGTTCCAATTCGGTTAACACGGCCGAGTACAAGTGTTAACTTATAGAAGGTATTCCTTGTTAGTCTTACCTGTTGTTGTGATTGAACCTGAAACCTATAAATGATTTCACCGTGTTGTAATGGTTATCGTCGTAGGAAATGGACACGGCGATACTATTTCAAACCCAGGACAAGACTGATTGCATTTCACATAGCACTAATACCCTTGGGAAAGGTATGAATCCAATTATTCTCCCTCCAGCTACGAGTAAATAGTAGGGCAGACTGATTTCTTCAGCCATGGTGAGGTAACTAGACTAGTAGAAGAAAAACTCTGAATTCAAACCTGTTAAACTCCGCTTGGAGAGTGACCTTGTGTCATATCCTGCCCAAGCGGAGGGGTTGGATGAATATGATAAATGATTTCACTCGGAAGGACTTTCTAACCAAACGCCTTATCCATTACGCCATGTGACCTTGCGGGAAAATTGTCAGTGAACTTTTGTCAAACTTCATTCTAGATATTTAAACGATATATGATATCATGTAATATATATATATATATATATATATATATATATATATATATATATATATATATATAAGTAAATAAGGACTGTGAATATCCAAAGAATGAGACCTCAATGTACGGCTAATTAATACAAAAAAAACATATATATATTGGATAAAATACAAGAAAATTAGAAATTGTATTCTATGGAATATTAATTCTCGAGCCGATGTTGAGTCACATGTCTGTCCTATAGGTATGTCATCAGCCTGACACAAAGTTAGGCGGATTTCGATCCTGGCTTGGGGCGTCTTGCGTGTTTAGCCCGACAGAAGAGTTGTGATACAAATGTCGATGACAATATGCATATATATATATATATATACATATATATATATATATATATATAGAGAGAGAGAGAGAAAGTAATATCATATAGATGTTATTTGTTTTATTTCTTTTGTTTTATATATATATATATATATATATATATATATATATATATATATATATATAAGGCTTGGTTTGGTTACGTTTCTTTGTTTAATGGCATATCACACATTTGTAGGTTATTTAAAGCTGAAGCTATTTTTCTAGAAGAACAGTTGTGGTACTATTCAACCCATAGCTGGGATGATGAGGGGGTTCATACCTTTCCCAAGGGTATTTCCCAACGTAATAGCTCGACTGAAGTACGAACTCACTTACTACGATTCTGCAGTCCATCGCATTTACCATTACACCACGAGGACAACCCCCAATATATAAAGAGGAGACAAAACAAATTACCACACACACACAGATACACACACACACACACACATACACACACACACACATATATATATAGAGAGAGAGAGAGAGGAGAGACCAAACGAAATGCCATTGCTTTGAGCACACTGGTATGACGTCACTCGCACAGACTCGTTTGTGAACTTCTGGATATGGACAAAGCAAGTCAAACTTCCGGACCTGTAATAGCTCGACAGCCATTCAAATCTAAACGCTGAATCGGCCAACACATAATGCTGAAAGTCAATTTTTCAAACACAATGGTATTCCATTGCAGGAGAAAAATTCTGAGACAGTGCCGTCCAACTACACCTCTTCACCTAACAGCCGACACGTGACAACAATCTCTTTACTGTCAAAAGCGACATTGACGATTGAGCCAAGTTGAAACTATCAATTAAATTCAGGTAGAATTCATTCATTTCTAGGGGTTTTTTTTTAAATAAATTATTTGTATTTAATCTTAATACTTACACGCTTTCAAGTTTTATGGTTGCCTGATCTGAGCTATTTTGATTTTTGTCCATCTTTTTTTTAATTAATTAATTAGGAAAATCTAAAAATTAAGGCTGTTATTTAAGAATTTAAATTTACAATTAAATCTGAAATTAATAGACCATTCCACATAGATCGGTAGTAGTATCTCATCAACTAAAAATGATGTCAATACACTTATTGGGAAAACAGGGGATGGTATCGAAAAGTTATCGCTAATATTGAAGTCAGATCTCACGGATAAAATAAAACAAGAATTCTTCCAAGCTTTAGCTACGTAAGTACTACTGTATAGAAGCATCAGCTGGATCTAAACAAAACTGTTTGGAGAAAAAGCAAGATGGGAACTGCACAAAGAGATTGCGTGGTGTTTTGAATAAACCCTGAAAGTAGCATCACAGAAGAAAAGTATCTAAATGGTCACTTACAACCCATCTCACAAACCATCCAAGATGAAGAAGACATGCTGGTAACTGCTAAAGAAACAGGGACAAACTCATAAACGACGTTTTCATGTGAATTTACACACATGGACATATCAGTGTCATGATGAGAGCAATGATTTACATTCATCAGTGGGACGCGTCCGTGGTGTAATGGATATTGTCAAAGGAAATGGATACAGCAACACGAGATCAAATCCTGGCCGATATTGTTTGCATTTTATAGAGTGCTAAAACATTTGAGAAAATTTTGAATCGAATTATTATCCTTCCGGCGATGGGTTAATAGTAGGGCGCACTGGGATCTTCAACCTTGGTATGGCAACCGATCTTGGAGAAGGAAAACTCTGATTTCAAAGCTTGTAAAACATAAAACCAGATATTGCGCCACATCCTGCTCGTGCAGAAAGATTGGTATATATATATATATATATATATATATATATATATATATATATTATATGCTGGTGTCTGTGACCCTGGGTGTCATGCTAGCGCATTCGTCTGTCTGACGAATGCATTAAGCATGAAACCCAGGGTCAAAGACACTACCATGTAATATACATATATATATATATATATATATATATATATATATATATATATATATATATATATAAGTTTTACCATTGATATTGAGCACTAACTATATATATATATATATATATATATATATACACGAGGATCATTAAATAAGTTTCCAGAGGTAATCTCCTCTTGTGGAAGTCCTCTTGTGTGAGCGTGTCAATGACCTTCGCCACAGCCTCTTTCATCTCCTCTATTGTCTCATAACGACAGCCTCTTAGCTGAGGGAATAACCAAAAGTCACACGGAGCAACATCTGGACTATAGGGAGGCTGAGGAACCGTTTTAATGCCAATCTTGGTCAAATAGTCTGTGACAAGGATGGAGTTGTGGACTGGTGCATTGTCCTGGTGGAAATGCCACTGACCCGATTTCAAGAGTGCTGGCCTCTTCTCAAGGAATCTCTTCCTGAACTCCCTTAAAACCTCAGCATAGTAATCCTAATCCTAAACCTTTGGCCAATCAACTCTGTTGTATTGACTTCCTTATTCCTCCCACACATCCCGCCATCCCTCACAGACTCTTTGCCTCCTTGAATCTCTTATGCCACTCAAAAACTGATGCTCAATGCATGCAAGATGCTTCAAAAGCAGTGTGAAGCATTCCATACGTTTCAGTGGCATTTTCCCAAGTTTAAAACAGAAATTTATTGCATATCGTTCTTTTAAAGTGTCCTCACGTTCAGATTGCATTTTTAAAATTCATCAACTATGACAATCAGGCTTTAGTAGGGTATATTCCAATTGCTGCTGTAGCTATTCATTTGAAGCTGAAATCCTAAAAATTGGTCCAAGACAATTTTAAATGCCTGTGCAAAAAAACGTTTGAAAACTTATTGAATTCACAACGTATATATATATATATATATATATATATATATATATATATATATATATATATATATATATATATATATATATATATATGTTCAAATGATAGATTGTGATGAATCTGACAATATGATAGAAATAAGTGGAAGGTTGGATAAATCAAACACTTAACTCACGTTTAGTAGTTTTCGTGATATTTTTATTCCAAGAGTTTTTTCTGACTAAAAAGTTCTTGGAATAAAGAACGAAATATTGTGGATACTACTGAACACATTTCTACCATATATATATATATATATATATATATATATATATATATATATATATATATACCTTTCAAGTATCTATCTTTCGTTAGTGTCACACGTTCAGTTATGAAGATTTGAGAAATGGGGTGAAAATAACGCCTCCCTATGGATTGTGTCAGTGTTGTACTACCAACAAGAATTTAACTACAACAGCTCTGTGCGAACACATGATGTAGTTAGGAAGAACTACCGGGAACGATCGATGATAGGGACGAACGGAGAGAGAGAGAGAGAGAGAGATAAAGAGAGTCGGAAAGGTCCAATGAGCAGTGCGACTTGATGATAATGATGATACATTTCAACGGAAACTAAACAGAAATGTGGTGTACACAAACAGTTTTGGATAGGGCGAGTTTTCTACCACATCCAGGATTTGAACCCGCGTCTCCGTGTCCATTTCTTTAGACAGTGAACACTGCACCAGTCTTATATATTTGCTATGTGAATTCGCCAGCGATCACCAAACGTCCGTATGTAGAGGGGGGATTTACATGGGCCTGGAAAATCTACCTCATTTAAAACGACCTTCCACCGAAACTGCAAATGTTGCCCTTTTCAACACAGCGAAACCTTCCGGGATCAATGTTGATATGATATTGCCCCCCCCCCCATGTTTTTTCAAAATCGGGCATTGTAAAATGATCTACTAAAACAAAGAAATTATGAAAACCAAAAACTAAATGAAAGAGAAAAAAATCTCCCAACCCTTAAAAAGTGTGCGGAAAAATAGAAGAAGAAGAAGAAGAAGAAGAAGAAGAAGAAGAAGAAGAAGAAGAAGAAGAAGAAGAAATATATAAAAGATTTTAAAGAAAAAGCAAGAATAAGAAGAAGAAGAAGAAAATGGAATAATAAATAGATGTAAAGTAAAAAAAAAAGAAGAAATATAAAAGATTTTAAAGAAAAAGCAAGAAGAAGAAGAAAATGGAATAAAATATAGATGTGAAGGAAAAAAAGAAGAAGAAGAAGAAGAAGAAGAAGAAGAAGAAGAAGAAGAAGAAGAAGAAGAAGAAGAAGAAGAAATATATAAAAGATTTTAAAGAAAAAGCAAGAAGAAGAAGAAAATGGAATAAAATATAGATGTGAAGTAAAAAAAAAAAGAAGAAGAAGAAGAAGAAGAAGAAGAAGAAGAATTGATGGAGAAAAAGAATCAACGAGATTAGAAGGAATTGGAGTGGAAGAAGAGTGGACATTAATTGACCGATCAATACTAATTGTCGTTTAACGAGACAGACGCAGACAGATTTTGTCTGATGACCGACGCATTAATCGAAGTGGCAACAGAAGCCGGAAGTACAAGAACATTGTTAGATAGGGCATCTTTTCAGCTACACAACATTATTTTCAATTAGCAATGCATTTCTTTGCCAGCAATCGCCTGTTTGCAGAGCTCTTCCGACGAAGGCGATCCAGTAGTCTTTTCTCATCAATCAACCAATCGATCAACTCAATCTTATCTATCTATCTATCTATTGTATCTTTTTGTCTATCAATCAATCGATCTCAGTCTCTTCCCATAAATAGCCCTGCCATTCTCTGTATCTGCCAGTCTATCAATCTATCTTTGTCTATTCGAATCAATCTATGTATGCCATCTTTTTTCAGAATATCAATAACCCTGACCCCAGCAAATCGAAGATGCTCATTGCTGCGCTGATGCAAATAGCTGAACTAACGTAGCGCACGATGATATCAGGTAAAAAAAGTGTCCTCACCTAACTGGCCTGAGATTTTTCACGATCATATCTTTTCGAACATTATACCTTCTTAGATTTCTTGATTTGAATGCCTTATCGCTCTGTCAGCCAGACTCAGAATACGTTCACTGTATTCCTCTGCTGACAAGTAAGACTCCGCATATTAAACAAGGATGCATCCTAGGTATGACACTAAGCTGCATCTGAGGGCGAAGCTCACAACATTCAGATAATATTTTACTTCACATTCTATATAAAACACGATATGAAATTTTGCTCTGTTTCTGTAGTAAATCGATCAAAAACAACAAGATTTTTCAAACGTTATATTTATTTAAAATTAATTATTTATTCTTGTTACTTTTTAAGTCATGAAAGAAAAAAAAGCATGATAGAGGATACTATAGCTTTCTGCTAAAGATATCGGCTTTCGTCTGAGGAAAATCTATGATCATGTTGTTTGAGGATCAATTAGAGACTCTTAATTTCTGATAGTAACTCTCTGAAATTTGTAAACAAGTTCACCAACCTTAGAAGCAACGTCTCATCTACTGAAAATGACATCAATATGCTACTAGCAAAGGCATGAACTGTTATCGATAGGTTATCGATCATATGGAAGTTAGACTTATCCGATAAAATAAAACGCAATTCTTTCTACTCAGCGGTCGTGTCAATTCAACTATATAGATACACTACAAGGTGGCTGACTAAGCATATAGAGAAAATTCTTGACAAGAATTGATAAAAAATGCCATATTGAACAAATCCAGGAAGCAGCATCTCACAAAAAAAGCAGCTGTATGGCCACCTACCTTCCATCTCTTAAAACATTCCAATAAGACAAACAAGACAGGTAGGAAACGGCTGGAGAAGTAAAGACGAACTCATAAGTGACATTCTCTAATGGACCCCTTCACATGGACGTGCAAATGTTGACCGATCAACAAGAACTTATCGAAAACCGCTCTGTACGGACACATGGTGTAGTCTAGAAGACCTGACAGAAGCGGTAGATGATAGAGATGAATACCGAGAGAGGGTTAAGGAAATCCGTGCTAGGAGAGCGACATGATGATGATGAACTACAGTAAATTATACATGATTTATATTCAAAATACTGAGTTTCTTTGGATTAATAAATATTTCATCTACAGAGGTTCTACGGCTGAATTATAAGCACCATTTTGATAAATGTATTGTCAACTTTTCTCCATGGGCGGACAATCCTCTAAAAGTCAGTGAAAACGCCTTATTTCTTTTCTTTGAAAGTGAATAAAGGAGGATTTTTAAAATATCTTCATTAGAATCTAGAATAGAATATATCGATGATGAAATAAAAACATATTGTATCAATCCTTTGATATATAATGAAATATATGAATATCATATATATATATATATATATACGTTGTCACCACAGACAGACTGTTTCGTTGTATCACAACTCTTCAGTGTGGGTAGGCACGCTGCACGCTGGGATCGAAACCCGCCTAATTTTACGCAAGACTGTTATCTTAACACTCAGCCATTTTGGCGACCAACATCACCTCTGAAATTTAACACATTTTGTATCAACTTTCGTTCGTTTACATTTTACGCTATCTGATATTAAAGTGCTCAAATTTCATTTGACGCTATCGGATACCGCAGTTCTCAAATAAGGAAAATTAAAACAAAATAATGTTTGTTTCGCTTTTTTTATCAGAATTTTTTCCATATGTATACACACTGTAATTGTTTGCAATTGGCTGAGAGCAAAATTTATTTTAATACGACAAAAAATATTTATTTTCGGGCTATTCAATATGTCAGCAAATTAATCAGAGTACTCCAAGCTTCAACAGATTTTTCTCATCAAACGTTTAGTGGCTGAGAAATACAAACCATGTGAAATTTAAAAATTAAATTACCATGAACAGAAAATCCGGCAAGGACTGCGTGCGACATACAGAACCACTGGACAGCTCCAATGGGGGAGTTGTCCGGTGGTTCTGTATGTCGCACGCAGTCCTTGCCGGATTTTCTGGGCATGGTGATTCAATTTACAATTCAATTCCTTGGTTAAAAAAAATAATAAAACACATGTGAAATTCACCGAAAGAATGTGTAATGTGTATATTGTGTTTCGCGAAATTGTTAATTTCTCTAACACTATATTTTTTAGGCAACACAAATGAATGACGAAACTTTTCTTTAACAACACAACAAAGAAAGTTTTTTATTTGCAGCATTGAATAGGGTTTGCTTTTGGTGCTGCAAGACTCGTGGAGTTTAGGCTTGTTAGTGTTGGAGACGAAATGGCGTAGCGGGATGTTGAGATGGCAGTGTGTGTTGCGGGACGTATGAGGGATTGTGTTTAGAGTGACCGTGTTGTTTTGTATCTGGTATTTGGGGGAGAGTCTGCGTTGTCTCCATGTGGTCCAGCGGTGAAATGGGAGCTTGTGTCGAGAGCGGGCTTACGCTCAGATCGACATAGACAATTTTTGGGGTGACACAAAGTTGGGCTTGTGCGAGGCATGTTGTATGTTTCCAATTTATGTTAAACTGAGATTCCTCGTAGGAAATCCATAAATTAGATGGTTCCCTCATTGAGTGTCCATGCTGCTGCTACTGGTGTTGCTATGTTGAAGCCGCAGTGAGATGTCCACACTGGGCGGCTTGTCTAGCTAAAATGCATCGCTAATTGGGACGGCTAGAGGAACGTCTGTTCTGGTCGCCGTTTCGAGCCAAAGAGAGTGGGTTTGGCCGCTCACCCGTTTTGCAAGCCGGAAATGAAGGTCCGGGCTGAATAGGATAAGTCATCCTGATTGGGTGAAATTAAGTGTCGAAATAAATTGAGCGCCAAACCAAAATACGAGATTTTCCTCTTCTCTACATGTACACAGAAGCATGTTTTTATCAATTTATTTATTTATTCTAATGGGTTCAATATGTTTGCTTGTACGAGCTTTAGTTGAAAAGAAGGTTCATAAAATTGAAATACATTAGCTCTCCGGTAAAAAAGACACTATAGGAGGTCATGCTGATAGTGTTCTGCAATATAAAAGGGTCCATTGATATTGATTTCGTTGAAAAAAGGCGCAGCTGTTAACAATGTTTCAAATTGTGAACATCTCGGGAAAAATTTATTTTATTCATTGAAATCCAAGTATTTGTGGTTGTTAATCAATCCTATGTTATTCGACTTTTTCCTCCTTTTTTTTAAAACTCTATCACGGCTCTAAAGTAATTTCCCTGACCGACTTCGGGATTGAACTCCTGATCAGAAGAAGTTCAATTTCTGCTTTAGTTCGTGTTTCCTCGTCACAAATGCTTTAGATAATAACATGAATCCCATCGGTCTTCTTTCGATTTCTGACTTAGATAACTGTTAACGTTTTGCACTCTCGACTTTGTTGGCTAACCGTTTAGAAGAAAGAAAACTCTTTGCATTCAACATGAAAATGTTTGAAACCGTGTCTAGATTCATCCCCAGAGAAAAGAAAATAATATGATTGAAGTGAGTCACCGTGGTGTAGTGCTTAACGTACAGGACTGCGTCATCGTTGGAAGAGCGTTCAACCTCTAGTCGTAATTTTATGTTCCCTTTCGGACAAATAGCATGGGAAAATATCTAAAGCTTGTATGAACGGAATTTGGCATTAAATAACCTACAAGGGTTGATATGGCAAAAGAGCCAAAAGCCAACCAACATTGGGAAAGGTATGATTACCCTCACCCCTAGCCATTTCTTAAATAGTATCACTCGTGCTCTTCTAAAAAGATGGCTTTGGCATTAAGTAACCTACCAAGGTTGATATGCCAATAAACAAGGAAACAGAACGAAATCGAACGATATAAACCAACTCAGCACGAGGGGAAGCGAGATAGTCATGCGACTGAGAACTCTTCCCCATAAATGACGGCCTCCCACTAAAACTGCAACTGTGGCATTATTTTCTACAGGGAAACCTACTGGAACCAATGTTGATGATAAAAAGGGCCTTTCTTTATTTTTTTTAAAAGTCAGGCATTGGAAAATAATCTTGTAAACGTACTAATATAAAGTAAGAAATATAGGAAAAACAAAGAAATGAAAGTAAAATGCCCCAACAATATATAAAAGAAAAAAATTACTGAAAAAAAAAATTGAAGAAAAGAAGGGAAAAAAACTGCCCGGTGCATTTTCTGTCACTGGAAAGATGAAAATAATTCGGGCTAAGAATCGGGGAGAGGTGATTGTGGGGAGGGGAGAGAGAATCGGGGGTTGAGAGTAGACATTAATTGATCGATCAATATTAATTGTCGTTTTATGAGATGGATGCAAACAGATTTTGTCTGGTGGCCGACGCCGTAATCGAAATGGCGATAACAGCAATAATAATAATAATAATAGTAACAGCAACAACAACAACAACTAAGAGGTGGTATGCGATATAGATAATTAAAAAAAGATAAAAACTTTTAAAACCACTTTGAAAAAAAAAAGAATTCACTCTAAAGACAAAAAAATTTAACCAAAAGATGGAAGAAGAAGAAGAAGAAGAAGAAGAAGAAAGGGGGGAAGAGAGGGAAAAAGAAGACGAAAGAAAAGGACAAGAAGAAGAAAAAGAAGAGTGAATATGGGTGGGCATGTAAAAGAACTGAATTAATGGTTAATCCTTTGAATGGGGTATGTAACGGGTGGTTAGGGAATTAAAGAAAGTGATTTAGGTGGGTCGGGGAGAAAAAAGTAAAAAAAAAAAATGATTGGGTATAAAAAGAAAAAAAAAGCAAGCGGTGAAGATGATTATAAATCAATAAGTTGAATGGAAAGAAACCCGAGGAGTATGAAAAGGAATAAGGAAAGAAAATGAAAATCATTGAAAATACGGAATCATAAAAAGAAAATAAACAAATGAGTGAATTGATAAAAAAAAAAAAAAAATGAAAAAAACAACAAAAGAAAAAAAGACGAAAATTCTGACTCAGGAATAATAATAATAATAATAATAATAATAATAATAATAATAATAATAATGAGCTGCCCCGGCTGATCACAGAGTAAAATTGAAAGAAAGCGAGAAGAAGGATAAGTACCTGGACTTTGCTAGGAATTGAAAAATCAGTGGAACATGAAAGTGTCGGTTATACCAATTGTAATTAATATTCTTGCAACAATCACAACAGGATTGGTACAAGGACTAGTGGACTTGGAAATAAGAGGTGGAATGGAGACTATCCAAACTACAGCATTATTAAGATCGACCAGAATACTGAGAAGACTCCCGGAGTTTTGAGGAGACTTGTTGTCGCTCAAATTCCAGTGAAAGACCATCAGCTAACGCTGATGTGAAATACCCTCAAGGAAAAGGGACCGCAGGACTTGGAAGTTGGCGGCTGAGTGGAGACTATCTAAACGACAGTACTATTGAGAACGGCCAGAATACTGAGAGGAGTCCTGGAGACTTGAGGAGACTTGTTGTCGCTCAAATTCCAGTGAAAGACCATCAGCTAACGCTGATGTGAAAAACTCTGAAGAAGAAGAAGAAGAAGAAGAAGAAGAAGAAGAAGAAGAAGAAGAAGAAGAAGAAGAAGAAGAAGAAGAAGAATTATGAAAAATAAAAGAATGATATAAAATAATGAAGAAAAGAAAGAATCATGAAAAAATACAAAGAAAAAGATTTCTGAAAAATGAAAAAGGAAAGAATCATGAAAAAAAGAAGAAAAAAAATGAATCGCAAAGAATGAAGAAAGATAGAACGAATCATGAAGATTAAAAGAAGGAAATAAAAATGTGGAAGATTGTAGGCAAGATAGAATTATAAAAAAAGAGAAAAATAAACAATATTTAAAAGAATTGAAGGAATGAAGCAAATAGGAAAAGAGAGGTAAACTGAATCACAAAAAAAAATATGGAAGAAATTCTTGATTTATATGAAAGCGTGTTGCCCAGAAAGAATCATGAGAAAGAAAGAAAGAAAGAAAGAAAGAAAGAAAGAAAGAAAAGTGTGTGAAATCAGAAAGAAAGAAAGAAAGAAAGAAAGAAAGAAAGAAAGAAAGAAAAGTGTGTGAAATCAGAAAGAAAGAAAGGTATATGACTTCAGGCAAATAGAAAGAAAGAAAGAAAGAAAGAAAGGTATATGACTTCAGACAAATAGAAAGAAAAAAAGAAAGAAAAAAAGAAAGAAAGAAAGAAAGAAAGAAAGAAAGAAAGAGCGGATTTTATTAGAAGGAAAGAAATACAAAAAGAAAGAATTTTATTTGAAAGAAAATAAGAAAAAAGGATTTTATTTGAAAGAAAGAAAGAAAGAATAAAGCCTTAAATGAGAGAAACCGAATACAAAGAAAGAAAGAAAGAAAGAAAGAAAGGAAGGAAGAAAGAAGCGGCAATGTTAGGAGAAATAGCAATTCGAAGAATAAAAGAATAAAAAAAAAAAAGGGAAATGTAAGAAGAAATAAATAAATAAATGAACCGAAGGTTTGGCGTAATTTTCCTTACCCACCCCCCTCTTCACCTTAGAAAAATTAAATCTCTATTAGCGATTTTATTCGAGATTGTCACGTCCGAAACTTGTCCAACCGTCTTTTCTTAATCGAGTATAGCAGGTGACAGCTTTCTGCCAATCACGAAATGACACGTCATTGACCAGTTGTCACGTGGCATTTCCTTCACTTAATAGCATCATAAATTTGTAAAGAAAAGAGTTAAAACGCCTGCATCGCCGACGCGTCAACACGTCCATGCGCAGACGAAGAAAATTACATTACAAATGACATTAAACTTTTTGAATGACAACATAAAAAAATGATGTAAAATCGAGACACAACTTTGCACAGTGGTTAACAGGTCTTTCTTACATCATCCTTATCATTATATAGGGGGGCAGACTTCACGAATTTCCTTCTCTCTCTCTCTCTCTCTCTCTGTCTCAATTGATCATCTTTCTTAGAAAACCCCTTAAACGGTGACCAGTTTCCACAAAGAGCTGATGAATGTTCGTATCCGCTAGTCGTCCAACACTAGTGTGTCCATGTGTTGGAGTCCACAAAAGAATGTCTCTTATGAGTTCCTCATTACTTCCCCAGCAGTCCTCAGTACGTCTTACCTGGATGGTTTTTGAGATAGGAGGTAAGTGGCTGTAAACTTGCTGTTTTGCCGAGTATTGCTTCCAGGGTTTATTCAAAACAGCTAGCGGCATCCTCGTGTTATTCCCATTTAGATTTTTCTTCGGGCATATTATTAGCGTCCAAGTGGTGCAGTTATACAATAGTTCTAACCCAGCTAGAGATTGGAAGAATTCTATACGCCTTTCCTATTCGTATGTTGATCTTGCTTTTAACAGATGAGATATTAAGTTGAAAATGCACTGATCCCATACAACAGCCTTGTTTCAGACGTGAACAGCGAAGTTTTCTATGTTCAAAGGCAACAATGAAATTTATTAAATAAAGCGAGCCTTAATAAATGTTTCGTAAGTTAAGTACAAATTCGTTGGAGGATCTTATCCTTCTGTAGAGAATCCAATTTGCGTATTTTAGAGTCCCAGCCGTCTGTGCTTGAATCAATGAAGAAAATATTCTCAAATGTTTTATTGTTAATATTATACCCTGATAAATTCAGATGAAGTCACCTGTTTTATTTCGTTTTTATCTTTATCGAAACGTATCGGCTGTTGCAGTCTTCAGCTTTCTTTCTACTTGAATTTCCAAGACGATAAGCTTATACCCTTTTATACAGATTCAGTTGATGATGTTTCCTTGTTTTACTCACGTCTCGGTCACCTTCTTTCAACCTAAATTTCTGAGATGGGATATTGTTACTATTACTGTTGTGATGTGCAAGGTTAGAACTAGTAAGTGGCTAATCAAGCTGGTATTTATCATAAGCCCCACCAAGCGTACAAGTGTGGCACAAGGCCTTTTTTAAGGTGGGTCTGAGCACAGGACCGAAGCCCAGACGCGTCCGGCAGTCCCAAAAATCCCTCCGGTCCCGTTGGCATTCCCCTAAAGAAGGGCGCCTCAGGCGCCAGAGAAGAAACTGCCCCCATGAGGGTTAAAACCTGGTGGGGCTGGGGCTCGAGGAAATTAACCATTCGACACGAATGCCAGACAGTCTGCTGGAAAGCCTCTGCACGAAGCAGTGGCTAATCAAGCTTTTTCAGTTATTCTTAGTGAGAGACTTATATAGGGTCTCTCTTTTACTCATACAAATTAGGCAGATTAATTTTCCAGTATAACTACATCTCCCTGAAACGTATGGGTCTTATCTACCTTGTAGGTCTTGAACTTCTCGTGATTGTTTCATTTTCGGCATTACTTTGCTCTCCTTGTCTCTCGTATTTCTTTCTCTGGGTGATCTAGATTTGTCCTGCACTGAACTGTAATCAAGGTCATCTTCTTGCATTATTTTATCTTCATCCGAGTTTTCAAACTCATTCTGGCCCACCTGACCATGTATTATTTCATCTTCTGATGTTTCATTCTGTAAAAGTTGTTCTAATAAATCATTAACGGAAGGAATCGTAGAGATTTCTTCCTTGTTTTGTTCTTCATATTCGTCCTAGGGCCCATTTTGATCCTCGTGTACTAAGATACTGTTCCCCTTTTCTCTATTTATTATAGCTGTATTGTGGCCTTTTTGCATGATAAATTCTACCCTTTCTGGATTTAATTCTTTATTCTTTTTGTACCACTTTTTTTTTTTCATTTGTCGAATCCGACATCATTAGTGGAGCTTTAATTTACCTTCCCATTAAAGCTGATGGGCTTTCTAGTTTTCCAGCATGTGGTATTGCACAATAGCTTAAAAGCAGCCTTGGTAGAAAAACTTCTATTTTTTCTTTTTGCTGAGAACATGCTTTCAGTCCTATTTTTACTGTCTGTACTATTCTTTCCGCCAACCCATTCGATTGAGGGTGATATGGCAGTTTCTAATACGGTTTACACCCTATTTTTGACAACCATAAATTAAGATCTTCATTACAAAATTCTGGTGCATTGTCGGATACCAGGGTTTTTGGTATGCCGTTTCTGGAAAATATTATCCTTCGAATCTTTAGTCTTTCAGCATTTTAGTTCTTGCACTCGCAGCAAAACATCGTAGCCACCTATCGATAAAATCGAGATCGTCGAGAGATAATTGGTATCCTATCGGCGATGTCATTGTTGTGATGAGCAAATTTAGCACTAGTTCGTGGTTAATCAAGCTTCCAGTTATTGTCTGGGAGAGAATTATATAGATTCTTTCTTACGCTCATGCAAATTAGGCAGGTTAATTTGCTTGTATCACTACAATAACACATTATTTGGGCTTTTTTTTTCTTATTCACAACATCTTTGGCCAGTTCAGTTTGATTTTCTGAGGTGTTTTATTATCTCAATCCTAAAGTCACTGACTTTTTTCGATCTGCATTTTTGAAGTGTGTTGTTGTCTCAATCAGAAAATCTCAGGTTTTTTCTGTCAGAATTTCTGAGAAATTTTGTTTTAATCATGACGTTTTTTTTTTCATTTCTTAAAATGTCTTTTGATTGTTTGAATCACATCTCGTCATTTTTCAGTCAGGCTTTCTTAAACGCTTTCTTTCTTTTTGGTGGTTTAAGGCTAGATACCATGTCGAGCTAATTTTGTTTTCTTATTCGCTATTACAAAATCCGTTTTTTTTTTATTAGAATGGTCAGTATGGATCTCACAATTGCAGAATATTTAATATATTTTCTGGAGGATTTGTAGCTTTAGACCCTGCAATATTTTTGCATAGCCAAACCCGGGTCGTATACAGCCCATTCAGCTGTAGATTTAGAACATATTGACTGCATCTCTGCAGAGGGGCAAGACTCCCCCCAATGAGTGTTCTGTGGCCCAGTCAGCTGTGGTTGTAGAATTTACTGACTGCATCTCTGCAGAGGGGCAAGACTCCCCCCAATGAGTGTTCTGTGGCCCAGTCAGCTGTGGTTGTAGAATATACTGTGGAGGGATAAGCTGCCCCCAAGCGAGTTTCCTGAATATGACACAAAGCTATCTGATGGAGAAGCTCTGGTTCCGAAGCCTTGTGGAATGTGGAATGCTCCTTAATTACTATCACGCATAGATCGACTCTGACCCGGAGTGGTAGAACTTGTTACGGCCTTATGCATGTGTAAAATGGAGTGATTAGATAATTTTCTATACTTGAAACCATTTAACTGTGAGCAAACAAATGACTGATTAGTATTTCATAGCGATATTTGGAATCATTTAACTTTTGGGGAACGAACGACTAATGTTGACCAGAATTATTACTGTTAAATAGCAATACCTGAAACTCTTTAACTGTGTGCAAACAAACAACTGATGTGAAATTAAATAATAAGTATTTCATAGAAATATTTCGAATGAATAATGTTGACAAGAATTATTACTATTAAATAGCAATACTTGAAACTCTTTAACTATGTGCAAACAAATGAGCTCTGGATCATTTAAATGAGATATTTACCAACTGTTCGTTTACAAATCATATATATGTATAAGGACAAGCGTGAACAATAATAAGGCTTGAGAAAGCTTTATTCTGCTAAGAATAACTGATACACGTTTAGTAAGATTTTATAATTAGGCACTTAACTAAAGAATTTCTCTGGAAGGGAAGTAATCATAAAATAAGGGAGGTTACTCTCGATTTCTTAAAATATGAATAAACAAGATTAGCATTAAATACCGAACAAAAACACAGCCAACTAACAAAGTTGGGTATATATTTTTTGCTATGATCGTATTCTATTCGCTCTTCTTTGAAATGTTCTATGTACACTTAGCATATTTCATTTCCTGATTATTTTTAAAGTTATTGCAAGAAATCTTTAAATGAATACTTGAGTGTTTTTGTCAGTTTGTTTTTTAGCTTTCTCGCATCGATTGAAAACTTGCGTAAACTGTTCGAAGCAATAAGAGGAAGATGTAAAAGAGAAAGAAGGGAATAGCGACAAGAACGAAGAAGTAAAAAAAAGATGGCATAAAAGAAAACAATAACAATTGAAAAATACGATGAAAAAGTAAAAGAAGTAGAAGAAAAAAGATGAAAGAAAATGGCAATGAAGAAGAAGAAGAAGAAGAAGAAGAAGAAGAAGAAGAAGAAGAAGAAGAAGAAGAAGAAGAAGAAGAAGAAAAGATAACGACAGCGAAAAAGATGACAGTAACCAGGAAGAAGTTTTTTGTTTTTCGTTTTTCTTGTACCGATATTGATTCTCAGCCGAGATAAGTAGACACTGGATGATTTATTTTCTATTGTGAAAACGCGAAAAAGTTATACACATATTATGATATATTTTTTAAAGGATGCGAATTATTACAAATACTCATGTCTAATATTTTATGTTCAATCAATTGTCTGAAGAGGTTTACAGATTTTCCTGTGCATACTTTACATTAAAATGAGCACGGTGAACGATATTATTCAATAAATGATAACTTAACGGATAGATCATTTAAAAGAAGATGAATTCTTCTTCAAGTTAAAGGCGGTTTACTGTCTTATGTTTTCGATTGTATCATTACAGGAAGCGAGTTTGAAGTCAAGTTGCCCTATTACGTTCACGTTTAGACTAATACCCTTAGAAAAGATATGAACCCTCTTATTCCCCGGTTAGGGTTTAAAAAGTATCACTACGGTCTTTCTACAAAGATGGCTTTGACATTAAATAACCCACAAGGTTTGAAATGCAATTAACTAAAGACACTAACCCAAACAAATTATGCGAAGGGAGTATTAGCTTCCGGCGTCAGTATCTGACACGAGGAAATTATCAAGTTTTTGGATGCTAAACTTCAAAGCAAGCAGTACCCACGGCACTTTCAGTCATACGCAGTACATTATTCCCACCATACGCTCTCTCTTGATTAGTTTTTGTTCTAAACTCAAATAAGATTTTTAATAATCTGCTTAATTATCTATGACTGAAAAAATTATTTAAAAGCAGCTATGTTTGTTTATTTAACAACGCCTAACAAATTTTATTTTTTATTATCTAATAGTAAGTAATCAAATAACTGGTATATGCAAAACACTTTTCATTTAATAGATGTACATTTTGGTTTGATTAAATATGTCTTAATTAAACGAGATTAATTAATTCAAATTAATGGTGGGCACCTCGGGTAGTGTAATGGTTAGCAAGCTTGACTAGCAGGTTTGCTAGTCAAGCTTGCTAACCATTACACTACCCGAAAAAAGTCTCATTGGGTGCCCCATTCAATCGGCCTTGTGCCACATCGAAGTAAAGAGCTTCGTAAATTACAATTCAAATTAATGGTGGGCACCTTTGGTGGTGTAACAGTCAGCTAGTTTGACTTGCAAACCAACACGAATGAGTTCGAGTCTCATTGTGTGCCTCATTCATTCGGCCTTGTGCCACATCGAAGCAAAGAGCTTCGTAAATTACAATTCAAATTAATGGTGGACATCTTTGGTGGTGTAATGGTTAGCTAGTTTGACTTGCAAACCAACACGAATGAGTTCGAGTCTCATTGTGTGCCTCATTCATTCGGCCTTGTGCCACATCGAAGCAAAGAGCTTCGTAAATTACAATTCAAATTAATGGTGGACATCTTTGGTGGTGTAACGGTTAGCTAGTTTGACTTGCAAACCAACACGAATGAGTTCGAGTCTCATTGTGTGCCACATTCATTCGGCCTTGTGCCACATCGAAGCAAAGAGCTTCGTAAATTACAATTCAAATTAATGGTGGGCATCTTTGGTGGTGTAACGGTTAGCTAGCTTGACTAGCAAACCAACACGAGTGAGTTCGAGTCTCATTGGGTGCCCATTCATTCGGCCTTGTGCCACATCGAAGCAAAGAGCTTCGTAAATTACAATTTAAATTAATGGTATAATCTTTTGTGGGGGGGGTGAGGGTTAACGGTTAAAGTGCTGGACTGCGAAATCGTAGTACGCGAGTTCGAACTCCAGTCACTTACGTTCACTTTCGGACAAATACCCTAGGGAAAGCTACGAGCCCCTTTATCCTCCAATCTATGGGTTAAATAGTACCACTACATTCCTTCCAAAAAAAGGATGGATTTGGCATTAAATAATCCGAGAAGGTTTATATGCCATTAAATAGCAAACAATATAATCTTTTTTCCAAGTTACGAAGTGGAAAATATTACGGAATAACCTAATGTTAAGGAAAAATTATGGAATGTTCTTTTAATTTGATTTCTTTATTTAATGGCATATCAACGCTTGTAAGTTATTTAATGCCAAAGCCATTCTCCTAGAAGAACAGTAGTGGTACTATTTAACCCATAGCTGGGAGGATAAGGGGGTTCATACCTTTCCCTAAGGGTTTTTGCCCGAAAGTAAACGCAGTAGCGCGACTGGAGTACGAACTCACGATTCTGCAGTCCATCGTTTTAACCATTACACCACGAGGACACCCTCTTTTAATTTGAATTCCTAAACTAAATACCATCAGCAGAAGCCTAGATATGCAAATCAGTCAACAGTTAGAAGACAGTTCTTACAGAACTCAACAAGAATTTAGGCGTATCTAATCCTGCCCCCAACAAAAGAATTGTTCATTAAAACATTCAAAAGGGCTGTAAAATTCATTTGAGAACGCAATCCACTGGGAGGGGGGGCGAAAGAAATTAATTTATCCTAGTCAGCTGTGTCGAGTAAAGCTGATTTGAATTCAAACTTTCCTTCTTCTTGACTCGTTGCCTCACCAAGGCTAAATAACCTCTTCTGTCTTGCTGTTTGCTCAAAGCAGCAGGAGAACAGACGGATTCCTGATTTTCCCAAGAGCGTTAGCGCAAAGTGAAATTCAAAACAAGCTTCTTCCAGAATTTGAACTTGGGACACCGGTTTCATTTTCTTTGATGATAACCGTAATGTTAAGTGCGCCTCCACACATATAGAAAATCAACTTATATCCATACAAAAGAAAATTGTTATTTTATTGTAAAAAATAGGCCCCGAAAAGCTTTAAAACTTGAAACTGTATCATTGCATTTTAATCAGTTCTTTTGTTTGAAACAGCGCATTTCTTTTTTTTTTAATTTCGCCGACGATATTTGATCTGTCTCATCAAATTTTAAAGGATCAAATCCCAAAATAATTTAAGAAATCTTTTCCCTCCAAGATTATTTAAAAAATTCAATTTTAACCAATTAGAATCATAGATGAATTAATCCCCCCTTTTAATCTAATTTGTAGCCTATCTAAATCTTATAATTAAAATGACATTACCGTATTCTCTAATGTCTCTCAACTTTCGTCCTTATTTTTATTGAGTGATTTTCAGTTACCTTCTAAAACATTAAATTCCTTCAAAATGTATTTAATTTCAACATCGCTTAATTATTTCAAAGGCAAAAACATATCTTTTTGCTTACCTTTTCATAGCGCTGTTCATGCTAATATCATCATCATCATGTCGTTCCGCTAGCACGGATATCCCTGACCCTCTTTAGCCACTTCTCCCTATCATTCATCGCTTCTGGCAGGTCTTCACGTATCCTCACATAGCTGCTGTATGTATGTTCGAGCTGGTCGTCCTGCTTTTGCTTGGCCATGTGCGGAGGTCCATAGAAGTACATCACTGATGAGTTCATCCTTGCTTCTCCAGAAGTGTCCTGCATGTCTGGTTCGTCTAACTTGCATAGTTTTCGTGATAGGAGTCAGGTGGCCGTATAGTCGGTGCCTTGTGGGGTATTGTCATCAGGACTTGTTCAATATTGCTCTCAACATTCTTGTGTAATTGCCGTCTAGCTTCTTCTTCAGCCGTTTAGTTAGCGTCCAAGTAGTGCATCCAAGTAGTGCATCCATACAGCAGTATCGATACGATGCCTGGAAGACCGCTGCCTGGAAGAAACCCAGTTTCTTCTTCTTCATGCTAATATAACGTTACTTAATACTGATTTGTTGGTTAGTTCGTTTGGTTTATGACATATTAACCTTTGTAGGTTATTTAATGTCAAATCCTCTTTATACACATATATTAAATATATGATTAATAAACCCATTTTGCTGATAACATTTTTAAATGAGTCTAAGTACATTTCTGCTCACAATTAAATGGCTTCAAGTATTTCTACCAAATACAGATAATTCTATTTACTATTAATCATTTGATTGTACAAAGCTAAATGGTTTCAAGTGTTGCTATGTAACAGTTTCAATTTCAGATCAGTCATTTGTTTGCACACTTATAAGTGGATATACATATGATTTGTAAGTAAATAATTTGTAGGTAATTTCATTTTTATGTGAATTACAATTAATTTATTTGAACACTTGTATTGTTATTATTTACACAGACTTAAACGGTTTCAATCATTGCCATCCAACACTAATACGAAGGGCATACGATAAGTTTCCAGACTTTTTTCGTATGGGCACTTTTATTGATAGTACGCACATGAAACTCTAGTACCCTTCAAAGTCATCTCCCGCGGCTGCAATACACTTGTTGTAACGTTCTAACAACTTCTGGAAGGCCCCATGAAAGTCCTCTCGTGTGCGCGTGTCAGTGACCTTCGTCACAGCCTCTTTTATCTCCTCAATTCTCTCATAACGACAGCCTCTGAGCTTAGGGAATAAGCAAAAGTCACAGGGAGCAAGGTCTCGACTATAGGGAGGGTGAAGAGCTGTCTTGATGCCTATATTGGTCAAATAGTCAATAACAAGGACGGAGTCGTAGACTGGTGTATTGTCCTGGTGGAAATCCCACTGATTCGATTTGAAGAGTGCTGGCCTCTTCCGATGGAATCTCTTCCTGAACTCCATTAAAACTTCAACATAGTAACCCTAACTCTAACCCTTTGGCCAACCAACTCTGGTGTATTGACTTCTTTACTCCTATCACACCTCTCATCATCCCTCACAGACTCCCTGCCTTCCTTGAATCTGTTATGCCACTCAAAAACTCATGTTCGATTCATGCAAGATGGTCGAAAGGCAGTCTGAAGCATTCCATACGTTTCTGTGACATTTTTTTTTCAAGTTTAAAACAGAATTTTATTGCATATCGTTCTTCTAAAGTGTTCTCACGTCCAGATTGCATTTTTGAAATTCACCAGCTGTGACAACCAGGTTTTTGTAGGGTGTATTCCAATTGCTGCTGTAGCTGTTCATTTAAAGCTGAAATCATAAAAAATGGTCAGTCATCTCATAAGACGTATAACAATAACATAGTCAATTTTCAAGAATCTACGACAATTTTAAATGCCTATACGAAAAAAATCTGGAAACTTATCGAATGCACCTCGTAATTCAATGAATTCATATTGAATTTGTAGAACTGAATTTTATTTAATCATTTACACACTTTTTGACATCACAGATATATTTATGAATACAAGTCATATATGTGTGAAACCTATGAAATTAAGAGCTAGTCTAAAGAATGATATTCGTTGTCATGCATGTTGGAATGAGACGGAGGCCATTATAACGGATGCAGGAATGATGATCTGGATCTCATTTTAATAAGATGTCGCAATCCTCATGTATGATTATATGACTCAACAATGCGTGAAAAGTAATCCTTTTTTTTAATAGAAAGTTAATTTTCTTCAAAACCAAATATACCATGATTTTATTATTTTTGTTGGAATATTATACAGAAAAAATAGATATCATTACGTATTATTTATTACCAAACTCTTTAGCATTGAAACTCTGTAGCCCAGAATATAAACATGAATCGATCCAAAAATGTCAACTTTACATATTCATATAAGTTTTTTTTTTTATCACAAAATTTCAATGTTGTATGATTTGGTAATATATAATTGTAAGTAAAGTTGGCAACCTTAGTTGAGGGTGACCCGAAGGCTCCCTTTTCAATAGCTACTACACCAAGGTGTAGGGGAGGGCGATACTCTATTCCATGGATTGCTTCATTTTACCCTTGATACTCACCTTATAATGCTGAGCAAGGCGGCATCAAGTACCATTTTTTGAGTCTTTGGTCTGACTCGACCTGGGATTGAACCCCGGTTTCCCGGACCATTGCGAACACTACTCATTAAGCCAATGAATTTTTCTTTTGATTGGTTTTTGTCTGACTTGGTTTAATAAAATCCTGTTGTATTCGTTTTGGGAGAAAAGTAATATTTTATTAAAAAGCATTTTAGGAGTGTATGTATTTAACAAACTCCTTCACACGAACAGGATTTGGCACAAGGTCAATTACAAGCGGAGTTTAACAGGCTTGAACTTAGAGTTAACCTTCTCCAAGACTGATTGCAATACCAAGGTTTAAATGCACTGTCTGCCCCACTATTTTACCTATAACTGGACGAAGAATAATTAGTTGGAGTGTACATATTTTTGGACGATAATATATATATATATATATATATAGTCAAAAGTTCATGTAACCGTTTTATAACAGAGACTTTGACTATTTCAAAACTGTCTTCATCCATATTTGCGTCATCTTACACGCCAACAAGAAAGGTTAATATAAAACTAAACACCAAGTCCTCATCTGTTTCGATTTAATAAGATATGCCTACAAGAAAATCTGCTGCACATATATATATATATATATATATATACTCAGTATTGATATACATGATCCACTTTATGAAAATTTACACACACACTCACACACACACACGCGCACACATGTATATATATATATGTTGCATGAGTGTGAGCACACGTGTCCTTTAATAAGTATATGTATCTGCTTTTGTTATTGTCCTATAAATATCTGACATTTTATTTCACTGTTTATTTGACAGGTTTTAATAAAACAACAATTTCTCGCTTGCAGTAATGAGACAACATCCATCAAATCGATGAACAAAAAAAAAAAAAAAAAAAAAAAAAAGCGAAAAAAGGAAAAAGAAAAAAGAAAAACGGAAAAAGCAACAACGTCTTGGCCATTGCAATGTCTGTCACGTAAATATAAAAAATATGACACAGACGAAAGAGATGAGATTTGATTGTTCATTTTTTGGCTCGAAAAGTTCGGTCTTTAAGAAGATAGAAGAAAGGATTAGTCTTTATTTTTATTTACTTATTATTATTTTGTTTTTATCTTTTATTTTTGTATATGCATGTCTGTGTGTGTGTGTTTGTGTGTGTGTGTGTTTCCAATATTACTGTAAATGAGAATGGCGTCTTTTGTCTAGCAGAAAAGAAATGGGGAAGGCCGGAGAGGGAAGGAGTAATCCCTAGAAAATGGAAAAGAATGACAAATAATAAAGGACGTCAACTTTAGTGAGAAAGAAAATGAGATAGTTCTCAATGAGTCCTCTCGAGGCTAGAAAGAAAGAAAGAAAGAAAGAAAGAAAGAAAGAAAATGAATATTTTGGCTGACTTCGCTAGAAGCTACAAAGAAAGAAAGAAAGAAAGAAAGAAAGAAAGAAAGAAAGAAAGAAAATGAAAGTTTGGGCTGACTTCTCGAAAGGCTAAAAAGAAAGAAAGAAAGAAAGAAAGAAAGAAAGAAAGAAAATGAATATTTTGGCTGACTTCGCTAGAAGCTACAAAGAAAGAAAGAAAGAAAGAAAGAAAGAAAGAAAAACGAAAGTTTGGGCTGACTTCTCGATAGGCTAAAAAGAAAGAAAGAAAGAAAGAAAGAAAATGAATATTTTGGGTGACTTCTCTAGAAGCTACAAAGAAAGAAAGGAAGAAAGAAAGAAAATGAAAGTTTTGGCTGACTTCTCTATCACCTACAAAAAAAGAAAGGAAGAAAGAAAGAAAATGAAAGTTTGGGTGACTTCTCTAGAAGCTACAAAGAAAGAAAGAAAGAAAGAAAGAAAGAAAGAAAATGAATGTTTTGGCTGACTTCTCTATAACCTACAAAAAAAGAAAGGAAGAAAGAAAGAAAATGAAAGTTTGGGCTGACTTCTCGAAAGGCTAAAAAGAAAGAAAGAAAGAAAGAAAGAATTGTACGGAGTTAACAAAGAAACAAGCAATTATGGAAATTTACTAAGCTTTTTTTTTTTTGCTTAGATGTGGCACAAGGCCATATGAAAGGGGCACCCAATGAGACTCGAACTCAAGAAACAAGCAATTATGGTTTGATTTCTTTATTTTTAATGGCATATCAATCTTCCGGGATTATCTAATACCATATCCACCCTTGTCGATAGTGACATTTTTTCTTGGGCATTTGTCCGCAAGCGATCCAAACAGCACGATTCGAATTCGAATTTTCTTTTCTGCAATCCAGCACTTGAGCCACCACGCTTCATGGGCGCAAACAAATGATTTATATTAAATAGAATTATTAGTGTCAGATACGAATCCATGAAACCATTTAACAGTGCGCAAATATACATAATTCTATTTAATATTGATCATTTCTTTGTACACAGTTGAATGTTCGCTTACAAATTATATATATATATATATATATATATATATATATATATATATATATATATATAGTGCTATTTGATGGAGACACAAACTCGGTTAAGTCGTCATTATAAATTTATTTCGGCGGAGAATATTACTATACTCTCCGTCTCGTCAGATGACTATTTACATGTTTCTCTCGAAGTTGCATATATATATATATATATATATAAAGGATTTAGCAATAAATAAACCACAGGGGTTGATATGCTATAAAAAATTCGTCAAAAAAAAAACAAACAAACAAACAACCATCTTCCCTGATGACATCTACGAATTTGGCCATCATTCTGTTGTTCTGTCTTTTACAATTTCTAAGTAGTTCTTGGTTCTCCCGCTTTCAAAATGTCTTCTTCTTCTTCTTCTTCTTCTTCTTCTTCTTCTTCTTCTTCTTCTTCTTCTTCTTCTTCTTCTTCACCTAAAAACATTTTTTTCTGTTTCCTTCCCTATTGAGCAGTGAAGAACCCATGACCCAGCCCTCCCCTATAATCCCCAACCTTCCCATGATCTCCTGCATTTTTCTTCTTCATTTGATCAAATGGTAGAATGTTTATATTTTTGTGCATTTTTTTTTGTTGCTCCGAGACGAAAACTGAAGCTGCTATATTCTTATGTGTGTATATATATATATATATATATATGTGTGTGTGTGTGAGTGTGTGTGTGCGGGGTTTGTGTTCTGTTATTTCTCTTTATATTCTTTTTATTTTCTCTTTTAACTAATATATATATATATATATATATATATGGGGGGTGGATTTTGCCATTTTACTTATTTATTTTTTAGGCTCCATTCATTTTGTTTTTTCGTTGTTTTGCTTTTTTTTCTTAGTTTTTTTTTTTCATAATGTTGAGCTTTAAAAGTTTCTTCTCAAGCAAGTGTTTGAAAAAAAGGATGAGAGTTGTGAGCACCTCGTGGGCGCGTTTTTTTTCTGTCGTTAAAAAGTGGACTTTTTACGAGAATGTCTTTTCTTAATCCTTGGTCAAGGTAAAATTGCCAAGTCAGCATGAACATTATTTTTGAAAACTGCTTCTTTGATTTAGACAACAAGACACCTTGAATTTCTTGTGTTCAAGTCATGTTATTTCACAAAGTAGGCTGGTTGAAATGTTTGGAATTATTTTGGTACATGATAGTTTTGATGCATATATCATGTGACTGAAGTAGTTGAAGCCATGGAAGGTAGCCGCTGTAGTCGGTAGTGTCGTGGTAGTTTGTGCTCTGACACGTTGTGCGTTGCTTCACGACTTATATGATTTGAACATTAGGTTTACGAGTTCGACCTCGGTTATAACACCATGGACGCAACCAAAAACATGTTGTGTGCTGGGGTGAACGTACACTTGAACACTGTAGGGTCCCTAGATGATTCGAGGAATTTTGCTCGGATTTTGCTCGGATTGCAAGAACCTCGATTTTCACGGAAGATCACGTAGGTCAAAAACAGTGGATTCTGAGGTTGTGCAGCAAATCAAAGATGCACATCCGGTGAGTAGCATCCAGAAAGCATCAGGTGAGCTCGACAATCTGCTGTCGTTCATCACTTTCATGACCCCGGAAAAAGTGTCCAGGCTTGTTGAACCGTTCCTCTGTAAACGAAAATTTTACAAATCGTTTGATTCATTCTACATACTACCGCTTTAGAGATAATGTTTGTCAGTTAGTTTGTTTGGTTGGGTGGTTGAGTTTAATGGCATACCAACTATTCTAGATTATTGAATGCCAACTCTTGTATATATATATATATATATATATATATATATATATATATATATATATATATATATATATATATATTAAAGATATATGATTTGTAAACGAATAGTTTGAAAAAAACTTTTTTGAATAAGCCAGAGCTCATGTCCTTACACACAGTTAAATGGTTTCAAGTATTTCTATCAAACTCTAATAATTCTATTCAACATTATTTATTTGTTTGCACATAGTGAAGTAGATTCCAGTATTGTTTACACTTACAGTTTTATTTAAACGCAGTCAAATGGTTCAAAGTTTTTCTCAGTGATACCAATAATACAATGAAGGGGTACTTCATATTCCCCAAAGCTCTTGGATTGGAGCTCCTACATCAAATGGACTATTGTCATATCCAGGACACTCGCTGTTGAGTGTCTTAACTCTCTGTAGAAATGCAATCGGTGTAATTCTCCTGTTTAAGCCGACTGGGCTGTTTAACAAAGTTTGGGCGTTTGGCGGGACAAAGTCACATTTTAGAGACAGGCAGTCCTATGCTGTCATCAGCCATGCATTAATAGTTTTGTTTGCACATAGTTAAATGATTTCAAGTATAGTAAATGATTAATCAGTTCTATTTGACCGACAGTTGGACCGTAACTACCACTCCAGGTCACCGTGGACCTGGGAGTAATGGCAATAAGGAAGTATTCCACCTTCCCCAAAGCTCCAGGACGGAAACCTCACCATCTGATGCAGTTTAGTGTTATATCCAGGACACTCGTAGGAGTGAAGTCTGATTCTTCTGTAGAGACGCAATCAGAGTATTCTACAGCCTCAGCGTTTTTATCGTAACATTTCAGCCGATATGTTCTTCAACATTACCCGAGTCCGTGCTTCCCAGTGATTTTTTTCTAATTCTTTAATGACATTGTTTGTTTTGTTAAAGGTCACGTGAGATTAAATCTAGCGGGTAGAGTGCTCGCCACTGACCCAGAAGACCGGGGTTCACTCCTAGGTTGAGTCATACCAAAGACTCAAAAAATAGTACTTGATGCCTCCTTGCTTAGTAATCAGCTTTATTAATTACGAATTAAGGTTAAAGTGGAGCAATCTAGGGAAAGGAGCTGCTCCTTCCCCTACACCTCGGTGTAGTAGCTAATCAAAAGGGAGCCTTTGGGTCGCCCTCGACTACGGTCGCCAACTTTACTTTTACTTATATATATAAATTCAACGATACTGTTTCTAAATTATCAACACTTGTCCTTCTCTCGGATAACATCAGTGACGTTGAGAGAAGAGAGACACGCCGTATGATCAAATTCAGTTCTTCTATATAATAAATATCCGGTTTGAGTCCAGATCTATTAAATCTCTTTCTCGTCATCATACCATACATGTAACGTTACTCGGTTCAAATTGAAGTTTTTAATGCAATGGTGTTCAAATAAGCGTTTGTATTGATACGGCACCAATAGACGTTTTGGTGGGGATTCTTGTGGTGTAATGATTAAAGCGATGGACTGCAGAATCGTAGTAAGCGAGTTCGAACTCCAATCGTGCTATTACGTTCACTTTCAGACAAATACCCTTGGGAAGAGTATTAACCTCCTTATCCCCCTCAGCTATGGGTTAAATAGTCCTTCTAGACCGATGGTTTTGGCATTAAATAACCTACAAAGGTTGATATGCTATAAAACAAAGAACGAAAGAAACCAATTGACATTTGTACTACTATTAGACCACAGAGACGCTTGTACCACCATTGTTCTCAGCAGACCCTTGTAGCGCTACGTCTTAACTGTCAATCTTAATTGTAACCTCAACCGAGATGAAAAGGAGAAGAGACGAACACACAAAAATCCTGTCTTGGTTCGCTAATAGGAACGTTTATTCGCTCCTACAAGTACGTTAAGATTACTAATGAAAAACAATCTGATACCCCTCAGCCCTAAAGAATATCAAAGAGTACATTAAGACTATTAAGAGTAACAATGAGTATGTAAGAAGTATTAATAAAAAGTAAACCGGCACTTGTCAAAATATATGAGTACGCCAAGATAAGCAATGGAAAATAAAATAATACTTGAGGGAATACGTAACGAGTAACTATAAAAAGTAATCTGACACTCCTCAGACTATATAAAGTGTATCAAAGAGTACTTTAAGACAAACAATGAAAAATGAAATATGAGACAAAATACGTAGAGTAACAATGAAGGCTAAGCCGACAATTGAGAGATTATTTAAGGAGTAAATACTCACATACAAGATGTGATCAAAAAGTATCGAGAGTAAATTTTTAAAAATACTATAGACTTTTTAAATATTTTTTTCAATGATTATTTTACCATCTAAAATTTAAATTACAATTTTTGCACCGTTATTGTATCTTTTTGATGGACCAAACAAAGAGAACTTAGAAGCCTGTCATAATCCTCAATACATTTTTCAGTTGTAGGTGAAATACCTTTTGAAAAAGAAAATTTGCCGAAACAGATTTCATATTCACCAGACCTGGCTCCTTTGGTTTTTTTCTCCACCGACAATTCATCTCAAAAAGATGATGAGGAGAACTTTCGAATAAATACGACTACACAGATTCATGCCATATCAAATGAGAAATTTCAGATGTGCTTCACGCAATAAAAAAAACTATTTGGAACAAGTGTTTTAACTGTCAAGGGAACTATTTTAATTAAAATTAACGCTTTAACTTTATTCATTTCTCTCTCGGTAAATACAGTTTCAGTATCGATAATTTCTTAACACACTTCATTCGACTTATTTGTTTCATGGCAATGAACTCATTATGGGTTATTTAATGCCAAAATTTAATTCATTATAATCATGAACATTTATATTTCAAACAGTCCATTGCAATATTTTTTTTCCTCTTTAGTTATATGGTATCAAGAATTTCTATCTAATATGGGTAATTCTTTAAACAATTCTATCTGAATAATAGATGTGACCCACACTGTCTGATACAGTTTTGTGCCATACCTAAGACCTCCTCTTTTGTGTGTGTAGGGGTTACACATCTGAAGGGGGTTCAGTCAGCATATTATAAGCGCATCTGTTAGAGTGAACACTTCGTGAAGCCAATGCTTGAAAAATAAAGATATTTGAAAGTTTGGAAAGACCTCAAAAGTATTTTTGAAAAACGAATATCTATTCTACAAAATAAATCATTAGGCTACAAAATTGTTCAGAAGCTTCATTGTCTGTTTTTATTTTTTAATGAAAAGAGGAAAATTCGTTTATGTGCGGAATTACAGTTGATTCGGTTGGCTTTGGTTGGGTTTTATGACATATCAACCAGTGCAAGTCATTTAATGCCAAATCTTTTTTATGCATATATTAAATATATGAATTCTGAACACATTTTCAAGATAACATTTTTAAACAAGCTTGAGCTCGTTCTTTTACACAGTTAAACGTTTTCACTTAATTTCAAACAATTCAATTTTGCATAAGTAAAGTCTTTTATCTAAACACACTTGAATATCAAAACAGTTCTATTTCAAACTATTCAATTTAGCATGTAAACAAATTTACATGGTTCCAATTATTGCTATGTATTGCTAACAATTCAATTAGATATAAGTCATTTGTTTATACCCGGTTAAATGTTCAAACAGTTCTATTTCAAACAATTCAGTTTAGCTTAAGTGCAGTCTTTTGTTTACATACAGTTAAATGTCAAAACAGTTCTATTTCGAACAATTCATTTTAGCGTAAGTACACGGTTTAGTTCTGTTTGACCCATAGAACCTGGGAGCGATGGCCATGAAGTGGTACTCTGTATTCCCCAAAGCTTCAGCATTACTGATGCCTCATCATCTGATTGTTGAGTGTCATCAGGACACTTGTTGGGGGGATGTCTTACCCCTCTGCAGAGATGCAGTCAGTGTATTCTTTAGTTCCAGACGACAGGGCCCGATTACTGTTAAAAGAGCGGTCCATGATGATATTGATGCTTCTATTTGAAAATGGGTAAAATATTCTAATTAGCATTCTATAGTTTACTTTATTATATCGATAATTCGGAAGATAGAAAGATAAAGTTATTATATCGAGAATTCGGAAGATAGAAAGATAAAACTATCCAAATTAGACGAACCAGACATGTAGGACACGGCTGGAGAAGTAGGGACGAGCTCATAAGAGATGTACTCCTGTGGACTCCTTCATATGGACGAGCAAAGGCAGAACGACCAGCTCGAACCTACATATAGCAGCTTTGTGTGGGTACGGGATGTAGCCATGAGGACATGCCGGAAGCAATGGACGATTGGGAGGGGTGGCGAGAGAGGGATATCTGTGTTGATAGCGCGACATGATGATGATGATGATGGTTATATGCATATATACGAGAAAGAAACAATGAGATGTTAAGAAAGAAAGAAAGAAAGAAAGAAAGAAAGAAAGAAAGAAAGAAAGAAAGAAAATGAGTGAGTATATTAAGAAAAGAAGAAAGAATGGAAACCTCCAAATGAATATAGACCGCAGAACACATCGAGATAGATAGATAGATAGATAGAAAAAAACTGAGATGAATATATATAGATATATGAAGAGACAGTTTCAGATATGAAGATATAATGTCGGATATACAAATAACTAGATTAAGTGAGAGGTGAAGACACACATAGATAGATAGATAGATAGATAGATAGATAGATAGATATGAGTACATGGAGATTGCTTTTAGGAGAATTAGATAGATAGATAGATAGATAGATAAGCAATTAATATTTGTGAGACTCTTAGTCAGATGCCATTTTTTGGTGTCGGTTATAAATTTTTGTCTTATTTGCAAAGCTATCCTTTCGTCCATAGCCTCAAGCAACATGATGATATTTTATAAAAAGTAATGAAAAGAAAAAGAAGATCGATTTGGAAATTTTCAAAAGGTACGCTTGCAAAAGTATCTAAAAATATCATTGTTGAAAACAACTGGTTTCATCGTAGTTCACTGACTCAAATGAGTGAATATTACATACCTTTTTTCGTTTTCTTATTTTTTTGATATGTCCGTTCTAGGGTCCAGCGATGGAAAAATTCTTCGAGCGGATGATAACACATTTAGGATTGACCAGAAAATCAGGGAAATGTCACGAATTGACGTTCTTTTGTATTTGTTTTTCTTGTTTATTTCTTGCTTTTTAATTTATTTTTTTTTAGTTTTTTATTTTTGTTTTTCTTCAGCGACCTCAAACTTTCACATATTTTCTATGTCATCTGTAGAAAACACGTGGAATTGGTTTCATTTAAATTATCTGAGGATATTACTTCACTTAAAAAAGGGATCTGAAGTAGTTCAAAGATTGTTAAAACAAAAGAAACAAACAAACAAACAAACAAACAAAAAACAAACATTATAAAAAGAAAGAAAGAAAGAAAGAAAGAAAAAATAGAAAATGTAGAAAAAACAAGGAATAATACAAAATGAAGGAAAAAGAAATGAGTAGTATCAAAAAGAAAGAAAGAAAGAGTCTAAAATCGAAAAAAAAAAAAAAAAGAAATAATTTGAATAAAAGAAAAAGAAATGAAAAATATCAAAGAAAGAAAGAAAGAATGAAAGAAAAAAAATTGCACGATCTTATACGTGCATGTGCGTCAGTCATGATGACCTAGCCATTGAGCAGTTAACATTCAAAATTCCACTGGATACTAAGACAGGCCCTTAACCTGCACAATATCTATTTGCTCCATAAAATCTAACAAATACAGAAATTTATCGTTTTGCTCTTTGTTGAATGGTCAGTTGTCGAGTATTAGCAGTGCAAACCCGCTTAGAGACAGAGATTTGATTAACTGATTTTAGAAAAAATTGCATTTGGATGCTTTAATTCTTCGTATATCCTATATTCTATATATCGTAAATTATGCTTGAAATATGAACCCGTGTAATGTTGATATCACCACTGATATATTTATATACATCATAACGGAAAACATGGGACGGAAGCAGAAATTTTGTGTTCGATCTTAAAAAGAACGTACGCTTATAATACGCATTCGGGATATTTTCAGGTGTGTCTCGAAATGAAATATTTAATACTCTTTTCAAACTTGAATAATTTGCTAAATGAAAAATCGGAATTGCTCGCGAGATGCCGCCATGAAAGCAAATATTTACATACAAATAGGTGCCGGATTGATGGTTTGGTAGGTTTTATGGCATATCAACCTTTGTAGGTTATTTAAAGCCAAATCAATTTTTATGTAAATAATCTGTTCTATTTAAAACAATTCAGTTTAGCATAAGTACACAGTTTAATTGTCAAAAACATTTATTTCAAACTATTCAAGAAGTTATATGTAACAATTCAGTTAAGTGTAAATACAATTTTAATGTCGAAAAACAGTTCTATTTCAAATAATTCAGTTAAGCATAAGCACGCAGTTTAAATGTAAGTACGGTTTAATTGTCAAAAACATTTCTATTTCAAGCTATTCAGTTTAGTCAAACAATTCAGTTAAGCATAAGAACGCTGTTAGTTCTATTTAACCTATAGATAGGGCTCTATCAGGTGCTACCACTCCGGGCCAATGTGGACCTGGGAGTGATGGCAATAAAGGGGTACTCCGTATTCCCCAAAGCTCCAGCGTTGCTGGAACCTCACCATAAGATTGTTTAGTGTCATATCCAGGACACTCGTTGGGGGGGGTCTTACCCCCCTGCAGAGGTGCAGTCGGTGTATTCTACAGCCCCCCCCAACCGACTGGGCAAGCGCCGGATTGAGGCATGTGACTAATTATTACATCAACCATACATTAGTCACGTGACTCGAAAAGAGTATGAAAGAGAAAGAAAATTACTTGCTCACCTGAGAATCGTAATCGCGGAACTCCTAATTGTGAGTTTTTATCCTATTTGACATCTTATATATCATCATCATCATGTCGTGCCACCAGCACGGATATCCCTGACCCTCTCTCGCCACTTCTCCCTATCGTTCATCGCCTCTGGCAGGTCTTCAGGGTTACATCCCGTATCCTCACATAGCTGCTGTATGTATGTTCGAGCTTATGTCCTGCTTTTGCTCGGCCATATGCGGGGGTCCATAGGAGTACATCACTTATGAGCTCGTCCTTGCTTCTCCAGCAGTGTCATGCATGTCTGATTCGTCTAGCTTGGATAATTTTCGTGAAGGGAGGCAGGTGGCCGTATAGTTGGTGCCTTGTGGGGTGTTGCTGCCAGGGCTTGTTCAATATTGCTCGCAACTGTAGTCTTCCTCTGATATGTCAGACAGTAAAGATTTTAGAAATTTAAAACGTCTTCGATCTTAAATTTGAATCATGATTATGCACCTTTAAGTGAATCTGGTTAGTTGGTTGATTGGGTGGGTTGTTTGTTTTACGGTGTATCTATCTTTTTCGGGTCATTTAACGCCGAATTAAATCATATTGATAAAAGTTCCAAATAGTTTAGTTTAGTATAAGTACAGCATTTTTTACTCACAGTTAAATCTCAAAACAGTTCTATTTCAAACAATTCATTTTAGCATAAGTACACAGTTTATTTCTATTTGACCCATAGATAGGACCCTATCAAGTGCTACCACTTCGGGCCAGAGTGGACCGGGGAGTGATGGCAATAAAGAGGTACTCTGCATTCCGCAAAGCTCCAGCATTACTCGAACCTCACCATCAGATTGTTTAGTGCCATATGCATGATACTCGTTAGGAGAGTCGTACCCTACTGCAGTCGGTGCATTCTGCATCCTTCCCCCCAGCTGATTGGGCCAAAATAAATCTGAGATACCTGACAGTATGAAAATATACAGAAATGAAAAAAAGCCTCAATTTCTTCAGAGGATGATTTTATTTACTTAATTATTTGCCGACGTTGAACGTTTCGGTTTTCAGACCTTCAGATTGGTGAGTCATTAAAAGAAGCGAATAAGATGAGAAAAATTTTAATAATCTGTTGGTCGCGTTTTATTTCAAATTGGCAAATAAGTGAATAAATAAAACCATCCTTCGAAAGCATTGTATTTTTTAATTTCTGCTAATTTTCACATACACACACACACACACACACATATATATATATATATATATATATATATATATATATATATATATATATATACTGTGAAGGGTTGCATGAATGTGTATTACACAAGTTTGTTTTTTAATATGTTTTTGATTGTTAAAAGAGTGATTTTAATGGCATGTAAATCCACCTACATTCATTGTAAGTTCATAGTTATATATTCTAATAGCATATTATCCCTTCTAGGATTACTCTAGGCATAGAGGTTAGTGAATTGTGTCTATTGTAAATTCATATTTGCATATTCTAATGGCATGTTACCCCTTCTATGATCAAGGCCAAGAGGTTAGGAAATTGAGTCCATTGTACGTTCATATTGATATATTTGCTGTTGTTTGTTTCAGAAGTTTTTTTCACAGATTTGTTTGGACATAACCAGTCTAGGTCAAAGTGGACCGGGAAGTAATGGCCATGAAGTCGCACGTCAAACTCACCAGATCTCTAAAGATATTAGATGCAGTGTCATATCCGAGACACTATTTTGGACGAGTGTGCTGTTAACTCTCACCAGGTAATAGTCAGAATATTCAAACCTCCGAGGATAGGGCTAATTTATTTCGTTTTTCTTTTTGTTTATATATATATATATATATATATATATACACTGCTTTACAGGTATTGCATATATATATATATATATATATATATATATATATATATATATATATATATATATATGCCATGCACGGTAAAGACGAATGTCAGGGAAATCCGTGGTAGCAGCGTGACATGAAGATAATGATACATATATATACACACACACACACACACACACACACACACGCATATATATATATATATATATATATATATATATATATATATATATATATATTCTGCTTTGCAGATATTACATATATATATATATATATATATATATAACTTTCTTCGTATTGAAGGTATTAACTATGTTAGTGTTACAAGAATTAACCAATGAAAACACCGTAGCAACAATTCAGAACTTATAATGAATGTATCCGAAGCAACTAGGAATTCTTTTGCAATTGCATATCGTAAACATATATATATATATATATATATATGTTTACGATATATATATATATATATATATATAGTGTCCCTCTGTGTGTTGGGAGGTGCATCCTTTTCAGATGTCTAATTAGCTCCCTTTATTTCTTTCCCCTGTTTTATTTGTTTGCCAATGACTAATCCATGTGGCAATTCCTTCTTGAAGTCCCATTCTTTGGAATTTGGGCCAAGCGTCGTTCCGGCAGTAGCGGACAGCTGAAATAGCAAATTCTTGGTTCGCTTCACTTAGTTTTGTCCATAAAAACGCAAGAATTTGCGGGTCAGTGTGAGTACTTTCGATGAGAGGCAAACTCGAATGACATCATTAGTGGAAACAGACGGCCAACGACTAGTAAATGCACACATACACACACACACGCACGCGCGCGCACGCACACACGTATATATATATATATATAAACATATGCGCAATTCTTTTTGAGTTCTTTTGTTTTTTTATTTCATGGAAAGAGCGCACTATGTATATAAAAATTGATATATGTATAATGATAATTATATTAATAATAATTAATATTAATCAATGTTTTTTATTTGACTATCCGTTACATTTTTCCTGTTCAATGCAATGTTTCAATTGGATTGTATTTGACACACCAAAAGAATCATTCAATATATATATACATATATATAATATTATAACGAGTAAGTAAAGTTAGCGACCTTAGTCGAGGGTGACCCAAAGGCTCCGTTTTCAATAGCCACTGCACCAAGGTGTAGGAGAGGGCGCTACTTCATTCCCTGGATTACTCCACTTACCCTTGATCCTTACCTTATAATGCTGAATGTTAAGTAAGGCAGTCTCAAGTACCATTTTTTAAGTCTTTGGTATGACACGACCGGGGTATCCACCGGGGTATCTTTCGGACCATTGGCGAACATTCTACTCATTAAGCCAATAGCCCGGTTAATATTATAATAAACAAATAGATATTAGTTTTTATATATATTCAATAGCATGGATGCATATCTGCGACCACTGGTTTCATGCTGTCTTTAAACGACAATCGTCGGGCAGAAAAAGAAATAAAATATATATATTGAATAATATCTATCTATTTATCTGTCTCTATATATATGTGTGTGTGTGTGTGTGTGTGTGTGTGTGTATTGCATAATATATATATATATTTTGATTAATTCTACATTATATTATATAATATATATATATATAGTCTCTCTAAACACATACGCACACACATGTGTAACTCTATATATCTGATGAGACATATATATATATATATATATATATCAACCCCTTGTACGAGCAGGATCTGATTTTAGGTTAATTTTTTATGCGGAGTTTAACCGGTTTAAATTCAGAGTTTTCCTTCTAGGTTATTGGCCATATTAGATTTTATGTAAAATGCTGTCTCGTCTTGGATTTGACCTCAGGTCACCATATTCAGTTCCTACGACAATATACCGCAAGCACCTTCACACACACACGCGCACACACACACTCGCGTACACTCACACACACAAGGACATTATCAGTTTGGTTTGGTTTGATTTTATGGTATATTTACTATTGTCGGTTATCTAATGCCAAATCCTGTTTTCACCTATATATATATATATATATATATATATATATATATATTACTTGTAAACACATTTTGTAGATACATTCACACAGTTCAATGATCAAACAGTTCTATCTGTAAAAATTTTATTTAACATAAGTCAACAAAGTTAAATAGTTTGAAGTATTCCGATGTATCACAAACAATTCAACTGGGAGATGCCTTCGTTGTGTAATAGTTAAAGAGCTGAACTGTGGAATTGTAGTATGCGAGTTCGAACTCCAGTCGCGCTATTATGTTCACTTTCGGGCAAATACCCTTGAGAAAGGTATGGATCCCGTTATTCTCCCAGCTATGGGTTAAATAGTACCATTACTTCAAGAAGGATGGATTTGGCATTAGATAACCCCCGAAGGTTGATATAACAATAAACAATTCAATAAAATATTACTCATTTGTTTACACACAGTTAAATGATCAAACAGTTCTATTTCTAACAATTTAATTAAGCATAAGTCATTTGTTTGCTCTCAGTTTAAATGTCAAACAGTTCTATTTGACCCATAGATAGGACCCTATCAGGTGCTACCACTCCGAGCCAGAGTGGACATGGGAGTAATGGCAATGAAGGGGTACTCCACATTCCCCATTGCTCCAGCATTACTGAATCTTCACAATCAGATTATTTAATATCATACCCAAGACACTCGTTGCAGGGCGGTTCTTGCCCCCCGGCAGAGACGCGATCAGTGTATTATACCACCCCAGCTGACTGGCTTTGAGAGAGAGAGAGAGACTGAGAGAGAGAGAAAGTTATTCTAATGACGAGATTTCTAATAAAGTTCATCAATCTGATATTTCCTTCTGTCATTATCATCATAATGGCTTGCCGACAGCACGGATTCCTTTTTTCTCCCTTGCCATCAGTCCCTCTCAGCCAATGCTCTTGATTAATCCTCTAATCTGCCTCCAGTGTCTGCTCAGAGTTGATGAATCTAAGTATTGACTGTTAATTCGGTTAACACTTCTCCTGCAATGCCCAACGTGTCTCGTTTATCTTGGTTGGATTGTTTGTGAGATGGGAAGTAAGTAACCATACAGGTATTTTTTGTTGAGTTTTGTTTCCAGGTTTTCTTAAAAACGTCATGTAGCATTCGTGTGTAGTTTCCATCGAGACTTTCTCCGGAATATAGTAGAGTCAAAGTGGTGCCATCATACAGTATTACTAACATGGCTACATCTTGGAAGAATACCTTTTTTATTCTGTTTGAGAGATGGATTTCTATATAGTCAATAACATATTGATAGTGGTCCATGCGTAAACTGACATTGCTTTCAGTAGTTGAGATATTGCAATCGATGTATATGATCTGGTCTAGTGATTTTGCAATTTACTGAGAATTAATTAAAACACAAGTCATCACTTTCAGTAGATGAAATATTGCAATCGAGGTATATGATCTGGTCTTATGATTTTACCATTTTCTTGATTAAAAACGAGAACTCTGTTTTATCCAAGTTTACAAAGTGACCTGTGCCTCTTGCTGCTTGCTCCAGGCTATGCAGCTGATATTAGGCTTGAGCAAGAGCATTTTTAAGAAGTGCTGATCATCTGTATAGACTGCAGCAGTTATAGTTTCCGCGGGATATCGTTTGCTTCTTGCCTTTTATCTTTAGGTTTTACTCCTCTTTTAAAGGTATACTCCTCTTTTAAAGATTTACTCCTCTTTTAAGTTTTACTCCTCTTTTAAAAGTTTACTCCTCCTTGAAAAGTTTACTCCTCTTTTAAGTTTTACTCCTCTTTTAAACGTTTACTCCTCTTTTAAAGGAGTATCTTATCATAGGATCATTTAGGTTGCTTACGTCGGAATAAAAAGTAGACCAAGAAGTTTTTACGATATAACTGGTCCTCATTGACTAAGGATTTATCGATAGTGAGAGAATCACCCTAGAGTAGGGTTTAACGTAATGGACAGTGACATCATAGTAAGCGGGTTCAAAATCCAGTCTCGCTTTTAAGTTCACGTTCGGAACAACACCCTTGGAAAAGATATGAACCCCCTAAACTACCCCACCCAAGGGTTAATCGTTACCACGATTGTTCTTCTATCAGAATGGCTTTGGCATTTAATAATCCAGAAATGTTGATATGCCATTAAAAAAAGAAAACAAAGCAAAAACAAAACAAATTATTCGGGATCATTAAAATCAGGTTTCGTACTCTCCAGAAGTCATCCTAAATGGCATTCACCGAATGGTAAATATTGAAACGTTTTTAATGGCAACCAAAAAGCACCAATTAAGTATATATCAAACCAAAATCCAAACACAAGTAACAGTTGTAGAAAAACAGGATAACTTTTAAAATATATTTGCTTAAACGAAGAAACCCCAAAACATATCTATGTACAAAAACTTCAGAAAGTACAGAAAGAAGCTTTTCCCATATATATATATATATATATATATATATATATATATCTTATGAGATGACTGACCAATTTTTATGATTTTAGCTTCAAATGAATAGCTACAGCAGCAATTGGAATATACCCTACTAAAGCCTGATTGTCACAGCTGGTGAATTTCAAAAATGCAATCTGGACGTGAGGACACTTTAGAAGAACGATATGCAATAAAATTCTGTTTTAAACTTGGAAAAAATGCCACAGAAACAATGTACGGAATGCTTCAGACTGCTTTTGGAGCATTTTGCATGAATCGAGCATCAGTTTTTGAGTTGCATACGAGATTAAAAGAAGGCAGGAAGTCTGTGAGGGATGATGAGAGGTGTGGGAGGAGTAAAGAAGTCAATACACCACAGTTGATTGGCCAAAGGGGTAGGGGTAGGGTTACTATGCTGAGGTTTTAAGGGAGTTCAGGAAGAGATTCCGTCGGAAGGACCAGCACTCTTCAAATCGGGTAAGTGGCATTTCCTGCAGGACAATGCACCAGTCCACAACTACATCCTTGTCACAGACTATTTGATCAAGATGGTCATCAAGACATGTCCTCAGCTTTCCCTATAGTCGAGACCTTGCTCCTTGTGACTCTTGGTTATTCCCTAAGCTCAGAGGCTGTCGTTATGAGACAATTGAGGAGATGATGGAGGCTATGACGTAGGTCATTGACACGCACACACCAGAGAACTTCCATGGGACCTTCCAGAAGTTGTTAGGACGTTACAACAAGTGCATTGCATCCGGAGGAGATTTTTTCAAAGGGGACTTGAGTTTCATGTGTGTACTATCAATAAAAG
>OY757934.1:72966767-73304267 GCA_963585895.1 Sepioteuthis lessoniana
ATTCCAGTCGAGCTATCACGATCACTTTCAGAGAAATACCCTTGAGAAAGGCATGAACTCCTTTATCCCCACCAGTTATGGGTTAAATAGTATCACTGATGCTCTCTAATAAAGGTAGCTTTAACATTAAATAATCCACGAAGGTTGATATGCCATTAAAAAGAAATAAATCAAACGATAATTGTTTCTTTCTTTCTTTGTCAACTCTAGAGGACACACTCTGAAGGATGTCATTTCTTTCTTCTTTTCTTTTTTTCTTTCTTTCTTTGACGCCTCTAGAGGACACATTCTGAAGGATGTCATTTCTTTCTTTCTTTCTTTGTCACCTCTAGAGGACACACTCTGAAGGATGTCATTTCTTTCTTTCTTTCTTTCTTTGTCACCTCTAGAGGACACACTCTAAAGGATGTCATTTCTTTCTTTCTTTCTTTCTTTCTTTCTTTCTTTGTCACCTCTAGAGGACACACTCAGAAGGATGTCATTTCTTTCTTTCTTTCTTTCTTTCTTTCTTTGTCAACTCTAGAGGACACACTCTGAAGGATGTCATTTCTTTCTTCTTTTCTTTTTTTCTTTCTTTCTTTGACGCCTCTAGAGGACACACTCTGAAGGATGTCATTTCTTTCTTTCTTTCTTACTTTGTCTCCTCTAGAGGACACACTGAAGGATGTCATTTCTTTCTTTCTTTCTTTCTTTCTTTGTCTCCTCTAGAGGACACACTCTAAAGGATGTCATTTCTTTCTTTCTTTCTTTCTTTCTTTCTTTGTCACCTCTAGACGACTCACTCTGAAGCATGTCATTTCTTTCTTTCTTTCTTTCTTTCTTTCTTTCTTTCATTGTCACCTCTAGAGGACACACTCTGAAGGATGTCATTTCTTTCTTTCTTTCTTACTTTGTCTCCTCTAGAGGACACACTGAAGGATGTCATTTCTTTCTTTCTTTCTTTCTTTCTTTCTTTCTTTGTCACCTCTAGACGACTCACTCTGAAGCATGTCATTTCTTTCTTTCTTTCTTTCTTTCTTTCTTTCTTTCTTTCATTGTCACCTCTAGAGGACACACTCAGAAGGATGTCATTTCTTTCTTTCTTTCTTTCTTTCTTTCTTTCTTTGTCACCTCTAGAGGACTCACTCTGAAGGATGTCATTTCTTTCTTTCTTTCTTTCTTTCTCACCTCTAGAGGACTCACTCTGAAGGATGTCATTTCTTTCTTTCTTTCTTTCTCGCTAGCCTCAAGAGAACATAATCTGAAAGACGTAATTTCTTTCTTTTATTCTAACCCCCAGAGGTCTCATCCAAAAATGTACCATTTCTTTCTTTCTTTCTTTCTTTCTTTCTTTCTTTCTTTCTTTGTTATGATATGCTAATAAACGGAGAATCTAAACAAAGTCCTCTACTTCTCAAAATAGATGAATAAGCGTGTGTAAATGTAACCTAAAAGGTTACATTTCATGTTCTGACCGTATAATTCATATTGAACTCTTTATATATATATATATATATATATATATATATATATATATACATAAGTCAGAATATATAAATACACAGAAATAAGTTGGCTGACCGAAGGCCCCCTTTTCCCAAGCCGCTACACTGTGGTATTGGGGAGGGGGCGACTCCTGCATTACTCCAGTTTACCCTTGATCCGTACCTTACAGTGCTTAGTGATAAGCAAGGAGGCATCAAGTAACTTTTTTTGAGTCTTTTGTATGATTCGATCTGAGATTGAAATCCGGTATATATAAATTTATATATATATTCTGATCCACAAATATAATGTACTATATATGCAAATCTTTTCTTAAGATACTTGAATGAGTCAAAAGTTTTGCAATATTTTGGTTATGTGCAACACAATTCGGCAGCTCCAGATTTATTAGCCGAGGTGGTGAAGATGACGAACCATGGTGAACTGTGAGATGCCGAACTCGCCTGATACTGTCAGAGTGCTACTCTCCTGATTTGCCTCTATAGATTGGAGCACAACCCACGGTTGTTGGCCAACTTGCCCTTAACTGATCGACGTGGGGGTTTCATTTCGAGAGAAATTTCTTAAACCATCTGGTTACAGTCCATTGATCAACTGTACCTCTACATTTCGCACAACAAATGTTACTTCCTGTAGCTTAGGGCTATAGAATACCCCAACTGCACCTCTGCAGAAGCCTAATACCCAACTCCAAATGTGCTTTTCATCCATGGATCAAATAGAACAATTCAATCATCTACAAAGGATTATCAATATAGGACGCGGAAGCAAAATATCGAATAATTTTAAAAAGTTTATTTTTAGTCAGATTACTTAAATTTTCATGATTAGCTCTATTATTCCAACACTCTTTTTATTAAAATTCAGCCCAATATAAGTGAACAAGAAAAGAAACGACAATGAATCTATGATTTGCTTAACGATGAAACCAAGCCAAATTTTCTTTGTCTACTGTATAAAAAGCAAAGAATTTTTTTTTACAGAAAAAAAAGCTTTTTAAGGAAAAGGGGGAGTGGAAGATTGAACAAAAAAAAAAAAAAAGAAAGGCTTTTGAGTTTCTCTCGCTACGGTGATTAAGAAGGCCCCATCAGTGTCAATAAGAAAGCACGCTACTGAATTGAAAGTCCCCAAGAAAACAGTGAGAACAGCAATTAAACAAGATTCAAGCCCAAACGTTAAACCCTTTGATTCCGCAATATTTTGTGTTTTAGAAAATAAAATAAAAGCAATTTCCCATCCAAATATTGGTTAGCTTAGGACTGCTATTGAGAAGAAATGGAATAAGATGTCTGAAGAATTTATTTTGAAGACACGCAAATCGTTTCGAAGGAGCGTTGATACTATAATTGAAAAAAATGTGGCCCTATTGAGTAAATTTACTGTTTTGTGTTTTTCTTATTTTGTTGTTTATTTTAAAACCAAAATTTATCTTGTTTTATAATAGAGTCGTTTATAATTATACTAGAATATTTCTAATTTTGCTTCCGTACCCGGTATAAAATAGAATTCTTTGTATAAGATAAGAATACTTGAAACCATTCAGTCGAGTTCAAATAAATGATTAATATCAAATAGAATCATGTATATTTGTGCGCAGTTAAATACTTTCAAGTACTCCTAGTAGCACAAATAATTTTATTAAATTAGTTGTAAAGTAAGTTTAGCGACTGTAGTCGAGGGCGACCCGAAGGCTCCCTTTTCAGTAGCTACTACACCGAGGTAGGGGAGGGCGCTTCTCCTTTCCTTTTATTGTTCTACTTTACCTATGAAACGTACTTTATAATGCTGAATGTTAAGCAAGGAGATATTAAGTACTATTTTTTGAGTCTTTGGTATGACTCAACCTGGAATTGAATCCCGGTCTTCCGTGCCATTTGCGAATACTCTACCCAACAGGCCAATGGACCGGTTGCTCTAATAAATAGTAATCGCTTTTTTACATAGTTTAAAGGTTTTAGTATTTAATGTTTGTAATTCTATTTATCAAGTATTCTTATCTAATACAAATATTTTGCACACAACTGATAGTTTCAGAGCACTAATTATAATAATAATCTTTAGTGAATGATTGAACAATTCTATTTTACTCATAGATGAAACAATAAGAAATACTACCATCCGAGGTCAGAGTGGATCTGGGAAATGATAGCAATAAAGAGGTACTTCAAAAACCTCTAGGACTGGAGCCTCGCCATCAGAAGCAGTTTAATGTCATATCTAGGACACTCATCGGGAGGGGGTGATCTTACTTCTCGGCAGAAGTGCAGTCGGCTTTTTCTACAACTCCAGCTGACAGGGCCTTTTTTTTATTCATCCATTTGTGTTTTGATTCAACCACCAATTACTTTCGTCAGGGCCATGTAGGTTGATGTCTCCACAATCGTCACTGGCCTCTGGGCGGCTGGATACATTTGAACGTTGGAAGTTTAAGCGAAAAAAAACTTGATATATAGCGATAGATGAAGGTTTAAGAGAAACGTTGAAACCAGTGTAGGTCTCTAAGTGCACAAGTGTCAATCATTGCTTGTGGCTCCTCCTACTTGTCTATCATGTGATTTGTATGTTTAGGAGGATCAAAGCAAAAGGCGAAGAAGTGATATGAAAATATGTCCACATGTTGTCACGCTGAAGGCTTTATCAGGATGCGTGCTGGACAGAAACAAAATAAATAAAATATATTGAAAACGATACAATTAGGTATTGGTTTGGAGCTATGATTGTCAAAGGTGGACAGCTACAATATGGCGGAAACTTTGAGAACTAAAGCTTCGACACATTCCAACAACAAAAAAATTCATGTGGTTAAATGAAACAGAAACTGAAAAAAAAAATAGCAAGGTCTGTTCTAGGAATTGGAAAAATTCAGGAACAAAATGGTTATGATAAAGTAATAGGTTATTCTATAATTGACTAAAAGGTTTACTTGCTCCCCTCTGCTCAAAATCGCTAATGACCCCTGCAATCTTGTTGAATATAAAAGAGACTGTGTGTCCGTTCAAAAAATTATGAACATTACTTTTTACTACGATATATAAAGGAAATACAAGGGAGAGACAAGCCACGTCGGCTGTGGCTATAGAGTACATCGACTGTATCTCAGCAAAGAGTTAAGAATCTCCCCAACTAGTGTCGTTGATATGATACTAAACTGCATCTGAGGGTGAGGCTCATGCCTTGGAGCTTTGGGAATGTGGACTCCCATTTCATTGTCATTACTTCCTGGTCCACTCTGAATCAGAGTAATAATACCAGATAGGATCCATCTATGAGTCATTTTACTGCGTACAAACACAAACGTAATTGTTAGTGTTGAATAGCAATACTTGAAACTATTCAAATATGTGCCAACAAATAATCAATACAAATGAGAATTATTTGTGTTTGATAGGAATTCTTGAAACCGTCTAAATGAAAGCAAACAATGAGCTTTGACTTGTTTAAAAACTTACAAACTATGCGTTAACAAGTTATATATATATATATATCATCATCATCATCATGTCGTGCCGCTAGCACAGATATCCCTGACCCACTCTCGCCACTTCTCCCTATCGTTCATCGCCTCCGGCAGGTCTTCAGGGCTACATCCCGTATCCTCACAAAGCTGCTGCATATATATATATATATATATATATATATATATATATATATATGTGTGTGTGTGTGTGTGTGTGTGCGTGTGAACAGGAATTTGGTATTTAATAATCTAAAATGGTTGATGTGTCAAAATCCAACAAACCAACCAACCAACCTTAGATTATGAGTGCAGGTTTCTGGCTCTACAATCACGTCACCGAAGCAGTTCAAGCAATGGAAAGTAACAATTCTGGGTGGTAGTATCGTGATAGTTGGTGCGCTGACACGTGGTATTTGTTTCTCTTTATGTGTAATTTTGAAAGTCACTCAAATGATCGTGCAGCTAATTCGGGAACTTAATTTGTATGAGTTTGGACTTGATCATAATGCTGCAGAAGCAATCAAAAACATCATTTGGTTGATGTTTTTAAGGCCTATCAACCCTAATGGGCTATTAAATTCCAAATCCTGTTTATATATATATATATATATATATATCATGTCGTGCTGCCAGCATGGATCTCTTTGACCATCTCTTACCACCCATTTCTATTGTCCATCGCTCCTGGTCGGTCTTCAAGGCTACATCCTGTATCGGCACAGAGCTGTTGTATATAGGTTCGAGCTGCCTGTCTTGCCTTTGCCTGTCCATGTGAAGGGGTCCACAGGAGTAGGTCGCTTATGAGTTCGTCCTTACTTTTCCAGCAGTGTCCTGCATGTCTGGTTCGTCTAACTTGGATAGTTTTCGTGATGAGTTGTTGGTGGCCATATGGCTGCTGTTTTGTCGGGTGCTGCCTCCAGGACTTGTTCAATACAGTTCGCAGCATTCTTGTTTGAATGCTGTCAAGCGTTTTCTCCATGCGTTTCGTTAACGTCCATGTAGTGCATCCATATAGGAGTATCGACACGACCACTGCTTGGAAAAAAATGCGTTTTATTTTATCGGTCTGGTCTGACTTTCCATATGACTGATAACCTATCGATAGCTGTCCATGCCTTTGCTAGTCACGTGTTGATGTCTTTCTAGGTTGATGAGACACTGTTTCTAGGTAGGTTAACTTGTCCACAAGTTTCAGAGGACCACCCTTTAGAGTGGAGATGCCACCTCTTTGATTAAAGCACATGTATTCTGTTTGGTCTGCATTGACATGGAACCCTATGCCACCAAATGCTCGTTCCAAACAATGTAGCAGGGATTCGGCTTGGGTGGGTGTATTTGGTAGAAGCACTATGTCATCAGCGTAGTCTGCGTCCATAATTGTTTGTGCGGAGTATCTTCTGCTTCTTTCCTTTGCCAGCTTGTAACCGTTTTCTTTCATTAAATCTATAGACGTTCTAAGCACGTAGTCTAGGCAGATGATAAACACATATGGGGCTAATATGTCTCCTCGTAGCACAACTGCTACAATGTCGAAGTAGTCTGTGTCTCCAACCGGTGATCGGACTTTTACTTTCATGTTTTTATATAGCATCATTATGGCTGCGACGGTTTCTTTAGGGAGGCCATCGGCGAGAAGTATTTGCTTCATCTTCACTCTGTGTATGGAGTCAAATGACTTGGAGAAGTCGACGAATAATATTGCTGCCTCAAGGTTTTTTGCGAGTACTCCTAGAATTCGACGGATAGTTAAAAGCGGTTGCGTAGTAGAGCATTGTAGATCTTGGTTGCTGTGGATGTAAGGGTTATACCGCGGTAGTTCTTGACTAATCCGAGATCACCCTTCTTAGGGAAAAGCAGGATGCATCCCTTTGTCCATCTATTTAATGTGCTTTGGTTATATGCAGCATTACAGTGTCGGAGCAGTAAGTCGTCAAATTCCTTTGTCTTTCATACTTCTGGGGGTATTTCATCAAGCCCTCCTGCTTTCCTATTTTTAATTTTTCTTAGTACTGAGTCAAGTTCTAGCGTAAACTCTCCTAGTTTGATGTCTAGTTGATAACTAAAAATTTTTTGATTGGTTCATGCGTAATGTTCGGAGGTTTTCCGAGTAAATTCTCGAAATGTTTTTTCCACAGGTGTATTCGTTCTTCTTGGCTGGTAGTTTTCAGTTTAGTTTTCGCAAAACTCTTTCTTCTGCTCACTCCGTTTACCGTCTGCCATGCTATCCTAGATTGTCTATCTTCAATTGAGTCTCTAATCTTATTGATCTGATTTTGGATGTATTCTGTTTGTTCTTTTAGGTATACGTTAATTCATTTTGTGTCTTCTTAATTTTCTGAGCATTGGTATTGGTTGGGTTCCTCCAACAACACGCTTTTTTCTAACCGATAATGTCTCCCATGGGACCCGAAGTTTAGCTCTTTGTTTAATTGGTATGCATTCTGCTGTCGCTTCTAAATGGGCATTGACTAAGTTCTCATATTTGTTATTCGGAGTAGGTGTTTCTGATATCTCCTGAAGGGCATTGAATATGTTTCTTAGAGTTAACGTATATTTATCTCTAATATCCCTATTGTTAAGCAGGGGTTAGGCATAGTGTACGGCTGCTGTTGTTCGGGCCGCATTCCTTCGTTGGCTCAGTCCTATCTTGGCTGTGACAATTCAGTAATCGGAGGACACACCCTCGAAAGAGGAATATGCCTCACAATTCAATGTGCTATTATTCCATTCTTTTCTGAAATTTAGTATTAAGGTATGTTAATTTATTTTCTAACGTGAAATCTATTAAATATTCCTTATTTCTGTTTGACGAGTTGTGTAAGCTGAATTTGTGGTTTATGTTTTTACCGATTCGGGCATTCATGTCTCCATCGATGATAAGAACGTTGTGTTTCAAGATGCAACGAACAACGGAGGATAGCTCGTTAAAAAATGCGATAAGGTCAGTTTCTTCTTTAACATTGGTAGGGCTATAGCAGGAGATGATTGTTGGGCAGGGGTTGCTTTTAAAAGTAGCTACCATCATCCTCGGTTGTATTTTCTCGATGTTATTGAGGAATTTTAGGGCCCATGGTCGTATAAGCATACCTACACGTCTTATCGCAGCGTTGACAGAGTTTTTCCATGCAGATGCCGAGACAAACGTCCATCTATTGTCGGTATCGTAATATTTAATATCTTCGCTAAGAAGGTATTTGTGTTCTTGTATGCATATTATGTCTATGTTATGATCCATCGCAGAAGCTGTCAGCTCCGGTAGTTGGTCTATTCTATTTAAAGTCCTAACGTTGAATGTCGCTTTTGCATTTTAGTAATTTTTGTTTTTGTTTAAGCTGTGTAGCTGATTTTCGAACACTGGGTCCAGGGTTCCAACCTCAGCAGGATGCGCCCCGTTTTTACCCACGTGAAGTGCGATGCGGTTTGGACAAGTGGTTTGAGTATAAGTCATTGTAATCTTTCGATGGCTGTATTTTTATTTTCATCTATAGAAATCACCTTAATAGATTAGCTTTAGTAGTTCCTCGATCGAACTATTTGATTCTGGCTGTTGTCCCGTAGGATTCGTCCGTCCAGCACCTGGTTAGGCATGGCGTTGACCCATCATTGGGTTTGTCCACCTTTACATCTACCATGCTGCTTCTCAAAATCCATCATCCCTTCATCATGGCTGTATTAAGTTTTAACTTAAGTCCACGGTTATTTTTTAAGATTCATCAAAGAGTCCCTATTTATGGTTCATAGCATCATTTGAGGCATTCTATTTTTACGCTGACTTGGGTTTTTAAACTCAAATAAATTCCAAAAGTATCAGCATCTTTTACCTCCTTTCACCTGCAACTTTAGGGGTGTCCTCGTGGTGTAATGGTTAAAGCGATGAACTGCGGAATCGTAGTACGCGAGTTCGTACTCCAGTCGCACTATTACGTTCACTTTCGGGCAAATACCCTTGGGAAAGGTATGAACCCTCTTATTCTCCCTCCAGCTATGGGTAAATAGTAGGACGGACTAGGTTCTTCAGCCTTGGTGAGGCAACTAGTTTAGGAGAAAGAAAACTCTGAATTGAAACCTGTTAAACTCCGCTTAAAAATTGACCTTTTGTCATATCCTGCCCGAGCGGAGGGGTTGGTAAATAGTACCTGCAACTTGGAAGAACTGTAATAGTTTTTTTTTTTTTAACATTTAAAGCACAGATAATGTAGATGAGTGATTTAACACAGAATAAAATCTTTCATGCATTTTAAAATGAGAATATAGGAAAAAGGCAAAATAGCTAACCGTGAGTTGACTATTGATAAAAGTAGAAAGGGTTTGCTTTGCTTTGAACCTTCTTTTTAATTTTATGAGAGTCGGTACGCGTACGAGAAATAGTAGATTCTGGTAAATCTGACAAGATGATAAAAATAAGTGGAAAAAATGGATAAACCAACACTGACAACAGATTCAGCAATCATATTTCGTTCATTATTTAAATTGATTCGGATGAAGTTCGACATTAAATAAAGAACGAAGTATTATTACTGAATCCGTTGTCAGTTCTGGTTTATCCACTTTTTTAATTACTTTCATCACACACATACACACACACACACACACATATATATATATATATATATATATATATATATATATATATATATATATATATATATATATATATATATATATATATATATATATATATATATATATATATATATATATATATATATATATATATATATATATATATATATATATATATATATATATATATATATATATATATATATATATATATATATATATATATATATATATATATATATATATATATATATATATATATATATATATATATATATATATATACCAGTGGTGTAATGGTTATTGTCGTAGGAAATGGGCACGGCGACACGAGTTCAAATCCTGGACGAGACTGATTGCATTTCACATAGCACTAATACCCTTAGGAAAGGTATGAATCCAGTTATTCTCCCACCAGCTATGGGTAAATAGTAGGGCAGACTGATTTCTTCTGCCTCGGTGAGGCAACTAGTCTAGGATAGGGAAAACTCTGAATTCAAACCTGTTAAACTCCGCTTAAAAATTGACCTTGTGTCATATCCTGCCCGAATGGAGGGGTTGGTAAATATGTATATATATATTTATATATATTGGCAGCATTTCTTCATTAATACAAATTTCATTGAACATAATAGACATTTTCTGTCTACATATTTTCTTGTTGACCCTTTCATATTGCCGTATTGATTTTATTGTATTCGGCGGAAATTGATTGATATATTTTCCATAATTGTATATATAAGTACTTTCTGCCCGACTTTGGGCCATGATCAGGGGAGGATGTGTGACAAAAGCGATGCAACTTTTGTATGTACACTACTACTTTGTAAGAAGAAGAGCATCTGCCATTGCAGTGTGTAGCGTATATATATATATATATATATATATATATATATATATAATGTGTTAGTGAGTAGTTTGTTGGTAATTTTATTTATAAACGAATGATTTGAGCTCATTTGTTTATTGCAAACTATTGTTTTTATCAAGAGGTAATTTGATAAGTGGTAATTTTATATCCAAACGAGTTAATAAAAAATAATGGCATTTGAATAAATAATTGTCAAATGCTGATTTTCAAAGAAGACACTTCTTACTTGAAACATTAAAGAAACAAACACTCCCTTTGTCTCTTTTCCTCTCTCGTACAAGACGAAATTAGCCTCGTTTTCAGATGTAACTTTTAGCTCATGAATGGTTTGAAATATAATTATAATTCTATTTTTCTTAAGACTTATAAAACTATATGAAAAAAATTTTAATTCAGTTCTGTAGAGTAGAAATGAACTGACCCATTAAATAATGGAAGCTTCCCTAGGTAAGCACTGAACAATAAAATCTACCTCCTCAGATAATATGAAATAGTCTAGTCTTTCGAGACTGACTTTAGTTTTCCTTTATGTTAGAGACTGAATAAAGTAATTGCGTGTCAATACTTCTAATATTTCTTCGTCACTACATGTTCTTAATTTCCAGTTGAGTGACAAAGATAAAAATGTAATCGTTCAATTTATTTATTTATTTATTTTACCCAATACAAATAAAAAGAATAAACAGGAATTAAAAATGTGTCCTAATTTTTGTTGATAAATTTTCTTGTATTAATAAAAAAAAAAACGATTTTGAGCTTCTCTAATAAAATTATTTATTGTTTGTTAAAAAAAAAATGTTTAAAAAATCAGTTTTTTTGTTATTGATAAACAATACTTAACTTTAATTTTTGTCACTCATCTTCCCAACATTTTTGTTAATAGAATCGAAATCTTCTTTCAATCTTAAATATATCAGTGCAAGAAGGTTAAAGTTGATAGATTCCTTCATTTTTAAAGAATCAATAAAAAAAACAACTCTGGAATATTGCAAATAATTGTCTCTAAAATGACCAAAGAATATAAGAGCGGGAAGTTAAAAAAATGGTATAGTCTCAAAAGTATGATACAAAATTATATCTGGTGGTGAGGCTCCAGTTTTGCCATTACTCCCATGTCGACTCTGATCCAACAAAGTAGTACTTGTTCAAATCACATCTATGGGTCAAATAGACATGTTTGTCAGAGACAAATATCAGCTTGATTAGCGACTGACTAGTGGACTAGTGTTAAACTTGCACCTCACAACAATTAGCTTTGGATACATGGAACCATATGAATATGCATAACTTTTTTCTTTTAGATAGGAATACTTGAAACTATCATCTTGAAAAAATCCTCAGGAAGGGTTGCGGTCTGCATGTACTAAGATTCCCTGACAGAGCGGAAAATTTTTTATCAGATTTCAAATGGTGTAGGTTGGTTTCGTTTGATGATATTGCTGTAATATAATGGCCGAGGGATTTCGTTTTATGCCTATGGGTTTAGTTAGGTTGAGAACCTTTCGGCTCAGCACATGGGTTAGTTAGGTGCAAACTTGAGTGCAGGTGTTAACGCGCGTTCGAGGAGTATGTGTCGTTCGTAGATGTCAAAATAAAAATCCGATAGAAAGGTTGACCAGTGGATGTGAATGACATCATGCACCGGAAGCATGCGCGCGGAGGATTTGGGGGATTTTGAAAAAATCAGTTAGTTGAGTTGAGTCCTGCCTCGTTAGAAGACGGTTGACTTTCACTTGCTCGCGGAGGCCTTGGGCAGGTGTCGCACGAGAGAGGGGGGGGCAGATGAAAAAGCCAGAATAGAAAGAATGTGTATCTCTCTCCTTATGTCGAAGAACCTTTAAACTCAAAGGTAATAAAAAGTTTCGTACCTGAACTAAAAAGTCGTAAGTGTTTTTCGTGTTTCGAGATTCCTATGTTCTAGGTATGTTATATATGAACATTATCTGTACGTTTCACACATAGCCGTATCTGGCTATGGTACATTGCAACCTTGCGGGTTTATTCATGTAAAATTCTTTTAATACATATTAAATATGTTATTTGTAATTTTTGTTGGTCACATTTTAAAACAAACCAGAGCTCATTTGCTCGCTCACAGTTAAATGGTTTCAAAATTTAGACTTAACAATTTTTATTTCTTTGCACTCAATGAAATCGTTAAACAATTCCATTTGATCCATAAATGGGACCCTATAAGGTAAGACCACGCCGAATCAGAGTGGACCTGGGAGTAATGGGAATGAAAGAGTACTCCGCATTAACCAAAGTTCCATAACTGAAACCTCACTATAAGATGGTTTTGTGTCATATCCGGGACATTCGTTAAGTGGGTCTTACTCCTCTGCAGAGATGCAGTTAGAGTATTCTACAGCGAATAGTTTGGAAAATTTATTTGTCTAAACACCAGAAATGAATATAATGGCCTAATAAATATATTGAATTATGAAAATACCTACTCCACGATCACGAAAGAATAAAAAATAACCAGTAGATAACGACCGACACAATATCGTATTTATCCTATATGGCGGGAAAAAAGCGCTTAGTAAAAATCAGCAAAGACCTTTACAAAAAAAAAATTTGTAAAAAGAAACATAAACAAATAAAATAAATGAATAACCTTTTTGTAATGGAAAAATAAAAAAAAAAAAAAACCAAAAACAATTCCACTTCCCATGTTTTTAACACGACTGAAAAAAATATGTTCGCTAACCCGAAAGAACGCGCAAGGCGAAATAGGGAAAGAGTTCCTGACCCCATGATATTAAATGTTTATTTCTATAGAGTCCAATCATATCTAGCGACCGTTGGAGTCGTAAAGAGGTGGATGAGGGGTTTATATTGAGCAGCAGGTATCCCTGACATCTGGCAAGGAATAATGACCACCATTTCGTATTAGAAAGGTGTGGGAGAGGGTCCAATGACTCAAACATTTCTGAATTTGCTTTTTTTTGTTAACCTCGGCTCATTTCTTGCTTTTCCGGTTTTAATCAGTTTTCTGTCATCTTTCTTCCTTTTAATATTTGATTATATTTCTTACAATTTTTCAGCCGCGAAGTTTTGTTTCTTTTTCTTTTGAGCAGTTTTCTCATTTTCCAACTGTTTTGCTAACGTAGGACTTTTATCCCGTTCTTCTCTGAAATAATGATATATATATATATATATATATATATATATATATATATATATATATATATATATATGTGTGTGTGTGTGTGTGTGTGTGTGTGTGTGCTTTTGTGTATTTACTATCTCTTCTGCACGAACAGGATGTGAAACAAGGTCCTTTTTAAGCGTAGTTTAACAGGTCTGAATTGAGTTTTCCTTCTTCTAGATCGGTTGCCATGTTTAGGTTAAAGAGTTTAGTCTGCCCGACTATTTACCAATAGCAGGAGGGAGAACGATATCCGTGCTATGTGCAATGCCAACAAGATTTGAACTCTATTCACTGGCTCCATTTCCAACAGTAGTAACTATCACACCGCGGCCACCTCCTTATCTATCTATCTATCTATCTATCTATCTATCTATCTGTGTGTGTGTGTGTGCTGTTTTCTATATTCATGAATAGTGCTCAGTATTGTTTACAGAGCATATATGAATCTGGAGTAGCGTACACCAAGATTTGGCTGTGCTTGGTGACTATCAATTTCTCACCTGATCATCAGGCTGAAAGTCACAAAGAGGACAGATAGTCGGATGATCGCATAGATGAGAAACTGACAATTACCAAGCGCCGTTGCTTCTGGTCAACGTTGTTCTAACTTAGATCTCTCCCTCTCCTCTCTCCCTCTCTCTCTCTCTCTATATATATATATATACATAAGAGGAAGAATTAAAACTAGATACGAAAATGAAAAAAAAAGACAATTGTTTCAATTAAAACGTTGGATACATGCTTCCAGAGCCAAATAATACTATATATACTTACAGACAAACATCTATACATATATGTATATATAGAGATATATATAATTATTATATAATATCAATAGATTTTATAGGTATACATAAACGAAATTATCTGAAGCCCCGACAAACGGATGAATAAATTTACAATGAAATATACTTTTGAGATTTTCTGTGGATGACAATATATATATATAAGTAGATTTGGCGACCGTAATCAAGGGCGACCTGAAGGCACCTTTTCAATAGCTACTACACTGAGGTGTAGGTGAGGGCACTACTCCTTTCTCTGAATTGCCCCACTTTACCCTTGATACGTACCTTATATTGCTGAGTGTTAAGCAAGGAGGTATCAAGCACTATTTTTAAAGTCTTTGGTATGACTCGACCTGGGAATGAACCCAGGTCTCCTGGACCATTGGCGAACATTCTATCCACTAGACCAATAAACTGGTATATATATATATATTGTTTCAGTGAAAACGTCGTTTACTGGCGTGCGGAGCAGTGTAGAAATTATACATATATACATATATATATATATATATATATATAGAGAGAGAGAGAGAGAGAGAGAAAGAGAGATTGATTAGCGTAGAGTCAATACCAATTGGTGCCTTCCTATGTGATAATCAGAAACTGTCACCAACCACCGTTGACACAGTGCCTGCTTGATTAAAACTTAGATCTACATACCCCCAATCACTGATATTGAGCATATTATTTATAAAAATCGCGAACTATATATATATATATATATTGCGACTGTTTATTGTTGTCACTATCTCACTTGGTGAGTTAGTGGTAGAGTTTGCTGTGTAAAGATGGCATGAATCCAGTTGTCGCAGAAAAGCGTCCATACTATCAAATATATATAAAAACTAATATATTCTTATACATTATATATGTCCAAATATATTTGTGTGTGTGTGTGTGCGTGTGTGTGTGTGTGTGTTTGTTATTACTATGTTTGAATATCGTAATATATAGAATGAGAATATTTTATATCTTCGATGCTGCAGATATAAACACTATTTTCCAGAAGGCAAAATTATCAGCTAATAAGTAATAGTTTCCTGTTTTTGTCATCGTCTGACCTTACTATGAAGACGAATGAGATCAGATCTACTTGAAACCTTCTAAGTAATGAATGGAATTTCTAATTATGGTAGATATTTTTTCTCAATATTTCTCGTCGAACTGGAAATTTAATGTCAACACAGATTTCAGACAAAGTCTCCTAGCCTACTGGACTTCTTGGCAAATAGAATAATCTGTTGAAACAAATTACTTAATCAGATCAAAAACTGCAAAAGTGTCAAATAAGGATGAAATTGGATAATTTCCGAAAAAAATGGTAAGAAAAAGATTTAACAGGTTCATATTAATGAATAAAATTTGACCAATATATAGATATGCTATTAACTGTGTATTGAATCTCTGCAAAATTTTTTTCTTTTGCTTAGGCTGAAATCTGATAATAGCAAAAAGGTGAAATGCCCAAGGATGCATGACAAAGAAATAATAAGAATATCATCATCATCATCATCATCATGTCGTGCCGCCAGCACGGATATCCCTGACTCTCTCTCGCCACTTCTCCCTATCGTTCATCGCCTCTGACAGGTCTTCAGGGATACATCCCGTATCCCCACAGAGCTGATGTATGTATGTTCAAGCTGGTGGTCCTGCTTTTGCTCGGCCATATGTGGGGATCCATAGGAGTACATCACTTATGAGCTCGTCCCTGCTTCTCCAGCCGTGTCCTGCATGTCAGGTTCGTCTAAGTTGGATAGTTTTCGTGATGGGAGGTAGGTGGCCATATAGTAGGTGCTTTGTCGGGTGTTGCCTCCAGGACTTGTTCAATATTGCTCGCAGCATTCTTGTGTAATTGCCGTCTAGCTTTTTAATCGGTGCTCTCGGTACAGTCTCCAAAGAGACTGAATGAGAACCTGCTGAATAGTGGGCTTTTCCGTCAACAGGGTGAAAATAAGAGAAAGCGAAAAGAAAGAAAAATATCTACACCTTGCTTGAGAACTATGAAACTTGAAGGTGACGGTTATACCATTTGTAATTGGTACACTTAAAGGTTTGTAGAGGAACTGGAAGACATAGAAATCAGAGGACAAGTAGAGACCATCCAGACTATAGCATAATTAGGATCGGCCAGAATACCGAGAAGAGTCCTGGAGACTTGAGGATACTTGCTGTCACTCAAACTCCAGCGAGAAGGGGTTCATACTTTTTCCAAAGGGCCATTAATCTGAATGTGAACGTAATAACACGACTGGAGTTCGAACTCGAATATTACAATGTTACAGTCCAGAACATTAGCCACTATACCCCGTGAAATTCCTCACAGGGAGGTGGATACATAGAAACCACCGAATATTAAACGGAATTGGATTTATATTTAGAAATATCTAAAGCGAAGAGTATAAAACAAAAACAATAAAGATACGAGGATCATCAAATAAGTTTCCAGTCTTTTTTCGTATGGGCACTTTTATTGATAGTACACACATGAAACTTTAGTCCTCTTCAAACTAATCTCCTCTGGCTGCAATGCACTTGTTGTACTGTTCCAACAACTTCTGGAATGCCCCATGGAAGTCCTCTTGTGTGAGCGTGTCAATCCCCTTCGTCACCGCCTCTTTCATCTCCTCAATTGTCTCATAACGAATAGGGAATAAGCAAAAGTCACAGGGAGCAAGGTCTCGACTATAGGGAGGCTGAGGAACTGTGTTGATGCCTATATTGGTCAAATAGTCTGTGACAACGATGGAGTTGTGGACTGGTGCATTGTCCTGGTGGAAAAGCCACTGACCCGATTTGAAAAGTGCTGGCCTCTTCCCTAGGAATTTCTTGCTGAACTCCCTTAAAACCTCAACATAATAACCCTAACCCTAACCCTTTGGCCAATCAACTCTGGTATATTGACTTCCTTACTCCTCCCACTCCTCTCATCATCCCTCACAGACTACCTGCCTTCCTTGAATCTCTTATGCCACTCAAAAACTCATGCTCGATTCATGCAAGATGGTCGAAAAGCAGTCTGAAGTATTCCATGTGTTTCTGTGTTATTTTTTCCAAGTTTGAAATAGAATTTGATTGCATATCGTTCTTCTAAAGTGTCCTTACGTCCAGATTGCATTTTTGAAATTCAACAGCTGTGACAATCAATAGGGTGTATTCCAATTCTTCCTGAAGCTGTTCATATAACCTGAAATCATAAAAATTAGTCCGTCATCTCATAGGAGGTATAGCAATAACATACTGAATTTCCAAGAGTCTACGACAATTTTAAATGCCTGTACAAAAAATCTGGAAACTTATTGAATGCTCTACTTATCTTTGAAAAATTCGATGTATGAGGGTTGAGACTGAAAAGTTCATATAATGACGTCATATCAAGCTTTTTTAATGGCATATCAATTTTCATGAGTTATTTAATGACAAAACCATCCTTGTAGGAGGATAGCAGTGGTACGATTTAACCCACAGCTGGGGCCAGGATGAAGAGGTTCATTCGTACGTTTCCCAAAAATATTAGTCCGAAATTAAACGTAATACCACAACTTGAGATTGAACTTGCTTACCGCCAACACTTTTGTCATTACGCCACGGAGAGTTCCCCCTTTGAACAATGGAATCACGTACTGAAACACCGATGGAAGAAGTGTGTAAACCGCAAGGGAGACCATATTGAAAAATAAACCTCGTTTGGTCACGTTAGATGTGTCTTGCTTTGACTTTGAACTTTTCAGTCGACTCTTGTAAGGTGTAATTTGTTGAAAAGTTAGTTTTTTGGTAATTCTAAATTCTTAAAGTTCCAAATTCTTTTTATTCATTTATTTATTTATTCATTTTTACTAATAATGGGAGTCGTGGCGGACGCAATAGAAACCTATTTTCATAGGTCAATACCCTGTGTCTGCAGATGTAAATGACAACCAAAGAATTAAAATAAATGGCTATAATAATGAAAACGGGAAACAATTTGTTTCCATTCATGGTATGAGTCCCTATTATATATATATATATATATATATATATATATATATATATATATATATATATATGCACACTTTCGAAAACAAGATAATTTGGAGAATCAGATATGTTTCATCAATGGTCTAGCCTCATCAGAATGCTTATGATTTCATATCTAATCTGATTTTACAAACCAATCATCTATTTTTCTTCAACCTGCCGAATTTTATTCCAATACTTTTAGTAATATATATATATATATATATATATATATATATATATATATATATATATATATATATATATATATATATTCTTCTCCAGTCGTACTGATAACATATTATCTTTACTATTTCTTTCTTGCCATCTCTATCGGCCATTGCGTTCAGTAGATCATCTAGAATGCGCCCAGGGCTGATGAATATCCATATTTACCAACCCCTCCGGTCGGGCAGGATATCATACAAGGTCAATTTTTAAGCGGAATTTAACAGGTTTAACAGGGTTGATGAATATAAAGCTTAGCAGTTCGACCAAGAATTGTGTCTATGTACTGGAGTTTACGGGAAAGGATTTCCTTTTGCGCTGAGGAAAGGCAAGGACTTATCAAACATATAGAATCCTCTCTCATAAAATGAACCGTATATATATATATATATATATATATATATATATATATATATATATATATATATATATATATATATATATATTTATAGGTATTATTTGGTCCAGATAAATAAAAGAGGTGAATTAATAGCTAGGTGTAGAGATAGGGCAAAATATAAACAATAGATAATTAACTTAAATAATTCTTTTATAAAAAAAAAAAGAATAATACTGAGAATTAATGTAAATGAATAAATAAAATAAAATGTTAGATAGAAAATGTAAAAAAACGTATCATATATATGATACGTACTAATTTCTTAAATGTATAACTGATTAATAGGTTCTAAATAATTTTGTTTTTAAAAAAAATTTTAAATTTAATTAAATCTTGATTTTATTTTAATATAATTATTACTGTATCATTACGTAAAGTTATTGAATAAAATTAAAACTCTAATTTAGTATTAAATCTGTAGTTTAAGTCAAAAAATAATTAGAATTAAAAAAAAAAGATTTCTTAAAAAAATAAATTTACTATAATTCTAACCGACAATAAAATAAAAAACGGAAGTGGGCTAAATGAGGAGACTAACTCTTCATCCCTCTTCTATCCCCTCCCTCCCTTCTGTCCTGTGTCTATTCTGATTTATTTTATCCAATGAATCTGAAGAAGTCCTGTTAAATTTTTTTCGTGTTTTTGAATTTTTCAAAAACGCATAACAGGATGGAAATAAATTTATAATCCTAATGTGACCGGTTTGTTGTTTTTTCTAAATGAGTATATATATATATATATATATATATATATATATATATATATATATATATATATATATATATAACCAAATGCAAAATTCATTTATCTTTGTTAAACTCTGTCGATAATATTGAGTGGGCAAGAATTGAGCTTATAAACTCACTCCTATCAGACTTTTTGATAAAATATTGATTCTCTTCAAAAACAAAGATATAAAGTTTTCATTATTTCCCTTATTAGTATACAGTCAAAACGGATATTATTAATTACCAAATTCTATTGAACTGAAACTCTTTGACTAAAAAAAACTGAAAACCTCTGTAACACCGCAGTAACCAATTTTTAAATTTTTTTCATGAGTAGTGCAGTAATTTTTTACCGGCTGCATATTTGTTTACTTAGTTTCACTGTTGTAGAAATGGTTATAAATAATACTTAATATCATCAGTTATAATATACTTGCATAATATTCGACTCGATATAATAAAATCCTTTATATGTCCTTATTTTAGGAGGAAATTAACTTTTTGTAAAAAATATTTTCAAAGGTGTCATTAATCAAGGGAGTTACTATATATATATATATATATTGATCATATGGAAGTTTGATATATCCGATAAGTTAAAATGGGATTTCTTCCGAGGAGCAGTTGTGTCAGTACTATTGTATGGATGAACCACATGGATGCTGACAAAACGCAGAGCGAAAAAGCTTGATAGGACCGCACAAGAATGCTGAGAGCTATATTGAACGAATACTGTAAGCAACATTCCACGAAACAACAGTTATACGGCCACTTACCTTCCATCTCAAAAATCATCCAAGTAATACGAACAATATAAGTGAGACACGACAGGAGATAAATTCATGTGACGTTCTTCTATAGGCCCCCACACATGGACGTGTCAGTTTTGGCCGACCAGCAAGAATTTATCTACGTCAGCTCTGTGTGGACACAGGAGGAAGTTTGGAAAACCTTCTGGGAATGATGGATGAAAGGGATGGATGGAGAGAGAGAGTCAGGGAAATCCATGCTGTTAAGGCGATTTGATGATGATGATGATGATGATGATGATGATGACTTGTGTGATGGGACATAATCTGCTCCATGTGTGTGTGTGTGTGTAATCAGTGACTAAACACAGATACCTCCAAAGATTAATCTTATGTGAAAGGTAGCTTGACATGCGACAGGATGATAGATAAAACCCGTCAAAAGACGGATGAGTCTTCTTGTAAGGTCAACGACTATCTAGCATAATTATCCCATCATTGATACTAAAGTTTTTGTAAAGCATACATCAAGGGAAAGATATTCTAATAAAAAGCTTTCATTGACGAGAACACTAATGTAAAATCCGCGGCTACAATAATATCCAATCATGTACCGTAAATTGCCCCCGTGCAAGTCGACATTTTTGGCCTGAAAAATCCCCAAAGGCTAAAGACTAAAACCTTTACCACTGAGTGGTCAACTAGAAGAACAGTACTCTCAACAATCGATATACACTACTTACCGAAACTCCAGCAGATTGACACAAGCATTTACAACTTAAAACTCGTATTTAGTAGACATATTTAGCAAATTTAGAGAGAGATTACAATAAAATAATAAAACTAATTCATATTAAATATATTAACGCTGTTTTTAAAAGCTGATACATTGATTATAGACTCTTATCGAAATGTCACAACACCACCCGAACAATTTCATCATAGCGCAACAGATTGTGAATTCATACGAATATAAGTTTATGTTGTGTGTTTCATATATAGCAGATTTAGTTTCGATTTCAGAGAAAAATTACGAGCATCATCCACTTCTTGAATAATGACAGTTTAATGAGGCATTATTGCAGGTTATTGAATATACTCACATCGATTGTAATTGGTTTGGTTAAGTTGGGTTTTATGGCATATCAAACACTGCTGGTTATTTAATTCCAAATCCTGTTTTTAAATATATATGATTTGTAAAGTCATTTTGTAGATACATTTTAATCGAACTTGAATTCATTCTTTTAAACGGAATTAAATAGTTTCATGTATTTTTAGCTAATACGAATAATTTCAATTTGTTTGCACACAGTTAAATGGTTTCAAATGTTGCTGCATAACAGTAACAATGAAATATCAGTCATTTGTTTGCACACAGTTAAATGGTTTCAAATATTGCTGTATAACAGTAACAACGAAATATCAGTCATTTGTTTCCCCACAGTTAAATGGTTTCAAATAGTGCTGTATAACAGTAAAAATGCAATATCAGTCATTTGCTTGCACACAGTTAAATCAATATTCATATATGATTTATTTGTACTTCGTTTGCACACTGTTAAATGGTTCCAGGTATTGTTATGTATCACTAACTGTTAAATTAAACATCAGTCATTTGTTTACTCATCGTTAAATGACCTAACAGTTCCATTTCAAATAATTCATTTTGGCATAAGTCATTTGTTTACACTCATTTTAAGTGTCAAACAGTTCTGTTTACCGCATAGACATGACTATTTCAGGTATTCCCGCTCCGGGCCAGAGTGAACCAAGGAACAATGAAGGGGTACACTGCATTCTCTAATACTCCAGCGTTACTGGAGCCTCATCATCGGATTGTTTCGTGTCATATCCAGGACAATCGTAATGCAGTCTTCTACAGCTCCAGCTTATTGACATTATTGCAGTACTTATAGGGTTGAACATTTTTATTAAATGTTACTTTAAGGTTATTTCATTGACGATTAAAATCTTGCTTCTAAGATACTACACAATTATCCTGAGATTATTTACTTATACATATTTATAAAGTTAAACTACCAAAAATTTCATTTATAACTTTTGCTTTGTGATATTTTTATTTAGGCCAACTGGGTAAGTTTTGGCCTATTAGTACCCGACTGCATATATAGAGGTCGACCTAAAAAGCAGTTATACGTCTAACCCAGAATTTGAGGTAAAGTTCTCGGGGTTTATTTATGTGTCAGATCAAATTGTAAGCCACAATTTACGGTATGTGTTTACCCAACCCCTCTAACTTGAGCAGGATGCGGCACAAGGTAAATCTTGGAGCAGCGTTTAAATTCCGAGTTTTCCTTCTAGACTGGCGGCCAAACAAATGCTAAAGAAGCAGGTCTAACCTATTATTTACCCAAAGTGAGAGAAAATGAAATCATGCCTTTCTCAAGAACATGTTTTATGAGGCAATATACAGGGTGTGTAAAAAAAATGACCAATTCTCCTTCAAATGATAAATTATAATGGAATGTGTAAGAAACAACTAAAAACTTAATATTTTAGTTGTCAAAATTTCTTAGACAAAGCTTGATGATTTTTATTTTTAAGGATTTTTGGATTATTGTCTTCTTTATTGTTAATTCCACAACGTTTCGGCCGATATGTCCTCCGGCCTTCTTCAGGTGTTTGTCGAACTCGGGAGCCTTAATCGGGAGGTTTGATGTTTTATTTTTTAGAATATTTTTACGTATAGAATGTCATTCACAGGAAAAGAAAAGTTGCATAGAATTACTGGTCATTTTTACACGCGCTGTAGACATTTGAAAGTATTGAACCAGAATTTGTCAAATTAATAGATTTCGAAATAATATATTTTTTCTGAAACATCACGTATTAATGTCATTCAAAGATTTTCGAAATTGGTTAAGCCTTCATATTTAATGCCACTATCAATGTTTTAAGAGACAATGTATTTTTTTTACACAAACACTTTCGCAATAGGTTAAGCCTTCATACAGAATTCCAATATCAATGTTTTAAGAGACAATGTATCAATGTTGTCAAAACTCTTTCAAAAAAGCCTTTATATTTAATTCTAATATCAATGTTTTAAGAGACTATGTATGAATGTTGTTAAAGCTCTTTCAAAATAGGTTAAGTCTTCATCCTTAATTTTAATATCAATGTTTTAAGAGACAATGTATTAATGTTGTTCAAACACCGTCAAAATAAGTAAAGCCTTCGTACTTAATTCTAAAATCTCATTTTCCAGGGCAAATGTTGAAACGTTGTTCTCAATTCTTTCAAACATTCAATCAAAAAGATCGATTGGACTCTAACGTGTATTGCGTGGTCTTGGAAGTAATGGCTCCCCACCAAAATGCTGGACTAATTGTTAGTAAAGATGAATTACAATCTAAAAACATCGTTGTTTATTTCCTTTGAATGTTTTTTGAATTAATAAGATGATAAGATAAAGATTCGTATTTTGTGTTTGGAACTTTGTTTTCTCTTTTAGGTTTTCTTTGAACTCCTTCGTCTTACATAATCTATCTATCAATCGATCGATCGATCTAACTTATTATTTTCATATCTATATATTCATTATGTATGTATGTATGTATGTATGTATGTATCTATCTATCTATCTATCTATCTATCTATCTATTCAATGCATTTTTATGTATGTATCTACTTAGCTCATAGTAGTTCATATGAATCTATTCTTTTTTCTTTCTTTCTTTCTTTCTTTCTTTCTTTCTTTCTTTGTGTCCATTTTTATCATTTTTTCCTTCTTTCTTTTTATTTGCTTGTTTGCTTGTAATCTATCTATCTATCTATCTATCTATCTATCTATCTATCTATCTATCTATCTAGTCTTTCTTCTAACCTTATTTCTGTTCTTTCTTTCTTTCTTTCTCTCTTTCTTTCTTTCTTTGTGTCCACTTTTATTTTTCCCCCCTTCTTTCTTTTTATTTGCTTGTTTGCTTGTATTCTATCTATCTATCTATCTATCTATCTATCTATCTATCTATCTATCTATATATATATATATATCCCTAGTCTTCCTTCTAACCTTATTTCTATTCTCTTCTGTTCTTTTCTGTTCTTTTTTTTTCTTTTTTTCTTTTTTTTCTTTCTTTCTTTCTTTCTTTCTTTCTTTCTTTCTTTCTTTCTTTGTGTCCATTTTTATCACTTTTTCCTTCTTTCTTTTTATTTGCTTATTTGCTTGTATTCTATCTATCTATCTATCTATCTATCTATCTAGTCTTTCTTCTAACCTTATTTCAGTTCTTTCTTTCTGTCTTTCTTTCTTTCTTTCTTTCTTTGTGTCCACTTTTATCTTTCCCTCCTTCTTTCTTTTTATCTGCTTGTTTGCTTGTATTCTATCTATCTATCTATCTATCTATCTATCTATATATATATATATATATATATATATATATATATATATATATATATATATATATCTCCCTAGTCTTCCTTCTAACCTTATTTCTATTCTGTTCTGTTCTATTCTTTTTTTCTTTTCTTTCTTTCTTTTCTTTCTTTCTTTCTTTCTTTTCTTTCTTTCTTTCTTTCTTTCGTCTTCATTATTTTCATTGTCTGCATTACTTTATGGGAATTAATTCATTTCATTCGATTATCTTTTTATTATAAACTTTTTACTTCTCGTTCAATCCCCCCCTCTATCTCTCTCCTCTGTCTCTCTGTCTGTCTGTCTTTCTGTCTCTCTGTCTCTCTGTCTCTCTCTCTCCCTCTGCTCATCTTTTTCGTATGCAGATGCGTCGAGAAATGTGCGTCTTTCCTTCCCACTGAACACATGCAATTTGTTTATCATTTATTAATTCATTTTTTTTTTTTGTATGTGTCTGTATTTTCTTGTTTCTTTTTGTTTCGTTTGTTTTATTTTCTGCCTATGTGTAATTTTGTTATAGGTTCCTCATTTTTTTTTCCCTGGGTTTCTTTATTTTAGCGTACTTTCTGCGGGGTCCTGTTTCAATTCCAGAAATGGTCACCTGCTGTGACAAATTCTGGTTATTGGAACTGAGGCGGAGGACAGGTTGGGTGACATTCCCATTCGCAAGTCCCTATTCATGCCCGCCATATCGACTTAACTTTCACACCGGCTTTGCTGGAGTGTGACTGGTCATTTCATGTCAGCTGTGGGGTTCTAAGAGGTGAGGACAGTCGCTGGGGCAGGGCAGATAAGAAGTGGGTATGGCAGGAGGGTCCGAACGAGGCAGGGGTTTGAAGAGAAAAAAAAAGAAGGGAGTTGGATCGGGATGGACGACCCAGAAGCAGCAGCCGCAGGTAGCAGAAATGATGAAATAACGATTTGTTAGATAAATGCAAAGAAGAAAGAATGGAATAATAGAGAACAAGATGGCAACGAAAAAGCTGGGAAATGGAAAGGCGGGAAAAGGAAGGGTTCTGGGCGGGATTGGATGGTGATTGGTAAGTGGTATGCACAGAAGTGCAAACTAAGGAGAAAGGTGAGGAACAGAACGTGCCGAAAGGAAATGAGAGTTGGTAAGACTAAAGGGAAGTGAGAAAATGGTGATTAGTGGAGGAGGGAAAAGTCTTTCCAGGGGTAAAAGAAATTGCAGTAGGGAGACGGATACTCTGGAATAACCTGGAAGAACTGAGTGATAAATCGAAAAATAGATACGAAAAGACAAAAGATTGAGATAGATAGATAGATAGATAGATATGAAGAGACCGAGATAGATAGATAGATAGATAAATAGATTGATAGAATACAAGCCAACAAGCAAATAAAAAGAAAGCAGGAAGGAAAGATAAACGTGGACAGAAAGAAAGAAAGAAAGAAAGAAAGAAGATAGCTTGATAGAAGAAGAAGAGAAGAAGAAGAAGAAGAAGAAGAAGAAGAAGAAGAAGAAGAAGAAGAAGAAGAAGAAGAAGGTGAAATGTCTGAAATAGGGGAATGACATAGAATCAGTTTTGTCAAAAGAAAATAGGACCTGAAAATAAGAAAAAAGAAAAATAAAAGAAAAGAAAAGACAATTGAAAAATGAGAAAGAAATATATAACAAATTAGAAAAGGAAAGGGTTTCTTTGTTTGATGGCATATCAACCTTCATTGGGTATTTAATGCCAAAGCCATCCTTGTAGAACAGTTGTGGTACTATTTAACCCATACCTGGTGGAATAAGTTCATACCATTCCCAAGGATATTAATCCAAAATAATCCACAATAGCTCGACTGGAGGTCGAACTCGGGTTTTCCGATGTCAGAGTGCAGCACGAAAGCGAAGTGGTCAAGATGATGACCAGCAAAACATTATATATATATATATATATATATATATATATATATATATATATATATATATATATATATATATATATATATATATATATATATATATATATATATATATATATATATATATATATATATGTATATATATAGTATTCTTAGTCCAGTTGGGAGTAATTCCATCAGGACAAGAAATTATTCATGAATGAATATTTAAAATTTTCCTGTTAAAGAGCTCAATGTACCAATAATACAGAGCAATAAATTCTTTAAGAAAAAACAACGAAACCGGTCACATAGGATTATAAATTTATTTCTATCCTGTTACGCATTTTTGAAATTTCCAAAAACACGAAAAAAAATTAACAGGACTTCTTCAGATCTTTTTGATAAAAAAGCTAGAATAGACACATAAGAGTGGGAGGGGATAGAAGAAGGGTGAAGAGTTACCTCTTCATTAAGCCCACTTCCGTTTTAAATGTAAATTTCGGTTAGCAATATAGTAAAATTATTTTTTTTTAATTTTCTTTAATTAATAATTTTTTTAATTACATTGAGACCTAAATTACAGATTTTTTATTGAATTAGATTTAAACTTTAATTAATAACCTCACGTAAAGATACAGTAATAGATATATTAAAACTAAAAACAGAGGAGGAAGATTCCCTAAGTCAATCAGTGTCACCGGTATGACACTCAACTGAATACGATGGTGAGTGCACCTTCATTGTCATTGTTTTCATGGCCTTTATTTGTACATTATTACTTTCTAAGTGTAAAGTGTTTATTATATTTTGCAACACATACACCCCTTATGATGGCCCAAGATCTAGGAGAAAGTTCTAAGGAACCAATTCATATTTTATTAACCGATTCTCGCCGGATACCATAAAATCGATGCGGCGACTCGAAAGGGTGAAGACAAAAGATGTCTATATTGTTTAATCAAAAGTGTATTAACGAAGAAATTGCTGCCCAAACACACACACACACACACACACACACACTTGCATACATATAAAAGAGAAAAGTGGAGAGAGAAAGAGAGGTGAGAGACAGAGGGGGGAGAGAGATAAATGGAAATAAATTCAACGTTATGTAGATGTAAAATAGGAAAAAACGATATATCAAGAGGATATGTTTATTTATATATGAATAATTTGCCAATGGTTAACGTTTCGTTTTTTTTTTTAACCATCTTGAGGGTGATGTTAATATGCGATGCTATAACGTCTCGACCAAAAATTATTTTCAAATGATTGTCGATTAGTTGTTGTTTTAAGGCACATCAATCCTTACGAGTCATTCAATCGCAAATCCTGTACACACACACACACACACACACACACACACACACACACACACACACACACATACATTGAGCTCTCGGTAGCCGTTAAGCGGATGTATGTAAACAATAGTAATTGTGATTCATAACCGTTTAAAAAATTTACTTCACTGCTGCTAGTTTCCTCGTGGTTGATGGGTAGAGTCTTGTATTGGCGTTTGAGTCAACCGGGTCTCGATCCCAGCTACGGGAAGCTGGTATGTCTAGCCACACTGATGAGTTCTGATAGAACGAAATAGATCTGTCTGAGGATGACTATATATCAAGGGTAGTTAATAACTTAAGAAAATTACAGGGCATAAATGATGGACCCCTATAAATAATGCTACACAGGTTGTTCGCTTGAATCTTCTCTGCGGTGGTAGTCTTCAGAGGAAAAAAAATTGTAAGTGAATAGTCTGTTGGTAACTATTTTTAAACGAGTTAGAGTTCATTTGCTTTGACACTGTTATCAAACTCTAAGAATTATATTCAATATTAATCATTTGTTAATGGGTTCTGTTGTCTGTGGCTACAGAATAGGCCGATTCCACCTCTGCAAAGAAGTTAGAACCCCTAACTAGCTACCTGTCAACCGTTGCTCGCTGTGGGATCCTGGTGGCTAAACATTCAATGAACAAGCAACCAAAGTGGTCACATGGACCTGCAACACTCCACTTTGGCTCTGGCTGTTTATGACAATGGTCGCAGAGGCCCGATCTGATCAATCGGGTGGTCATGTTAAGCACTGTTACTCATCCAATTGTCCCGATTGTATTCTTCAATTGCTCTTGTGACAAATAAGTACCTAACCCCATTTTCTCTTAAAGGTACGAGAAGGTGGCGGCTGAGGATCAGTTGCGTTTAGATGGCAAAACTTGAAACCATTTAATCTGTGCGCAAACAAGTGATTGGTATTACTTAGAATTATAGTGTTAGGAGGAATACGGGATATTATTTAACTGTGTGCAAACAAATGATTAATATTAAAGAGAATATTTGGATTTGAACGCAAAAAACTATATAACTGTGAGAAAAAAAATGATTAATATTTAATAGGATTATTAGTATTAGCAATGATTGAATCACACACACACACACACACACACACACACACACACACACACACACACACACCATACACACACACACACACACACACACATACACACACACACACACACACATATATATATATATATTTATATATATATACACACACACACACATATATATATACACACACACACACACACACATATATATATATATATATTTATACACACACACACACATATACACACACACATATATATATATACACACACACACACACACACACACACACCACTATATATATATATATATATATATATATAAACAGATTTTGGCATTAAATAACTTGCAAGACGTTAGATACTATAAAATAATAAACCAAATCAAATCGTTTGTTTACAAACAGTTAAGTGGTTTCAACTATTTCCATATAACACTAATTTTCTAAAATTAATCATTTGTTCGCACATTTACATAGTTTCAAGTATTGATATTTAACACGAATAATTTTATTTATCAAGTATTCCAATGTAATATAAATAATCTGCACGCCACTGAATGATTTCAAATAACTAATGATAATACTCCTTCATAAATGATTAAACAGTTCTATTTGACCAATAAATGGAACCCTAGCAGGTACTACTTATCCGGATCAGAGTGGAACTGGGAGTAATGGCAATGTAGGGGTACTCTACATTGCCTAAATCCTTAGGACTGGAGCCTCGTCATCAAATGCAGTTTAGTGTCGTACCTGGGACACTCATTGATATGAGACGTATTACCTTCCACAGAGGTTCTCTAGCCCCTGTCGACAAAGCTATCGTAAACATTCTTAGCGTTCAAATATCGATAATATATATATATATATATATATATATATATATATATAACTGTCCTATACTGTTAGTAACAATTACATTAAAATCTTGAATGCTGATAGTTACAGTGCATCTAAAAGCAAATTATTTTACAATAATTTTCCATTACATATACCATATCTCTATATGGCTTCTAATGTTTTTTTGACTTCTTTAAAGCAAAATTTCCCACAGTGTTTTCCCTTAGTGAATTCATTTGCAATGCATTTCTATTGTAAAATTATTTGCAAAGTATGTATATGTGGGCAATTGTTATATATTTCTATAGTAATTTCTTTATATATTTTATCATTAAATTATATGCACGAACTTACAGTTAGGCCCCCCAAAATAACATTTTTTAAAATATAAAGTTTATTTTCTTCGCGACAAAAATTACCATTAAACAAGACAGAATTGAAACGCAGAATGATCTCGAAATGGAAGCAGACAGTTTATTGATTGTTGAGTAAATCTAATTAAGTGTCATGAAGACTAAAACCAATTGTAAAAATGGCAGCCATATTAGATACTGTTTATATATATATATATATATATATACAGTCATCCACAGAGAGTCAGTTTCATTGTATCACAACTCTTCAGTGTTAGCTAGACATGTAGGACGCTTAAGCTGAGATCGAAACCGCCCAACTTTACGTTAGACTTAGTATCATACCGCTCAGCCCGCAAGCGAACAACATCTGCTCGAGAATTATAAGGCATTATGTAGTAGCTTTCGCTTGTTTAGATTTTGCTTTACCGGATACCAGAGTGCTCAATTCATTCGAAGAACTTTGCATTAAGCAGCCGTTAATTCCTTCGCCAGAGTGCTCAACCCCCGCAGGAGAGCGTATATATATGAATGTTATTCAATAAATAGGGAAGATTTTCCTGATCGAATTGGCTGTAGAAAGGACTGTTTACAGTTGCACCGGTTCCGATTGTGATGGGTTCTTTCAAGTCCTAAAACGCTGACAGCATATCCTTATTTACAGGCAGCTACGCTTGAAATTTTTATTTATCGGAGAGTCAGGTTTTCCACCTTATGGACCGTCTTTTCAACTCTGGCAGTTAGTACAAACCTATGTTTAGCCCATACGTTTCACTAAAACATACTTCTTCATACACCACTTACATTCTTCAATGAATTTCTCAAGGTTTGCCCTTCATAGACACCAAACATCTGGTGACATATATCTGTTCAAGCCTGCAGCACTCTAGTTGATTTGCTACCATTTTGAATAGCCTCAAAACAAATATTTTTTCGAAGTTAAAACACTTTCTCGGTATAAACTTATTACAATACATTTCTAATGTAGAGTTATTTGAAATTCATTTCTATAGTAAAATTATATGTAGTACCATCAAAAGCGATCCATGTTAAAAAAAAATTATTTGCGATGCATTTGTCATAATTGTTGAAGGAGAAAATTGTGCGTTCTTGGGCAAAGCGCTTTCCCATGATTATTTTAACTGCACAAAGCTGATACCTCTATAGCTAACCTTGATAAAACAAATAATTGTATAACGGCGAAAAATGTGGAGCACCCAATGAGAATCGAACACACTTGCTCACTACCATAACGCCATGAAAAGAACCCAGATAGATATTGGTAGACGGTAGAAAGAAACATAGCAACGAGAAGGAAAAAAATTCGAACTTCAGCTGAACCAGATAATTCACGGTTTTGATTAAAATTTAAATACTTGAAAAAGGCATAAAACCATATCTCCCTTCGATTTCTCCGGTCACAGGCATACAATAATGTTTGATAGTGACGAGAGTGGATGAGATATTTATCAATAACTCCCTTACCCACTCAGGAAATATTTATTGCAAAAAGCTGTTACTTTCATTGTCAATCTTTAATTGAGGTCTCACAGTCATATCATTCTTTGTTTAATTTTTCATTTCTTAGTCATTTAATTACTTATTCATTTTTTTTTATTCGTGCGAGCTTATCGAATTCCCCTATGGCCCAAATATAACGAAAAAGGCAATGAAAATTCTATAAGTTCCATAAAGAAAAATGCGTAAATAAACAAAGTGTGGGAAGGTTGAACTTTGCACATTGAATGGTCCTGGGCAGGCTAAACGAATCTCCCCTTTCCCACGACGTGCATGCAAAAGAGGCCAGAATTAAGGGTAGTGTTTGGTATTGGAACGAACACTGTGGCCTGTCAGGTCTCAGTGGGGCGTCCGGCTGTGTCACTAAGGCAGCATATAGATTAGTTCCAGGGAGAGCAGTAGGCGCTCTGGTTGAAAGGAGAGGAATAAAAGGTTCATCTTTGCCGAGAGGGCAGAGAAAGAGCTATGTGCGGTCTGGTGGGTGAAGACGGAGCACGTTGTAAGGGGTTCTACCATCCGACCTGGTCACTGCGTAACCGTTGTGGTCTACAGGCCGAAGGAATTTGTTGAAATTGCTGGTATGCATCGTGTTGATGACATTGGCAAGGGGAAAGTGTGTTGTCAGTTTGTGGGAATTCACGAAGCTGGGTGGGCTGTTGTGCTCTGACGGGATCTGTAAGCGTCAAAAGATATATGGAGGACAGGTTTTGGTTCCAGGAAAGAAGGAAGGTTAGGAGTTAGCAGGGTGAGAGCACATAGAAGAGTTACGAATTTTCGAAGAAGAAGAAGAAGAAGAAGAAGAAGAAGAAGAAGAAGAAGAAGAGCAAATACAAAGAAATGGAAGAAAAGAAAGAATATGTGTGAGATATAAGACATGAAGAATTGAATGGCTGAAAACGCATGTACGAATCAATAAATGAAGAAGAAGAAGAAGAAGAAGAAGAAGAAGAAGAAGAAGAAGAAGAAGAAGAAGAAGAAGAAGAAGAAGAAGAAGAAGTCCATCAAAGATTTTAAAGAAGTAAACAGAAAAAAGAAAAGAAATAAAAAAGGAATCGCTGAACAATTGAAAAAAAAAGGATGTCAAAGATGATGAAATAAAAAGAGAAAGAGAAAAGGAGTAGGAAGTGGATGGAAGAGGAGTACTTGTGATTATAAGAGAGTAAGGAGATTTTGATTTGGGATAAGAGGATTTGTGATGTGGTCTATTTCGATAGAAGTGTCACTTGATTACATTGAAACATAAAGTTTGTGTCCCATTTGTAAGCCCACTAACTCAAACACAAGAGTTAATTACCAAATCCTATTGGTTTCCGCATCAAATTAACATCTTTTCTCACGAAAGAACACACACAAATTCACTTAAAAAACAAAAACAAAAACAAAAAATGGAACACACACAACTAAAGATTTAAACGATAATAGATGAAGTAACTTATAGGATACCGTCTTCCTGAACAATTTACATTTACTAATCAATGTTGAAATTCTTTCCCCTGTCCTCTGGGGGGTGGGGTGGCTCAGAAAGTACCAACTGAATCCCTAGCAGGGAGGTAAGACCCTCTCCAAGGTGTTCAAGGAACGACACTGAAGTACATCCGGTGCCGAAGCCCAAGTTCTAAAGCTTTGGAGAGTGTTGAGTTACCTCCTTCGTTTGCCATTACTCCCAGGTTCACTCTGACCCGGAGTGATTGTATCTGTTAGGGTCCCATTTATTGGTCTTATAGATCAATATAAAAATTATTCGTATTCGATAGAAATACTTGTTGCCAAATAACAGTAAATTATTTGTATTAAGAATTGTTACGGGGATGTCCTCGGTTAAAGCGATGGGCTGTAGAATTGTAGTAAGTCAGTTCGATCTCTAGTAGGTCTATTACGTGCATATTCGAACAAATACCCTTAGGAAAGGTATAAACCCCCTTATCCTCCCAACTATAGGTTAAATAGTACCATCACTGTATTCTAGAAGGATGGCTTTGGCTTTGGCTTTAAAAAGCTTATGAAGGTTGATAGGCAATTGAACCAAAGAAACCTGAATACAAGAATTGTTTCTTGAGGCTATGATTATTTATTAAAGATCGTTATTATTAGTTATTTTATAACAGTGTGAATTTGGTTTGGTTTTATTTTGTGGCATATCAACCATTTCTAGACCTTTTTCGTATGGGCATTTAAAATTGTCGTAGACACTTGAAAATTCAGTATGTTATTGCTATACATTTTATGAGATGACTGACCAATTTTATGACTTCAGGTTCAAATGAACAGCTGCAGCAGCAATTGGAATACACCCTACTATAACCTGATTGTCACAGCTGGTGAATTTCAAAAATGCAATGAGGACACTTTGGAAGAACGATATGTAATAAAATTCTGTTTTAAACTTGGAAAAAATGCCACAGAAACGTTCGGAATGCTTCAAACTGCTTTTGGACCATCTTGCATGAATCGAGCCTCAGTTTTTGAGTGGCATGAGAGATTAAAGGAAGGCAGGGAGTCTGGGAGGGATGATGACAGGTGTGGCAGGAGTAAAGAAATCAATACGCCACAGTTGATTGGCCAAAGGGTTAGGGTTACTATGTTGAGGTTTTAAGGGAGTTCACGAAGAGACTCTGTCGGAAAAAGGCCAGCACTCTTCAAATCGCGTCAGTGACATTTCCTCCAGGATAACACACCAGTCCACAACTCCATCCTTGTCACAGACTATTTGACCAAAATGGGCATCAAGACAGTTCCTCAGCCTCCTTATAGTCCAGACGTTGCTCCCTGTGACTTTTGCTTATTCCCTAAGCTCAGAGGCTGTCGTTGTGAGACAATTGAGGAGATAAAAGAGGTTGTGACGAAGGTCATTGACACGCTCACACAAGAGGACTTCGATGGAGCATTCCAGATGTTGTTGGAACGGTACAATAAGTGCATTGCAGCCGGAGGGGATTACTTCGAAAGGGACTAGACTTTCATGTGTGCACTATCAATAAAAGTGCCCATACGAAAAAAGTCTGGAACATTATTTAATGATCCCCATAAGTTATGTAATGCCAAATCCATTTTCATACATATAACAGTTCTATTTTAAACAATTCATTTTAGCATAAGTACACAGTTTAAATGTCAAAAACAGTTTTATTTCAAACAATTCAGTTTAGCATAAGTACACAGTTTAAGTGCCAAACTGTTCTATTTGACCCATACATAGGACCTCATCAGGTGCTACCACTCCGAGTCAGAGTGGACCTGGGGGCAATGGCAATGGAAGAGTGCACTGCATTCTCCAAAGCTCCAGCATTACTGGAGCCCCACCATTCAGATAATTTAATGTCGTTTGGGGGTTCTTACCCCTCCACTGAGAAGCAGTTGGTGTTTTCTACAGCCCCAGCCGACAGGGCAAATAACTGCGTGAAAACAAATGGTTATTATTAGATAGAAATAATTACTTGAATCCATATGATTATTTGTATTACTCCCAGGAGCACTTTGACTCGGATTGATAATACTTTCTAGGGCTGATTTATGTGAAATTAAAATCATTACAATTAGATGGAAACACCTGAAACCATAGCACTGTACGTAAAATGTTTGTATTTGATAGAAATTCTTTTAATTATCTGCTTTGTCGATAGAGCTTAAAATATGCTATCTTAGCAGTGAACGGGTTAAGACTTACTAAACCCTTTCACTGGAGTCTGAGTGACAGCAAGTCTCCTCAGATCTCCAGGACTCTTCCCAGTATTCTAGCCAAACAATGTTATGGTCTGGATGGTATCGATTCTTCCACTGATTTCCAATTCAGCCATTCTTTTTTTTTCCAACTTTTTGGGGACCGTTCCAAATACAGCAAGTATAATTTGTATCGCCGAGACGTTTATATTCCTCAGCTTTTTTTTTTTTTTTTTTTTTTTTTTTTTTTTTTAGATTTTTTCATTAAATTCAAGTATTTCTCTATCTTTTCGTTTTTTTGTTGTTTTTTCACTCAGCGGTCTGCTAACAAGGTTTAAATTTTAATGCTCCCCTTCTAGAAGATCAGCAGTGATGCTATTTAACCCAAACCCGGTTATTTGACCGAAAGTACACTTAATGGCGCGACTGGAGTTCAAACTCACTAACTACGATTCAGCAAACCAGCGCTTTAACCATTATACCACAGGACACCCAACTCATTGACAAGGGAAGGTCTTCTGGTATTTATTAAGATGTCTGTTTGTATCTCACAGTCCCAGTGAATTTTATATCTCCTTTTCTATAACAGATTCTGGTTTGTGCATATACCAGTTGTCAACATGGTCATACTTCATTAATTTCTTGCACAATTCCCAGCGGATAAACTATCACACCCAATCATGCCTAGTTTTGCATCTCTTTGTGCCATTTTGTGACATAAACGGCTTCAACTCTGTGACCACATAATCTACACTTGCTATTCGGCTGTGTATTATCATTTTTTGCTTTAACGTAATTAGTTCTTATGGGGTTTTTTTGGGGGGAGGGGGCTGCAATTAAAAGCGATTCAGTTTCTTTCAGCCCAGTCGGCCGAGGCTATAGAATGCACCAAGAGCAACTCTGCTGGAATAGTAAGACCATCCACACACCCAACGAGTTTCCTGGATATGACATCAAACCACCTGATGGCGCGGCTGGAGCTTTTGGGAATACGGAGTACCCCGTCATCACTATTGCTCTCTGGTTCACTCTGGCCCGGAATGGTAGCTCCTGATAGGGTCCGGTCTATGAGTCAAATAGAACTGTTTGACATTCAAACCGAGTACAGGCAAGTGACTTCTGTTAAATTAAATTGTTCGAAAGAGAACTGCTTAATTATTTAATTGTGTGTAAAGAAATAACTGATCTGAAATTGAATTTTTGTGATACATAGCAATACTTGGAACCATTTAACTTTGTTGGCCCAAGCTAAATTGAATTGTTAGAAATAAAACTGTTTGATCATTTAATTGCGTATCTACAAAATGTGTTTACAAATAATCCAAATGATATATCAAAATCAAGAAACGGTTGCCGAAAGTAAACTCGTTTTTAAATCACAAACTGCACTAAAATGAAGATGAACGAACGTCCCATGTAATGTCTACTTTTAGTTGATCTGGCGTATGTATATATATATATATTTCTTTTAAATACCCTGTCCGGTGGCAAAAGCTGCTTGGTACTGTCAGGAGTGGCAGTACCGCCTTGAGCTACCGTAACTGCCTTATCACCCTGGTTGGCGGCTGATGAGGCAGGGTATCGCACGTGCTTTCACACGTTGTATGATGAAAAAAATGTAAAAATAAGATTCAGCATAAAATAACCAACAATGTTTGATATGCCATAAAACCAAACCAAACCAAACCAATAAGTTTCTTTCTTGGTTTTCCCTTCTTTACGCATGTAAGTACCCATAAAGTTGTTTTTCTTCTAATTTTTCTTTTCTATACTATTATTGTTGTTTTTTTGTTTGTCCTTTTGATGACACTGTTGATATTGCTTTTACTTGTATGTCTTATGCATCATTATCATCATCACTATCTCCGTAACTTAATTTGATCATAGGGACACCACTTATGGATTGTTTCTCGGTCCGAAATAACATGGCGGAACCCATACCTTTCCAGATCTACAACTGGTTTGAATTTCGAGCTTTCCTTCTCCAAGACCGATTGCCATAGCAAGGTTAAAGAGCCCAGTCTGCCCTGCTATTTACCAAAAGCTGGAGAGTGAATTGTTGGGTTCATACCTTTCTCAAAATTATATTACGTATATCCTAGTTGTAATTACTTTAAATAAAAAAAAAACTTGAATTTTATTATTTTTGAATATGCCATTTTGATCATGTGACAATTTGGTTTAGTGTTAGCTGATTTAAGTGAAGATATCACAGACTCAAGGTGTTGACGTGGGAAAAATCAGATACATGCTTAGTGAGACATCTCGATAGGGTAGTTGATGTTAAGCCAACGTATATACTGTTATTTTGATATATATAATTTCCTAAAGTACATTTGAATGGAAACACTGAGTTAGTTTTTTGAAAACCCCAATCAAGAGGGAGGAATTATTGTTAATAACTAAGTTGAAGGTTTTAGATTTGTTGTATTATATGTTAAGTTTTATCTTTTTATTAGGATCAGTAGGGAGTATATTTCTTTTTATCAACATTTTAAGATATTGTCATCTAATTCATAATTATACTGCATCTTGTTACGATACAAATGTTTAATAAATTTTTGTTTATTGATTGGAATGTTGCAGTGTTTATTTTGTTAGCTGACATTTCTAATCGTACGTTTAGTTTTTTCAGCAATAATATAATTAGGGAACCCATTATCTATCTGATACCAGTTCATTAGCGCAACATCTAAAAAAAACATTCCTGCCTCCAAAAAAGAGTTTCGAAAAATTCCTACCAAAAACACAGAAATATTAGAACAACAAAATAACAAACAAAAATTACAAATTCTCGAGGCGCTCCATATCAGAATAAAACAACCTAAATTCCATAGAATCAATCTCGAATTCAGTAATAACGTACTTAAATGTATTTACCTACTGCTGCTACTTATAGAGACGAATGAAACGCTACAACAACACACCAGTATAAATGAAAAAAAAACTTACAAAGTAGTAATGTACCTACAAAGGTCACAACACCCCTGATGATGGTCTAATATCAAGCAGAAAGGACTAGGGTAAAAATAAATTACGGTGGTTTCATCAACCAATACGCGCCGGATACGATAAAATCCATTCGGCAACTGGAAAGGACATATGCAAAAATATGTAAACAAAACATGTCTTTATTGTTCAATGATATATATATATATATTTAAAATTTGGTTGATTGTTTTGGCATATTAATCATTGTAAATTAATGCCGAATGCATATATACTGAATATATGATTTGTAAACGCATTTTATTGATAATATTTTTACAATAGCCTGAGCTTATTTGCACACAGTTAAATGGTTTCGTTTAATCTAATACGAATAATTCTATTTACTGTTAATCATTTATTTGCCCAGAGTTAAATGGTTTTAAATATTGCTATATAACGATCAAAATTTAACGTCAATCATTTGCTTACACACATTTGTTGATATTTTCATTTTAAAAAGAGATTGTAATTAATTCTCACACTAGTAGGACACCTCGGGTGGTGTAATGATTAGCAAGTTAGACTAGTAAGCCTTCACGAGTGAGTTTGAATCTCATTGGGTGCCCCATTCAGAGGGCCTTGTGCTACATCTAAGCAAAAAGCTTTTTAGATTACTAGTATTGCTAACCTTGTCGGTAGGACCTGTAGAATACACCGAATGCATCTCTGCAGATGTGTAAGACTCCCACCCAATGAGTGTCCTGGATATGACACTAAACAATATGAGAGTGAGGTTCCAACCAAGAAGATGTGGAGAATGCAGAGTACTCCTTCATTACCATTGCTCTCAGGACCACTCTGGCCTGGAGTGGTAACACCTTATAAGGTCCCATCTATGAATCAAATAGAACAAACTATGTGTGCAAATAAATGACTGATGTTGAATTGTGACTATTATATAGCAATACTTGAAGCTATTTAACTGTGTACCAAAAAGAGCTGCTGCTCGTTTAAGAATGTTATCCAGAAAATGTGTTTACAAATCATACAAATTTGATATATATGTATATAGAAGATTTGGTTTTCAATAACCTGCAAATTATGGAGGTGCCCGTGGTGTAATGGTTATCGCCGTAGGAAATTGATACGGCGACACGAGTTCAAATCCTGGACGAGACTGATTGCATTTCACATCGCTCTAATACCATTTGAAAGGTATGAATCCACTTATTCTACCTCCGGCAATGGTAGACTAGGCTCTCCAGCCTTGGTAAGGCAACTAGTCTAGGAGAAGGAAAACTCTGAATTCAAACCTGTTAAACACCGCTTAAAAATTGACCTTGTGTCTTATCCTGCCCGAACGGAGGGGTTGGTAAATATGCATAAAACCAAATCAAACCTAGTATTGCTATTGTTTTCTATATTTCAATGATTAGAATTATTGCCATCGAACACTAATTATTCTATTCAATATTAACGATTTGTTTGCACACAGTAAGGTGGTTACAAGTACCGCTAATTAAAACTAAGAATTCTATTCAACGTTACTCATTTGGACACAGACAATTGGTTCCAAATATTACTTTGGCTGTAGAATACACAGACTGCACCTCTGCAGAGAGGTAAGACCCCCACCACCACAAATGAGTGTCCTAGATATGACACTAAACAATCTGATGGTGAGGTTCCAGCAATGCTGGGGCTTTGGGGAATACGGAGCACCCCTTCATTACCATCGCTCCCAGGTCCACTCTGGTCCGGCGTGGTAGCACCTAATTGGACCCTATCTATGGGTTAAATAAAACTAACAGCATACTTATGTTAAACTAAATTGTTTGATTAAACTGAATACCTTGAAATAGAAATGCTTCTGGCAATTAAACTGTACTTACATTTAAACTGCATGCTTATGCTAAACTGAATTATTTGAAATAGAACTGTTTTGACATTGAAACTGTATTTACAAAAATCTGAATTGCTTAACATAGAACTGTTTTGACATTAAACCGTGTGTAAACAAAATCTGTACTTATACTAAACTGAATTAGTTTAATTAGAACTGCTTGACTAAACTGAATAGCTCGAAATAGCAATGTTTTGACAATTAAACTGTACTTACATTAAAACTGCGTGCTTATGCTAAACAGAATTATTTGAAATTGAACTGTTTTTGACATTGAAACTGTAAATACACTAAACTGAATTGTTATATATAACTGCTTGAATAAACAGAATAGTTTGAAATAGAAATGTTTTTGACAAACTGTGTACTCATGCTAAACTGAATTGTTGAAAATAGAACTGATTATTTACCTAAAAATGGATTTGGCGTTAAATAACCTACAAAGGTTATTATGCCATAAACCCAAACCCCAACCAGATATTACTAAGTAATAACAATAATTAAATTTAGGGACACGTCTATAGAGTTGCAAGTATTGCTATGTATTTCAAATAATTTAATTAAACATTTGTCATTTGTTTACACATAGTTAAATGGTCAAACAGTTCTATTTCTAACAATTCAATTTAGCATAAGTCAACAAAGTTATATGGTTCAAAGCATTGCTATGTATAATTACCAAAACAATTAAATATAAGTCATTTGTTTATACACAGTTAAATTGTGACAGTACAGCTGTCCTCATCAAACATGGGAATGATTCTGCTTCCAATCTTCGAGCGTCAAGACTAATCCGTTGTCTACCCTCATTATGTTTTTTTAGATACAGACAACAGATCAATCGCTAATCGGAGTCACCTGTCTATGAGTAGACGAGTGAAACCCCACCATTAAATAATCAAAAATAAGTCGAGGTCAAGAAAATAAGAACAAAGCACCGCTGGCTAAAATAATAGTATTCAGTATGAAAGAAAATGTCTTTAAAAAATGATACATATATTCACGTGTCCTGGAGGTGGCAAGTTTTAGTCGGAGACCAGTTCCCGAATGAACTGTCCTTCATTTCAGTAATGCAGAGTACCCCTTAATTGGACTCGCTCCCACGTCCCCTCTTGCCTGGAATGGTTCCATCTGATAAGGTTTTATCTTTGGGTCAAATAGAAGTGTTTGAAAATTAAACTGAATGCAAACAAATGACTTATACTAAATTGAATTGTTAGAAATAAAACTATTTGATCATTTTACAGCGTATAAACAAAGGACTGTATTAATCAAATTGTCTGTGATATCTAGCTATGCTTGGAAGCATTTAACTTTCTTCACTCATGTTTATAAATCATTTATTCAATACATATGTATAAATAATCTTCAGAAAGGTCAAACCAAATGACAAGGGTAGAAATTGATTGACTTCATCCTACAGAGCACGTGAAAGACCAAGTTCCTGGGAATGTCTTCGGATGGACTTTTTTGGACTCCTTTCGACAGAATCTCTCACTGAATCCACATTGTCTGGACATCTTGCTGTCAACTTCCTGTTAGATCTGAGTTTTTCTCCCTTTTTGTTGAGGTTGTTTGCTGGCTTGAAATTTGTGTACCCAACGATAAATTTGGCTTTTCTGAGGATAATTGTTAAGTTAAACTTCCAGCGAAATTTTTCTTCTACAGTTTTGAATGATTTTGTTTCCAAATAAGCAGCAACGCAAAACATTTTTTCTTCTCTTGTCCAAGGAATTGAGAACGAGGATTAATAGTTATTATCGTATACTATTTTCAAATCTGAAAGAAAAAAAGAACACATTATTATAAGTAGTGGTATTAGCAGTCACATGGGTCCCATGTATATTAAAACACCCTATACTTGTTGAAATTGTTAAGAGATGACGAAGGTTCCTCTGGAAATAAATAAAATATTACAATGCAAATTTCGGTTAGTTTTGTCTTCTTCCATTGTTGAATCATCTTGAACTTTCTGTATTATTACTAATGTTAAGGTAATCAATTCCAAGAAATTTCTTTTATCAAGAAAACTAAGAATTATTCAATCCAGAAAATCAAAAAGGAATAAGGTTTTACATACAGATGACTTCTGTTTTGTCATCAAGACAAAATATTTTCTATATGGTTATGTCATATTTGCATGTTCTTTTTTTTTTCTCTTGTTCAGTGACTATCCATTGTGAAACCATCAAGGAACTCATGAATAATTGTACCAAGCTCAGATAAAGCAATTCCAATCATAGAACCAAATGTCAGTCAAGGATTTCTAAGGTAATTCTTCTATAAGAAATTTTAGTTTTTGGTTTAATGCGTAATAAACTGGTCTGACATGATGGACAGTTGTCTGTCTAAAGTATAGAAAACAAATTTGACAAAATTTCTAAAATTGCCAATCTTTATTTTGTATCAAAGGTCTGCGTATACTTTGTAGACTATCGAAAAGTATTATAATAAAGTAAAGGTTCCTAGAAAAGACAGTGCCAAGTCTCTATACTTTAATCGGCAGGTTTTGGTGAAACACAGGATTGTGTAAGTGCTGTAATTCTCCATAATTGATTTTTTCTTGTTCTCTGAATTGAAAATCCTTCACAGCAATAAGATTCATTGACATGAAGGTGTGTTCAAAAGTTACAAGAGTTAATTTTTTTTCAATTTTTATTTCTAACATTTACAAGATTTTTCAGTTGATTCCGTCTTTACTTTTCAAAACTAGTGGGTATTTCTGTTATATTTAACATGTGAATTGTCCTTAGTTTTATTTATATCTCTCAATATATCTATCTGAATCTATCTAAATATCTATCTTTTATTGTTCATATCTTCATCATGTTCAAATATTTCTATTTTTCTATTTATATCAATCTATTCCTATCTCCCTCTCTCTTTCTCTCTCTCTCTCTCTCTCTCTCTCTATATATATATATATATATATATATATATGAATGTAAGCTTATCTATCTATCTTTTATTGTTCATATTTCATCACTATTCAAATCTCTCTATTTTTCTATTTATATCAGTTTGTTCTTATCTATTTATATATCGATCTTTCTATTTATTATTGTTCATAATTTTATCACCGTCGCTCTATTTTTTTACGTGTATATATCTACCAACCCTTCCACAAGGACTGGATATGAAACGGGGTCAATTCATTAAACGGGGTTTAAACAGATGTGAATCCAGAGTTTTCTTTCTCGTAGACTGGTTGCCTAATCAAGGCTAAGAAAACAAGACTGCCCTACTATGTACCCTTATGTGGAAGGAGAATAATTGGATTCATACCTTTCCAATTGTGAAAAAAGGCCACGTAAAATACAATCAGTCGAGCCCAGAATTCGATCACGTATCGCTGCGTCCATTTCCTTTATTACACCGCGAACACATTTTTCTAATTATATATATCAGTTCACAGCTATAAAGCTCTCTTTTTATGTATATTTTATCTTTCTCTCTCCAGCTCTGTCTCTGTCTTTGTGTATCTATTTTCTTGTTGTACAACTTTTCCAAATTTTTATATATTTTTACATTTTTAATACATCCATCTACACTTAACATCACTAATAAAACCCCTCACAGCCCTGATGATGGTTCAGCAGAACCGAAACGCTAGTGTCGACTGACTTTGTTTTTCTATAAATCCCTACTTTCTATTTGGATTACTTGTTGTCAATTTTTCTTCACAAATTGTCGGATTACTATCCATTATTTTCTTCCATATCTATCTATCTATCAATCTATCTACACACACACACACACACACGCACACCCTTTATATATATTTGTCTTTCTGTCTCATTCTTTCAATATGTAACTATCTTTATAACTGTTTCATTCTACACTTCGTTTCTGTCTCCATTCTAAGTTGTTCGACCATCAATTTTAATCTCTTATTAATCTAGTCCTCTCTCTCTCTCTCTCTCTCTCTCTCTCTCTCTCTCTCTCTCTCTCTCTGCCTATCAATCTCTATTTCTCTCGGTCGCTGAGCAGCATAAAAACCTTATTGTTTCCTCCTCTCCTTCGACTTGACCGTCCGAAGCTGGGCTCTGAACACGTCTTTGTCCCGCAATCGCGTCCAGTTCGATCGGCTCTTCACATTAGATTAGCCTTGGGTTATTAAAAGTCCATTTTCCTTCCATAGACGTGAGAAACATTACAACTGACAGCTTATTACAGACAACGCCCGCTGAAGCCTACAAAAGACCGTGACGTCACAAAAATGTCGGAAACCAGAGGTTCGTAACAGACATATTGGAATCATAAGTGGTCAGATGTAATATAAATGTTTACTCATTTGCTTAAATACAAATATTACAAGCAATATATATATATATATATATATATATATATATATATATAGATATATATATATATATATATATATATATATATATATATATATATATCACTAACCCATTGGACAACATTCAGTTGTTCAGTTCCTCTTATGCTGAAGAGACTTCGTGGCTTATTGTCTAATATAGAATTGTGACATTGAAGTACGTGAGTTCAAACTCCATTCATTCTATTATTTTAGGACCAATGCCTTTGAGAAAGGTATGAAGCCCCTTATTATATTGCTCGCAGCAACACCCCACAAAATACCAACTATACGGCCACCTACCTCCAATCACGAAAATTATCAAAGTTAGACGAACTAGACATGCAGGACACTGCTGGAGAAGCAGGGACGAGCTCATAAATGATGTACTCCTATGGACCCCCACATATGACCTTTCAAAAGCAGGACGACCAGCTCGAACATACATACAGCAGCTATGTGAGGATACGGGATGTAGCCCTGAAGACCTGCCAGAGGCAATGAACGATAGGGAGAAGTGATGAGAGTGGGTCAGGGATATCCGTGCAGGCGGCACGACATAATGATGACGATGATGATGAAGCCTTATATCTTCCCAACTATTCTTTGACAGGGATAGTTTTGGCATTAAATAACACACTAAGGCCGATATGCCATTGAACAAAGAAGCCAAATCCGTTCCTCATTTTTAGCTGCCCACTGATTTCCAGTAACTCATCTTCCCTTCATTTGCTTAATAAGACAATGTCCATCATAGTTTGGCAGATAACTTTTCAGCTGTGTCAGATATCACAGAAAGGTTGTATAAGAAAACAAGATCCTGTTTAAAATACTGTGCTTGTGATCCATATTAAAATAATGCTCTGGCAAAAATAACAGGCTTATTGCGTATTGTATAATAATTGTCATGCAAAGATATTGAGCTTACAGTGTGCAGTAAAACAGAACTCAGTTTCAAATATTGAGGTTGCGTAAAATAATCATCTGCCCATAATATTGGGATGGTTGGGTTGGATGGCATTTCAACCTGTGTAGATCCTTATATACCAAGTCCTCTTTATACGTATATATTTGATATATATGATTTATAAACACATATTGTTGATTACATTTTTAAACGAGCCTGAGCTCCTTTTTTCGTACACAGTTAAATGGTTCCAAATATTTCTATCTAATATGAATAATTCTATTTAATATTAATCATTTGTTTTCATACAGCCAAATGGTTTAAAGCATTGTTATGTAACAGTAACAATGTCACATCAGTCATTTGCTTGAAATGGCTGCAACCATTGCCATCCAACATTAATCATTCGATTCAACATTCTTCATTCATTTGCACATAGTTAAATGGTTCCAAGTATTGCTATGTATCACTAAAAATTCAATAGGACATCGGTCATTACACACAGTTAAATAATCAAACAGTTCTATTTCAAACAATTCAATTACTATAAGTCAACTAAGTTAAATGGTTTCACGTATTGCTACGAGGATCATTAAATAAGTTTCCAGACTTTTTTCGTATTGGCACATTTGTTGATAGTACACTCATGAAACTCTAGTCCTCTTCGAAGTAATCTCCTCCGGCTGCAATGCACTTGTTATGCCGTTGCAACAACTTCTAGAATGCCCCATGGAAGTTCTCTTGTGTGAGCGTGTCAAAAACCTTCCTCACAGCCTCTTTCATCTCCTCAATTGTCTCATAACGACAGCACCTAATAAGGTTCTATGTATGGGTCAAATAGAACAGTTTGGGACTTAAACTGTGTACTTATGCTAGACTGAATTGTTCGAAATAGAACTGTTTTTGACATTTAAACTGTGTACTTATGCTAAGATGAATTGTTTAAATAGAACTATTTTATGTATAAAAATGGATTTGGCATTACATAACTTACGGGGGTCATTAAATAATGTTCCAGACTTTTTTCGTATGGGCACTTTTATTGATAGTGCACACATGAAAGTCTAGTCCCCTTCGAAGTAATCTCCTCCGCCTTCAATGCACTTATTGTACCGTTCCAACAATTTCGGGAAGGCCCCATCGAAGTCCACTTGTGTGAGTGTGTCAATGACCTTCGTCACAGCCTCTTTCGTCTCCTCAATTGTCTCACAACGACAGCCTCTGAGCTTAGGGAATAAGCAAACGTCACAGGGAGCACGGTCTGGACTATGGGGAGGCTGAGGAACTGTCTTGATGCCCATCTTGGTCAAATAGTCTGTGACAAGGATGGAGTTGTGGACTGGTGTGTTATCCTGGAGGAAATGTCACTGACGCGATTTGAAGAGTGCTGGCCTCTTGCGACAGAGTCTCTTCTTGAACTCCCTTAAAACCTCAACATAGTAACCCTAACCCTTTGGCCAATCAACTGTGGTGTTTTGACTTCCTTACTCCTCCCACACCTCTCATTATCCCTCACAGACTCCCTGCCTTCCTTGAATCTCTTATGCCACTCAAAAACAGATGCTCAATTCATGCAAGATGGTCCAGAAGCAGTCTGAAGCATTCCATACGTTTTTGTGGCATTTTTTTCAAGTTTAAAACAGAATTTTATTGTATATCGTTCTTCTAAAGTGGCAGATTGCGTTTTTGAAATTCACCAGCTGTGACAATCAGGCTTTAGTAGGGTGTATTCCAATTTCTGCTGTAGCTGTTCATTTAAACCTGAAATCATAAACATTTGTCAATCATCTAATAACATGTACGGCAATAACATACCTAATTTTCAAGTGTCTACGACAATTTTAAATGCCCGTATAAAAAAGGTCTGGAAACTTATTGTATGCCCCACGTAAGTATCCCTAACAATTCAGGTTAACATAAGTCATTTGCTTACACGGTTAAATGCCAAACAGTTCAATTTGACTCATAGATAGGACCCTAACAGGTGCTACCACTCCGAATCAGAGTGGACCTGGGAATAATCGCAATGATTGGGTACTCTGCATTCCACCAAGCTCCAGCATCACTGGAGACTCACCATCAATTGGTTTAATGTCATATATACAAGACACTCTTTTCGGTGAGGTCTTACTCCCTCGGCAGAGATGCAATCAAAGTTGACCTGAGAGTAATGGTAATGAAGAGATACTTCCCCACCTCCTCCAGATCTCCAGAACAGATGCAATTTAATATCATACCAGAACACTCTCCTTTTTTAGCGTGTGTTGGGGGGACTTAACTTTCCAACATGAGGTACAGTCAGCAGATTCTAAGACAGCCGATAGTGCGGGAATAATAAAATATTAACCTACCAAAAATATTGGGCTTACGGTGTATAATAAAATTATGCTCAGCCCAAAATATTGCGCTAATTATCTATTGTAAAGTAACACTCTGCTCGAAATCTCAAGCTGACGAGATGAAAAAGGAATAATTTGTGATAATACCTTGAAAAGGTATCTGTCAGCGAGTTCGAACTCTCAATCGTATTATTATTTTCGCTTACGGACTAATACTTCGTTAAGATGTCCGTTAAGATATTTAAATAATTCAAAATAACTTTTTGGTTTTGTTGTGACGTAGCTCGTACCACCTGACATCCGGTAACCCGGATGTATAAAAGGCGACTCACGCGTAGCGGTGGGCAATTGTTGAACAGCGACACCTGGCGTAACACTCATACGGCGAAAGACTGTGAATATTGTATATACTCTGGATTGTATTGTACAACTGATAAAGGGATTTAACTCTGTGTATCTCTTCCTTCACGATACTACATGTTTCTGCCTTGACTTTTTTTTTTCCAGCTCTGATTCTTTCAGGATGGTAATGCAGCCCTCTTTTCAGAGATTTGTTTCACTCTAAATTATTTATTTCTTCTTAAGTTATCATTGATGTTGTGTTAATGGGTTGCATAATATTTTAATTTTCAATATTTTGTATTTCAACTTGTTTAAGGCGTCGTGGTGCAGATTCTAGTCCACATTTTTCTTGTATCTCGAGGTCAGAAAACCAGCTTTTTTTTGTTTGATCGGTAAGTTTTTGGCTCGTTGTTTTAAATTTTACATGTTATATACAAATTTTGTTCATTCTTTTACTTTTCGTAGGATTTCTTTTAAAATAACAGAGGATTAATTTTTTTTTGTTTTCTCTTGTCCATTTTTTTTCTTTGGTGTCACTAAGATGAATTGTTGCATTGGTCTTTGTGTTATATAATTAAAGAATGATTTTTTTTATATTAATCATTTTTCATTAATTATATTTTATCATTCAGTTTGGTTGGGCTTTGAACTATTCGGGTTAAGAGTTCAGTTGTATAGTCAATTGGTGCAGTTTACACTCGTGCGCCAAGGATATAACAATCACCATTGTCGTAATAAACCCCCAGACAGGAAATGGGCTGGGTTGGGGATGACATCATGCCCGGAAGAGATGGTCCTGAGAATTCGAGGATTTTGAAAAAGAGTCTGTTGAATGTTGACATTGGACCATGGAGGCAGATAGGTGTTCTCTGCCATTGGGGCAGAGAGTTGTTTTTTTCCTACCGTTGCGGCGGCGGTTAAGTTTTTCGGATCTCGACCGACAGAGATGAATTGAGATCTAAAACACCACGAGATGTGCCGAACGTTGGGGGTGGGGTTAGCATAGAATGATTACGAAAAACTTTTAATAATTGTGTCTCTTTCCTCGAGTCGAAGAACCGAAGTCAGAAACTAATAAAACTGTTCGTACCTGAACAACAGAGTCCGCCTGTTTTCGCTTGTATTTGTATATATTTGTAAATGCATTTGTATATATACCATTGGATTGATATCATTATAATTATTGTGGGTATATAACATTTGTTCATGTACCTGAAATCAGAACAACCAACGTTCGCAAGATGCCGTACTGAACCCCATGTCCCATGTTGGCTATTAAGGGAGCACCTGCCACCCATGACAAGTAAATCAGCCTTTTGTGTCCACCGTTGATTTGTATTTGTATTTGATATCTTTATGGGTAGTATAATGTAGCTATACCAGATCCTGTGATTGTTTATTATCTCTGCCTCTATCACAGATGTGATCTAGAATTCTTCAAAGGAAGAACAACTTTTAGCAGGTCACAAGGGAAAAAAAAAACTTTTATACTTACGGGTTAAAATTTTAAAGTTTTATTTAATCACTTTTTCATTTTTCTTCATCTGTCTTGGAGGGTTAATCTAACATCCTTATTTCTGCTGTTGTTTTTGTTTAATTTCAAGTAATTTTCTCGCTTTCTTTCAGTTTGTTGTTTCTATAATCAATATTTATCCATTTAACTTTTTCAGCTGATCTTCTTACGGCAGTGCACTTCTCTAAATTTATTTACAATTATATTTGCCGCCAAGTTTTAACAATTTTTTGTCTGATCACATAATTTCTTGGGGAGAGCGTTTTGACGAATTCAATGCTTGACATTAACTAGTTAGATGATACGACACACTAAGACAGTAGCACATTTTTAACAAAAAAAAAAGGAAATCATGAAACTAAGTAATTTTGATGATTTTTAGCTTTTAAAAATGAATGAATATTAAAAATCATTTGCATCTGATTTTCATTTGGATGGTCTCTACTGGTCCTCTTATTTTCAAATCCTCCAATTCCTGTATCAGTCCTTTGGTGATTATACAGAGCGTGCCAATTATAATTGGTGTCACCGTCACCTTCAGATTCCATAGTTTTTTCAGTTCTCTAGCAAGGTCTTGGCACTTATCTCTCTTTTCGCTTTCCTTCAGTTTTACCCTGTGGTCAGCCGGAACGGCAAAGTTTAGTATTCAGCAGGTTCTCTTTTTTCTTGACTATCACTAGGTCTGGTCGTCAGGTCGAAATCAGATGATCCAAAGAATTTTGTGCATCTCATTTTCTTGGTGAGATTCCGGGTTGTGCATATACCATTTGTTCGCATTATCATTACGCCTTTAGAGTTTTTCAAATCAGCGTCAGCTGATAGTTTTTCACTGGAGATTGAGTGACAGCAAGCCTCCTCAAGTCTCCAAGACTCTTCTCAGTATTCTGGCCGTCTTCAATAATGCTGTCGTTTGGATGGTGTCCACTCATCCGCCAACCTCCACGTACTCCATTCCCTTTAATAATCCTTTAGTTACTGTACCAAAAGCACTAATCAAAATTGGTACAATCATCACTTTTATATTCCACAGCTTTTTCAATCCTCAAGTAAGGTCGAGGTACTTATCCTTCTTTTCACATTCTTTCAGATTTATTCTGTGGTCAGCCGGGACAGCAAAGTCAACAATTTTGCAAGTTCTCTTTTTTGTTGTTGATTATTATAAGGTCTAGTCTTCTGGCCGAGATTAGGTGATCCGTTTGTATGTTAAAGTCCCATAGGAGTTTATGTGTGTCATTTTCTAGGACAGGTGCTGGGTTGTGCATATACCATTTGTTTGTATGGTCAAATTTAAATTTCTTGCACATTTCCCAGTGGATCATCTTGTCCCCCCAGTCGTGTCTAGTCTTGTACTCTTTCTGTGCTAATTTGCTGTATTCGCTTATTATATGATTGATTTTTTCGTCTCTGACACCACATAGCCTACATTAGCTATTTTGTTGAGTCTTATCTATCCTCACTTTGATATGATTGGTTCTTATGGCGTTGTTTTGTGCTGATATTAGGAGAGATTCTGTTTCTCTCTTAAAGTTTCCTTTTCTTAGCCACGTCCAGGTTTTGTCGTGTGAGATGTTGTTTATTAGTCGTTTAAAACGCCAATAGATTTGTTTTTCTTACCATTTTTGTTTCCTAGTTATTGTCATTCTCTTGTCTATCCTTTTGTCAGTATTGTTTCTGATGGATGTAATCAGTCTTCGTTCGTGTTTTTCTATATAGTCTTCAAGTCGTTGTATCGATGCGTCAACGTTGTCTTCCTCCCTCTTTTCTTGATACATATAGCCTGTCAACGTCGTCTCTGGGATGTAATGCCTTGTGCATGGTCTATTTGTTTAAGTTCATCTCTGGTCCACTTCTGAAAGGGTTCCGAGTATCTAACGGGGAATACAGCCCAAGTATTAATTCCTTTGATAAGGTTTCTGCTTGAGAGTTTTGTTTCAAGTAGTTTTCTAGTTCTGAGATATTTTTGAATTTTGTCTTTCATTTGATCGTGTTTGATGGTGTCAGCCTCCAAGATTATTATTATTATTATTTTCTTGTAACTTTTGTCCTTTTTGTAATTTGTACTAATTAGACCTTCAAACTTATCTCAATTCTTTTTTATTAAAAAGTACATATTGCATTTTAGAAGTGGGGGTTCACTTTCACATTCTAATTCAGTGTAGAATGATTCCCCATTACCTGAAAAAGTAATTGAAAATAAAGGGGGTGTCCTCGTGGTGTAATGGTTAAAGCGATGGACAGCAGAATCGTAGAACGCGAGTTCGTACTCCAGTCGCGCTATTACGTTCACTTTCAGGCAAATACCCTTGGGAAAGGTATGAACCCCCTTATCCTCCCAGCTATGGGTCAAATAGTACAACTACCATTCTTCTAGGAGAATAGCTTTGGCATTAAATAACCTACAAAGGTTGATATGCCAGTAAAACAAAGAAACCAGAAACCAATCAAACCATCAAGAATTTTTAAAGGTTTAAAATAATTAGATCGGCCCGTTTATTTTTTTTCTTTTCCAACGCTAACTGTTTCGGAAAAGGGTGATCATTCTATATCGAATAACAATTTGAAAGTGGTCCCCCGCCACCGTATAAGATTTTTAATAAGTTTTTTTGCGATTTTTACTTTTGTTTTGTTTATTTTTCGAAAATTAAAAAAAATGTGGCAACTTTGAGGGTCTAATTAGTTCAAATCACACAATAAAATCATAGAACAATTTTTGTTCTCGGTGAAGTTGAACGGGGTCACGTGTCAAATTTTACCGAATAAAAATTTTTAACTAGGAATACTAAAAATCACTTAACACTATGTAGATTATTTCTATTAAGTTACAAGATAGTATAATTGTTTATTATTAGTATAAGATTGTTGATGTGTGCAGATGAATACTTGTCGACGCTATGGTTCGGCTGGAACGTAACATCAGAACTTGATGTCTACTGATATATAATGAATGCAGAATCGAATTTCTTTGGACATCTTCAGATATCAATTCTGATTTAACACCCTAACTTAACACTTTTGGCGCCAACGATTTTCTTGATGAGCAAGACTAAGCACAATGGAAAAAGACTCCCTCGAGACTGCCACTCATCTCTATTGTTTGTAACAGCAATGTGCAGCGAATAAATCAGAAACAAAGCACAGATTTTAAAAGGCAAGACATTTCATCATTTACGTCATTTGTCAATAAACGTGTTGAAAACTTTTGTTTCAGTGACAACAACATTGATAAAACATCGAAATTTTCTTATAACAAATTTGCCAATCGGATTTAACATTGTTCTTGTAAAACTTTTCTCATTTTGTCCTTTGATTCTCGTTTGGTATTCACAATGTTTGGTCTAGTCAAGTACAAAACTCCCATGAAAGAGTTAAATAGATTTGCTTGGTTTCGATTGGCTTCTTGATTTTAATGGCACGATAACCTTACTGGGTTATTCAATGCGAAAGCCATCCTTGTATGCTACTGTATAACCCATATCTGGTAGAAAAAAGTTCATACCTTCCCAAGGGTATTAGTCTTTCTATTTGGGTGCTGCTTTTTCCTAAGATAGATGATTGCAATATTCTTCAGTATATTTTTACTGACACTTAAATTTTTCCCCAGTCATTTTCCGATAAGGCTCTTAATAGAACAAAATCCTTTTAGTCTATTCATGGACCAAGTATTTCAGCTAGTATATATATATATATATATATATATAAATTAAATCGCGAGCACTTTTTGTAATTGTAGCATTGCAGCATCTTGCGGTGGGTTTTTATTCTTTTGACCAACTGACTGCATATCTCTTGATTTTTTTCAACTGGTGTGACGAAGTTGGACTTTTCTTTTTTTTCCCGATAATTTTTTTCTTTTTTCCCCAGGCAGTCATTCGAGATTTGTTATCTCTGAATTCTGGTATGTTTTTTTTTCTTTTTCACCGTGAATGCTGGTAGATGGTAAATTAGTAAGTATATATATATATATATATATATATATATATATATATATATATATACTAGCTGAAATACCCATATATATATATATATATACTAGCTGAAATATATATATATATATAAGTAGAGTTCTCATTAAAAATTTGTGCATTTGTTATGTAGATAATTTGATTTTATATAATTTTAATCGATAGGCTTTCGATCATATGGAAATCAGAGCTGACCGATAAAATGAAACGCAGTTTCTTCCAGGCAGCGGTCATATCGATACTGCTATATGGATGCACTATTTGGACGCTTACTAAATGGCTGGAGAAGAAGCTAGGCGGGAATTACACAAGAATGTTGCGAGCAATATTGTACAAGTCCTGGAGACAACACCCCACAAGGCACCAACTATACGGCCACCTACCTCCCATCACGAAAACTATCAAAGTTAGACGAACCAGACATGCAGGACACTCCTGGAGAAGCAAGGACGAGCTCATAAGTGATGTACTCCTTTGGACCCCCGTATATGGCTAAGCAAAAGCAGGACGACCAGCTCGAACATACATACAGCAGCTATGTGAGGACATGGGATGTAATCCTGAAGACCTGCCAGAGGCGATGAATGATAGGGAGAAGTGGCGAGAGAGGGTCAGGGATATCCATGCTGGCGGCACGACATGATGATGATGATGATGATGATAATTTTAATCATTTAGAAATGAATACAACTTAAGTTAACTGATTTATTTCAAAATCTGAAATTTTGTAACAAATTTTAAGCATAAAATTATTTTTAAAAATGCAGTTTTCTGTGAAACTTTGTTTCGCAAGAAATATAAAATTTGAGATGAATAAGGCTCCAAAACTTACAGTACTTTTTAGTTTGGTTTCTTTATTTTTAATGACATATCAACCTTCATGTGTTATTTAATACCGAACCCATCCTTGTAGAAGAACAACAGAGATACTATTTAATCCAAAATTAGCAAGATAAAGGGTTTCATACCTTTTCCAAGGGCATTAGACCAAAATTGAACGTAATAACGAGTTCTGGAGGTCGAATTCGTTTTCTACGATGTCACAGTCCAGCACGTTAACCACAACCCCCCGGGGACCCTCAACGGTCAAAGAAATCCGCTTGAAAATGATTCTTATTAGAAAGTAATACTTGAAACTACATAACTGTGTTCAAACAATAGTTACTTGTAACCACACAATCATGTATAAATTATTAATTGCTACTTGAGACTATAATTGTGAAATTATAATTATTAGTAGAAATAAAATTACTGGGCTGGGATTCTCCGTGACGTCATTGATAAAGTGAGGATCTGCGACCTCGAAGTAAGTAAAGTTAGCGACCTTAGTTGAGGGTGACCCAAAGGCTCCTTTTTCAATAGCTACTACATCGAGATGTAGTAGAGGGCGCTACTCCATTCCCTAGATTTCTCCACTTTACCTTTGATCCTTACCTCATGCTGGGTGTTAAGCAAGGCGGCATCAAGTACCATTTTTTTAGACTTTGATAGGACTCGACCTGGGATTGAACCCCGGTCTCCCGCACTTTCGGATTAATACCCTCGGAAAAGGCATAAACCCCCTTGTTACTCCAGCTGTGAGTTAAGTAGTATCACCACAGTTCTTCTACATGCATGGTTTTGGCATTAAATAACCCTCGAAGGTTGATATGCCATTAAACAAAAAAGCAAACTATAATTGCTGAAAAAAATTGACTTTGACCTTGTCGTCAGGCGTTGTAAAATACACTGCCCTCAATTCTCCAGAATAGCACCCCCCCTTCTGGGTATGCCACTATGCGAAGCTTCGGTCGTGGACCTTTGGAGATATGCAATACTCCTTCTTTGGCTTTACTCGCTGGTCCTCTTTGACCTGCAATGGTAGTACCTATTAGGATCCCATCTGTGGACCAAATAGAACTATTTAAACTTGAAACCATTAAACTGTACGCAAACAAATGAGTAATGTTGAATAGAATTACTTGGGTTAGATATCAATACTTGAAACCATTTGGTGTCTAGATAATGAGATTAAACTGAATCTGAAATTGAGGCTCCAGATGTGTAGCTTGGAGAAATGTGGAATAACCCTTCATTACCATCACTCCCAGGTCCTCTCTGACCCGGAGTGGTAGTACCTGTGAGGGTCCTATCTATATGTTAAATAGAGATAGCTGATCATCTTATAAAGTTCAAACCATTTAACTGTGTGCAAATAAATTACTGATGTGAAATTGAATTATTCGTATTACATAGAAAGTCTTTGAACCATTTAAATGTGCGCAAAGGAAAATGTTAGTGTTGAAACCATTTAACTGTATGTCAGTATGCAAATAAAACAATTAGTATTGCATGACAATACTTGAAACTGTGTGCAAACAAAACACCTCTGGCTCGTTCAAAAATTGTTGCCTACAAATTGGTGAACAATTTTTATCCCTTAGAATATTTGGACTATTGTCTTCATCTTTATTTTGATATTCACAACGTTTTGGCCGATGCGTCTTTCGGTCTTCTTCTGGTGTTTGATGTCGAACACTTTAAGGAGGCCGAATACGTACTGACCGAAACGCTGTGAATATAAAAATGAATATGAAGACTCTACGTGATAGAAATTTTCTAGATTTCTTTTTCTTTCTTTTTTGTTTTTTTTTTCTTTCTTGTCATTTACTTTTTTGTTTGTTTCTTTTATATTTGTTTCTTTTTTATTTTACTTTCTTAATTTTCTTTTTTGGTAACTTCCGTTTTCTTTTTTTAAATTGTTTTTTTTTTCTTTCTTTCATTTACTTTCACTGTTTTTCCTTTTTTCTTGCATTTAGAAAGAAAGAAAAGTAAAAATTTAGAAAGAAAGAAAGAAAGAAAGAAAGAAAAGAAAAAATCCAGAAAGAAAGAAAAGAAAAAATTCAGAAAGAAAGAAAAGAAAGAAAGAAAGAAAGAAAGAAAGAAAGAAAGAAAGAAAGAAGCAATTCAGAAATGAATAGATTATGAAAGAAAGAAAAGAAAAGAAAAGAAAAGCGCATTGTGAAAGGAAGAAAAAACAAATAATGAAGGAAAAAAGAAAAAAAATTAAAAAAAGAATAATGACAAAAGTAGAAGTTAATAAATAATCAAATCAAAAAGAAAAATAAATTTCGAAAGAAGGGTGTAATAAATAAAAGAAAGAAAAAAAAGTAATTTAGAAAGAAAGAAAGAAAGAAAGAAAGAAAGAAAAGCAAATTCGAAATTTTTAAAATTAGAAAAATCATACTGACTGTTGATCGTTATACACACATATCGAGTAGTTCCTTCATGCTTCTTACATTAGCCTGGCACAAGGCCGCATATGAGGAGCATCGGTACTAGAATCGAAAGGCTATTTTGCTTGGCAGTGGTTCTCAGGGAAAGGTTTTTTTGGAGTATTTGTGGGGGGGGGTATGTGCTAAACATAAAAATCCCATCTTTTTTAATAGAGTCGTACCCGAAAAATTGGTTTGTACGGATATCAGTATTCCGAAAATCTTCAACGTGTTTTTTTTTCAATTTTATTTATTATTCATTTAAAAGGAGAATGGGGTTTTGTGTGTAGTGGGGTCCTTCTAAAGCCCCACGCCTCAAAGAATAAAGAACTGCCAGAACTCTATTAACAGAGCAGCGATGGTAGGACGTAGAAAATAGTTAGAAGACTATTAACAAGGCTGGTGTAAGATGAAGACAAATGAACAGAGAAGAAAATTGTGAATGAAAACGAAAAAACAACAAAATAGAAAAACGAAAAAGGAAAAAAAAAAACAAGATTGAAAGAAAATTGGACTTTTTTTCTTGGAACTTTTTCTGAATTATTTTTATTCTAGCCACATTCACCCCGACATTCTTCTTTGGTAGTTTTTTTTTTCTTTGGCGTCAAGATTAGGAGTGAAAAGCCCTAATTTTAAGAAGTCTTATTTTGTTACGTTGACAAGATTTGGGCGAGGCTGGAGATTGAGGCGAAATGCGCTGATGATAGGTGCATTGTGAATAGAGTTGAGATGCTCCGATCGCCATCTTCATTTCAGAAAGGGGTTGGGTATAATGGGCGGTGGCCGTTCAAATCCTACACTCTGCTATGTGGGTAGGAGAGAAAGATAACTGGTGGAAGTAGTAATTTTTTTAGAGCGGTAATTTTCATTCGATTTTTTTTTTGTATTTTTTCTTTTTGGAGTAGTTTTGCATACTTCTGTTTAACTTTTTTTCTTTTTTGTTTTTCTTTTTTTATCTATTTGATTTTTTTTTAATTCAACTTGCATTTTTTTCACCCTTTTTTGGTAATTTGATTTTTTTTGTTGACATTTGTTTTATTTTATTTTAATCTTTTTTATTATTATCTTCTTTCTTCTTTTTCTTTTTACTTTTTCTTTTTCTTTTTCTCTTTCTTATTTTTAGTTTGTTTCTTTGAATTTCACTTAGGAATGAAAACTATTCCGTCGCGTCTGTAGTTTTTCAGCTCTCTCCCTCTGTTTCTCTCTCTCTCTCTCTCTCTCTCTGTTTCTCTCTCTCTCTCTGTCTCGCACGCACTCTCTCTCTCTCTCTTTTTCCTTCTTTTCGTTTGTTTCTTCCTTTTCAATTTTTCCTTCTTAAGTTTTACCTTTTTCTTTCTTTCTTTCTTTCTTTCTTTCTTTCTCATGATCTATATATTCTCTTTCTTTCTCTTTCTCTTCCAATCTCTCAGTTTATTCCCTTTCAACATTTAATTCTTTTGTTTATACTTTCTTTCTTTCTTCTTTTGTTCTTTTCTTTCTTTCTTTCTTTTTTTATGCATTTTTTTTTTTCATTCAACTTGAAATTTTTGTACAATTTTGGTAATTAGATTATTTTTCGTTGACATTTTTTCTGGTTATATTTTTTTTTCCATTTCTTTTTCTTCTTCTGTTGTTCATTTTATTTCCTTGAAGTTCATTTAAGAACGAAAAATATGTTTTCCGTTTCTTTTTTACTTTTTCATCTTTCTAAATCGTTTTTTTTCTTTTCTTTCATTCATTTCTTTCCTTCTAAATTGTTTTTTTTTTACTTTCCTTTCTTTTATTAATAATTTCTATCTTTCACAGTTGGTGTTTTTCTTGTTTTTCATTTATTCTTTCTTTCTTTCTTTCTTTCTTTCTTTCTTTCTTTCTTAGTCACTCTTTTCTTCCGTCATTCCTTTCTTTCTAAATCTTTTCTAATTCTTTCATTCATTGTTTCTTTTTTTCTTTCTAAACTTTGTTACTTTTCTTCTTTCATTATTTATTCATTCATCTCTTCCTTTTTTCATTTATTATTCCTTTTCTTTTTCTTTTCATTAATTATTTTATTCTTAATCGCTTTTTTCTTTTCATTCATTATGTTTTTCTTTCATAGAATTTTTTCTTTCGTTAAATTCATCATCTTCTTTTACCTTCAAAATCACCCTTTTCTTTTTATTCATTCGTTATTTCTTTCTTTCTTAATCCTTCTTTTATTTTCTTTCTTTCATTCATTTTTTCTTTCTAATTTTCTTTTTTCTTCTACTTATATTTCTTTCTTTATTTATTGCTTTTTCTTTTCTTTTCTTTCATTCATTATTTCACTCTTTTATTTATCTTTGATATTCCCGCTTTTTCCTTTTACCTTCTGGTTTTAGATTTTTTCATTTTACTTTCTCACAAGCATTTTTATTTGTATGTTTCATTCTTTTCTTCATTCTTTCTTCTTTCTTACTTTGTTTCTTTCTTTCTTTTTATTGATCTCTCTCTCTCTCTCTCTCTCTCTCTCTCTCTCTCTCTCTCTCTCTCTCTCTTCTTTTTAATTTTTTGTCATTTTGTTTAAACCTTCTTTTTTCTTTTTTCCTTCTTTTAAAGCATATTTCTTTCTTTCTTTCTTTCTTTCTTTTGATATATATATATATATATATATATATATATATATATATATATATATATATATCTAACTCTCTCTCTCTCTCTCTCTCTCTCTCTCTCTCTCTCTCTCTCTATCTATCTATCTCAACTATTTAATTTATAGTCATTTTGTTTAAACTTTCTTTTTTCCTTCTTTTAAAGCATCTTTCTTTCTTTCTTTCTTTCTTTCTATTGATCTCTCACTCTCTCTCTCTATCTATCTATCTAACACTCTTTATTTTTTTATTTTTGTCATTTTTTTAAGCCTTCTTTTTTTCTTTTTTCCTTCTTTTAAAGCATCTTTCTTTCTTTCTTTCTATTGATCTCTCTCTCTCTCACACACACCCTCTCACTCTCTCTCTCTCTCTCTCTCTCTTCTTTTTCTTTTTTTGTCATTTTGTTTAAATCTTCTTTTTTCTTTTTTCTTTCTTTTAAAGCATATTTCTTGCCTTCTTTCTACAGATCTCTCTCTCTCTCTCTCTATCTCTCTCTCTCTCTCTCTCTCTCTCTCTCTCTCTCTCTCTCTTTTTCATTTTTTGTCATTTTGTTTAAACCTTCTTTTTTCTTCTTCTTTTAAAGTATCTTTTTCCTTTGTTTGCTTTGCCTTTATTTAAAAGAAAATTTTTTACATTTTTTTCTTTTTGCTCTGGTAGTCCAATAAAAAGTTCTGAATAATGTCTAGCTCTTTGTTCATCTCTATTTCAAGCACTTTGTATAACCTTCTTCTCAATAATTGATAGCATAGTCATGTCTGACTTCTTTTTCCGGTGCCTCTTGGAACTCAGGTCAGGTGGGTGTTATTAAACGGAATCACCGGGTCCCACGGAGCATCACCCCTGACAATACCTGCATAGCAGAGCTGAATTCATCGCTTGGTGCTTGAGGCGCCACAAAATAAGGAATACCGATGAGATCAAGTATTTTTGTGACAGCCACGCATGAGTCTCGATTCGTACATTGTAACCCGCAATAAAAATGACCTTGTGTCAAATCATACCTGTTCTTTACGTCTTCACCAATTTACGTCTTCATCAATTAACGTCTTCACCAATTTACGTTCTCTTTAATTCGTATCTTTCACGCTCAGTAATTTGGTAAATGTTCACCCTTCAAACTAAAGTTTAAACTGGAAATATCATATCGTCTTCAATTACAAAAAAGTATTAAGTCTAAAATAAAAAAAAGGAAAGAAAACACGAAAAAAATAATGCGAAAATGTAAACAATTATAAATTTAAATAATACCAACTTGACAAATACGATTCAAATAAATACTTGTCGAATAACCGGGCCATTGGACTAATGAGTAGAGTGTTCGCCAATAGTCCGGGAGACCGGGGTTTAATCCCAGGTCGAGTCATACCAAAGACTAGAAAAATGGTTCTTGATGCCGCTTTGCTTAACACTAAATATTATAAGGTAAGGATCAAGTGTCAAGTGAAGCAATCGAAAGCTATTGAAAAGGAACCCTTCAGGTCAACCTCGACTAAGGTCGCCTAATTTACTTTACTATTAACTTATCATGTAATACTTTATTTTATATGTAATACTTTATAATACTTGAAGGACATGAAATAAATTGTGATATTTGTGGTACATGTGATATTTTGTAATACAAGTAATCCTCTATAACACCTGTAATACATGCAATATTTTGTAATATTTGTAGTAAATGTATTCCTTTGTATGACTAGTAATACTCAATAGTATTTGTAATACATCTTCTATTTCGTCATATTTACAATACAAGTCGTATTTTACATCAGTTTTGATATTCTTTAATACTTGTAATACATTCTCCTAGAAGAACAGTAGTGGTACTATTTAACCCATAGCTGGGAGGATAAGGGGGTTCATACCTTTCCCAAGGGTATTTGCTCGAAAGTGAACGTAATAGCGCGACTAGAGTTCGAACTCGCTTACTATGATTCCATAGCCAATCGCTTTAACCATTACACCACGAGAAAAAAACACCCCTATATCACTTGTGATAGATGTAATACTGCAGTATACGTAATATTTTTTATTTATTAAAAATATTAAATATAAAAGTATTTATTATACAGGCAATACTCTATAATATTTGTAATACTGGCAATATTTTGTAATATTTGTCGTATATCAAATACTTTGTAATACATTAGATTCTCTATAACACATCTAGTGCATGCAATACTTTGCAATATACGCAGTACGTGTAGTACATTGTATTATCTGCAATACGTGTAATTCTCTACTAATATTTATAATACGTGCAATATTTGTAATATTTGTATTTCATATAGTACCCTGTATTACTTTTAATTCATGTAATACTCTATAATGCTTGTGATACTTGTAATACTTTGTGATATTCATAGTACATGTAATACGTTATTTTACCTATAAAGCATGTAATACTCTAAAATATTAGTAATACACACAATACTTTGTAATACTTGTTATACATATGATACAACCTAATCCACACACACACACACACATTTATATATATATATATATATATATATATATATATATATATATATACCGAACCCTCTACATAAGCTGGGTGTGACACAGGGCCACTTTTACGCGGAGTTTAACAGGTTTAAATTCATAGTTTTCCTTCCCCTAGATTGGTTACCATATCAAGGTTAAAGAGCCCAATTTGTCCAGCAATTTACCCATAGAGGGAGGGAGAATAGTTGTATATATCTCAATGGTATTAGGGCAACGTGAAACATATATATATATATATATATATATGTGTGTGTGAGTGTGTATGAACGTGCGTTTATATATATATATATATATATATATATATATATATGAATGTATTTCGACACATCCAGTGCCTGTCTATTGTTTTACGCACTCGTATTTGTTTGTTCAATTATTACGAAGTTTCATTAATGGAAGTTTGTACTCAGAGTTTTGTTTACGAAAATCAGCGATGGTGACTTGTGTATTCAAATCAAAATATGTCCACTTCTTTTCCTTCCAAAATCAACAAATAACAGACAAAAGAAGACAATATTTTGTACTCTCTCTCTCTCACTCTCTCTCTCTCTCTCTGTCTCTCTCATCAGCATTAAATCTCTCTGCCTATCAATTTCCATTTCTCTCGGTCGCCGAGCAGCATAAAAAACCTTATTGTTTCCTCCTCTCCTTCGACAATCCGAACCTGGGCTCTGAACACGTCTATCAATCTATCTATCTATCTTAATCAGTTTATACCTGTTTGTCTTTTCTTTCTTCTTTCAGGAGAGCTTTTTTTTTTCTTGATGTCTAATTATATTTCTCTTTTATGCGTGCGTCAGTTAGTGTAATAGTTAAGAAGCTAGACTAGCAAACCTATAGAAATAAGTTTAAGTCTCATTGGGTGCCCCATTCATAAGGCCATGTGCCACATCTAAGCAAAACATTGGCAAATTGCTATATTTCACTTCTACTTTCGTTCTTTCTTGCTTCTTTGCTACCAATCTCAAACAGTCAGTATATATATATATATATATATATATATATATATATATATATATATATATATATATATATATATATATATATATATATATATATATATATATATATATATATTATAACAGTATTGGTTGTCACTAAATCACTTTGTGGGTTTGTGTCGAACTAAGTGAAATATAATATGAAGAGTGCTCAATATCTAGGATAGAGCTATTATATATATATATATATATATATATTAGATGTATATATATCTAATATATATTCATTTATTACTATTATTTACTCATTTAAGTTTTTCACATCAGCATTAGCTGATGGTCTTTCACTGGAGTTAGAGTAACAACAAGTCTCCTCAAGTTTCCAGGACTCTTCTCAGTATCCTGGCCGTTTTCAATAATGCTGTCGTTTGGATGGTTTCCACTCGTCAGCCAACCTCCAAGTCATCCAGGCCCTTCAATGATCCTTAGTTACTGTGCCAAAAGCACCAATCACAATCGTCACCCTCAGCCTTTTCAATACCCTAGCAAGGTCGAAGTATTTACCCTTCTTTTCACATTCTTTCAGTTTTATTCTGTGGTCAGCCAGGACAGCAAAGTCGACTATTTTGCAAGTTCTCTTTTTTTTTGTTGATTATTATTTAGTCTGGTCTTCTGGCCGGGATTAGGTGATCCGTTTATATGTTAAAGTCCCATAGGAGTTTATGCTTGGCATTTTCTAGGACAGGTGCTGGGTTGTGCATATACCATTTGTTAGTATGGTCGAATTTACATTTCTAACACATTTCCCAGTGAATCACCTTGCCGACCCGGTCGTGTCTCGCCTTATACTCCCTCTGTGCTAATTTGCTGCATTCGCTTATTATATGATTGATGGTTTCATCTCTGTCACGTCATAGTCTGCATTTGTTATTTTGTTGAGTCTTATCTATTCTCGCCTTGATATGGTTGGTTCTTAGGGCGCTGTCTTGTGCTGCTATTCGGAGAGATTCTGTTTCTCTCTTAAAGTTTCCTTTTCTTAGCCATGTCCAGGTTTTGTCGTGTGAAATATTGTTTATTAGTCGTTTAAACCGCCCATAGAGTTGTTTTCCTTCCCATTTTTGTTTCCTAATTATTGTCATTCTGTTGTTCCTCGTGTTCTCAGTATCGTTTCTGGTGGCTGTAACGAGTCCTTCTTCGCGTTTTTGTTTGTAGTCTTTGAGTCGTTGTATCGATGTGTCAACGCTGTCTTCAATGCTAGCAAGTTCTCTTCCTCCCTCTTTTCTTGAAACATATAATCTGTCAACGTCGTCTCTGGGATGTAAAGCCTTATGCAGTGTCATTAGTTTTCTGGTTCTTTGGTCCATTTGTTTAAGTTCGTCTCTGGTCCACTTGAGAAAGGGTCCGGAATATCTAACGAGTGGTACAGCCCAGGTATTTATTCCTTGGATAAGATTTCTGCAATTGAGTTTTGTCTCGAGTAGTTATCTAGTTCTGAAATATTCTTTCTGAATATTTTCTTTCATTCCTGCTTGTTCGATGGTGTCAGCCTCCAAGATGCCCAAGTATTTGTAGGTTTCGTTTTCTGCGAGCGTTTTTATCTTGTCCTTGTTTGGTAGTTCCATTCCGTCAGTTAGCTGCCGTTTGCTACTTTTCATAACAAACATTGCACACTTTTCTAAGGCAAATTTCATTCCTATGTCTCGGCTGTATATTCTAACTGTGTGTATTTGGGTTTCCAGTTCTTTTTCATTTTTTGCAAATAGTTTGATGTCGTCCATGTACATTAAATGACTAACTTTTTCCTGTTATCTACTGAGTTTGCATCCGACTGTGCATTTTCTGAGTATGTGGTTAAGTGGCATCATGGCAATTAAGGATAGTAAGGGGGATTTTTGCTTCAGCTAATCTTCTTCCTCCTGCTGTCAGTTCCAGGTTTTCATAGTTTTGTCGATGAAGTTTATGACTTCGTCTGATATTTTGTACATTTTGAGGCTGTTTATTATCCAGCTATGCGGAACCATATCATACGCCTTTTTTTTGTCAATCCAGGCCATAGCTAGATTTTTCCGTCTGGTTTTGCTCTCATCTAAGATGTGTTGATCTATGTAAAGTAAACCTGCTGTGCCTTTGGATCCTTTGCAGCATCCTTTCTGTTCGTCAGGGAACAATCCGCGGCTTCTTAGAGAGTAGTAAATCGCTTCCCTTATTTGTGTAATTAATATTTTCCATATCGTTGGTAGGCAAGTTATGGGTCTGTAATTGTTTGGGGCGGTTCCTTTGTTTGGGTCCTTTTGTATCAATGTGGTCCTTCGTGTGGTCCACTCGGGTACGTGTGCTGTTTGTAGGGATTTATTCATTTCTAATGCTAGTCTGTCGTGAATTGAGGTGAACTTCTTGAACTAGAAACCATGTATTCCATCATGGCCTGGCATTTTCCAGTTTGATACCTTTTTAAGTCTCGTTTTGAGTAAATCTGTGTGTATTTCAGCTTTCGGGCCTTCTTTGAGTTTTTCTTGTTCTCTTGTGATATGGTTTATCCATTCAGCCTTTTCATTATGTTGTTTTGGTTGCCATATTTTAGTCCAGAATCGTTCGACTTCTTTTGCATCCGGTTGTTGTTATGTTTTATTGTCATCTCCTCCCACTTGTTGATAGAATTTTCTTTCATTGTTTTGGAATATCCTAATTTGTCTGTATTGTTTCACCCTTTGTTGATATCTTTTTAACCTTCCTTCTTTTGCTAATACTTTCTGGTATATTTCCACAAGTTGTATCGTAAGTTTTTCCTGTGTTGTCTTTTCTTTCCTGTTCCTATTTATTTCAGCGTTTTTCTTTTGTTTTATCACTTTCAGTTGTTTTCGTAGGTTTTCTATCTGAGTTTCTAGTCAAAATTCCCATCCTGGTTTTGACTTTTCTTTCGTGTTTTTTGAGGAGATCCCAATTTTCTCTCAAACTAATTTCTAAATTAGTTCATTTAATTCAGTTATGTTATTCGTTGATATATATGTCAGTACTTGATTCACTTTATTTGTCTCTGCCTTAACTATTCTCCATTCAATGTTTTTTAGTGATGGTAAAGTGATCTTTTCACTGTTTAAAATTCTCTTTAAATTTTTTTGAATTAACTTTTGTTCTTGTGTTAGTTCTTGGTTGTTTTGTTGTGTAGTGTTTGGTTGGGCGGGGTTTCCATTTTCCGAAGTTGGTTCATTTTGGATGGGCTGTTTTTGTTTGTTGATAATTGATGTGTCAGGTAATGTATTTCTCCTTCCTTGATCATTTATTTTTTGGTGTATTTCAATTATTTCGAATTCTGAAAACCAACCCTTCTTCATTATCGTTCTAACTTGATTAGCGAGTCTCTGACTAGTTGTCTGAAAAATAGAAAGTTCTTGCCATATCTCCATCATTCTCTTCCTGTATCCTCTTTGTGTAGGGTTACTCCTAAAATAGCAGTGTAATGCAAGTTGGTTTTCTTCCCAAGTCCATGTTTTCCGTTTAGGACTCTGGTTGGTGCGGTTCTTTAAGTCCCTATTTGTGTACCTGAAAAGAGAACAGCCATCATTCGCAGGATGACGATCAGGTCTTCCATGTTGGCTATCATGAGAACACCTGCCGATCATGACACCCAAGTCTGATTCCTGGGCCACACGTTGTGTAAAATATGAATTTGACATTTTTATCATAGGTGGTATATTGTGGCTATACCAGACCCAGGGGTTGTTTTCAATCTGCGCGCCTGATACAGACGTGACCGATGACAGTCATGGTAATTGACATGACACCGGGTCACAAAAAAAAAAAAAGTTCTAACTTAGTTCAAGTCCGATTACTTACTCTTATATCACAATTTTATCATTTCCGTGGAACCTTTCTGTTTCCTATTGCCCGATTGTCGATTTTCTATTGCGCAGGTAATATTATAAATACACAGCTTCTAATACTTTCCTAATATGAGGATGGAAACATTTTAATACTTTCAGTCCCAATCGAATACAAATTTCCTCAGTTATAGAAGAGTCACAAGTGAGAGAGATGATGAGAGGCTGCTAAATTCAAACACATCTATTTTGTCGTCTCAAAAATATTCACCTGGAATAAATTTTGGCGAGTTAGCAAGTCTTCATTTAAATACACATGTTAAACAAACCATTTTACGAGACACGAAAATCAATAATTTAAATACACAGTTACCAAAAATTTACCTTTGAGCAGGACTTCATAGCAATAGATATGTTTTCTTTGACCCTTCTAATATTTTCAAACTACTGTGGTCATTTATATACATTTCAACAATTGGATAGCACGTGCTAGTTCTAGAATCTCCCATGAGTTTATAACCGAACTTTTTGACAGCCTTAAACATGACAAGTATATTTTTAATATTAAATTATCATCGAGGCCAAGTTAATATCTGATATTGTATCTTCTAAATTATATTCAATTTTATATCCAATATTAACATTGCCCTGATGATATATTTAATATTAAAAAAACCAAACATTTTACGTTGGCAAAAAATTCAGCTGTAAATAAACTCATTTTCTGAATAACTTTTTTTTTTTCATATTTTTATATTTATATACAGCTGAATTCATTTATAGTTTCTCTGATATATATATATATATATATATATTCTGCTGTGCTTTCTATATACCTGTCAGTACATATCTCAGTCTGTTTCTATCTTAGACCTCCTTATATTCTATCTATCTATCTATCTATCTATGACCTTCTTGTATTCTATCAATCTATCTATCTATTTATCTATCAATCTTTCTATCTATCTATGAACTCCTTGTATTATCTATTTATCTTTGACCTCATTTTATTCTATCTATCTATCTATCTCTTCTTTGCTCAGCTCTTTTTACTCTTTTCCAATTTGTTGATTACCCTTCTCTCTTCCCTTTTTTGCCATCATTTTCTTTCTTCTCTTTCTCACGCCGTTTCTTCTTCTTTCCATCTTTCGAATTTGTCACAAAGAATGTCACACATCCCCGGCCCATTAGACGGATGAAAGGTGAGAAATTCCCCAGATACAAGAGGAAATGTATTTAACAAAGCCATATTCAATGTTTCTATTAATCTGATTCAGCAATGTCTATTTGTTAACCATTAACTTAAACGAATATATAATTTGAATAGGTTTAATGAACTGGCGCGTACGCATGCGCACCAATGCATATTTGTTGAAAGTGGCGGGAAACTTGGCTAAAGATTTGTTTGTTGAGTAAACTTTCTTTGATCATTCTTTAGGGGTTTTTTACTATCTTTTTTTTAATTTTTTAACATTTTTACTCATTTAATTATTTTCTCTGCAGTCTTCCAGCAAGACTTAATTGATAAAGCACATTTGGTCACAAATTCTCATCAGTAAATACTTTCTTTTATTTAGTTTAAATGCATCACTTAAAAGATGTTACAGTTTTGTTAATATAAAGTTGATTTTTCCAAAAGGCTTTCCTGCCAACAATAGGCACGTGATGGACGCATCGTGTGGGTAGTGGTTAATAAACCAGGCTAAGTGACCATTGTAGGTTATTTCAATTCACATTGGGAGACTCTTACTTCTAGGTCTGAGAAAAACTCAGCTAAGCTCAGTTTATAACTGCATAGGCATGTTAGTGTCAATTCAGTTAAAAGCACCAGTACTCACGATAGCATCGAAGTTAAGCAGTGACGAGCATGGTTAGTACAGGGTGAAACGATAAAATTCTCGTCCTAAAGAAAACAACACAACAGCTTTATTTTAAAACTTTCATTGAAATAAATCAATTTAGGTAAATTTATTATGTAGTAGAGCTGACATCTATTCAATGTAGACACCTTCAGCCTCAATCACCGCCTCCATGCGGATCCGGAACTGGAAGCATGCCTTTTCCACAAGCGTCGGCGGGAGATCGGTGAATACTCGGCCGATGGCTGCAATCAGGGTGGCTTTGGTGTTGTGGGAGGTCATGTTGGTGATGTTCTCGATGTATGACGAAACGAAGTAGTCCAGCGGGTTCAGGTCGGGGGGAAGAAGGGGACCTGACGGACTTGATTAGCCTGAGGTTCTTTGTCTTCTCAGTCAAGATCTTGCTTCTCTGGCGCCTATAGGACCTACACTTCAAGTCCTCCTTCACACATGCATTCACAGTTGTGTGTGAGATGCCTAAATCTCTGGCAATCTGCCGAATAGGCCGCTGGGAAGTTTCATCAATGATTGCCTGGACCTTTTCGATGAACGCCTTGGTCCGGGTCTTCCTGGCGGTGTCCTTCCGCTCCACCACCTCCAAAGGGTCGTCCAATGCGTTGAGCTGTGCCCTAAAGCGTTGAACCGTCCGGATTTGCATTTTGAGGGTGCTGGCAATGGTCCTGTTTTCATAACTTGGATCGGTAGAGAGCATGAGTTGTACAGCGGCGTATTTCCGATCTCGCTCGTTGAACATTGTGTCACTTTCAAACATGATAGAAGGCTCCTATCCCTCTTGGGATTTGTACACAACTGGCCAACTAGTAGATGTCTGCAACAAAACGGAAATGGAATCATATCGTCTTTTCTAGGGCGACAATTTTATCGTTCCACCCCGTATTTAGATGAGTGACTACTTGGTAACAGCAGCTACTGCAAACAAGCTAATGTATATGCAACAGTATCCCTGTTGAGGGGGCTTAGAATTCAAAGGAGTTATACACCATCCAAGGGTGTGTTTTGGGTATGACAATAAAGTGAGGCTCTAGTGTTGCATATTGACCCATGACAGAGACGGATACGTAAAAAAAGTGATATCAGTAAGCACTTGTATAAACAGGAAAGCAGTGATGCGTGGGAGTGGGCAGCTCACGTGGGTTGAACCGGAAAAGGGTAGGCGTTAAGAAATCATACATACACAAGTATTCACAGAGTAACGGTCAGTCTCAGTCTTGTGGCCAGAAAAGATTTAGTCCGTCATGAACAGTGGCCGCCGAGTACTACCAAGGATGAGGAAGACGGCAGACCACAGCAGTAAGAGGGAGCAGTCGTCAGTTTTCAGTCAGCTGTCTGGAGTCTTGGAGCCCCCGAGTGGCTGCAGGGTGCCAAGTGGCCCCCTGGCGAAGACTGGTTGAGAACGTTGAGAAGAAAAGATGTACGGCCCTGAATCTAATGGTGGTACAGCGTGGTTAAGATGTAGTGCTAAGTAAAGTTATGAGTATGGCACAACGCGGCTAAGAAGATAAGGGTCACACTTACAGTCATCTTTATAACATTACGAGAATAATAAAGAGATATATATATATATTTTATTTAAAAAGTGTTATTATTTCTTCATTCATGATTCTTCTTTGTTGTGAGGGTATGCAACACTAACTTTGAGGTTGAGGGAAGTATAATATGGAGTACTAACTCTGGAATTCTGTTTCTCCCAAGTTCAATCTGATCTGGAGTGGTGATACCTGATAGCCCCATCCATGGGTCAAATATCTGAAAATTATTGGTTTGAAATATTTAAAACCATGTAACTGTATGCAATCACGTGACTAATATTAAATGATTAATCGTTACTTAAAACCATAATTGTGAATAAATTATTTGTATTAGACAGGAATACTTGGGATCATTTACCTGTTTGGTTTTTTTAGTGGCATAACAACCTTCGTGGGTTATTAAATGCCAAAGTCATCCCTGTAGGTGAATACTAATTGTACTATTTAACTGATAGCAGGGGATAATAGGGTTATATGACTATGTGCAAACAAACTATTATAAAAAATAAAAAAAGGTGAGGGTCTCTGTAACGTTGTGGCTAAGGGGCTGGACTATGATACCGAAGTAAGCGAGTTCAAACTCCAGTCGTGCTATTACATTCACTTCCGGAATAATACCCTTGGGAAAGTTTTGAATCCTAATACCTTCCCAGGAATGGGTTAAATAGTATTACCTCTTTTCTTCTACAAGGGTGGCTTTAGCATTAAATAACCCACGAAAGTGGATATGTTTTTAAGAAAAAAACAAAACAAACCAAATTAAAAAGTGGAATTAAAAAGAATGCTAAGAAACATTTAAAATTTGCGCATTAAGTAACCCATATGAAATTGAGGTGTCATTAAACGAATCAAACCATACCCATGTGCTACTATATGCAAAGATCTTTTTTTTTAAAGTTTTTCGGTGATGTCATGCAGAATTCACTTTAACCTGTTAGATCATAAAGTTAAGCATCACTGACTCTTCTTAGTAATTAGATGGGTGACCATTTTGTAACAGTCGGTTATTTAAGTAAGCTCAAGACCAATGTGCCTGTCTAAGCAAAGACAAACAAAACAGTTTTACGATCAAGTCACTCAGAAAACATCGATTCCTGCCAGATTGCTAAAGTTAAGCAGAGATAAGTCTGTTCAGTACTTTGACGCAGGACCGTTTGAGACAATTTAATAAAGCAATTGCATGAACAAGGGTTATAAAATCTCCAGACTTTTATTATTTGAAGATCAAATTCTTCCCAAGATTCTAAAAAAAGGATCATGAAAAAGATTATTTTATTAAAAAAAATGATTTTATGAAATAATTAACTTCTTTTTCAATGAACTTAATACATTTTGCGGCCTTGTGCCACATCTAAATAAAAACCTTTGTAAATTACGACTTCATACATTACGCATCCTAGAATATGCAAAATTCATCTCCCGCAGAGGGACGAAAAACTCCCATTATAAGGATGGTGTTATGAGTATGCCACAGAACGATATCCGGTTGTGGGGCTCCAATTCTGTAGTCATTTTATGAAAATGAATATATATATATATATATATATATATATATATATACACACACACATATATATTATTTATTTGATCAAGTTAAAAGGTTATTAGTCTCTCAGTAATATTTTAACAGAAAACTGCCTTTATACTGGTTACTCAGACCCGGATAGTCGTATCTATAAGGGTCCTATCAATGGGTCAAATAAAACTGTTCAATCATTGACCAAGGATTATGGTTAAGAGTTATTTTTAAAAGTACAGCGGTGTACGTATTAGACAGGATACTTAAGGAATAGAATTACTAATGTTCGGGCAGGATATGACACAAGGTCAATTTTTTAAGCGAGGTTTAAGAGGTTTGAATTCAGAGTTTTCCTTCTCCTAGACTAGTTGCCTCACCAAGGCTGAAGAACCTAGTCTACCCTACTATTTATCCATAGCTGGAGGGAGAATAATTGGATTCATACCTTTCCCAAGGGTATTAGTGCTATGTGAAATGCAATCAGTCTTGTCCAGGAATTGAACTCGTATCGCCGTGTCCATATCCTGTGACGATAACCATTACACCTCCATTAGAATTACTAATGTTAAACAGCAAAACTTGAAGCCATTTAGCTATGTGCGAACGAATGAGTTCTTATTCCTTTAAAAAAGGTACCGTTTACAAACAATTTACTTACAAATTTTATATACATATATAAACAAGATTTGGCATTAAATAACCCACAAGGCTGTTTATGCCATCAAACAACATACAATCAACTTTATATGGCCTTTTAAGCGTATTGCCTGGCTTTTAATTTAAAACTAAGAATCTAATAAGATTTGTTTAGTCTAAGACACAGATCTCAAATCCACCCAGAAACGGAATGATGGGACAGATAGACAGGATCGGAAATTATTAGAATTAAGTAAAAATACTTTAAACCGTATAACTGTGTGCAAATAAATAATTATTTTATGATAATAGATTTTATGGACACCTATCAAGGTGTAATGATTAGCTTGACTAACCGATTGTATTTTGTATGTTTGATTCTAACTGAGTGCCTTATATTTCTCGCTTTGTGACAAATTATTTGGGGTTTTAAAAGACAGCAGTATATAGGTGACGGATAAAAGTTAAGTTAAATGGCTGAAGTATTTAGATGGGTGATCTCTTTCACTCCACTGGGGGGGGGTTTAAATTGATCAGAAAGATCTAATTCGTCCAAAAAACAAATACTATTGACATCCACAGTAGTATCCCCGCTAGAATGTGTGCAAAGGTCTCGAATCGGTTTAGAATTTGATTAATCTCTGAATTCTCATTAGTAAAGAAAGCTAGTAAAATTGGTTTACGCGTGCATTTGTAATGTGAATTAATCGAGTAAAACAACTTTTGAAAACTTGATTTATCCCCAAAACGAAAAGAAAATTGAAGTTTAGGAGTGGGACGTCCCGCGTTCGAGAATAAATACAAAATGTAATCTTGTCTTGAGGGGGGAAAGAGATCAACAGGGTTTGTTGGTTGGGTTGGTTGGTTGGTTGGATTTAATGGCATATCAACCTCTATAGGTTATTTAATGTCAGAGCCTTTTTACATATTTATTATATATATGATTCGTAAATGCAAATGTTTAGGTTGGTGATGGTTGGGTTTTATGACAAATTGACCTCTAAAGGGTCATTGAGTGTTAAATTCTTATATGTATGTGTGTTTATATATAAATGTCAAAGCTTTTTGTTTGTATAAACTTGATGGTCAAAGGTCTTGGTAACATAGTCTATATCTTTAATCGGAGGCCAATTGTTTTTAAAAAGTTGATTATGTTTATGAGAGCTATTTTTTTTTAAATAGTTCCTTCATGCTGTTCGCCTTATAAAACTTTTTCCCGGATCATTCGATCAAAATGTGCTTGATTGAGTATTGGTTTCCATATGGACATTTTGGGGGAGGTTCTTCTTTAAGAATGAAGGAGTGATTCAGTCGAATGTGTCCAATGCGTAGTCGAGTAAAGGTAGTTTCTTCTTTTCTAGTGTTATTAAGGATCCAGCTTCCTTTCTTTTAAAATTGGTTGTATTTGAAAGAGCTTATTGTGGGGATTGCGCAAGCAATTGAAATTTTACAACAACCAGAATACGTTCTAAAGTATAAGACGTAAAAGATTATCTGGAATTTAGAAATACAAACAGATCACTAACACCCGCCAGACGACCAGATCTAGCAAAAAAAATCTGCCAAATAGTGGACCTTGCCGTTGTGGCGGACCACAGAATGAAAGCAAAAAGAGAAGCAAGTAGTAAGACCTTGAAAAAGAACTAAGGAAGCTGTGGAATATTATAAAGGCGGATGTAGAAATTGCGCTTGGCACAGTCTCCAAAAAAGTTTAGAAAAGAGAATAAAAAAGTTGGAAAGTGAAATACGAATCAAGAACATCCAAACTACAACATTGTTGATATTGGCCAAAATACTAAGAGTCCAGGAGACCTGAAGAGACTTGCTGTTTCTTAGACTCCAGTGAATGACCATCGACTGGCGCTGGTGTGGGGAACTCGCTAAGGGTATGACAATGTTAGCTATTGTAGACTATTTGGTGCGGAAACAGCCAAACAATAAGGGAATGTAGCAAACTATCATAAAAACACCACAAGAAATGTTTGGGGAAGGTTATGCACAAGGAATTATGCAAGAAACTGAAATTGTACCATACTAATAAATGGTATATGTTCAAATCAAAATCTTTCCTTGAAAATGAAATGCATAAAACTCACTGAGACTTTGAGATACGAATGGATTACTTATTCTCATCCAAAAGGTCAGATCCAGCGTTGATTATAAAACAATTTGTCATCTCGTGGATTTTGCCGTTTCAGTGGATCACAGTAAAAATGATTGAAAGCAAAAAGATCGAGGAATTCATAGATTTTACAAGTGAACTAAAAATGCTGTGGAACATGAGGGTGACGGTGATACCCATTGTAGTTGGTGCACTTGGAACGGTTACCTAAGGTTTGAAAAAGAGGCTGGTGAAATTGAAAATCAGAAGAAGAATTGAGTGCATTCAGACCACAGCATTACTAAGATCGATAAGAATCCCCACAGGAGTCCTGAAGGCCTAAGGTGTCTTGTCGCTAAGAATCTAGTGAGAGATCACCAATTAAAACTGGTGTTAAAAACTAGAACAACAACAACAATAACACATAAGGATGACCCAACTCAGACCGGAAGATCAGATGTAGTTTTCATCATCATCTAGTCGTGCTATCAGCATAGATATCCCTGGGCTTTTCTCGCCACCTCTCACTATCGTTCATCGTTTTCGGTAGGTACCCAGGGCTACACCCGTATCCTCACAGAGCTACTGTATGTAGGTTCGAGCTGGTCACCCTGCTGTTGCTCGGCAATGTGAAGGGGTCCATAGGAGTACACCACTGATCAGCTCGTCCCTATTTCTCCAGCAGTGTCTTGCATGTCTGGTTCTTGGATAGTTTTCGTGATGGGTGGTAGGTGGCCGTACAGCTGCGGCTTTGTTGGGTGTTGCCTCCAGGACTTGTTCAATATTGCTCGCAGCATTCTTGTGTAGTTGCCGTCAAGCCTTTTCTCCAGTCGTTTTATTAGCGTCCATGTAGTGCATCCATATAGCAGTATCGACACGATTGCTGCTTGGAAGAAACTGCGTTTCATTTCATCGGTCAGGACTGACTTCTATATAACCGATAGTCTATCGATAGCTGTCCATGCCTTTGTTAGTCGCGTGTCGATGTATGTCTCAGTTGATGAGACACTGCTTCCTAGGTAGGTGAACTTATCTACTAGTTTCAGAGAGCGATCGTTTAGTATTGATGTAGTTTTAATAAACAATAATTAGTCATCTTGTAGATTTTGCCGTTCAAATTAATCATAAAAAGTAAAGAGAAACTGTTGTGTAGCCGTGATGAACGAAGAACCACAACACATGGTTATAGAAATTGTTGTGGTCTTCAGATAATACCGGTGGAAGAACAACTCAAACAACGGGTGATAGGTAAACCTTATTGTATTAGCAGAAAAGGGAAGTCATACAAAGGAAGTACTAGCCGTGCTCGGCTTGCAGTCCGTATGTCAAATGTCTCGTAAGGAACGAGAAGTTGTCTGTCCCGAGCGAGCTAAGTTCGGAGAATGTGTTTAGGCTGGACGAGTCCATCTTTGGGGTATGGTAGGATATGTCCCCATAACAGAAATATAACTCTCTTTATTCTTTCTTGAAGTCAAGGTTTCTGTAGAGTGAGAGATAGACGAACGGGGGAAGATGAATGCAGACAGCCATATTGACCCATAACTTCTTCTTTTGACCATATCTCGCTGTGTTATCTTCGAGATCCCACGGAGCACTTCTTCTACTTCTCACCTGGGGAATACTCAACCAGAGACCCGCTAAGAGTCACTCTGCGGAACGCAGACCCAGCGGGATGCCCAGTCACTCGTTAGTGCTCTCGTAACCACAAACTGAGACTGAGTAAAGACTCACACAGACAGACTGCCCGCATCTCACGTGGCCATCTCTATATACCATTTCGTAACACCCACACATTTCCGTTTAACCATGTGACTGCTTTCACTTATTTTCACAGGTGCATCCTGTACAGCGAATCTTTGATTGACGGATTGGTTAAGGGTCAACTTGCAGCAAAACGAGCAGATGAATTACTACTTAAACCTTTCTCGAAAGGTGAAAATGTTGAGGAACATGAAGGTGAAGTAGAGTCCTTGGAACGATTCCGAAGAATCTGGTAAAGATACCTGCTGATCCACAAGTATTGACAATGGGCTGCAACATCAGATGATTCAATATTTACATACGCCTTTTTAAAACAGGCAAGACACATAAGTGTGTGTGTGTGTGTGTGATTATAATCTGTTTAATTTTGGTTGCACATACCACCCTTGTCTTCCAAAGAATGTGTGTTTATTACAGATAGATGGCGTTGCCAAAGCTGTATATTTAAAGAAGATACAAAAATCTCATTCTCTTTAGTCGCAGAATGTCGAGTTATGTTAGTTTATGAGGGAGGGAGCAATACTAACGTTTGTTTTTTTTAACCAATACATATTTATTGGACTCATTTGTTTTTCGTTGGGGATATTTCATTGAAAATTAAATTTTTTGTAAATAAAATTTTTAATCGGCTCCTCCCGCATAATTATTTAAATAAGGGATTAAGTAGGGCACTCATTGAGCGACTGGTTTGTTTTGGTGGTTGTAGTGTGAAAGATTTTCAGAATAATTGTGTCATTGTGGTAAATGGGTTAACATGATAAGTTTTGGATTAGTAAATGGAACAAGTTACGTTAACGTTAGAATTAGGATTACCTGCCTTTCTGGCTTTTTTGTTTTGTTCTACATTTATTGGATTATGATAAATAATATAAATGAATACTTGCAAAATGCCTCGGCGTAACGGTTATAGGCGTTGGTTCCCTAAGTTTCTAAGGAGACAATCATCTGGAAGTTGCAGGTTCAATCCTGACTGCAGGCGAGTAACAATACAGGAATACTTAACACTTGTACCCGGTTATGACTAACGGAATCAGAAAAGGTGACCCACGTGGATTCAATAAAGGACGTATTTCGATGTTCCGTGAAGGTTCCCGAGTTCGACAAACACCCGAAGAAGGCCGGAGGGCATATCGACCGAAATAATGTGGAAATAATAATTTACGATGAAGACAATAGTCCGAAAACCCTTAACACTTGTACCTGCTTATGTTTAACGGAATTAGATCAGGCGACTCCCGTGGATTCAATAAAGGACGTAGCTCGAAGTTCCGAGAAGATTCCAGAGTTCGACAAAAGCCTGCAAAAGGCTGGAGGATATATCGGCCAAAACGTTGTGGGAATAACAATAAAGATGAAGACAATAGTCCGAAAAACCTTAATGATAAGAATTGAACTTTTCTTCCCTAGTTAACCTCGTGTTAGGTAAATCACTGAATAGTACACAACTGTTTATTGTTAGAAGAGACACAGAGAAAATTAAAAGAAAAGGAAAATACTTATTTCGATTGATATAGCTCGAAACAAATGTATTTATTTAAAATTGTACGGGAATTTTACAAGGAGAAATGCTATTCTTCCAAGAACATTCCACTGCAGAAATGTGACTCCAACGTAATTTGAACACGCAACCTTATGATTCTAAAAAAATACCTAAGGTTCACATACTGAGCAAGTTCAAGTTTCATTAAGAAACGTTAAATTTTTTCCTGAAATAAATGTATAATGTGAGTTAATATCCAAATTAGGTTGTTTTTTAAAAAAATTTCTAAAACTTTCTATTTCTTTGGTAGCCACTATATATATATATATATACATATATATATATATATATATATATATATATATATATATATACATCTATATACATATATATGTATATATACATATCCATATATATATGTATATATATATACATATATGTATATTTATACATATCAATAAATATATATGTATATATATACATATATATAGGTATATCTATATGCATATATATATATACATATATATATAGGTATGTATACGTATATATATACATATATATGTATATATATATACATATATATATGTATATATATATGTATATATACATATATATACATATATTTATGTACATATATATACATACATATATATATATATACATACAAATATATATATACATACATACATATACACATATGTATACGTACATATATACATATATATATATATATATATATATATATATATATACGTGTGAGGTACACATTGACCAAATGTAAGTTACATTAAAAAGTTATAATTGTTTCTATACAAAATTTAAAATATGCGACAATATCTGAAGTTGTTTTTTTTTTTTAAAGATTCAAATTGTTTTCTATTTCTTTGGCAGCCACCATGTGTGTGTGTGTGTGAGAGAGAGAGAGAGAGAGAGAGAGAGAGAGAGTGAGTGTGTGTGTGTGTGTGTGTGTGTGTGTGTGTGTGTGTGTGTGTGTGTGTGTGTGTGTGTGTGCGCGCGCACTCACACTTGTCTTCAATTGAAGAAAAAAGAATCCAGACAACAGATTTACTCAATTGATGGAGACCTGAAACAGGAAGAAGCTTCCTGGTCACATGACTAGGAAGCGTCTGGTTTTTGGCGTCAGTTTTTCGTACGGCGCCAATCACTGTTCGATACGCCGCACATTGTTTCATTCCGATAAATCACTGTCAACGGGATATCGGTAGGGATTGGTATGTAATTTTTTGAAAGGGGTCAATCACTTGACCTCTTTCATATCATAAATTTCGGAATTTGTTTCCTTTTTTACCTTTCGTTCAACTTCTGAATTCACGAAGTCTCTGCCTCTTTCTTACTCTTTCAAATATATATATATATATATATATATATTGTTACTCATTACTGTTTTTCTTAGTTTGACTTAAGGTCATCGTGGAGAGAATAAAAATTTTTTTTTCACAGTCCCTGTGGCGTATTGGTTAACGTGCTCGTCTGCAGCCTCGAAGTAAACAAGTTCGAATTCCATTTCCGGTTCTTTGTTCCCGGTTTGGAAAGATGTTGAACCTCACTTATCCGGACTAGGGGTTAAATAATTCTTTCCTTTCTGCAAAGATGTTTTTGGCATCAAATAACTTAGGAAGTTTAATATGCCACAAAACTACATAACCAAAGATTACAGGGTGGAACGATAAAATTGTCACCCTAGAAAAGACGACATGATTCCATTTCCGTTTAATGAAAACCGGTTTTCTTTGTTTGTTGCTGACCATCTACTAGTTGGCCAGTTGTGTAGAAATCCCAAGAGCGATAGGAGCCTTCTATCATGTCTGAAAGTGACACAATGTTCAACGAGCGAGATCGGAGATGCGCAGCTGTTCAACTCATGCTCTCTACCGATCCAAGTTATGACAACAGGACCATTGCCAGCACCCTCAAAATGTAAATCCGGACGGTTCAACGCTTGAGTGCACAGCTCAACGCATCGAACGACCCTTTGGAGGTGGTGGAGCGGAAGCCCAAAGCTGAGAACACCGCCAGGAAGACCTGGACCAAGGAGTTAATCGAAAAGGTCCAGGCAATCATTGATGAAACTCCCAAACGGTGTGGTGATCCTCTGGTGCAATCAGGTGGCCGGTGGCAGACCCTGGATGTAGCAGCAGGACTCGGCGCCGGCCCACAAGTCCAAAGAGGCCTAGGTTTGGCTTCAGAAGGAGTGCTACGATTTTGTACCCTTCTCTCACTGCCCCCCTCCTCCCCTGACCTGAACCCGCTGGACTACTTCGTTTGGTCATACGTCGAGAACATCACCAACATGACCTCCTACAACACCAAAGCCAGCCTGATCGCCGCCATCCGCCGAGTATTAGCCGAGCTCCCACCGGCGCTTGTGGAAAAGGGATGCTTCCAGTTCTGGATCCGTATCGAGGCGGTGATTGAGGCTGAAGGCGGCTACATTGAATAGATGTCAGCTCTACTACATAATCAAAGTTACCTGAACTGATTTTTTCAATAAAAGTTTTAAAATTAAGCTGTTGTGTTGTTTTCTTTAGGACGACAATTTTATCATTCCATCCTGTATATTCCAACAATAATGGCATATACAGGTCTGAATAAACTTTTTTTTTTCATATACACATTCAAAACTTTTAAAACGTCAACCTCATAGGTTTTCGGTGGGTTAACCACGTGATTCAAGCAATAACATGCGAAGGGACAGTCTAAAAAAATGTTGGTTGATTTGCTAGTTTGTTGATTGGATTTTATTAACCATCATAGACTATTTAATGCCAAATCCTCTTTATAATTGTATATTAAATATTTGATGAGTAAAAACATTTTATTGATAACAATTTCAAATGATCCTGAGCTCTTTCTTTACAGTCAAATGGTTTCAAGAATTTCTATCTATAACGAATAATTCTATTTACTATTAAAAATTTGTTTTCAGACAATGAAGTGGTTACAAATATTACTATTGAACACTTATTCAACATTACTCATTCCTCTGCACTAAGTTAAATGATTCCAACTATTGCTCTGTATCACAAACAATTCAATTAAACATTAGTCATTTGTTTACACACAGTTAAATGATCAAACAGTTCAATTTCTACCAATTCAATTTAGCATAAGTCATTTGTTTTCTCATAGTTTAAACGTTAAACAGTTCTATTTGGCCCATAGATAAGGCTCTATCAGGTATTTCCACTCTGGGCTTGACTAGACCTGGTAAAATGGCAATGAAGAGGTATTCCACATTCCCCAGACCTCTAAGACTGGAGCCTCGCAATTATATTGTTTAGTGTCATATCCAGGACACTAGTTTTATTTTTGGAGGGGGAGTGCAGTCGGTGTATTATACAACCCCCAGCCGACTGGGCTAGAGGTTATAATGTCATTATTAGGATACTCATTGGAGAGCGTCTTACCCCTCAGCAGAGATGTAGTCGATGTATTCTACAGCCCCCACACTCCACGCCAAGAAGACTGCTTAAAAGAAGGCACTGCTCAAATCTTAAATTTTTTATGTTTAAACTTTTTGATTCTTGTTGGTTTGGGTTCTTTATCTTACAAGTATTATTCAGAATGTGAACGTAAGAGCGAGACTGGAATTCGAACACGCTTACTACAATATTGCAGTCAAGCAGGTTAGCCACGATATCGCAGGAATTTCCTTTTTTGCTGATGTCTCCTTGTTTACTGTTCCATACAACATTATCAAAATGGTTTACTTTTTTAAGACGTACGACTCATTTATGTTCGTGTATTTCTAGTGTTATTTTTGCTCGAACATTTCTTTATTACGATTTTGTCATCAAAATAAATTCATTATTACACAAGAACGAAATCATACTGTAACAAGGGAGAGAAGTGTGCTATTCAATTTAATTCTTACGTTATGCGAGGAGCCCACCAGTACTCCTATATAACCCAGTAAAATTTGAAAGTGTGTTTGCCAGGTGGAGTGTATGGGTTCAAACCTGGATGGAAAATAACCATGGGAAGGTAAAATCATATTTTCATTCGTTGAATTACTCTGCCTGATCAAATGAATAAGTCACGTCTTATAATATGAGGTTTCAATTAATGTATATGGTGACTACGATTTTCTCTGGACTGAATAAAGTGTCCAATCTTTGTGCTTATCTAGAGGAAATCTATTGTCCTCTTTGAGAAGGTGAAATGTAACTTCCCCAAAAAATTACTTTGACACTTTAAGTCACGTTAAACTTCTTTTGTCGGGCATCTTTTAAGAGTCATCGATAGGAGAATAAGCACCGTGGGCCAATAAAAAGTCACAGTTAAGAAAATAGGTTTCACTGGCTAATAAAAATCCACAGTTTTGAGAATAAGAGTAATGGGCTAATGAAAAGTCACAGTTATGAGAATAAGTATCGTTGGCTAATAAAAAGTCACAGTTAAGAGAATAGGTTTCACTGGTTAATAAAAAGTCACAGTTGTGAGAATAGGAGTAATTGGCTAATAAAAAGTCTCCGTTGTAAAAATAAGTGTCGTTGGCAAATAAAAAGTCACAGCTAAGAGAATAGCTTACACTGATTAACAAAAAGTCACAGTTATGAGGATAAGAGTAATGGGCAAATAAAAAGTCACAGTAATGCGAATAAGTGTCGTGAGCAAAAAACGTCACATTTAAGAGAATAGGTTTAACTGGCTAATAAAAAGTCACAGTTATGAGAATAAGTGTCGTATGCTAATAAAAAGTCACTGACTTGAGAATAAGTGTCATGGGCGATAAAAGAAGTTAACCTTATGAGAATGTGTCGTGAGCTAATAAAATATTACAGATATGAGAATAAGAGTTGTGGGCTTATAAAAAGTCACTGTTATAAGAATAAGTGTCGTGGGCTAATAAAAAAGATTTAGTAATGAGAATAAGTGTAGAACGCTAATTAAAAGTCACGGTTGGAAGAATAAGAGTCATGGGTTAATGAAGAAGTCACATTTATGACAATAGGCTATGGATAATAAGAAAGTACTTAGCCTAAATTAGGTTTAAAAAGATGTCCACTTCTGATGTGAAAAAAAGCGAATAATTTTTATATCTATCTAAATTAGTTCATTGCGCCTTTTTTCTCCCTCTTTTATCTTCCACTCTCTTTCCATCTCTCTTTATCTCTATATCTCTGTCAGCTTTTTACACTTTATTCTTATCTGTAAGATCGCATTTATCACATACACACAGACTCGCACACTTTTCTCTCTCTCCGTTACTCATACACACGCCCATACATACACCCATTCAGACAGACTCTCTCTCTCTCTCTCTCTCTCTCTCTCTCTCTCTCTCTCTCTCAACTCTTTGTGTTCATATCCTTTAATCAATCAATACGTTTCTTCTTGGTGTTTCCTCTTCTCAAATTAACGAAATTCATATCTTCAACCAAATATACAAAAGCCGATTCAAAGACCGGATATCCCAAATCATTGTAATTGTTTTGTAGTCGGCTCGTCTCTTGACGTTTTTCTTCGGTCTAAGGTCGATCCTTTTCTTCACTTCGCAGTTCCATCTTTTTCACTGCCCCCTACTGTTCTATTTTCTTTAATAACTCTTTTGTTATTTCTCTGTGAAGAAGTCTCTTTACTTGTATGTACACCCCTTTTATTCATTTTAGACGTCTTCTTTTACATAAGCGGTTCCAGCAAGCGGTACCAAGGGCACCCTAAGATATTGATGGAGATTACCTCGAGACAATTTTTGCTAATCTGCCAGCAAGCGGTACCAAGGGCACCCTAAGATATTGATGGAGATTACCTCGAGACAATTTTTGCTAATCTGGTGTCTTCAATGACACTCAGCTAACAAACTGCTATGGACTAGCCTATCGTACCTTTTCTGTAAGTAGTTGAACTAGTCCATATCTACCTGTTTAATGCTGTTTAGAGCAGCGGGGAAAAGACACACGAAGACATTTACATGAACCGTCTATGTAATACAAATTCTTAGCACTCTGCTTCAAACTACTCATTCATATGTACTAGTATACTGAAACATTCTAGTTTCCGGAAATGTACTCAAACCCTATGTTAAAATTCAATTTCTACTTTTTTGAATTCGTAATAACACGACATTAAATTTTCAAGTGAAATCCTTACTTTCAACTAATATCATGGGTCTCTACACGTTAATCACACTGAGTTGATATCAATTAGGCACAACAGTTTTGAGTTCAATATTTTCAAGATCATTTACTCTTACAGCCAAATTGAAAATTCAAGCAATTTAATTTACAACAGTATTAAAATTTTGCCGCTTCATTTTGAAAAAATAAAAAGTAGTTTATTGAAATTTAAAAATAAGAAATGATGAAATTTAAATATAAAAAAATATATAACTGATAAAATGATAAAAAAAAAATTGTCAAAATAAAAATCTAAAACAAATAGAAAAACAAAAAACTTATGAAAAATGAATACAAGAAATAATTTAAAAATAAAACATAAAAATAAAAAGAATAAGATTTCAAAAATAATTGTCAAAATATAATTTTAAGAAATTAACAAAAATTCTAATAAAAGAAATCAAATATAAAGATAATAAAAGAAATTAATGAAATTTAAAGAAAGAAAAATAAAATAAAATAATAAAGTTTCAACATATGATTATTAAAAAACTAAAGATAAAAGATAATAAAATAAAAATACTGTTTTTAAAAGAACGTCAAAATAAAATCTAAAAATAAAACAATGAAATAATAAAACCTAAGTACTATGAAAATCAAAAATAATTTTCAAAATAAAATTTTAGAAATTTAAATCTAATAATGAAAAATGATAAAATTTATAAATGAAATTATAGAATACATAAAATAAAGATCGTCAAAATAAGTTTCTAAATTAGTAAAACTGAAATATCAAATATATTTAAAATTGAATAAAAAGATGACAAAATAAGATTAATAGAATAAAGAACTGTCAAAAAAAATTTTTTAATTAGAAAATTTAAATATGAAAAATAATTAAATAAAACAAATTAAAAATGTTTCAAATCAGAATTTAAAAATAATCGACTTTTTTCGTATGGGCACACATAAAACCCAAGTCCCCTTCGAATAAATCTCCTCCGACTGCAATGCACTTACTGTGCCGTTCCAACAACTTCTGGAAGGCCCCATCGAAGTCCTCTTGTGTGAGCGTGTTAATGACCTTCGTCACAGCCGCTTTCATCTCCTCAATTGTCTCATAATGACAGCCTCTGAGCTTAGAGAATAAGCAAAAGTCACGGGGAGCAAGGTCTGGACTATAGGGAGGCTGAGGAACTGTGTTGATGCCCAGCTTGGTCAAATAGATGGAGTTGTGGACTGGAGCATTGTCCTGCTGGAAATGCCACTGACCCGATTTGAAGAGGGCTGGCCTCACCCTAGGAATCTCGATCTGAAATCCCTTAAACCTCAACATAGTAACCCAAACCCTAACCCTAACCCTTTGGCCAATCAACTCTGGTGTATTGACTTCCTTACTCCTCCCACACCTCTCATAATCTCTCACAGACTCCCTGCTTTCCTTGAATCTCTTATGCCACTCAAAAACTGATGCTCGATTCATGCAAGATGCTCCAAAAGCAATCTGAAGCATTCCATACGTTTCTGTGGCATTTTTTCCAAGTTTAAAACAGAATTTGATTGCATATTGTTCTTCTAAAGTGTCCTGACGTCCAGATTGCATTTTTGAAATTCACCAGCTGCGACAATCAGGCGTTAGTAGGGTGTATTCCAATTGCTGCTGTAGCTGTTCATTTGAACCTGAAATCCTAAAAATTGCTCAGTCATCTCATAAGATGTATCGCAATGACATACTGAATTTTCAAGAGTCTACGACAATTCTAAATGCTTGTACAAAAAAGTCTGGAAACTTATCGTATACACCTCGTATATATACATTGAATATATATATGATTTGTAAACGTATTTTTTATAACATTTTTAAACGGGCCAAACGTGATTCTTTTGCACAGAGTTAAGCATTCTAATTGCCATTGCTCCCGGGTCGCTTTTGGCTCAGAGTGGTAGCACCTGATAAGGTCCTCTCTATGGATCAAATATAATTGTTTTACATTTAAACCAAGTACAAAAAGATATTATGCTAAATTGAATTGTTATAAATAGAACTGTTTTATCATTTAACTGTGTGTAAATAAATGAATGATGTTTAATTGAATTGTTAGTTTTACATAGCAATACTAGGAACCAATTAACAAATAGCTAAAAGAGTGAGCTTAGGACCGTTTAAAATTGTTATCGACAAAATGTGTTGGCAAATCATATATTTCATTTATATGTATAAAGAGGATTTGGTTGTTGGTTGTTGGGGTTTTATGGCATATCAACTTTTGTAGGTTATTTAACACCAAATCCATTTTCATGAAAATAGTTATATTTTTAAAAAAATTCAGTTTATCATGTGTACACAGTTTAATTATCAGAAACGTTTCTATTTCAAGCTATTCAATTTAGTCAAACAGTTCTAAATTAGCTAATTCAGATTTTGTTTACACACAGTTAAATGTCAAAACAGTTCTATATTAAATAATTCAGTTTAGTGTAAGTAGAGTTTTAAAGTCAAAAACAGTTCCATTTCAAACAATTCAGTTTACCGTAAGCACGCAGTTTAAATATAAGTACACACTTTACTTGTCAAAAATATTTCTATTTCAAGCTATTCAGTTTAGTTAAACAGTTCTAATTCAAACAATTCAGTTTAGCATAAGTATGCAGTTAATTCTATTTGACCCATAGATAGGACCCTATTAGGTGCCACCTTTTCGGGCCCGAATGGGCCTGGGAGCAATGGCAATGAAGGGATGCTCTGCATTCCCCAAAGCTCCAGCATCACTGGAACCTCACCATCATATTGTTTTGTGTCATATCCAGGACACTGCAGAGAGGCAATTGGTGTATTCTACAACCCCAGCCAACAGGGCAAAGGGGATTTGGCGTGAAATACCCACCAATGGTTGATGTCATAAAACCCAACCAAACTAAATTATATATATTTAATATATATGTATAAAGAAGATTTGGCATTAAATAACCTACAATAGTCGATATGCCATAAAACTAAACTTAACTAAACCTACTCGTTTTATTCGTGCTCAAGCAATTCATCTAAAAACAAAAATATTTGCTGACAAACTATTCGCGCACAAATAACACTCATACACACATATATACACGCATATATATATATATTTAAAGATTTGGCATTAAATAAACTAAAAGGGTTGATATGCCATTAAGCATCAACCAAATAACCAAACATCCGTCAAACTCTTCACATGTACAAAAATATTATTTGACTTTAAATAACCAACCAGACATACCGGACACTGCTGGAGAAGCAAAGACGAGACCGTAAGTGATGTGCTTCTGTGGACCGCCGCATATGGCCCATCAAAAGCAGGACGACCAGCTCGAACATTCATACAGTAGCTATGTGATGATACGGGATGTAACCCCGATGACCTGCCGAAGGCGATGAATGATAGGGAGACGTGGAGAGAGAGGGTCAGGGATATCCGTGCTAGCCGCACGTCATGATGATGATGATGAAATAACCAATAACGGTTGATTTAAAAAATAGCAAATCAACCATTTACTTGAAAGTTCAGGGGAAAGAAAGGCAACCTTCTAAGGGCAAAATAACTAAGGTGAATCAACTGATACGAGATATCTCATGGCACAGACAGCGGAATAAGAACAATCATCCCCGAGGATTAAATGAGGGATTTGAAGCGAAATTCTCTGAAGATTACCTTCTTTAACAAAAGACATTGAGAAGAGGCATATGTAAATAGCGACCAATAGCTTCAGGAAACATCACCCTAAAAGAGGACAATAATCCAATACTTGTTAATAACCACTATTTTTTAAGTATTACATCTTTTGGAAAGGGAGCCGGAGGGGTCTCTAGATGTTGATGTTGAACCGAAGAAAATGAGATGATCCTCTTCTAAGAAATTAACCACCGGGTTATCCACTGGGTGAATCTCTACTTCGTCTTATTTTCCTTACCAGTGAGGCATCACTTTAATAAATAAGTCCGACCGCGCGTTTATTTTCGCCCATTTTCTTTCAACGTCGGCACTGGATGGTGGCTATTGTTTATGTTTCGTTGGTTTTGCCGGCTTTTATTTACTGGCCTCCCTAATACACAGATGTCATCAAACAAAGACAGCCAATTCGCTCACTTTTATTTATCTGTTGTTCCCGTAAATAATATCCAAGCCTCATTCCCAATCCTTACTTAAAAGACCACACGCATGCGCTTCCAGAGACGAACACGCAGCTATTAAATAACGACACTTGGGTGATCTACGTCGAACTGCAACGCGCATGTACAAATTCTGTGGTGAATATTGACCAATGGGCAAGCAGGAAAAACTGCTGAACATTTCAATCCGCTTGCATCTTCAATTTGTGGTTATGCATCGCTTGCACTGATATTGTTTATTTAGTGTTTTTTGTCTTTTGTGTGTGCGTGGGGGGTGTTTTAAACTATTTCTTTTTTTTTCTAACGTGTCGTAACAATAGTTGGTTAAAAAATTGATTTGAATTTTCGACTAAGTTAAATAAGAAAGGAATATATATATATATATATATATATATATATATATGCAAAGAATGACAGTGATAAACACACTTATACAGACGCATCATCTGATATCAATTTATTGACGGCAAGATAAAAAAAGACACGGTGAACATCCTCTAAGTTTGCTAATTCTAAAGGGATAGATATATAGATAGATAAATGTGGATGCACACACACACACACACACACACACACACACGGAGGTGCCCGTGGTGTAATGGTTATCGTCGTAGAAAATGAACACGTCGACACGAGTTCAAATCCAGGACGAGACTGATTGCATTTCACATAGCACTAATACCCTTGGGAAAGGTATGAATCCTATTATTTTCCCTCCAGCTATGGGTAAATAGTCGGGCTGACTGGGTTCTTCAGCCTTGGTGAGGCAACTAGTCTAGGAGAAGGAAAACTCTGAATTCAAACCTGTTAAACTCCGCTAAAAAATTGACCTTGTGTCATATCCTGCCCGAGTGGAGGGGTTGGTAAATACACACACACACACACACACATATATATATATATACATATATCCGATGGTTATTCCATAAATTTGCCCTGCTTCTCTGCAGAGAGGTAAGACCCCCACCAATGAGTGTCCTGTATATGACACTAAACAATATGATAGTGAGGTTCCACTTATTCTGGGACTTTGGGAAATGCAGAGTACCCCTTTATTGCCATCGCTCCCAGGTCCAGTCTGGCCAGGAGTGGTAGCACCTATGGGTCAAATAGAACTAAACCGTCGTTTCTTGACTTTCTGGTGAGGTTCAAGTGATGCTGGAGTTTTGGAGGATGCGGAACACCCCTTCTTTGCCATTGCTCCCAGGTCCACTCTGGCCCGGGATGGTAGCACCTGATAGGGCCCTACCAATGGGTTTGAGCCAAACGGAATTGTTTGAATTAGAACTGTTTGACTAAACTGAATAGCTTGAAAGAGAAATGTTTTTGACAAATAAACTGTACTTACATTTAAACTGCGTGCTTATGCTAAACTGAATTGTTTGAAATGAAACTGTTTTTGACATTGAAACTCTATTTTCACTAAACTGAATTGTTTAATATATATCTGTTATGACATTTAACTGTGTGTAAACAAAATCTATACTTATACTAAACTGAATTAGCTGAATTCGAAATGTTTTTGATAAACAGTGTACTCATGCTAAACTGAATTGTTTGAAATATGCCTCTGATGTTGTGAGACATTATGAAAAAATAAAAGATAATACTTTCGAAAATAAAAGATAATACTTTTCCGATAATAGAGTCCAGGTTCTTGTTCGTCTCCGACGAAAAATCATTGTCGGTGGTGGTGACTATGTATCCGACGGGATTATTATGCTTTCCAAACCTGTTTTTATTATCTGTGGAAATAAATTGGAGGGGGGGGGGGGCGTTTCTCACTGAGCGTCGTCTGTAATAAGTTTTAAGATATACTTTACTGGCACGATGTTTGTGCCGTGTAGGTGATTTAAAGTTGATCGTCACGACTCTGGGGTAGGGGGGTCTTCCCCCTCCTCACCCAGGCTCTACCTACTTAGCAGAGTTGAGTTTATTGCAAAGGGTACCTAAAGGGGATGGCAGAGAAGACTAAGTATTTTTAATATTCTGGTGACGGCCACGCACAAGTTTCGATTCGTGATAGCCCCACTCCTTACCCTAAAAAGATCTTGTCTCATATCCTACTTGCTGGGAAGTCGGATAAATCCCTACTATTTTTTTTACTTTATCAGGCATAGTTGACGGAGATTGGTTGCAAAACCTACCGGTCACCAATCTAAATACTGTCACGATTCAATCAGAAATTGATTTTCCACTTAGCTGACCAAAGTACAATCCCAGGCCAAATCATGGTAAGAGTGAATCAAGCCCTTACCTCTTCGTGTTCCAAAAATCAGTTGAATATCGCCGTCCCCATAATACAGACGCAACTGATATTGTATTTTGATCTTAGCCAATAATCTAAGAAGCGGTATTTTTAGTTCCTTATTAAGTCAAAAATTTACTTTAGTTCTTTTTTAATGCGGATGCAATATAGGACATAATCTTCCCGCGGATGTAGATTTAAAATTGGCTAAATTTCCGTCAGCATTCTCCTAATAGAGCATCTCAGGCAAAGGGAAATATACATACCCTTACTCCTTTTAGGAAAGAGGGGAGGTGCTACCAAGGAGAATATAGCCCCTTTTGAAGCAAGCGCATATGCCTCATTTTGGTATTTGCCAAAAGGCCAAGAAGCGATGACAAAAGCACAGAAACTCTGCCCTTATACAAACTTGTCCAGTCGATGGGACCGGAAATACACCAACTGCATTCCTTGCATAGGGCTAAGACCACAACCCAACATTGTCAAATAGGCCTCTGAAATTAATAGATCATTTCACATAACTCGGTAGTAATATCGAATCTACTGAAAGCCTTGTCAACATGCACATCAGAAAGGCATGGTCTGCTAAGACTGACCGCTAAAACGGTAGGAGAATGAAGGTCAAAGCTACCCGCACTCCATGACCTGTAATCTGTTGGACAAAGAAAGAAATCCAGGTCACTCGAATATTATAACCAGATGGAATGGTGGGAGAAGGAAAAAGTAAAATGATTGGCCCAGAGACCCTTAGACCAAAAAACGCCATTTTATCCTCAGAGAAAATTTGGGAAAGAAAGTTTAGTTCTGGAGAGACATTGGCGAGAGATAGACGCCTATTTAGTCAACTCTGGAAAAATCTCCTGTAAAAAGAGTAGAACAGAATCTTTGGACAGAAGTCAGCAGAAAGGCGCTGATTCAGCCGATTCTGGGAATGCACAAGGATGTTGACTGCTATTTTCAACAAATCCTGGAAGAAACACGCAAAAAAAAACAGCAGTTGTATAGACACTTATGACCTATCTCACAAACCATTCAGGTAAGATGAACAAAACAAGTTTGGCCTTACTGGTAAAGTAGTGACGATCTCATAAATGAAGTTTTCCAGTGAAACCCGACACAGTATTGGCCAATTAGCAATGGCTTATATCTATCAGCTCTGTGCGGGCACTGAATATCGGCTAAAAGACCTACCAGCGATGGATGGCGTGAGACAATCAAGGGTATCTGTGCTAGCAGTATACCGATATATATATATATATATATATATATATATATATATATATATATGTAAATGATAATAATAAATATAAATGTATGTGTTAGATTTGTATATTTAATGCCATGGAAGCTTGTCTATGACCTACGCAATATGTTATTAACACAATACAAATTATCATAATAATCTAACTCAAATCTCAGCCCAACATAAAATACGAATATTGTACAATATTCCATAGTATATTGCAATACAACATATCCGTCCACCATGATATTTACTGTGATTCTGGCCTACCGTACTACACTCGCCTATTTACGCTTACAAATCATTCGTTTATTTAATTTTCTTCGAAATGTAATGATGATTTTTTGTTCCTTAGTTATAATTACCTTCACATATAGAAATAAAAAAAGAATTTTTTTCTCGCATCAACTGTAACAAAATTTGCTACAACTGTATTAACCTATCTGGTAAACAACTTCAAGTTAAATTGCGCAGCGCATGCATCTTCACATAAACATACCCTAAACATCACTTATACATCCACACAAAATAATACACAACTATAACCCCCCCAAACACAAACATACACACACACATACACACGCAAGCAAACATAAAGATTTCTACACAATCCCATAGATTGTTGACTGTATTTTCCGATTTTTTCGATTTATCAATTTCCTTTCGTTATCTGCCTGTTAATTGTTCTTTGAAAAACTTTATGAAACCAAAGGTTGCAGACAAACTTTCATTGCATTAAATATATAAATGACGGCAACTACACAAGAATGCTGCGAGCATAATTGAACAAGTCCTGGGGGCAACACCCGACAAAGAAGCAGCTATACAGCCACCAATCACCCATCACGAAAACTATCAAAATTAGACGAACCAGACATGTGGGACACTGCTGGAGAAGTAGGGACGAGCTCACATGTGATGTACTCTTGTGGAACCCTTCACATGGCCGAGCAAAAGCAGGGCTACTATTTCGAACTTACATACAGCAGCTCTGTGTAGATACGTGATGAGGCCCTGAGGACCTACCAGAAGCGATGAACGATAGGGAGGAGTGGCGAGGGAGGGTCTGGGATAGCTGTGCTGATGGCGTGACATGATGATGATGATAATATAATAGCTCTATCTCAGATATTGAGCACTCTTCAAATGATATCGCACTTGGTTCGCCACAAAACCACAAAGTGAATTAGCGACAAACAATACTGTTACAATATATATATATATATATATATATATATATATATATATATATATATATATATATATATATATATACTTTTGAAAATGTTCGGTTGAAGAAGAGGAAAGATAACAATTTTAACAGTAACATGCATATATATATATATACGAGGTGGATCCAATAGGTTTCCAGACTTTTTTGTACAGGCATTTTGTCGTAGACTCTTGAAAATGCAGTATGTTATTGCTATATATCTTATGTAATGACTGACCAATTTTTATGATTTCAGGCTCAAATGAACAGCTACAGAAGGAATTGGAATTCACCCTACTAATGCCTGATTGTCTCAGCTGGTGAATTTCAAAAATGCAATCTAGACGTCAGGACATTTTAGAAGAACGATATGCAATAAAATTCTATTTCAAACTTGGAAAAGAATGTCACAGAAACATATGGAATGCTTCAGACTGCTTTTGGAGCATTTTGCATGAATCGAGCATGAGTTTTTGAGTGGCATAAGAGATTCAAGGAAGGCTGGGAGTTTGGGAGGGATGATGAGATTCCATTGAAAGAGGCCAGCACTCTTCAAATCGGGTCAGTGTTATTTCCACCAGGACAATGCTCCAGTCCACAACTCCCTCCTTGTCACAGAATATTTGACCAAGATGGGCATCAAGGCAATTCTTCACCCTCCCTATAGTCCAGACTTTGCTCCCTGTGACATTTGCTTATTCCCTAAGCTCAGAGGCTGTCGTTATGAGACAATTGAGGAGATGGAAGAGGCTATGACGAAGGTCATTGACACGCTCCCAGAAGAGGACTTCCTTGGGGACTTCCAGAAGTTGTTGGAACGGTATATTGCATCCAGAGGAGATTACTTCAAAGGGGACTAGAGTTTCATGTGTGTACGAAAAATGTCTGGAAACTTATTAAATGATCCTCGTATATATATATATATATATACTTTTGAAAATGTTCGGTTGAAGAAGAGGAAAGATAATTTTAACAGCAACATGCATATATATATATATATATATATATATATGTGTGTGTGTGTGTATGTGTGTGTGTGTGTGTGTGTGTGTGTGCGTGTGTATGTGAAGAATGAAGACAGAGAGTAAAAGACTTTGCAATTGATTGTATCAAATAAGTCATGTGACCGTTTAAAATCGGAAAACTAATATTGCTGAAAATGCTGCCAATATTTTTTCATTACTTTTAATGACTTTTTATCTCCGTTTTGTGAAATTTTTCTTACGAAACCGAGAAATAAATAATTCACGAACACACGTGTTATTGCATGTTTAAAAGCTCCTTTCTTCGAACACACCCTGTAGAGAGAGAGAGAGAGAAAGAAAGAGAAAGAGAGAAAGAGAGAGAGAAAGGGAGAGGTGGGGAAAAGTGTGAAAAGGAGAAAGAGAGAAAAGGCCGCTCTCATCCTTATTCGTTCGCCCTAAAACATAAACATCTACAACCACGTATTATCATCCTTCATCCAACATAAATTCCTATTCCTTTTATATCAGGAACAAAAGCGCCCGGTAACCCGTTCAGAATTACTCGTCGTAAATTAATTTCTCTGCCGTACGTGAGGTTCTTCGACTCTATTGGAAACGGTTCCCACGTGAGATTCGACGCGTTTGTGGACAGGATTTTTCCAGAAAATATATTGCGTCGAAAAGACTTTACGATGTTGAAGACTCACTATATTCTCCAATTCATTCACCCTGCACCCCCTCCCCCTCTCTCTCTCTCTTTCTCAACCCGTCTCTTCATCTGCTACTACCCAACCGAGCTTAGTCATTCTGAGGAAAAGTGGGCAAAATACCGATAAAGGGGAGACTATGCGTTGCCTTTTCAAAAGAGAAAAAAGAATTCGGAAGCAACATTGGTAAAAGACCCTGTAAACAATGCCAGAGTGTATATTTTCTTTTTTCATACCTGTGGTAAAGAGCGATTTTCACTGGAGAACAAGCGGCAGCAAATCGTAAAACATCCATCTCCTCAGGAATAATATTCGGTCACAGGATAAACTCAGATGACATCCTTGTTTAGCTCATAACAAAAAACTGCGTCTACTGGAGAGGTTCCAGTTCTGTAGCTCTAGTAAGTGTGATTTTCCCCTTCCTTATCAGTACTCCCAGGTCCATTCTGATCCGGAGTTCATGTTTTCTAACAAAGATGGTGATGTACATTTTTGTTTTTTTAAGTAGAGGAATTATATTGTGTATTAAATTACTGTGAGGGTTTTCTGGTCATGGTAATTCAATTCACAATATAATTCCTCTACATAAAAAAAGAAAAATGTACATCTATAGCCTTGACCTTTGAGGTCATAATAATTAGGCGGATGCATGTTTCTAATCCTCTTGGGAAGACATGGTCCTGGAGGTGACCGTGTCCTCTGGAAAGAGTACGGATGTAACTTGCAAGACACGGTCAGGTTGATTGGTCGCGCAATTACCATGACAAGTGGATTTGGCGTCACTTGTGTGCGATATGAACTCGTGGCTAAGTTGTAGAGTTTCGGCTCTGCAATCTGTGTTCGCTGGTTCGATCTCCAGTGGGGAAGATCACGTTATACACTGCTGATGAGACCAGATAAAGACGAAACAGCAGTGTATTTGATATGTCATCAAATAGCAAGCTTCTGAAATTACTAGACTAGTTCACACTCCTCGGTAGTAATATCTCATCTACTGAATATGATGTTAACATACGCTTACGTAAAGCATGGGCTGCTATTGATTGGTTAATGACCGTATGGATATTTCTCTGTGACGGTGTCCGTAATATTGTATGTTTGCACCACCAGGGCTCTAATGAAACGCATGAGGGAAAAAACTAAATGGAACCTATGCAAAACAATGCATGTTTTGAACAAAACAGCAGCTATACAGCCTCTTACCTCTCATCTCACAAAATATCCAAGAGAGCAAGACATGTTGGGCACTGTAGAAGAAGTAAGTATTTACATTTATTAGCTCTGTGCGGACATTGGCTCTCGTTTAGAGGACTTAAAAAGAACGATGGCCGATAGGGACGGATGATGAGAGAGAGAGAGAGAGAGAGAGAGAGAAGGAAATCCATGCTGTCAGCACGCCTTGATGATAAGGATGATGATGATGATTGGTGTCTTCGTTGCATGGCAGGGTAACAGTTATCTCCGTAGGAAGTGAAATCGATCAACCGATTTTAGTTCCAGGGTGAGGCTGTAAGCGTTTCACTTTGCCCTGGGAGAAGGTATGGATCCACCAGTTCCTCTTATCACCTATGGGTAAATTATAAAGCAAACTTGATTCTTTTGCCTAGGTTAGGCTAACTGTCTAAGAGAAAGAAAATCCAGTACATCTAAGAGTTTTTGCTCAAAAACTGACCTTTTGTCACATCTTTATTATGAAGTAAGAGTGGGATAATTTCACACTTTCATTATTTTGTTATTTGTCTTACAAAGTGTGGATATTTACACTTAATCTGACTGCCATCTGCTGCAGTCATAACAGACGCAGCCTGAGAAAAAAAAATTTCCTGTTGAAGATATCGAGTCTAGTCTTCAGGTTTGAGTTTAAAAATCCAATTGAGAAGTTTAGAGATATTTCATTTTTTATTTATCAAGGGTAGATTTTTAATTGTTTATATATTAATAGTCATCATCGAATGCAGGTCATAGGAATCTTCCAAATGGAACACTTTCTCCAAAAAATCTAGCCCTGTCGGCTGGGCTTGTAGAATACGCCGAATACATCTCAGCAGAGATGGTATGATCCCCTCCGACTAGTGTCCAGGATAAGACACAAAACCATCTGATAGTGAGAGTACAACCCTGGAGCTTTTGGGAAATGTGGAATACTCCTTCACTCTGACCCGAAGTAGTAGTAGTAGTATCTGTTAGGGTCCCATCTATGGGTCGAATAAAACTGTCTAATCATTTACCCTACAGGAAACCACTTAACTGTATGCAACCAAATGTTTCATATTAGATTAAGTTATTAGAATTTCTTAGAAATACTTGAAACCATTTAACTGTGTGCAACGAAATTTTTAATATCAAATCAAATTATTAGAATTAGATTGTAATGCTTGAAAGCATTTGTGGGAATAATCATATATGATATATGAATAAATAGGATTTGGCATTAAATAGCCATCAAGGGTTGATATGCCATAAAACCAAATAACATAACGTAATCGAATAATTCTTCTTCTTCTTCTTCTTCTTCTTCTTCTTCTTCTTCTTCTTCTTCTTCTTCATGCCATGTGAATGCTCACATCAGCAGTAACTAGGGGCCTTCTTTGAGATCTGAGACAGCAAGTCTCTTCAGCTCCCGAGTCAACTTGTTGACGGGGCTTAGAATAAGCAGACTATTTCCCACTGCAAATGGTTTGTGAGATGGGGGGTAAGCGAACGTGCAGCTGCTGTTTTGTAGAATGTTGCTTCCAGGATTTTTCAAAACAGCATGTAACCTTCTTGTGTTGTTCCCATCTGATTGGTATGACAGTAAACTGGATTCGGTGGTGCGGTTCCAGTTCTGGAGCTCTGGGAAGAGGAGAATGCTCCTTCATTACCATTACTTCCAGGTCTACCCTGTTGTACCAGTTAGAGTTTTATCGATTAGTCAAATCGATTTGTTTGCAAATCATTTGTTGTTGACAGGAATACTTGATACTGTATAACCACGAAATTTATTAGTATTATTCTTTATTTGTTTGTTTTTATGGCATATCAACTTTTGTAGGTTATTTAATGCCAAATACATTTTTATACAAATTAACAGTTCTATTTCAAACAATTCGATTTAGCATTAGTGCGCAGTTTAAATGAAGTACCCAGTTTGAATGTCAAAACAGTTCTATTTCAAACAACTCAGTTAAGCATAAGTACACAGTTTAGTTCTATTTGACCTATTGATAGGACCCTATCAGTTGCTACCACTCTGGGCCAGAGTGGACCTTAGAGCGATAGCAATAAAGAGGTACTCCCCATTCCCCAAAGATCCAGCATTACTGGAAACTTACCATCAGATTGTTTAGTGTCATATACAGGACACTCATTGTGGGGGTCTTACCTCTCTGTATTAATAGGAATATTTGATATCATATAACCGTGTGCAACCCCCACCCCACAATTTTTTTAAATAACTACACAAAAAGGTAGATATAAACGCATAATATATGCATTTTCCTTACCACTTGGCATAGAATAACCCGATGTGGTTAAAAAAAATCAGTCAATTAGCTCTTCTCAATATTCAAGCCGATCTTAATTATAAAGGTTTTGCGAGTCTCAATCTCTAGTTCTTCTGGTCTCTTGTCCAAGTTTTTTTTTTTTATTGTTCCAAGGGCTCCAATTATTATTGGTATTACTGTCAGGTTTACAGTCCGCTGTTGCTTGAGATTCCTAGCAAGGTCAAGCTATTCATCTAGTTTTTCACTTCTTCATCTTTTTATTTTACTCCCTGTGAGTTTTTCATACCAGTTTTAACTGATGGGTTGTCACTGAAATCAAGGTGACATCAGATCTTCAGGACTTTTCTCAGCATCATAAATAATGCTGTGATCAAGATTCTTTCGATTTTTCCGCTGATCTCCGGTTCCCTTATCTTTTCAAGGGTTTTGAGGACTGTTCCAAGGTCTCCAACTATTACTGGTATCACCGTCACCCTCACAGCTCTTTTTTCAGCTCTCTGGCATTTATACAAGTATTTTAGTTTTTCAGTTTCTTGGATTTTCATTCTGAGGTCTGCAGCGACGACAAAATTCAGTTGATAACAAATTCTTTTCTTCTAGATATGGTTTTCTTGGCAGGATTTGTTGCTTCTTTTTCACGAGTTTGTATAACTAAATTCCTGAAGATTTTTTTATTTTCCTCCACTTTTTTTTAAATTTACGTCCAGTTTTACAAATATGTTGTTATTTTTATCACATAGAATATTCTGACTATTGTCTTCATCTTTATTGTTTCGGCTGATATGTTCTTCGGCCTTCTTCAAGCGTTTCATGCCTTCACAAAACCTCGAACTGAATTTCTCATCTTCACAGGAAGTCATTTTTTCCCATTCAATTTCAATTAATAAAGCCGTAGTTTGGATGTTTTTCATTTGTCCTCTTATTTCCAAGTCTTCAAGTCCCTTTACCAATCGTTTAAGGATTGTTCCAAGCGCACCATTTACAATTTGTAACACCGACACCTCCATGTCCCATATTTTTTAGTTCTCAAACAAGGTCTTGGTACTTATTTCTCTTCTTCGAACAAAGATTTATATCTGCTGCCTTACAGTTTCTTTTAAGGCAGCAGATATAAATCTTTATTTCTTCAACAAATATGTACTTAATCGATCATTTTATATTTTGTTTGTTGACTGATACGTCTAATTCGAGGTCACTATTCGCCAGAAGCTTCCGCTAATTTGATTTAGATATTGTTATTGCTATTATATCGAATCTCGTCAAATTTATTGCCGCTACTGGCATTTTTATTTCAAGCATGTTAAGTATTATTATATTTAGGTCCTATTCGACAATGACTGGTCTTTGGGTTGATTTGTTTTCAAGGTGAAACCCTTTACAACCGATGTTAACTACATTTAGTCAGAAATATTGATCCGGGTCACATCTTGATACGCCGGCCAGTGTTGATGTGTGGCTTAAGAAATCAGTTTTGAGTTCTTATTATATAAGAGAAATGGAATTTCTTCTTCTTCTTCTTCTTCTTCTTCTTCTTCTTCTTCTTCTTCTTCTCCTTCTTCTTTTTCTTCTTCTTCTTGTTAAATTATTTCATTCCTTTTGTATTTCTACACCAGATCTAACTGGAGTCCAAGTGACAGCAAGTTTGTCTTGGTCCCCTGGACTCTTGTAAGTATTCTAACCAATTTTAGCTATGCTGTGGTCTCTATGTTTTCGGTACTTCCAGTAATATCTAATTTATCCTGTCTCTTCCAGATTCTTGTAGACTCTCCTAAGGAGCCTGGCTATGATTTTCATCCCTATCTTTTTCATGTTTCTCTGTTTTTCAGCTCTCAGGAAAGATCTTAGTTTTTCTTCTTTTTTTTTCTTCACCCCAATGTTCCATTTGCGCAGTGGCTAACATGCTGGACAGTAATTTCGCAGTAAACGAGTTCGAACTCCAGTCGTGCTATTATGTTCCATTTTAGACTAAAACCCGAGGGAAAATTATAGACACTCTTATCCTCCCATCAACTGGTTCAATATTGCCACTGCTGTTCTACTACAAGGATGGATTTAGCATTAAATAACCCACAAAGGTTGATATTCCATAAAACAAAAAAATCAAACTAAACCAATTTATGTATACTTAAAATTGATGGTTGACAGTGTTTCATTTGAAAATAAAATCTAAATGTTATTGTTTAATCAATAAACAGATTTTACATTTTTTCTTTTTTCTAATGTCATAAATGTCTAGAATTTTCCATGCACCATACGCGCTTATATCTTGAATGTATTGTACTTTTAGACTAATAGTATTAATTGTATCTTTTCTTTGTTTATACTGTTCAGTCGGCATTATGATGACTGTATCTTATGCAAAGGGGTAAGATCCCTCTACTCCAAGGGGTTGTCATGTGTGTGACACTAAACTGCATCTGATGACGAGGCTCCTGTTTCAGAGATCAGGGGAGTATAGATAGCACAAATGAAATGGCATATCAACCTTTATAGGTTATTTAACGCCAAATCCATTTTTATGTAATTAATCAGTTCTATTTCAAACAATTCAGTTTAGCATGAGTACACAGTTTAATTGTCAAAAACATTTCTTTTCAAACTATTCAAGCAGTTATATATAACAATTCAATTTAGTGTAAGTACAGTTTCAATGTCAAAAAACAGTTCTATCTGAAAGAATTTAGTTTAGCATGAGCCCGCAGTTTAAATTTAAGCACGGTTTGATTGTCAAAAATATTTCTATTTCAAGCTATTCAGTTTAATCAAACAATTCAGTTGAGCATAAATATGCCGTTAGTTCTATTTAACCCATAGATAGGGCCCTATCAGGTTCTACCACTCCGGGCCAGAGTGGACCTAGGAGCAATGGCAATAAAGAGGTACTCCGCATTCCCCAAAGCTCCTGCATCACTGGAACCTCACCATCAGATTGTTTAGTGTCATATCCAGGTTAATATTTGAGGTGGGGTCATACCCCTTTGCAGAGGTGCAGTCGGTGTATTTTACAGCCCCAGCCGACTGAGCAATCTTATTAATTGATAAGAGGACTTATCTTTTAGTCAGGATTTGGTAATTCATTTGTATTTCAATATCTCAGAGAATTTTAAGTGTCTTATTTTCAAGGACAGATTCTGATTTTATTTTAGTATTTGTCAGCATTGCCAACATTTAGTCTCTTGCACAATTTCCTTGGGATACCTTTCCAACCCAGTCCTATCTACATCTGTATTCCTTGCTGTATTCACTATTGGAATTAACTGTTTCATCCCACTCAACGTATAATCTACATTTGCTATTCTTCTGCGTATTATAAAGTTTGGATATAATTTGTTCTGATGGAATTGTTTTGTGCTTTTATTAAAAGAGATTCAGTTTCTATCTGCAGTTTTCCTCTACTTATGTTTTATTGGCATATCAATCACAAACGTTATACATATTCAAATACACATAAGTGGTGAATTCAATAAGTTTCCCGATTTTCTTTCTTTTTTTTTTTTTGTACAGGCATTTGATATTGTCGAAGACTCTTGAAAATTCAGTATCTTATTGCTATACATCTTATGAGATGACTGACCAATTTTATCATTTCAGGTTCAAATGAACAGCTCCTGCAGCAATTGGAATACACCGTACTAAACCCTGATTGTCGCAGCTGATGAATTTCAAAAATATAATCTGGACGTGAAGACACTTTAGAAGAACAATATGCAATAAAATTTTGTTTTAAGCTCGGAAAAAATGCCACAAAAACGTATGGAATGCTTCAGACTGCTTTTCGACCATCGTGCATGAATCGGTCATCAGTTTTTGAGTGGCATAAGAGAGGCGAGGAAGACAGGGAGTCTGTGAGGGACGATGAGAGGTGTGGGAGGAGTAAGGAAGTCAATACACCAGAGTTGATTGGCGAAAGGGTTATGGTTAGGGTTACTATGTTGAGGTTTTAAGGGAGTTCAGGAAGAGATTCCCAGGGAAGAGATCAGCACTCTTCAAATCGCGTCAGTGACATTTCCTCCAGGATAACACACCAGTCCACACTTCCATCCTTGTCACAGAATATTTGACCAAAATGGGCATCAACACAGTTCCTCAGCCTCCCTATAGTTTAGACCTTGTCCCTGTGACATTTGCTTATTCCCTAAGCTCAGAGGTTGTCGTTATGAGACAATTGAGGAGACGAAAGAGGCTGTGACGAAGGTCATTGACACGCTCACACAAGAGGACTTCGATGGGGCCTTCCAGAAGTTGTTGGAACGGTACAACAAGTGCATTGCAGCCAGAGGTGATTCCTTCGAAGGGGACTAGAGTTTCATGTATGTACTATCAATAAAAGTGCCCATACGAAAAAAGTCTGAATACTTATTTAATGATCCTTGTATATATATATATATATATATATATGATGATGATCATCATCATGTCGTGCCGCTAACATGGATATCACTGACCCTCTCTCGCCACTTCACCCTATCGTTCATCGCTTCCGGCAGGTCTTCGAGGCTACATCCCGCATCTTCACATAGCTGCTGTATGTATGTTCGAGCTGGTCGTCCTGCTTTTGCTCGGCCATACGTGGGGACTTCGATGAGGCCTTCCAGAAGTTGTTGGAATAGTACAACAAGTGCATTGCAGTCTGAGGAGATTACTTCGAAGGGGACTAGAGTTTCATGTATGTACTATCAATAAAAATGCCTATGTGAAAAACGTCTGGAAACTTATCGTATGTGCCTCGTATACACACACACACACACACACACACATATATATATATATATATATATATATATATATATATTTGGCATTAATAATGTGGCTCTTTCCATGAGAGATATTGGGGAGTCTTAAAAATATTTATGCTCTGTCCAAATAGGTATCTTTTACCCCAATTCTGTCGTAGCTTAGCTAGATGGAGCTACCATAACACTTTGCTTTAGTTCACTTGCACCACACAGGTGATAGTTTAAAATGTTGGTGTTACTTCTGCATCCTGTATATGTGTGACTGACTTCTCTTCAAAAACTACAAGAATCAGATCTTCAGGTACTGCGTCTTACATAAAAATGTTTGGGAACATTCTGGAAATATTCGTGAGAAACGATTGTGTAAAATGAAAGTAACAATTTTTTGATAAATAAAAACGAAAAATTTTGCTTCAGAATATTTTTCGAACAACAAAACGTTTCTTCTTTATGATTTAAAATCACTTGAAATCCGTAAAAGAATCATTTTTTGGTCCTAAATTTTGAGCAATTAATTAAAAGAAAAACAGGAGAATATTATATTTTTTTTTTAACATAAAATACGAAAAGTTGTTTCCATTTTTCGTAAAATCTCGAAAGAAAAAGAGAGAAAAAGAAACCAGTGGGCCGTAAGGAAAAGTTTTAAAGGGGGAAAAAGAATGTTACTTCTTTTTTAATTACCGAAAGTCAACTAATTATTAAATTTTAATATTTTCAGAATTTATTGATTAATTAAGAAATTTTTAATAATCTATTTTTAAAGAACAGTTGATTAAAATATTTTTCATGTCTTGTTATCTTTTCAAAAATTTTATGAAACTTCAAAAACTAATTGTTTATTTAACAAAGTAAAAAATAAAAATTAAGAAATAAAAATTAAGAAATAAAAATTCTGGTGGAATTTGAAATAATTACCGGCCCATTGGCTTGATAGTTAGAGTGTTCACAAATAGTCCAGGAGACCGGGGTTCAATCCTAGCTAGAGGTATAACAAAGACAAAAAATTGTATTTGATGCCTCTTTGCTTAACACTCATCGTTAAAAGGTATGTATCAAGAGTAAGTGGAGCAATCCAGAGAAAGAAGTGGCACCCTTCTCTACACCTTGGTGTAGTAGCTATCAAAAAGGGAGCCTTCGGGGCGCTCTCGACCACGATCCGTCAACTTACTTATTCACATGTCTGAAGGATAAACCAGCGGGAATTTAAAATTGGTGATTTAGAAAAAAAAAAGTTAATCGAACCTCAGACAGATTAAAAGCTGCAAAAGAGATGGCCAAAATCACATTCGAGTCGATTCGGGTGACAGCATGGAAAATTCGAGCAATGAAAGAAACTTGATAGAATTATTGAAAGAGCATCGCAATAAGAACTTACAGTTTAAGTATGGTAATTGATTTTAACGGCATAACACCCTCTTTTTGCGGAGGTAGGGGTCATACACATCTACAAATTATACTGATTGCACATTTCAGGTTTAGATTTCGAACAAATACTGTCGAAATAACTTTAACTAGATTGGTTGGTTGGATTTAATGGCATATCAACCTCTATAGGTTTTTTAATGCCAGAGCCTTTTCTACACATATTATCTATATGATTTGTAAAAGCAAATGTTTAGGTTGGTGAGGGTTGGGTTTTATGGCAAATTGACCTCTTAAGGGTCATTGAGTGTTAAATTCTGATATGTATATGTGTGTATATATAAATTTCAAAGCTTTTTATTTGCATAAACTTGATGGTCGAAGGTGTTGGTAACAGTGTATATCTTTAATAGGAGGCCAAAAGTTTTTAAGAAGTTGATTATGTTTTTGAAACCAATTTTTTTTAATAGTTCCGTCATGTTGTTCGCCTTATAAAACTTTTTCCTGGTGTGGTTTAGTTTAACTAGAGAATATATTGTGAGTCCCGACACTTATAAGTCTAACATGTTTACTATTCTTGAAGTGGCTTACAGGGAATTACAATTGTCAGTACTAGACATGCTCTATATCACTATATACCAACATATCTTCAGCAAGCAAAAAGATTTCAACATTCTTCTTTTGTTCAACCAAGCCTGACTTAGTCAAAGAAAAAACAAAGAAAAAACCGCAACCAATCCCTCAAGTAATTTGTGTTATTTTTCGGACTGTTGTCCTCATCTTTATTGTTGTTAGTTGTATCAACGTTTCGGCCGCTGTATCCTCCAACCTTTTTCAGGTGTCCCTTGTTTATTCGGGTATGGAAATGATTCAACTTGAAAAACCATTTTTAAAATTTCAAAACTTCAAAAATGATTTCCCAGACTGTATCATTTCTATACCCAGATAAACAAGGGACATCCGAAGAAGACTGGAGGATACAGCGGCTGAAACGTTGTGTTACTACTAACAACAATAAGGATGAGGACAACATTTTGAAAAGTAACACACACACTATTCCATATCAAGTCTCATCTTAAAAATTCAGACAGATAACAATCCCTAGAGGTAATTTTTTTTCTTTTATCCCGTGTTTGTTTTCATGTTTTTTCCCTCATCAACTTCTTTGATTTATTCCTTACAACTCCTCTCAAGAGACGTGACCGAAAAAAGGGTCCTTTTTTAGAACTCAATATGTATGATCTATTCAAAGCTGTTTTTGAATATTTTCAAGTAGACATCCTATAATTCACAATATCCCCCTTTTTAAATCTTGTTAAACTTTAAGATCCTTTTCCAGAAAAATACCTAAAGCATGATAGTTCATGTTTTGCTAAAGGGTCTTTTGACTAAAATCTCCATTTTGCCTTCTCCAAACAAATTTCTCATCATTATCAAAATGTTCAACATTGTCTCGTCTAAATAAGGTGACATATTGCCAAAGAAATTGGCTAAAAGCAGCATTGATTACAATTGCACCTTTTTTAAGGAAATCAATAATGAAAGGTCCTTTCATGATCCAAAAAGCTGTCTGCATTACTTTTATTAACTGCTCAAGAACTTTTTCTCTACCAGAGAGTCAGTGTGCATCTTCTCCATGGACTGTCGTTTCGATAAGAGCGGCTTGAAATAATAAAGTTATCTATAAACATTTTTTTTTACTAAAAATTATTTTGTCTGTACACATCACAGATTCTTCCGGAAATTTCACCTGATTTGAACTTCTCCGCTATCAAAGATTTGGTAACAGACCTCTGTTCAATCATGCCGTACTCTGTTTGATTTGCCGCCATTTTGAATAGCCTCAAAAGAAGTCTGTTTACGAGATCAAAATAATGTTTGTTTTAAACTAATTAAAACAATGCCACGTTTATATTCAAGGAAAAAAATTCAGAAAAAAAATAATTATCCTGATTATTGAATGACTTTCTTTGATTATAACTCCCCGTTAAACGGTAGTTCTCTGAAACTAGTAAACATGTTTACCTACCCTGGAAGCAGAATCTCATCAACCGAGACAGATATCAATAAACGATTAGCAAAGGCATGGACTGCTATCGATAAGCTATCGGACATATGGTAGTCAGACCTAAACGATAAAATAAAACGCAGTTTTTTCTAGGCAGCGGTCGTGTCAATACTGCTATATGGATGCACTACATGGATGCTAACAAAACGTATGAAGAAAAACCTTGACAGCAAATACACAAGAATGCTGCGAGCAATACTAAACAAGTCCAGGAAGTAACACCCAACAAAACAGCAGCTATACGGCCACCTACAACCCATCACGAAAACTATCAAAATTAGACGAACCAGACATGCGGGACACAGCTAGAGAAGTAAGGACGAGCTCATAAGCGACATACTCCTGTGGACCTCTTCACATGGATAGGCAAAGGCAGGACGACCAACTAGAACCTATATACAACAGCTCTGTGCCGATACAGGGAGTAGCCTTGAAGACCAACTGGAAGCGATATACGATAGAGAAGGGTGGTGTGAGAGGGTCAGGGAGATCCGCGCAGGTAGCCCGACTTAATGATGATGATTGAATGACTCTCGTATATTCTTCCAGGATGATTTAGCCTTGTCAATGGGTTTGGTTTGATTTGGTTTGTTTTTATGGCATATCAACCGTTGTAGGTTATTTAAGGCCAAATCCTATATATATATATATATATACTTTGTGAACGCATCTTGAAGAAAAGATTTTTAAACGAGCCTGAGGACACTTTTGAGTACAGCTAAACAGTTTCCAGTATTTCTATTTGGTACCAATCATTTGTCAGCAGACTGCCACAGAACTTCAAGGATTGTTATAAAAGTCACAATTTAATATCCAACATTTGTTTACACACATAGTCCTTTGGTAAATCTTCTTTTAAATGAGTTTGTACTAATTTGTTTGCACACTAGTTTTGCAACTGCTTCAAAACGGTTAAATGGTTTCAATTCTTATTGCTATCTAACACTAATAATTCTATTCAATATTAATTATTGGTTTGCACTCAGTGATGTGGTTACAAATATCATTATTCAACACTTATTATTCGATTTAATATTTGTCAATCGTTTGCACAGAGTCAAATAAAATCTAAGTATTGCTAGGTATCACTAATAATTCAATGAAACATCACTCATCTGTTTACACACAGTTAACTGATCAAACAGTTCTATTTCAAACAATTTGATTTAGCATAAGTCATTTGTTTGCACTAAGTGTAAATGTCAAACAGTTGTATTTCAAACAATTCAGTTTAGCATAAGTACGCATTTTAGTTCTATTTGACCCATAGATAGGACCCTATCAGTTGCTACTACTCCGGGCCTGAGTGGACCTGGGAGTGATGGCAATAAAGAGGTACTCTGCATTACTGGTACCTCACCATCAAATTGTTAAGTGTCATATCCAGGACACTCATTGCGTGGAAGGGTTCTTACATTTTTGCAGAGACGCAGTCAGTGCATTTAACTCCCCCAGCCAACTAGGCTGTTGCCAATGTATTCATTTGCTTGTCAAGATTTTAGATAACTAGTCTTTAAGAAAAGGTTTTACAAGCTTGAAGTGATCGTAGTATTTGTTGTTGCTGTGATTTCAATGGTTTTCAAATAATTTTAAAAATCCTTAGCTGAAATATTCGGATTATATTTCAGTTACTGGAAAATTATGCTTTGGTCTAACCAGTGTTTTTGGGGAAAGCACTAATCCACATCTAATGGAAACGCTACAGTCCGCAGATCTTAAGACTGAAGAGTACTCTTTTATTGCCATTACTTCCAGGCCCACTCTCACCCGGATTCATAGTACCTGTAAGGGTTCCATGTATGTATCAAATAGATATTCTGAAAAAATATTCGTATTCCATTGGGATATGAGCAAAAAAAGGTTCTTGAGAGACAATACAAAAGTATGAATGAACACGATTCTGTAACTTCTGAGAAAGAAAGAAAGAAAGAAAGAAAAATGAGAGAAGAAAGAAATTATTAGAGTAAGAAAAATTATCGAAAGGAAAAATAGGTTTACATGCCGTTAAAATCGATCAATCAATTAATCTTATTTGATAGACATGAGTGCCTTTTACGTTCACTTTCGCGCTAATACCCTTTAGAAAGGCACAAACCCTTTCCTCGACTAGATACGGATTAAATAGTACAACTCGTGTTTTACAAATATAGATTTGGCATTAAATAACCCACGAAGGTTGATATGCCAATGAAAGAAACGAAACTGAAACATAAACCCACTTCTTATCTATCTATCTATCTATCTATGAGTGAGTGTGAATATGAGAGCGTCTGCAAGTTTGAAGAGAGAGAGAGAGAGAGAGAGAGAGAGAGAGAGAGAATGAACAGAACGTATTTTCCATTTATTTTTTTAAAATATTGATAATTGTTGTGGCGCTAAATAATTTCGTCCACAAAAAAGGAATTAATGATGTAAGAATTTGGTGATGATAAACTTCTCCAAATGTTCCTTCTTCAGACGTGACTGCTATTCGCACATAGCTATTCAATTGCACAAACGGAAATTGCGGACCTCGGATAACATCCTTGACCAGTGGTCAATCAGGTTGTTAAAACAGTTTCAGAGTAAAAGACAGTGATAGATGAAGAACCAGTAAATACTGGGTTGTAGACATCTGACAGGACAGGGGTAGGTAACGATGACCAGTGAGATTCTGGGGGTAGTGAGAAAAAGAAAGAAGTTTTCTCGTCCAAACAAAACAAATTGTCTGGTAGATTGCTGATGGGGTGAGTACGTGTGTGGGAGAGTAAGAGAATGAAAAGCAAATAAATGGACAAGCAAAGACACGTTTGTCCATTGGGGATATCAATCTAAGCTGACCACTTGGAACACGGACTGAACACCAGGGAAGAGATGGTCAGTTGTGGACATAATACGACGGCCGGCGGCCTGCGTACGTGGTTAGAATTTTCCCGCGCCAACAGAGTTGAGTTGGTATTAGTGGGTGTTTGTTGGGTGCGGGGCAGCTACTGTGGTCAGTCAAGAAGGAATGATGAAAGAAAGATGAAGTTTGGGTCACGTTCCTTTTTGGTAAGTGGTGAGATGGAGATGTTTTTCCCGGGTCAGTTTGTTTGGTTTGTTTGAGCAGACGAAGGGCTGAAGAATTTAGGATTTGATCGACATTAAGTGGTCGCAATACAGAAAGTACAAGACTGACGAGAGAACGAATAAACGATTAGAATAAATAAATATATCTTTTTTTTTTCATGGTAATTGTTTCTTCTTTTCTTTTCATTTTTCTTTCTTTCTTTCTTTATCACAAAATCTTTCTCTTTCTCTTAATATAATTCTCTTTATTTTTCTTTCTTTAGAGTCTGATTCTATCAATTCTTTCTTTCTTTCTTTCTTACACATTATTTTGTGATCTTTTCTCATTATAATTGTCTTTCTTCCATATAAGATATTTGTATTTTTTTCTCTAATCCCACACCCCCTTTCTTCCTTTCTTTCTTTATCGCAAAAACTTCCTTCTTTTTTTCATTGCGAGTCACTTCTTATTTCCTTCTCTGTATTCTGATTCTATCATTTGACACTTCTTTCTTTCTTTCTTTCTTTCTTTCTTTCTTTCTTTCTTTCTTTCTTTTATGAACTTTTCTTTCATGTCTTATTACATTTTTATTTTCTATTTTTCTTAACATTCTTTTTCTCCCGTTTCTCATTCATTTTTTCTTTCTTTTTTTCGCTCAGTAACGTTTTCTTCTTCTTCCACTATGATTTCTTTTTTTCTTTCTCTCTGTGATTCGTTCTTTCCTTTATTTATTTTTTTCTGTTTCTATCATTCTACATTATCTTTCTTTCTTTCTTTCTTTCTTTCTTTCTTTCTAACAATAGCCTTTTCCTTTATATCTCATTATATTTTTCTTTCTTTCCTTTCCTTTTTTCTTTCTTTATTTCTTTTTCTTTCTAAGAATAACTTTGCCTTTCTATTCTTATAATGTTCATTCACTCATTCATTCGTTGTTTGATTGTTTCTTTCTTTCTTTCTTTCTTGCTTCTTTCCTTCCTCTCATTTTCCCTGTGTCGACTTCAAATATCTACGTAGCCCTTCATTTCTTCGTTCCACACCTTCATTCCTTTCATCCTTTCATTTTATTTGTTCTTGTCTTTCCTTTTTTCTTTCCCTTTCTTTCATTGTTTTTAAATGGCATTTCCCTTTTCTCATTATACTCTTCTTCATTTTCTTATTCATTATTACAATGACATTTCGTTCTTTTCCCATCATAATTTTCTTTCATATTTTCTTTTTCTCTCTTTCTTTATCTTTCCTTTCTTTCTTTTTTCCTTTCCTTTCTTTCTTTCTTTCTTTCTTGGTCTTTCTTTATCCTTTCCTTTCTTTCTTTTTCCTTTTCTTTCTTTCTTTTTCCTTTTCTTTCTTTCTTTTTCCTTTTCTTTCTTTCTTTCTTTTTTGCTCTTTCTTTTTCCTTTTCTTTCTTTCTTTTTTGCTCTTTCTTTTTCCTTTCCTTTCTTTCTTTTTTCCTTTCCTTTCTTTCTTTCTTTCTTTTTCCTTTCCTTTTTTTTCCTTTCCTTTTTTTCCTTTTCTTTCCTTCTTTCTTTATTTCATTTTCTTTTGCTTTTCTTTCTTTCTTTCTTTCTTTCTTTCTTTCAAGCAATAATTTTTTTCTTCTCTGATTATAATTTTCTTTTTTCTTCTTTTTGCACGCTATTTCTATCATTCCATACTTCCTTTTTTCCCCTTTGCTGTCTTTTATTCTTCCTTTTTTTTAATCGTATTTCATTATTTTCTTCCTTCTTCTTCTTCTTCTTCTTCTTCTTCTTCTTCTTCTTCTTCTTCTTCTTCTTCACAATAACGTTTTTCTTCCTTGATTATAATCTTTTTTTCCTTCTTTTTTCTTTACTTGTATTTTATTTTGATCCCTTCTTAATCCCTACCGTCCAACTTTCTGTTTTACATTCTTGGTTGTTTATCTTCGTTCACCATTTCCTCCTCCTCCTCCTCCTCCCCACTTCTTCTTCTTCTTCTTCTTCTTCTTCTTCTTCTTCTTCTAAAAACCCTAAACCTTTTCAGTTTTAATTCTTTGCTTTTCATTCAAACCAAATCTTTAATCAAACATTTCCTTTCTATTTGTCCTTACAACCGCCTCGTTGCCATCGCTTTTCACCTTTATGTTTACCCTTTAATCTAAAAACGTTGCTAAGTAAATCCAAGCAGTGGACACTGTCAGATAAAAAGCCTCTCCCCCCCCCACACACACACAAAAAAAGCACTGACCATCCATCAAAACAAGAAATAGTTACTTCGACGTGCCTATTCAACACATTGGCAGTTCAGCAGAAAGCTCAAATGGTGCAATAAACAACGCTGCAAATATTTATGCAGTGCACCGATCGGTGCAAAAGAGTTTAAAATAATTGGTAAGATTATTAGTAACCTTCGATAATTAATTATAATTTGCGATTGCAACATTACTATTAGCGTGTGCTCTTCCTAAGTGGCCACCTATTTCATTTAATGATTGCTCGACGGCTTCCGGTTTGATCGGCATGGCAACTTGTATGCCAAATGGTTAGGAAATAACTGCCACTGAACATTTATATTTACGTTTTTTGTTTCTTAAGGCCTTTTCCTTTTGCCTACAATAATATATCAAGTATTCTAAATTAACACAAATAATTCGCGAATAATTGTATGGTTTTGAGATTTCATCGATTGACAAAATCAAAGAGAATGGCTTCGAACTGACGAAGAAAAGAAGCAGAAGATACCCCGCAACAACAATTACCGACGCCGACTACGCCGATGACATAGCGATACTGGCAAATACACCTGACCAAGCCGAAACTCTTCTGCATAGTTTGGAACGAGCAGCAGCAAGCATAGGCCTCTATGTTAATGCACATAAAACGGAATATATGTGCTATAACCAAACGGGGGACATCTCCACTCTAGAAGAAACCCCACTTAAACTAGTAGACAAATTCACGTACCTAGGAAGCAGCGTCGAATCAACCGAAAAGGACATCGAAACGAGGCTAACGAAAGCATGGACAGCTATCAATAGGCTATCGATTATATGGAAATCAGACCTAACCGATAAAATGAAACGCAGTTTCTTCCAGGCAGCGGTCACATCGATACTGCTATATGGATGCACTACATGGACGCTAACAAAACGGCTGGAGAAGAAACTAGATGGCAATTACACAAGAATGCTGCGTGCAATCCTCAACAAGTCCTGGCAGCAACACCCCACAAGACACCAACTGTACGGCCACCTGCCCCCTATCACGAAAACTATTCAAGTTAGACGAACCAGACATGCAGGACACTGCTGGAGAAGCAGAGATGAACTCATAAGAGATGTACTCTTATGGATCCCCACACATGGCCGCGCAAAAGCAGGGCGACCAGCTCGAACGTACATTCAGCAGCTATGTGAGGATACAGGATGTTCTCCTGAAGACCTACCTAGGGCGATGAACGATAGGGAGAAGTGGCGAGAGAGGGTCAGGGATATCCGTGCTACCAGCACGATATGATGATGATATGGTTTCAAGTAATTACTTCTATTTATCAATAATCATTTATTTGCATATATATATATATATAAGTGTGTGTGTGTGTGTGTGTGTAATCGCTGTCACATCTTAACAGATGATAGCAGTTTTTACGATAAAAATTATGATTAATAATTAATTTAACTTCTGAAATATATACGAGATACGTAAGATGATAAGGTGCTGTATAGCTATAATGATATCAATCACAACAGTAATACAATACAAATACAGGCAGACTTTTTCGTTTCGAACACGAAGGGGTTTATCAATTCCTGGTTTCAGTCCATGGTGACAGGAAGAGAACGACACAATTCTGAAAAGCCTATGCTAACCATACTATACTGACGCCACTCCAACGCGCGGCGCATCTTGTGATGTTTAAGATCTCAATTCATCTCTGCTGGTCGAGATCCGAAAAACTCAACTGCATGCCTCAACAGTAGAAAACTCAACTGACCTTCAACGGTCGAATACACAACTGATGTCTTTTCAAAATCCTCAAATTCTCAGGACCATCTCTTCTGGGCATGACGTCCTCCACACTCCAGCCCCATTTCCTGTCAGGGGGTTTATTATGACAAATGGTGATTGTCATATCTTTTCCGCACGGGCGTAAGACTGTACCAAATGACTACGCACCAGAGTAGTTGAAAGCCTAATCAAACTGAATGATAAAATATGATTAACGAAAAATAATTTACATAAAAAATCATTCCTTGATAATATAACAAAGGTAGTAAGAAATCTTTACGTTGTAGAAGTATATCGACAGATATTTATACGAGGCTTATGCCACTCTGTGACAGCTACAGACCGCTACAGTATAATGACAAGAATAGCAAGATAACGGGTGACTATGCAGACAGTCTCTAAGGTTTTTCTTATCAAAAGATGCTTACAAGTCACAATGGGTTTGATAGTGGATCATCCGTCCCCAGTTTTTATTTTGGAGTTGATTTCTCTTTGAATAGTTGCTTTCGTCAGGGCTTTGTCTTTAAACTGGAACCTCTTCTACTCCACCTTTTATCGAACAGGCGACATGTAGACAAGTACACCTACATAGGAAGCAGTGTCTCATCGACCGAAAAAGCCATCGACACGCGGCTAACAAAGGCATGGACAGCTATCGATAAACTATCGGTCATGTGGAAATCCGAATGGACCAATAAAATGAAACGCAGTTTCTTCCAAGCAGCGTTCGTGTCGATACTACTATATGGATGCACTGCATGGACGCTAACTAAACGGATGGAGAAAAGCTTGACGGCAACTACACAAGAATGCTGCGAGCAATTTTGAACAAGTCCTGAGGCAACACCCCACAAATCTCCAACTGTACGGACACCTACCTCCCATCACGAAAACTACCAAAGTTAGACGAACAATGCAGGACATTGCTGGAGAAGCAGGGACGAGCTCAAAAGTGATGTTCTCCTATAGACCCCGTGATATGGCCGAACAAAAGCAGGACGACCAGCTCGAACCTGCATACAGCAGCTCTGTGAGGATACGGAATCTAGCTTTGAGGACCTGCCAGAAGCAATGAACGATAGGGAGAAGTGGCGAGAGAGGGTCAGGGATATCCGTGCTGGCAGCATGAAATGATGATGATGATATATATATATATATATATATATATATATGTACAAATTTTTCTTTTTTTTTTTTTTTTGTTCGTTCAAACAGAGAAAAAAGTAAATATTTCAAAATGAATTGGTCCACCCAGAGATTTATATTTCGGAAGAATTATTTATTTCATTCTTACGTAGAAGTATATTTCTAGCTTGTTGCTCTCGTCAAACTACATTTAGTAATTTACTAGGTTTTTTGCTTGGATGTAGCACAAGGCCATACAAATTGGGCACCTAATGAGGCTCCAGCTCACTCGTGTAAGTTTGTTATATATATATATATATATATGTGTGTGTGTGTGTGTGTGTGTGTATGTGTGTGTGTGTGATTTTAACGGCATGTGAATTCGTTTAGTGTTATTTTATGCCTAGAATTTAGGAAATTGCATTCATTGTACGTTCATATTTTACATTTTTTTTTTGTATAAGTATTTCACAATGTTTTTGCCCACGATCCTATCTCATTTGAATAATACTCAAACAGATCTATTTGACCCATATTTTTTACCCTAATAGGTACAACCACTTCGGGACAGAGGGGACCTGGTACGAATGGCAATAAAGAAGTAATCCACACTCCCTAGATCTTCAGAACTGGTGCCTCATTAACCAATGCAGTTTAATTTCATGCCCAGGACACCCTACAACCAAGGAATACAGGCTAAAAGGAGACAGTTTGTACATAATTATAGGGGACAGTTTGCACTTAATTATTGGGGACAGTTTGCACATAACTATAGAGGACAGTTTGCACATGATTATAGGGGACAATTTGCACATATTGGAGACATTAAAACGTTTGGAAGAGAGGATATCCGAGGAAAACGGAAATGTTATAGAAATCGTCTAGGGTACTATCAAGAGAACGCTTTATGTCATTTGCTGAGGCAAAAGTTATAACAGATGGAAAGATCTTATAATAATCCAAATCTCTCGTGTTTTAAACGAGAAACTTAGCATGTGTGTGAATATAGTGAAAAGCAAACAAATAATGAATAATATAAGAAAAATATAATGAGGAAGAAACCAAGATTATTGCCACGACTCGATGAACAGAAACCTGTTTAGATCAACTGACTTAGATCGATCTATTTGACTCAACCGGTTTAAATCAACCTGTTTAGACCAAACTATTCAGATTAACCTGTTTTGAACAACCTAATTGAATCAACTTGTTTAGACCAACCTGTGTGTTCAACCAGTTTAAACCAACCTATTCAGATAAACCTGTTTAGACTAACCTGTTTAGATAAACTTGTTTTGAACAGTCTGTTTGGACCAAACTGTTTAGACCAACATATATAAATTAACCTCTTTAAATCAACCTGTTTAGATCAACCTATTTGAATAAACCTGTTGAATCAATCTATTCAGATCAAACTGATTTGGATCCAGCTGTTTGGATCAACCTATTAAGGTCAACCACTTTTGATCAACTATTTCAGACCAACCTACAAGGATGAACCTGTTTAGATCAACTTGTTTGGATCAATCTTTTCAGCTCAACCTGTTTGGGTTGACATATATAGAACCACGTTTTGATCAATATATTTGAATATAACACTTTAGAACAACCAGTTCGTACCAAACTGCTTCGATCAACATATTTCGATCAATTTTTCTAGATCAAACTCACAGTGACAAAAACTGGATGACTTCACATCTATTGAATTAGCGCTTGGTGTAATGGTTATCGTCCAAAGATATCGAATCGGAGATCCGAGTTCAAATTCTAGATGAAGCTGCTTGCATTTTATTTCCGTCCTAATACCCTTCAGAGATACATTAAACCATTTTCTCCTTTCAACTCTGGATAAATAGCCGAATAGACTGGGTTCTTTAGTCTTATTAAAGAAACCAGTCTAGGTGGAAACCAGATGTGCCCTCCTTAAAAACTGACATTGTATAACATCCTGCCTTCGGTGAAGGGGTTGGGTAAATACTTACTAACAAGCTGAAACCGACGATGACGATATTTCTTAGACGAGGCCCACAATTCAACTTCTATCAAAATATTGTTGAATATATATAGAACTCAAGACCTTTTTTAAAGAATATCTTATAGACTGTTGGGACAAGCACATACACAAACACATACACACACACAAACGCAAACACCCAAATATATATATATATATATATATATATATATATATATATATATATATACACGCACACACACGCACTCATCGAAACGGTTATTGTCGAAGAAAATGGATTCAGAGATTCGAGTTCAAATCCTGAACGAAGCTATTTGTCTTTCACTGCCTCGTTGGAAAGCCATGGAACTATCGGTTCTCTCAGACCGCAGCTATGAATAAATAGTAAACCAGAGAGAGAGTTATTTAGGCTTAGTAAAGAAACTAATTTGGAGGATGGAAAAACCTGGATTTAATCTAGCAGAACTCAGATAAAAAAAAATGACTTTGTGTCGTATCCTGCTCATGATGGGTAAAAACACTTTTAAGTCCAAGATGATGACTAATAATCAAAACAAATGAAGAGGATCCATAGTTTGATGGAAACACCCAGATAATATCAACTGCTGCAGAGACTGACTTAATTTTTAGATTTTCTGCAGATTTTTAATGTAAGAATCGAAAAAAAAGCAGAAGAGATTTCGCTGATAATTATGGTTTTGAAAACAAGAGACGCCTTTCCTAGTTTAATGATTAGTTTGTTTGTTTGTGTTTTATGGCATATCAACCTTTGTTCGTTATTTAATGCCAAATCTATTTCAATACAAATAAACAGTTCGATTTTGAACAATTAAGTTTATTTTAAGTGTAGTTTTTGTTTACACAAACTTAAATGTTAAAACAGTTCTATTTCAAAACATTCAGTTTAGCATAAGCAGGCAGTTTAAATGTCATAACTTCTATTACAAGCAATTCAGTTTAGCATAAGTACGCAGTTTCAATGTCAAAAAAGTCCCAACTTAACTAACACATTTTAGTTCTCTTTGACCCATACATAATACCCTATCAGGTGTGACTACTTCGGGTCAGAGTGGACCTAGGAGTGATGGCAATACAGCATTGCTGGAACCTCACTATCAGTTTGTTTAGTGTCATATTCAGGACACTCGTTGGTGGGGGGTCTTACCCTTCAACAGAGAAGATTTCGGTGTATTCTACAACCCTAGTCAACTAGGCAACTTAATGATTAGCGTGCAAGGGTAACAAATCATCATATGCTTTGTCAATGGCCCTTATATAATGCCAAATTCCTTATTTTTATTGCCAGGTCCACTCTGAATTGACCAGAAAGCAGTAGCAAATAAGGGATACTCTACATTCCCCAAAGTTCTAAAACCAGAGCCTCATCATCGGACACATTTTAGTGTCATATCCAGGTTACTTGTTTGGAAGGGGAGTCTTACCTCAACGCAGGGATGCTGTCAGTGCGTTATACAGCGCAAGCCGACTGGGCTCCTGAACCAGAGCCTCAACACCGCTACATTTAAGTCAGACCTGAATACCAGTTTTGTCTTTTTGTTTTGTTTTTTTCGTTTGTTTTTTTTGTTTTGTTTTTTTTTTGTTCTCCTAAATGGAATTCTCTTAGCCTCACTGAAGAAACATTATTATTATTTAGGATGAATATTTAATATGTCCTTTTTTAAACTATTATCATTTTTGTTATCATCATCAATTTCCCAAAAAAATAAAATAAAATAAACCGTAAAAATAAAAATATCGATAATTCAGATCCATTAAATTCTTATTTCTCGCGGAAAATCTAAAACCACACACACACACACACACACACACACACACACACACACACACACACACACACACACACATTTCCTCTTTAAATTGGAGTTTCTCTCAAGAGGAGACGACTGTATAAATATTGATATTATTTTCACTACTTGAAATTCATTTTTAGTGACAATCTAACACGAGAAAACAAAAAAATCTATAAATTGACGACTAAGGAGCTGACTGCTCGGTCAGACCATTTCTCTTGATAGAACCTTTTAAAAACAAATAAAGTAAAAAAAAGTAAAGATTAAAAAAAAAATCTAATCGGGAAATCTGTCAGCAATATTTTCCATCACAAATGAGCTCGTGTGCTTGATTTTATTCATTCATTTTTTTTATTTATTTATTTATTTTTTATTATTATTATTATTATTATTATTATTATTATTATTATTATTATTATTATTATTATTATTATTATTATTATTATTATTTATGTTTTTACTTTCTTTCTGCTCCTTTTTCAAAAGGTTTTGATTTGAATCCTTTTTTTTAAAAAAAATTGGAAGAAGCAGCCGACAAAGCTCTCAGCTTTGCTTGTGAAAACATGGCCGATTATTGCCGAAGAAGTGTTATTGATATTTGGATCGAGAGGGCATTCGTTGTAAAGGAAAAAGTTGGGAGGTGGAAAATACTGAATCGATCAAACCTAATGAGAAAAGAAAGCCTTTAAATGAAAGATCGATACTGAAAATGAGTTTAATAATTATTTCGTTGTATCTCAATTCCCACACGTATCGTCATCAGCAGCATCAACAACGTCTTCAAGGCGTACAGACAGCACGGATTCATCTTTCTCTCTCTCTCTCTCTCTCTCTCTCTCTCTCTCACACACACACACACACACACACACACACACACACTCTCTCTCTCTCTATTTGCCATCGCTCTTGTGAAGTCCGCATGACGGCACCCACTGTTCGCACGGAGTTAATGATTGTACGTTTCTGCTGGTCGACTAACATTAGTGTGTCCATTTGTACGAGTCCAAATGAGAACGTCACTTATGAGTTAGTCATTACTTTTCCAGCGGTGCCCAGCATGTCTTGTTCGACTTGTTTGACTTTCTTGAATGGGCTGTGAGATGGGAAGTAAATGGCCGTGCATTTGCTGTTTTTTAGAGTGCTACATCCAGAATTAGTTGAAAACAGCATGTAACATATTTATGTAGTTTCCATCAAGGATTAATAAGGAGAAACACTCGCTGGGAGTAATATGATAAGGAGAAAACTTACTAGAAGTAATACAATAAGGAGAAAACTCACTAGGAGTAATATGATAAAGAGAAAACTCACTAGGAGTAATACGATGAGAAGACTCACTAGGAGTAATATGATAAGGAGAAGACTCACTAGGAGTAATATGGTTAGGAGAAGACTCACTAGGAGTAATATAAGGAGAAAACTCACTAGGAGTAATATGATAAGGAGAAAAATCACTAGGAGAAATATGATAAGGAGAAAACTCACTAGGAGTAATATGATAAGGAGAAAACTCACTAGGAGTAATACGATAAGACTCACTAGGAGTAATATGATAAGGAGAAGACTCACTAGGAGTAATATGATAAGGAGAAGACTCACTCGGAGTAATATGATAAGGAGAAGACTCACTAGGAGTAATATGATAAGGAGAAGACTCACTCGGAGTAATATGATAAGTAGAAGACTCACTAGGAGTAATATGATTAGGAGAAAACTCACTAGGAGTAATACGATAAGGAGAAGACTCACTAGGAGTAATATGATAAGGAGAAGACTCACTAGGAGTAATATGATAAGGAGAAGACTCACTAGGAGTAATATGATTAGGAGAAAACTCACTAGGAGTAATATGATAAGGAGAAAACTCACTAGGAGTAATACGATAAGGAGAAGACTCACTAGGAGTAATGCAATAATGATGACAAAAATTCACAAGCATTAACATGATAACAATGTGAAAAACTCGACAGGAATTAGCCCAGTTGGGTTGGGCTGCAAAGGGTTAAAGCTTCTCCAAACGAGTGTCCTGGATATGACACTAAACAACTGATTATGAGGTTCCAGTAATGCCGGAGCTTTTGGGAATGCAGAGTACTCCTTCATTACAATTGCTCGCAGGTCCACTCTGGCCTGGAGTGGTAGCACCTGGTAGAGTCCCATCTATGGGTCAAATAGAACTGTTTGACATTTAAACTGAGAGCAAACAAATGAGTTATTTAACTTTGCTGATTTATTTTTGCAAATCATATATATCTAATTGCCCAGTCGGCTAGGGCCGTAGAATATACTGACTGCACCTCTGCAGAGGGGTAAGACCCCCCCCCTAAGGAGTATCCTGGTAATGACACTAAACAATCTGATGGTGAGGTTCCAGCAGTGCTGGAGCTTTGGGGAATGCGGATTACCCCTTCATTGCCATTGCTCCCAGGTCCACTCTGGCCCGGAGTGGTAGCACCTGAGAGGGCCCTATCTATGGGTTAAATAGAACTAAACTGCATACTTATGCTAAACTGAATTGTTTGAGTAAACTGAATAGCATGAAATAGAAATTTTTTGACAATCAAAACGTAATTATATTTAAAGTGCGTGCTAATGCCTTACTGAAATACTTGAAATAGAACTGTTTTCGACATAAAAACTGTATTTACACTTAACTGAATTGTTACAATTGTTACAACTGCTTGAATAGTTTGAAATAGAAATGTTTTTGACAATTAAACTGTGTACTTATGCTAAACTGAATTGTTTTAAATAGAACAGATTATTTACAAAAAATGGATTTGGCGTTAAATAACCTATAAAGGTTGATATGCCATAAAACCCAATAAACCCTATATATCAAATATATATAGATAAACCGGGTCGGCATTAAATAACCAACAATGGTTGATATACCATAAAACCAAACCAAACCAAACGAGGTCGACAGGAGTAATATGATAATGTAAAAAACTCGACAGGAGTAATATGTTGATAATTATTTCAAAAATATTTCACATTTGTGCATTACCCAAATAAATATGGTTCGTTAGAAATGATACATGTAAATCTTCTTTAAAAAAATCGGATATGTAAATAAAAAGCTGTAGTGTATCAACGTGATAATAATAGCTACAGATAATGTCTGGAAAAAATCTATTTATCCAGGAACATGCTGAAAATAAATTGCTGACAACCAAAAAAAAAAAAACAAAAAAAACAAAAAAAGCAAAAACAAAACAAAACAAAGGAAAACCGAATGGACATCTAAGTATAGTCATTAACTACTAATTCCATAACAAGTTTTCCAGTTTTTGGGCTTCTCTAATTTCTATGATGTTGTTTTTTTTCACATGAGTGTTACGTTTAAAACAAAACGTTTTTTTTTTATTGTTACAAATACCACACACCAAAAACACAGTTGATTAAGCATTTTTTTCTCTGATAATTGAGTGATCTATACAAAAGTCCAATCAATGGACTTCAAGAAAAAATAAAATATATATAATCATCCACAGACAGACTGTTTCGTTCTATCGCAGCTCCTCAATTTGCCCAGTCGCCTGTGGCTGTAGAATACACCGACTGCACCTCTGCAAAGGGTAAGACCCCGCCTAACGAGTGTCCTAGATATGACACTTAACAATCTGGTGAGATTCCAGTACTGCTGGAGCTTTGGGGAATGCGGAGTACCCCTTCATTGCCATTGCTCCCAGGTCTACTCTGGCCCGGAGTGGTAGCACCTGATAGGGTCCTACCTATGGGTTAAATAGAACTAAACTGCATACTTATGCTAAACTGAATTGTTTGAATTAGAACTGTTTGACTAAACTGAATAGCTTGAAATAGAAATGTTTTTGAAAATCAAACTGTGCTTTCATTTAAACTGCGGGCTCATTCTAAACTGAATTGTTTAATATAGAACTGTTTTGACATTTAACTATGTGTAAACAAAATCTGTACTTATACTAAACTGAATTAACTGAATTAGAACTGCATGACTAAACTGAATAGCTTTAAATAGAAATATTTTTTTACAATTAAACCGTGTACGCATGCTAAACTGAATTGTTTGAAATTGAACTGACTGTTTGCATTAAAGTGGATTTGGCGTTAAATAACCTACAAAGGTTGATATGCCATAAAACCCAAACAAACAAACAACTCCTCAAGTATGGCTAGACACGCCAGATGCTCCAAGCCGGGATCAAAACCTGCCCAACTTTGCGTCAAGCTGATGACATACCCCTCAGGCAAGCCTGCGACTCAACGTCAGCTCGGGAATTAAGTTATATGTATCAACTTTCGTTTGTTTACATTTTGCGCTATCGGATACCGAAGTGCTCAAGTCATTAGAAGAGCTTTGCATTAGGCGACTGCGAACCGTTGATTCCTTTGATAAAGTGCTCAACACGCACGAAGAGGGGAGAGCGTATATATTGTCATCCACATACGGACTGTTTCGTTGTGTCACAACTCTTCAGTGTGGCTAGACACGCGAGATGGTGTTATAACTAGCCTTAAACATTTTGAAAATAAAAACAGCAGTTTAGCATGAAGAAAATAAGATGCGCTCATAACTCAAAAAGATGAAAGAAATATTATATATATATATATATATTCATCAACAGACAGACTGTTTCGTTGTATCACAACTATTTTGTGTGGCTTGACTCACTGGATGTTTTGAGCTGGAACCGAAACCCGCGTAACTTTACGCTAGACTTAGTGTCTTACCACTCTTCCATTTCAGTGACCTCCGTCTGCTCGTGAATTATAACGCATTTTGTATTAACTTTACACAATCACACACACACACACACACACACACACACACACATATATATATATATATATACTCCGTACAACGGTTGCTGAATGCATGAAACTCAGGGTCCATTTAATATATATATATATATATATATATATATATATATCAGGTAAAATTTAACAGATAAGTTCCATTATAAATTTCTTTCAACAATCTTTTTATTAAAAAAAATGTTTAATCTGATGTATTTCAAGATTTGATGGTGTCTTTCCGTTACACCAGGGAATAAATTTTACCTTATATATATATATATATATATATATATAACTCTGTGGACCCACTGGTGATAAGTGCACAAACTGCCATAATAACAGGTCGAAAAGGGAACGCGAAACATGCAGTGGAGACGGCAGAATCTTCCCTCAAAATGAAAGAAGTAATCGGCTCTGTGGCAACTGGGAGAGCCGGATTTGGTCTTCACTCACAAAGGTGGTGGTCAAAAGAGACTACAAAGAATAAACGAAGAATGTTTTCGGAAAATATTCATCATTTTGAGGAAAGCAATCGTCTCGCCACAGCTGTGGCGCAACCTAAACAAGATGCATGGACTAGGTGGGAAAACATCAAGGACGGGACCATCACATGAAGCGACATCAAGCAAATGGAGCCTAAACAATTAGGTTTCCTCATTAAGGCAGTTTATAACATTTACCTACACGAGTAAATTTAAAACTCTGGGTGTTAAGTATATCCAACCTTTGCAAAGCATGTGGGAAGATTGCTAATCTCAAACACGTTCTAACTGGATGTCAGTATTCCCTAAGAAGTTACACGTTGAGACATAATGAAATTTTAGGGATTATTGCTGGGATTGCAAAAATTTGTTATGAAATTGCCAATGAAATTTCATGTATAAAAAAAAAAGATATGCAATTTGTTAAAGAAGGAAACATTTCGAAAACTCCACATAGAAATAGGCTCAAACCAACATTGCTTGATGGTTGCACGGACTGGCGCGTTATTGCTGACGTAGACCGGCAACTCGCTTTTCCAACGGAAATAATATCAACTCGCCACCATCTAGATCTCATCATTAGGTCAGCTAATACAAAAAAGTTATCATTGCTGAATTAACGATCCCTTTCGAGACCAACATTGACTGGGCGCATCAGCGGAAATTGGAAAAGTACGAAGACCTACGCGAACAGTGTATTAAGAATGGCTGGTCAACAGACATATTTCCTCTTGGGATTGGATGTCGAGGTTTTATTTCGAACGCAACCTTTACATTTTTAATCAAACTCGGACTTTCACCAGTAAAGAAGAGGGAATATATAAAAAAGATCCAAAACAAGGATAGACCTGCATCTGAACGCATATGGCATTCGTATAGATTAAAAACCATCCAATAAAGTCTGGTAGTATTGTGAGATACTGCTGGGGCTGCCTGGGTTAGTGGTAATGATGCTTCAGCTTCGAAACCATGCCTGAACCCAGGGTCATCATCTGCTTTTTTGTGGCAGTTCTTATATATATATATATATATGACCTTTGCTATTTTAACAAAATACATTAATCCAATTGATTATGAATTACGTATCAGCCCGTTAATATCTGGTATCGTACCAAACTTCTTTTTTATTTATAGATAAACATCATTTTTTTTTATTAGTTTCTATCTTTTTAATATTTAAAAAAAAATTGTATATATGAAAAACCCAAACCCAAGAACCTAATTGTATAATCTTCATTCTATTTTTTTAATCAATTATCAATTTGTTTATAGAAAAAATTGTAACATGTTTACGATAATGATTACAAAACAAATTAGATACATTCAAGTTTATTTAAATTCAGAAAGTCATCAGTTTTTTTTTTTTTTGTTTTTTTATGCATTTCATATCCATTGTGTTAATCAGTTAATATCACAAAAATTATAAATTTAGGATGATTATATTTAGGGCGATATATATATATATATATATATATATAAAACTCCCTAAATATAATCATCCTAATCAAATTGCTTTATAATATATATATATATATATATATATATATATATATATTATAAAGCAAGTTGAATCATTAATAGTCAACTCCATAGTAACATAGTAAATTTAATTTGTTTTTCATTTAAATTATATATTAATGCGATTTAATTCTCTTAGGGGAACACTAAATTTGTTTAATTGAAAAGAATTATTTTGTAATAACTAATAATATCGTTGTATAAATTTATATGTTATTTTTTGCTAAAATATATTACTATAAATATTAATATAAAAAGTTTGATTATAATTAATAATCATAAATTGATCCTTATATAGAAATGAGTAGGTAATATAACCATTATTTTTCTATTTGTTTGAATGTGTAGAAATTTGAATTTAATATTTCTTTTCATATTTTGGATTTATTTTAATACCCCCATTTATAAGTAATTGTGCAGTAGTAAATTTAATTTGAATTCAATTTTTAAAAATTTCTGCAATTTAAATTTACTAAGAAGAAAATTAAAAATAAATTAATTGAACATTTTTTAAAACTGTTAATTTTGCATAAATTTATAAATAATAATTAGATAAAATATCTTAATTTAAAAGATTAATAAAATATAATATTCATCATTATTCTTATAATTAATCATAAATAAATCCTTATGAACAAAGGAGTAGGTATTATAACCTTTACTTTTCTATTTGTTTAAGAGATCTAAGATGTAAATTTAATATTTTTTATCTTACTTTGAATTTATTTCAATGTCTACATTTAAATATAGATTCATTTCTCCTATTCAATAAATTGTTACTAGCTTTATATTTCAAAATGCAAATGTTTTCTTTTTGCCATACCATGCAAACTCCAAGTCGAACAGGATTTCTTTATTAATTTCCAACTAATTATTTGAGTTAATTTATAAACACACACACACACACACACACACACACACAAACACACACACACACATATATATATATATATATAATGAGAGAGAAAAGGAAGAGTCTTTACGGTTTAATGGCTAAATTCCTCGACTGCAACATTGTAGTATGACAGTTCGATCTCCAGTCGCGTTATTGCTTTCAGATTATATATATATATATATATATATATATATATATATATATATATATATATATATATATATATAAGAACATTAGTTTAGTATCTCGATTTTTTTGTTACCAGCCATAATAATTGACTTTATTTCATTCTTCTACGAATTGACGTTTTTTGAAAAACAAGAAGAAACCACCAAAATAAAATAAAAAACGCAAAAAGGTCTGCATCGTGACTGATTGAATCGGGTGTTTTAGGTAACCAGTTAAAAACTATTATTCTAAATTCCGATTTTAAAGACAAGATGGCTTTTATAAATTTAAAGACTGACCAATGAAATATATATATACAGGTGTTACAAAATTTCTAAGCTTTAGTCTGATTTTAGATTTGTCAAATATCTCTTACACTTGTAGGGGCCTCACCTGCCTGGAAATTAAAATAGAATTCTGAATTATCTCAGTTTTTATAAGAAGTGGTAATGTGTTTCTACAACAAAAATGTTGACTAACGGCTCTCCTTTCTATTTGAGGTTTTTAACTTTTTGATCGACTCACGTAAATATATATATATATATATATATATATATATATATATATATATATATATATATATATATATATATATATATATATATATATATATATGATAAAAAGTATTAATTCAAACAGGAAATCAATGAAGGATGAGAATATAAAAAAAGACATTCATCTAAAAATATTTAAAAAAAACAAATAAAAAAAACGACACAATCAATTAGAATCCTTGTCACTTTTAAGCACATTATCCAATCAAGAAAACGTTTATTCGCCTTTAGATTGTGTATGCCTTATGTCCATTTCCTCTTCAGGCAATAAAAGGAATTCTCAGACTCCGTGAAGTTCCAATGTATCACTCCCGCCCTTACCAACCATTTTCTTTTCCATCAATGACAGTTTTTCCATGATGACTCAGTCAACCAATGAAGATTTCAATGAATGATTTTTGATTGATTTTTTTACCATGTCATAAACACTATCAAGATTACAATCGACAATAACGCCGTCTGATTTAGACAGAGAATTATCTGGAAAGATAAATTTAATATGAAATATATATTCTGCATCAACATCTTTCAAATCAGAAAATACTCTTCTTCATCCAAAAATATAAAATACAGCTCATCTTTTAAACAAGAAAATACTCGTCATTCAAAACAGACAATATTCCTCATCACTCAAATAGAAAAATACTCCTCATCACCCAAATCAAAAGTACTCTTTATCGCCTAAACCTAGAAATGCTCCTCATTATTCGAGCAAGGAAATACTCCTCATCACGAAAACCGGAAAATTCTGTCCGTCATACAACCTAGAAAATATTTCTCATCACCCAAATAAGAAATACTCTTTATCACCCAACCCAAAAATAATCCTCATCATCCAATCAAGAAAATGCACCCTATTATCCAAGGAAGAAAATACCCCTCATCATGCAAACCAGAAAATATACACTATTATCCAAGGAAGAAAATAACCCTCATCATACAAACCAGAAAATACACCCTATTATCCAAGGAAGAGAATACCCCTCATCATCCAATCCAGAAAATACACCCTATTATCAAAGGAAGAAAATACCCCTCATCATCCAAACCAGAAAATACACCCTATTATCCAAGGAAGAAAATAACCCTCATCATCCAAACCAGAAAATACACCCTATTATCCAAGGAAGAGAATACCCCTCATCATCCAATCCAGAAAATACACCCTATTATCCAAGGAAGAAAATACCCCTCATCATCCAAACCAGAAATACACCCTATTATCAAAGGAAGAGAATACCCCTCATCATCCAATCCAGAAAATACACCCTATTATCCAAGTAAGAAAATGCCCCTCATAATCCAAACCAGAAAATACACCCTATTGTCTAAGGAAGAAAAAAACCCTCATCATCCAATCCAGAAAATACACCCTATTATCCAAGGAAGAAAATACCCCTCATCATCCAAACCAGAAAATACACCCTATTATCCAAGGAAGAGAATACCCCTCATCTTCCAATCCAGAAAATACACCCTATTATCCAAGGAAGAAAATAACCCTCATCATCCAATCCAGAAAATGCACCCTATTATCCAAGGAAGAAAATAACCCTCATCATCCAATCCAGAAAATACACCCTATTATCCAAGGAAGAAAATAACCCTCATCATCCAAACCAGAAAATACACCCTATTATCCAAGGGAGAAAATACCCCTCATCATCCAAACCAGAAAATACACCCTATTATCCAAGGAAGAGAATACCCCTCATCTTCCAATCCAGAAAATACACCCTATTATCCAAGGAAGAAAATACCCCTCATCATCCAAACCAGAAAATACACCCTATTATCCAAGGGAGAAAATACCCCTCATCATCCAAACCAGAAAATACACCCTATTATCCAAGGAAGAAAATACCCCTCATCATCCAAACCAGAAAATACACCCTATTATCCAAGGAAGAAAATACCCCTCATCATCCAAACCAGAAAATACACCCTATTATCCAAGGAAGAAAATAACCCTCATCATCCAAACCAGAAAATACACCCTATTATCCAAGGGAGAAAATACCCCTCATCATCCAAACCAGAAAATACACCCTATTATCCAAGGGAGAAAATAACCCTCATCATCCAATCCAGAAAATACACCCTATTATCCAAGGAAGAAAATAACCCTCATCCTCCAATCCAGAAAATACACCCTATTATCCAAGGAAGAAAATACCTCTCATCATACAAACCAGAAAATACACCCTATTATCCAAGGGAGAAAATAACCCTCATCATCCAATCCAGAAAATACACCCTATTATCCAAGGGAGAAAATAACCCTCATCCTCCAATCCAGAAAATACACCCTATTATCCAAGGAAGAAAATACCTCTCATCATACAAACCAGAAAATACACCCTATTATCCAAGGAAGAAAATACCCCTCATCATCCAAACCAGAAAATAATAATTATCTATGAAGATTTTTAGGGTAAATAAAGAGGATGCACTAAGTCCGTACCACTCTTTAAGCTTTAATAACAAATTTCCCAAATGTAGACCCATTGAATATTATTGAAGTCGCAGGTTTTACATCAAAATGACTTTTTCTTGGACAGATGCTTAAATCAAATTATTTTCACAGGCGTGTGCGATGATAGTCGATTTCCTAAATTCGTGCTCTGCGCAGATATAATACGTGTAATGTTGCTGCCGTCTCAAAGAAAATTGGTTGAAATAGAGGGACAAAGACAAGAGACGGCGACGAGATGAGGTTGGAATAGAAAAGTTATACACGTGGCCACAGAAAAATACCACTTACTATATTGGCAGTTTTACATCTTCCGTCTGAACCAGTCTCAAAAACAGGAAAATGTGTAGTGGTATTTTCGAGTCCATCTAGGAAAGATCTATAATTTAAAAAATCCTTGTAAGTCTTTTTTTCAAGCAATCATTTCGTTTCATGTAACTGTTTCAATTTGATTATCAGCATTTGTTTGCACATCTTTATATATTTTCAAGTATTCTGATTTAAAAGTAATAATTTCCAGAAAAGAACTATTTGATTCGTAGATAAGACGTTTACAAGGAACAATTACTCGAGCCGGAAGTAATGGCAATGATAAAATACTTCCAACTCACCAGTGCTCGAGAACTCTACCTTCACCACCAGATCCAACTAAGTATCATACCCAGAACACCATTGTTTTTTGAGGTGGGGAGTGGGTCTTAACACTCTGCATGGTATACAGACGACGTGTTTTAAAGCCCATTTTTAGAGTTTTATTTGATATCGTGAAATTGTTACAAAATGATGTCATATGATGGCCATACTCAAATTCGAGGAAACAAATCCTTTATCCACTGTAATGTACAACTGATTTTTTTAACCAATTGCTTCCATTAGGGAACTTAGTTCTTCTTCTTCTTCTTCTTCTTCTTCTTTACAAGTTCATTTTTCACTTTTATTTTTCCTCACTCCTCGTTTTTTTCCTTCTCATTAATTTTTCTATTTCGGTTCATTCACATAGTTTTAATTCTTCTATTATTGTTATCTATTTCTTTGTCTTCCTTGATTCTTCTTCTTCTTCTTCTTCTTCTTCTTCTTCTTCTTCTTCTATTTTACAATTTCATTTTTCACCTTTATTTTACCTCTTTCCTTGTTTTTTTTCTTCTCTCATTAATACTTCTATTTCTGTTCATTCACATAGTTTTCATTCTTCTTCTATTATCTTTATATATTTCTTTGTCTTCCTTGGTTTTTCTTCTTCTTCTTCTTCTTCTTCTTCTTCTTCTTCTTCTTCTTCTTCTTCTTCTTCTTCGACCATTACCACCGTATTTTTTATTACTTCACTTTAACTTTATTTTCAAATTATGTTGATGAAGCATTTTATTTTCTATTCTTCGTGTTTGTCAAATTATTTCCTCCCACCCCATAACAGCCAGGCCCTTCCCCCCATCCTGTTTTTCAATAATCTCTTGTTACAACCAAATCTCGTCCCTGACACCACAACGAGATTACACTTAGCCTATCATGCACAGCTGACAAACTCTGTTTTTGCAATCTGTCTCCGTCGGATTTCAAATTCGATAATCCGAATTTCTAAATCCAGCGGGGATTAGCCGCGCATTTTTAACAACAGATTTCTTAAAAACATGCTCGTATGTGAAATCCGTACATATCCCACCCCAGCCAACATCAGCCAATTTATACTGACCATTCAGTGACATTGACCAGAATTGACTGGAATATCTGTCGGATTTGTTTCTCAAGTAAAACTCTATTGATTTGATGCAATTGTATTATTAAGAAAATCCTCTGAAAAAATACGTTTTTTCAAGCTAATAAAAAACATTTAGATCTACATTTGCCTGCTTAGATAATGTAAGATTACCTTCTGGATTTGATAGATATGTTCCTGTGATGAGAATTTAGTAAAAGTATTGCGTATAAAATATATAAATAATTTCAGTTTCTTTGTTTAATGGTATTATGGTTAATGTTTTGTCGAAGCCATTCACAGAGAAGGGCAGTCGTGGTACTATTTAACAGACAGTTGGGGAGGATTAGGTCGTTCAAAACGAAACACAACTTATAATTGTTAGCATACATGGAAACTTGCATATACGTATTTACCAACCCCTCCGTTCGAGCAGGATATGACACAAGGTCAATTTTTAAGCGGAGTTTAACAGGTTTGAATTCAGAGTTTTCCTTCTCCTAGACTAGTTGCCTCACCAAGGCTGAAGAACCAGGTCTGCCTTACAATTTACCCATACCTGGAGGGAGAATAATTGGATTGATACCTCTCCCAAGGGTATTAGTGCTATGTGAAACGCAAACAGTCTCGTCCAGGGCTTGAACTCGTGTCGCAGTGTCCATTTCCTACGTCGAGAACCATTACACCACGGGCACCTATATGCAAACTTGCATGTAAGGAGTGTAAAGAAAACTCTCTTTGTGTAATGATTATTGATGTAGGAAATGTAATCAGCGCTACGACCTGGTTTGTTTTTTGGGATTTTACTGTATATGTATCTTATTAGGTTATTTAATGTCAAATCCGGTTTATACATACACATATACGTATATATTTTATGTAGGATTTGCAAGTAAATAGTCTGTAGGTAAAGTTATTTTTAAACAAGCCAGGACTCATTTGTTCGTTCAGAGTTAAATGGTTCCAAGTATTGCAATGTATCGCTAACAATTCAATTATACATTATTTATTTGTTTACTCACAGTTAAATGATCAAACACTTCTATTCCCAACAAGTCAATTTATCACAGGTCATTTGTTTGCTCACAGTTCAAATATCAAACGCTTCTGCTTGACCCATAGAGAGAAACCTATCAGGTGCTACCACTCCGAGTCAGAGTGAACCTGTGTACAATGATAATGAAGGGATACTCCACATTCTATAAAACTACAGGGCTGAAGCCTTACCATCATATAGTTTACTGTTATATCCAGGACACTCGTTTGGAGGGTGGTCTTACCCCCCGCCCCAGTCGGTGTATTCGACAGCCCTAACCAACGCAAGGTAAGTTTTGGTTTGATTTCAGAGTTTTTCTTCTCTTTAACAGGTTGTCTTACCAAGGTTAAAGAGTCCGTTCTGCCCTACTATTTACCCATGGCTCGAGGAGGAGAAGAATAGATGGTTTTATGCCTTCATCAAGTGCAAAAGATACGCAAACAGCTCCATCCGGGATTCGAACTCGGGTTATGTAATCATCTGAAGATCAATTCATACCGTGAAAGTAATAGTCATGCAAAAACCTTTCTTATAATCGTGATCATAATTGTTTTGGGGAATTTATTTCTTAAAGATTTAAAACGATTCTAAACATTTTACATTCAACTTCACACACGCACACACACACACACACACACACACATATTTATGTGTGTGTGCGTATGTGTGTGTGTGTGTGTGTGTAGTTGGGCAGCAGCTCTTCATTTGAACATGTTTGATTAAATAATGATACATTTTGTCTCTATAATTTTATTAGGATCCCTTCAAGTTTCTTGACAAGTGTTTTGGTTGTAGGTTGGAGTTGGTAGATGAATTTACCGAAATTGTCCCGAACGCAGATGATGGCCGATGAAAGGCCCGAAAGTGCGCGTATGTGTATAAAGTTCTTCGGAAAATAATGTCTGATTTCGAAATGGAATTAAATTCCTGAATAAATGAATTTAAACATTGTTTTAATCAGTTAAAATATGACAACTAGACATCTACGCATTTCTGTCATCGAGTAACAAAGATATATATGCCTGTGCGGAAAAGAAATAAAGGTTTTGATGGCAAGTAATTCTTCTTTATGCAAAATAATTTACAGTTACATGGTATCTAGTATTCGCTACCATTTTGAAATAATGTGCACGCACTTGTATGATTTCAAGTAACTAATAAGGATCCTTAGTAAACAATTATAGCTTCTAGTAACCATTCTTTATAGAAATCATTTACAGTCTTATGATATCAAATAGTCCCTTCAAGTAGAAATAATTTGCACACACTCGTATAATTTCTACTATTCCAATCTAATACAAATAATTATATGGTAGCATGTAATTATTTCTATATACATTCTATTTTATAGCCATTTGTTTCTCCTACAGTTATTTGGTTTCAAGTAATTATCAATAATCCTTAGTAAATAAATACAGCTTTAAGTAAATAAAGAAAAATTTCCAAGCAAAGCGGCTAGTAATAAAGATCATATTAATAGTCTTTTATGGACCCTTCTTTATTGATTTCCTTGGAGAAGAGGCAACTTTAAATTATGCTTTTTATCGTCAACTCGTCAGAAAAAGCATTCGCATTATTTTTTGAAATAGTAGTCAATTGGTGGGAATATGGTGGATGCAACAAAGTCTCCTATCTCAGATCTGTGTCATCCCGGTATCATGTGACCTAACAGTGTCATCCTGGCAACATGTGGCCAAGCATTGTCATGAAGCAAGATTATGACAAAGCTTGAAAAGTAAACCCATCCCATATTTTTTCATGTTCCTGATTAAATCAAATTCTGAAAAAAGTCAGAGAAAATTTACGAAGAGGACACTTTAAACATTAGGAATATGAATTCTTTATACAATTACTATTAAAATATGTTTAAACAGAAGGCAAACAGTTTATATATATATATATATATATGTGTGTGTGTGTGTGTGTGTGGGTGTGTGTGTGTTACTCCAATGAGAGAAAAGTAAATATTTTTAAATGAATAGGTCTGCAAATGAATTTGAATGTGGTACTTTCGGGTTTTATTTCAGATAAGGATGCTCAGCACGTGTTATAGAGTTCGTGGTCCTCTTGAAAAGGCGAATAATAAATTTTGATTTGGGAGTGATTCTTTCTCTCTCTCTCTCTCTATATATATATATATAAGTTGGCGGACTGTAAACAAGGGAGCCCTGAAGGCACCCTTTTCAGTAGCTACTACACAGAGGTGTAAAATAAGGAGCTACTCTGTTTCCAATCTTGCTCCACTTATCCTTGATCCGTACCTTATAATATTGGGTGTTAACCCAGGGGGTAACAAGTACCATTTTTGAGTTTTTGTTGTGACTTGAGCTGGGATTGAACCCAGGTCTCCCAGACCATTCGCGAATACTCTAACCATTATACCAGTGTGTGTGTGTGGTATAAGGGTTATTGTCGTAGCAAATGGATCCAGCGACTCGAGTTCAAATCGAGGTCAAAGCTTTTGGCATTTCATGTAGCACTAATAATACAAGGAATGTATGCATCAGTCTCTTCTCCTTCTGGTAAATTGTGGGACAAATTGGCATTCCTAAGCTTGGTATAACAGTCGGTCTAGTAGAAAAAAAATGAATATGACCTCTTAAACTCTGCTTAAAAACTGACCTTGTGATTCATCTTGCTCATATGGGAGGGGTTGTGTTTATACATACATATATTATGCCCCACCCCCAATAGGCCTCCTTCAAATTTATCAAAATTTATTGTGGAACATTATACAATTAAGAGGGATGTCATTAGGTATTATATACTACCAAAATCTACGGTACTGAATTTCTGTAGCGGAGAAGGTAAATATGTAGCTGTACAAAAATAACTATATTTCTTATAGATTAAGAATTCTGGGATTTTATTTTTGATTACTGAGATTTTTATGATTAAGGGTTTTCGGACTCTTGTCTTCATCTTTATTGTTATTTCTACAACGTTTCGGCCGATATGTCCTCCGGCCTTCTTCAGGTTTTTGTCGAATTAGGGAACCTTCACTGCGAACTACGTCATTTCATTGAATCCTCGGGGGTTGCCTGTTCTAATTCCGTAAGCCATAACCCGGTACAAATTTTAAGTATTCCTGTATTGTTACTTGCCTACAGTCAGGATTGAACCTGCAACCTCCAGATGATTGTCGCCTTAGAAGCTTAGGGAATCAACGTCTATAACCGTTACGTAACGGTTGTAGGCGAAATTTACACAACTTGATTAATGAGGTATTACGATGTTTGTTTGTTTGCTTGTTTGTCGTCGAGTTTGGTCATAAATAATAACTAATTATATCCGTTATGATTGTATTATTTTGAGCTTGAAAGCTAAAAATCATCTATGTACATTTAATTAGATTATACATATATATCAGATACCTGATATATTTCATTAAAATTCTTTTTCAGTTAATCTATATCTTTCTGGGCGCCCCAATACGTGTGGCCTTGTGCCAGAACCAAGTAAAACTTAATGAATAACACTGTGTTTGGTTATGTTGATGGTCATTATCGTTTTCACGGGCAGAAAATTCTTAAAAAAAGAAATTTGCCAAAAATGAGATCGTGATCGAACAAGAAAGTTATATAAAAAACAAACAAAAAAAACAAACAAAAAACAAGATAATTTCGTAACCAATTTTATGTCATAGTACATTAGTATAAAACAATAAAGGATTCACTTTTAATAATGTTATTTTACAAAAAAATCTTTGCACAGTCTCTGCGCCAATACCTTACATTGAGCTACAACAATTTAATGAATAAATTCCTGGTGTCTTTTGTTTACTATTTAATTATCGTTTCATATTTGTGCGTGTCTATCTGTGTGTGTATGTATGTATGTGTGTGTGTGTGTGCACGCGCAAATGTGTGGGCACGAATACAAACCGTACATGACTCAGCGGCTTCGGGAAAACATCTGTAAAAAATTTACAGCGCAACAGCGAAAGACATTGTCAGAATTTCTAAAAAATGTTTTTTTTAAAACGCTCGTCTTTGTGAAGCGGAAAATAGTTGCCATATTTGTCTCTTAATGTTTCATACATCATTAAAATCCATCTTCTTTTCGTATATTTCATTTATTTTTCAACAAATATAAAAGAAAAATAACAGGATTTTTTAATCTGATTTAAAAAAAATAATATATATAGACAAATAGAGGGTTTGATGAAAGAGAATTTTTATACAACGTCTAAAATCTTATAATATCGTTTAACGCGAATAGGAAAATAGCCGACCTCAGACAGGGTTCCCTGATGATACGTGTCTGATGAGAGTTATGCACGAACATCCCCAACTAAAACTAAAAATAAAAATAAAAATAAAAACAATTGCATATCTGGAAGATATTTGAAAAAATTCTACAAATATGTTTTGGGGCGGGAAGAAGCAATAAGTTTGTTATTTGCCAAAAACTCTTGTTTGAAAATTGTGTTTGTTTCTTGTTTTAAAAATGCATTACATAAGATGAGCAAAGAAGGTAAAATGATAATTGTTTAATTTTTATGCTGCTCTACTTCCCTGAATCCGAGCACTTTGTTTTATCTAACGTTCGTAAATGATTGTCTTTTCCATATATCGTTTTTTTACCCATTATTTAAACACACACACGCGCACACACACACACACACACACACAAATATATATATATATATATACATATATATATATGTACATGGGGAAATCACTGCGATGTAGTAGCTAACTGCGACATTAACAATAAGCTAGTTCGAACTCCCCTAGCGCTATAACGTTGACTTTTGATTGGAAAAGCTATGAACCCAAGGATGGCATCGGTTATATATATATATATATATATATATATATATATATATCATCATCATCATCATGTCGTGCCGCCAGCATGGATATCCCTGACCCTCTCTAGCCACTTCTCCCTATCGTTCATCGCCTCTGGCAGGTCCTCAGGGCTACATCCCGTATCCTCACATAGCTGCTGTATGTATGTTCGAGCTGGTCGTCCCGCTTTTGCTCGGCCATATGTGGGGGTCCATCGGAGTACATCACTTATGAGCTCGTCCCTGCTTCTCCAGCAGTGTCCTGCATGTCTAGTTCGTCTAAGTTGGATAGTTTTCGTGATGGGAGGTAGATGGCCGTATAGTTAGTGCTTTGTGGTGGGTTGCCTCCATGACTTGTTCTATATTGCTCGCAGCATTCTTGTGTAATTGCCGTCTAGCTTTTTTCTCCAGTCGTTTTGTTAACGTCCAAGTAGTGCATCCATATAGCAGTATCGACACGACCGCTGCCTGGAAGAAACTGCGTTTCATTTTATCGGTTCGGTCTGACTTCCATACGATCGATATATATATCGATATATATATATATATATATATATATATATGTGTGTGTGTGTGTGTGTGTCAGGTCTGTGCTGAGACGAGATGAACTCTAGAAGAGTTGCCGGAAGCGATGGATGATAGGGACGGATGGTGGGAAAGAGAGTCGGGGAAGTGCTTGCTATGACCATGACTTGATTATATATATATATATATATATATATATATATATTTACAAAAAGGTTGGGGAACCATATTTATTTATTTCGTTTTAAAATAATAAAAAATAATTAAAGGAACATTTTCGTCCGGTGAGTTGGCGACTGCAGTCGAAGGCGACTAGGAGGCTTCCTTTTCAATAGCTTCAACATCCAGGTGTAGGGGAGGGCGTTACTCCTTTCCCTGTATTGCTACACTTTACCCTCGATACGTACCTTGTATTGCTGAGTGTTATGCAAAGAGGTATCAAGTACCATTTTTAAATGACACGACCTGGGATTGAACCCAGGTCTGAGGTATAATTTTCCAATAACAGTGGGTGAATATTTAAACAAAAATCAACTCCCACGATTACCACACAGTTCCCCAAACAGCCAAATTGTCTTTTCTGCCTACACAATTATATATATATATATATATGTGTGTGTGTGTGTTTTTCTAAACGATAGCCATCTCCGTACAACAGTACATTTGCACCATCAGAACTCTAACGAAAAGCGAGATGAAAAGAGCACAAGAATGCTGCGAGCTGTTTTCAACAAACTCCTGAAGTAGCACCCTCCAAAGCAGCAAACGTACGGCCACTTATCTCCCATCTCGCATATTATTAAAGTAAGACGAGCAAGACATGGTGGGCATTACAGGAGAACTAAGAACTTAATTCCTTTGATTCCCCCCCTCTCTCATCACCTGTCTCTGTCAAACATTACTTTTATAAGTACTCTGGATGGCATCTACTGTACGCGCAGAGCTGATTACTGTAAACTCTCTATGCAACATGTACAGTTTCACTACTCTTTAAAAAAATCTTTCAACAGCAAGAACATGTTGTGCACCAGTCCAACCAATGAACATAACTAATCATTTTTGAAGGAAAATTGTAAGACATTAGCAAAATGAAGCTATCATTACCACTTGTCTAAGTTAACTTGCACCGAAAAGATGACAGTTTAAAAATTTGGAGGAATTTCTGCTGGAACCTTTTTAGCATGAGAACGATAATTATTTTTCCTCATATAGATCATCATCAAGTCACCGTGACGGCATAGATTTCCTTGACTCTCTCGTCATCCGTTCTGACCATCCATCGCACCGGGTTGGTCTTCCAAACTACATCCAGTGTCTGCAAAGACCTGATATAAATAAGTCTTTGCTGATCGGCCAACACTGTAGCGTCAATGTGTAGGAATCCACGAGAGAACATCCCTTCTGCGTTCATCCTTACTTCTCCAGCAGTGTCCATCTTGCCTTGTTCGTCTTGGATCGCTAGGGAGATGGGAACTAAGAAAACGACTAATAATTATCCTTAGTAAGAGACTGGGGTTCAATCCCAGGTCGAGTCATACCAAAGACTCAAAAATGGTACTTGATGCCTCCTTTCTTAACACTCAGCATAATAACGTACGGATCAAGGGTAAAGTGGAGCAATCCATGGAAAGTAATAGTACCCTCCCCTACACCTCGGTGTAGGGGAGGGTACTAATTGAAAATGGGGCGTTCTAGTCGCCCTCGTCTACGATCACCAAGTGAAGTTGGTGATAGTAGTCGAGAACGATCCGAAGACTCCCTTTTCAATAGCTACTACACAGAGGTAAATACGAGGGGGACTATTCTTTTCCCTGTATTGCTCCATTTTACCCTTGATTTATACCTTATGATGCTAAGTGTTAAGGAATGTGGCATCAAGTACTATTTTTGAGTCTTTGTATTGACTCTACCTGGAATTGAACCCTGGGATCCCGGGTATTTGACAAACACTACCCACCAGATAAATTAAGCGATATTGTATCAAGTATTCCTATCGGATATAAATAATTCTTAAGCAGTTCTGTCCCATAGATGGGACCCTAACAGGTAATATTACTCTGAATCAAAGTCGACCTGGTAGTAATGGCTCTGAAGGAGTACATCACACGCACAGATCTCCGGAACGGTTACCTCACCATCAAGAACAGTGTAGGACAACTGTTACCCCTCTGTATGGGACTCAGTCAACGTATACTTAGCCCCACTAATAGGGAGGAAGAACAGACTGGTTTCTGTAGCCTTGGCTAGTCAACCAGTCGAGGAGAAGAAAAACTCTGAATTCAAACCAGCTTTATTCCACCTAAAAAATTTTACATTGTTTCACATCCTGCCTGTGGTGGAGGGTTTGGATAAATAAATGCTCACTTGTTACTGTTCCTGTGCCAGACTGACACCACCAGTTGCAAAGCTATAGTATACAAGCAGTCTGTTTCTGGTGAGATCGATTCTCGTTGGGTGCTCTAGTATCGTCGCCTTTTACCAGACTATAATATAAAGATATCCGCTGTTGATAGCAAATCGAAGAAACTTTTTCTGGAACTGACAACAGAATTTAAGCATGAGTACGATTTGGGGTGAGGGTGAGGGTTGCTTTTCGTGGGGGTTCAGAGCGTGATGGAGAGGGGCGGATAATGTTGAGGGCGTTGGGAAGTCCAAAGTTGGGACCGACCCACATAGATGCAGAGAATTAGCCAACTGCTCTTGCATACGGAGTCCATGCTGCAAGCCGCCCTAAGCCCTGCCATACATCGACCCCCTGCCCAGTAGCGTCAGAAATATCGTTAATATGCAAATCAGTTGTCACTTACTCATCTGGAGCTAACTGGGCGCTTGTCAAGGTGTCTTGGAATTTGTAGCCGGACGAGTGAAAGGATAATGTTCGTGCATGTTTGATGTCAGGGTCTGGGAGAGGTCGAGTGAAAGGCACAAGCCGAAAAGAACTTATCACTTTCTTTAGATATATAGATATATTTGTATATGTAACTGTGCGATAATAATATATTCGAATCACTTTCTTCCCGTTCTATTTTTGACTTCGGTAATTCATTATGCCCTCATTCTATTTAATCTTTTTCATAGAAATAAACAGAACACTTATATATATATATATATATATATATATTGGTTTGGTTTCTTTGTTAAATGACATATCAGCTTTCGTTTGGTTTGGTTTCGTTTGGTTTCTTTGTTTAATGGCATATCAACTCTTTGTAGGTTATTTAATGCCAAAGCCATTCTCCTAGAAGAACAGAATTGATACGATTTAACCCATAGCTGGGAGGATAAGGGGGTTCATACCTTTCCCCAGGGTATTTTCCCGAAAGTGAACGTAATAGCGAGACTGGAGTACGAACTCGCGTACTACGATTCTGCAGTCCATCGCTTTAACCATTACACCACGTGGACACCCCTTCATCAGCTTTCGTGGGTTATTTAATGTAGAAGAAAAGCAATGAACCTATTTAGATTCTAAAAAGGAGAATCGTTCCTTTCGGTCACGTGTTAGACAAGTAGTGATGAGGAAATAGATTGGGGAAGTGAACGACGAAAAGCATTGTGGGTGAACTAGGACGAACAAGATTTACCGTAAACCAGAAGAATTGGTTCGGTTAATTTTGTTCTCTTCTCCAACTGAGTCAGATGTGGTTATGCTAAGATCAATGGCGTTGAATAAAAGTGATTTATAATATTACTTTTGTATGCTCAGCACAGTCGGAATTTAATATTAAGGAGGGCCTCAAGCACGGTCTAACTCATTAGTTTACGTCTCGAATATACTAAATATTTTGGGGTTAAATGCAACGGCTCATATAACCCTAAATGGGTTCCCTTTTTTTGAATTTGAAATACCAACGGTCTTTAAAGCCGTTTCTAAGTTTTGCACGCACCAAAGAATCTTTATATATATATATATATACATATATATATATCGAATGAATTGAACACTCTGGTAGCTGGTAAGGTATAAAAATGTGAACAAACGAACGCTGCTCCTGCTGTTGCTACATAATACCTTATAATTCCCTTAGCCAATGTGGTACGCTTGTTGGTCGAGCGGTCTGATACTAAGTTTAACGTAAACTTGGGCGGTTTTCGATCCCAGCTTCAAGTGTCCAACGTGTTTAGACACACTGAAGAGTCGTGATACGGAACAGTCTGTCTGTGGATGACTATATATATATAATGCCATTCACAGACAGGCTGTTTCGTTGTATCACAACTCTTCAGTTTGACTAGACACGCGAGAAGCTTCAAGCTGAGATCAAAACCCGGTTAACTTTACGTTAGTCGGTTATCTTACCCCAGAGCTATCGTCATTCTCAGCGAAGGAATTTTTTACACATATATATATTTTTACATATACACTATCGGCCACCAGGGTGCTCAATTCATGAGAATAGCTTGGTATTTACGTTTATATATCTAAAATATTTTCCCCTGTGAATTTTTTTCCAATAAATTTTTTTCCTCAAGAGAAATCTGTTTTAACTATCTCAAGGTCGGCGGGGCTTCAAGGACGCTGACTATATCCTATTTTGAGGGCAAGACCTTTCCACATAAAAAGCAGTATCATGGGTATCCTACTAAACTCTATCAGGGAGGGAGACTTTAGTTTAAGAACTTTGGTAAATGTAGAATACCTCTTCATTGGCATTAATCCTAAGTCCACCCTGACCCGGAGAGGTAGCACCTATTTGGGTAAATAGATTTGTTTGCGGATTATTTGTATTGCAGTTGTACGGCACCATGTCAAAAGTTGTCATGCACGCAATACACACACGATTCTGTTTATTTCATGATAAGAAAGTTTATTTTGATTACCTTTTTTGTCATAGCTACGAAACGAGAGAGATAGAAACTAAAGACTACTTCAGCGCATTTGATAGATTGAAAGAATAAAGAATACGAATCTATGATATAGACTGAGACATAGTTACTATACGAACAAGAGCAGGCACTTAGTTCCTTTCTTCTCTTTTCTGTACGCCACCTGTGTGCATGCCACCTCACTGTAAGGGGTCTCCACTCCAACCCCCATATCTGGTTCTCTTCATCTTCTGAAGTCTCAAACTCAAACTTTATCCGTCTTTGATTAACGGACTCCAACTTCTGTCTTCAACTTCTAACTACTTATATATTTTCTTCTAATTATTATCTTGATCAATCAGCTGGGACTGCAGAATACACTGACTGCTTCTCTACAGAGGTGTAACACTCACCCAACGAGTGTGCTATATATGACACTAAACAATCTGATTGTAAGACTTCAGTAATGCTGGAGCTTTGGGTATTGCAGAGTACCTCTTTATTCTCCCTCCAGCTATGGGTAAATAGTAGGACAGACTAGGTTCTTCAGCCTTGGTGAGGCAACTAGTCTAGGAGAAGGAAAACTCTGAATTCAAAACCTGTTAAAACTCCGCTTAAAAATTGACCTTGTGTCATATCCTGCCCGAGCGGAGGGGTTGGTAAATAGTACCTCTTTATTGTTAATGCTCCCAGGTCCACTCTGGCCTGGAGTGGTAGAACCTGATAGGATCCTATCTATGGGTTGAATACAACTAAACAGTGTACTTATGCTAAAGTGAATTGTTTGAAATAGAACTATTTATATGTATAAAAGTGAATTTGGCATTAGATAACCAACAACTCACAAAAGTAGAGAAGCGAGGAGAAACTAAGACGACTCGATGTTTTTAAATAATGCAAGACTCGTGAAAGCAGAGAAGCGAGTAAAAACTCGATGCTTTGAGATGGCCCTATGCCTGACTTGCAAAAGTAGAGAAGCGAGGAGAAACTAAGACGACTCGATGCTTTGAGATAATGCAAGACTCGTGAAAGCAGAGAAGCGAGTAGAAACTCGATGCTTTGAGATGGCCTTATGCCTGACTTGCAAAAGTAGAGAAGCGAAGAGAAACTAATATGATTCAATGCTGTGATACAGCCCCTCTACTAGTCTTGCGAAAGCTGAACGAAGAAAAAGCGGTTCACTGGAGTTTCATATCTCGCTCCCGAGAGTACATTTCGGCCGTCTCAAACTCTCTCTTGATCTACCCATAAGTACATTATGTGTAATAAAAGAAAAAAAAGAAGCATACTATATTTTTATACATCAGCGTTGATGGGTTTTATGGCTTATCAACCATTGTGAGTTATTATTGTATTGTTGTAAGGAAGAGATACACAGTGAAATAGAGTTAATTATTTATTAATTGAAGTGGTACAGTCCAAACAAATATCATAAGTCTTGCGCTATAGGTGTTACGTCCTAAGTTGGTCTTACTACAGACCGAGATCTTTCAGTACTGATTGTGCTTAAGAAACACGACGTCTTTTATACCTCCGAGATACCGGAAGTCGCGTGGAACGAGCCACTATACAAAAGTTATTTAATATCAAATACATATATATATTGAATATATGTAATTTACCAGCAAAAAGTTTCTAGGTAAGATTTTAAGCAAGCCATAGCTCATTTGTTTGGTTATTTAACACTAACAATTAAATGTAACATCAGTTGTTTGTTTGCACACAGTTAAACAGTCAAACAGTTCTATTTGACCCATAGATGGGACCCTATCAGTTACTACTACTCCGGGCCAGAGTGGACCGAGGAGTAATATTGATGAAGGGATATTTCATGGTCCCCAAAGCTCCAGGACAGGAACGTCACCATCATATCATTTAATATCATATCAAGGACACTCGTTAGGGGGATCTTACCCCTCAGTAAAGATGCCGTCAAACAGTCGAACAGACTGGGCTTATACATACATACATATATATATATATATATATATGTGTGTGTGTGTGTGTGTGTGTGTGTCTGTGTGTGTGTGTGTGTGCCTCCTTATTGGTGTCTCATGCGGTCAACCATAGTTTCGGGCCTTCTTAACACCGGATTTTCTATTCTGTTGAGCCCAGCTGAGAACTATAATCCCAGCGAGCATTCTAGGTACTTTATCCCATAATCGTAAAGATATTATCAGCATGAATGTTTTTATATGATAGTTGGTCGATTTTCGATCAATTAGATATTTTGTGATCAATCCTAAGTGATTTTAGGTTCGATTTTTCTCTTTGATCGATTTTTCAGAAAATTTTGGGCCGGCCTTATTTTTGATTAATTGAAGAAAAATCCAAATTGGTTCTTCATTATTTGTTTCTTCTCCTTATTGCCAAAACTTTCTCAAGTGTAATTCACTATTTCGTTTGAATCTTTAAACGTTTTTCTGGGTTTCCTTTTGGTGTTTTATGGAACACACACACACAAACACACACATACATTGCCATAAAGGGTAGAGTGTTCACTAATGATCCGATATACCGGGGTTACATCCACGGTCAAGTTATAACAAAGACTCAAAAAATGATACTTCATGACTCCTTGCTTAACAATCTGGGTTATAAGGTTCAGATCAAGGGTAATTGAAGCAATCGAGGGAAAAGAATTGCGCCCTTCTCTACACCTCGGTGAATTAGGTATTGACAAGTGAGCTTGCTGGTCCCTCTCGACAACGGTCGTCCTAGCTATATATATATATATATATATATATATCAGTTTCTACCTTTGAAATATCCAATAAACCTCTTTTAGACGTAATCACTAATATATATATATATATATATATATATATATATATATATATATATGTTTCTATTTCAAAAATATCCAATAAGCCTCTTCATCAACAATATATGTAAGAATATTGGTTTCATCTTATCACTTGGACTTTTACTCACACTATTAATCCACATTTTCAAGATTCTCCATCAATTTCCACTTACGTGTATACAAAACTATAATCATCTGCGCCTGGGATGTACATTGGCTGCGTTAGTATTTATTGAACAGGTTGACGTGCGTTTTCATGTCCGTGTTCCTTGTGCTTGTGACCAGAAGCGACATCTGTCGATAGGCAAGTGAGTCATATCTCTCTTACTAAGATGTCTCGCTTTGTGTAACAGATTACTCAGTGGTATTTTCTGACTACTGGCAACAACATGCAAGTATACACTTTCGATAAGCATTCCACCACGTCTCTCTCTCTCTCTCTCTCTCTCTCTCTCTCTCTCTCTCTAGTACATTGAAAGTGAATCAAATTTTGATTTATTCACAACGGTCGTTCCGAAAGCAACGCACACTATTTTTTCCACAGAAACTAACTGAGACAGGGATCATAAAAAACACCGTTGGATTGAACTAGCTTTCGAAAACTAACATTATTTTTCTCGATAATCTGTCAGCCCAGTTGACTAAGATTGTATAATACACGGACTGTTTTTCTGCAGAGGGGTAAGACAAACTCCCAACGAGTGCTCTGGATATGACACAAAGCAATCTGATGGTGAGGCTCCTGTATAGGAGCTTTGAGGAATTTGGAGTACACATTCATTGCCGTTGCTTCCAGGTCCACTCCGACCCGATAGGGTCCTGTCTATAGAACAAAGAGAACTGTTTAACATTTTGTTAACATTTTTAAACGAGCCTGACTATATAATATAAACTCGTGAAGTTTAGAAAAAGTTTAGGAAAGATAATAAAGCTCTATGTGAAGCCATAAAACGAAAAGCGCCTTGATTGTCACTTTAACACGAATCGGGCCGGAGAAAGAAGGACTGTAGAGATAACATTTTCCAGAGAACGAAGCCGTAATCGTTGCTGTGAAAGAAATGACAGGTCTTTGTTGATGCCGATTTTTACGACCGTGATATACATCGCTTGTGCAAATGAAATTATTCGGTTTCTTAGTTTAAGAGCGCATCAGTCTTTTGTTATCATTTAATGCCAAGGTCATCCTCGTAAAAGGACAGGAGTGGGGCTTTTGGAACAATAGTTGGCTGATTAGGATATACATACCTTTCTCATGGATATCCGTTCGAAAATGAACTTAATAGTCCGGCTGGTAGCTTATTACGATGCTACAGTTCAGCACATTAGCCACTTCACCAAGTGGACACCTACCTGGAAAAATTTCGTCGATAGAAGGGATTATGGTTTCGTTAGGTTGGGTTTGATTGTATATCAACCATTGTAGGTTTTTTAATCCCAAATCCTCTTTATAAATATATAGTGAATATATGAGTTATCAGCACATTTTGTTAACATTTTTAAACGAGACTGAGCTCATGTTTTTGCACACAGTTAAATGACCAAACAGTTCTATTTCAAACAATTAAATTTAGCATAAGTCATTTGTTTGCCCACAGTTTAACCCACAGTTTAAATGTTAAACAGTTCTCTTTGATCCATAGACAGGATCCTATCAGGCAGGAGTGGATCCGGGAGCAATGGCAACAAATGGGTGTTCCAAATTCCTCAAAGCTCCTATACAGGAGCCTCACTATCAGATAACTTTGTGTCATATCCAGAGCACTCGTTGGGAGTTTTTCTTACCCCTCTGCAGTAGAACATTCGGTGTATTATACAACCTCAGCCAACTTGGTTGAGAGATTTTGAGAAAAATAATGTTAGTTTCCGAAAGCTAGTTCAATCCAACGGTGTTATTATGATCCCTGTCTCGGTTAGTTTCTGTGGAAAAAATAGTGTGCGTTGCTTTCGGAACGACCGTTGTGAATAAATCAAAATTTGATTCACTTTCAATGTACTAGAGAGAGAGAGAGAGAGAGAGAGAGAGAGAGAGAGAGACGCGGTGGAATGCTTATCGAAAGTGTATACTTGCATGTTGTTGCCAGTAGTCAGAAAATACCACTGAGTAATCTGTTACACAAAGCGAGACATCTTCGTAAGAGAGATATGACCCCCTTGCCTATCGACAGATGTCGCTTCTGGTCACAATCACAAGGAACACGGACATGAAAACGCACGTCAACCTGTTCAATAAATACTAACGCAGCCAATGTACATCCCAGGCGCAGATGATTACAGTTTTGTATACACGTAAGTGGAAATTGATGGAGAATCTTGAAAATGTGGATTAATAGTGTGAGGAAAAGTCCAAGTGATAAGATGAAACCAATATTCTTACATATATTGTTGATGAAGAGGCTTATTGAATATTTTTGAAATAGAACCATATATATATATATATATATATATATATGATGGCTGTCCTCTCGGTTTCGAGCATGACCACCTCCTTTGTCTCATGTAGTGTCCCCCTTCCCTACTCCCCCCTTAAATTTTATATATTCGTAGGTGACTCTTCAGGCCAGCCAAGCTACGACAGATTTTACCACAGAATTCGCACAACCGTTCAGTTTTACTTGCAGTGACATTATTTGGGTGCAAGATTGATTTTGCAAATTCACGTAGATGGCTTTTGAGACCAGCAAGAGATAGGTACAATTTTTCACATATGTCATAGTTAGCGTGGTGAATTTGTGGACCCGGTGCTGGACCTTGTTCGCCTTTGCGAATCAAATGTTTGTAAGCGCTGTACTGCATACGGCTATTCTCAAAGGATTCTATGTTTTCGTGAATCAGTTTCCGCCACTCACTTCTATCTGAAACCATTTTTTCCCATTGGTCCACAGGTAGTCCAGATTGTTTCAGGTAATATTTTATTGTGTCCTTAAATCTCATCTTTGGTTTTAATGCACTTCTCTTTCCTTCCCACATTTCACCATAGAATAATTGCCTTGGCAGACGGCTGTCATCCATACGCCCAATGTGACCAACCCATCGGAGACAACTTTTCATTATCATCGACTGGATGCTTGGTAACCCTGCTTTCGCTAATACTTCTGTATCTGAAACACGGGACTGCCATTTGATATGAAGTATCTGTCTCAGACACCTTTGATGGAAACCCTCAAGAAGTTTGAGTTGGTGCTTATAGAGTGTCCAAGTCTCGCTTGCATACAGGAGGGCCGTCAAAACACATACTTTATACACAATGATTTTCGTATGCAACTTGATACCATGCTGGGATCACACACGTTTATTAAGTGCTGAAAAAGACCGAGACACCCTTTCCATGCGGAAGGAGATTTCCCTGTCGAGGCTGCATCCCTCAGAGAGGGTACTGCCTAGATATACAAAAAGAGTGCACTACATCTAATTTGTTACCTTCAACAAAGATAGTTGGTTCTATATAAGGCGATCCGGGTGCTGGATCGTATATGACGACTGTCGTTTTTCTGTTGATCTTTAAACCGAATGAATTACATGCAGATACAAAATGGTTCATAAAGCATTGCAACTCATCTTCAGAATGTGCAACAATATCACAGTTATCCACATAGAGCAGCCCCCTCACCAATGAAGAAGAGACTTTTCTTTGAGAAAGTCGTCTACGGACATTGAAAATACTGCCAGATGTCCGATATATGATGTAGATACCGTCTGAGTTTTCATAAAAGCCTACGAGAAAGACAATGGCAAAGTAGATATTGAATAACATGGGTGCAGAAATGTCACCCTGTTTGAGCCCATTGTTGATAGATATTTCCTCAGATAGTGCCGTTGAAACTAACTCTGGCCTTCATTCCATTGTGAAGAGAACGAATCAAACCCACACATCTCTCAGGGCAGCCCAACTTCAGTAATATATTTCAAAGAATTGATCTGTTGACAGTATCAAAAGCCTTTGATAAGTCAATGAAACATTGGTACAATGGAAGATTCTGTTCTTTGCACTTCTCCTGCAATTGCCGAGCACTGAAAATCATATCCACATTGCCACGGCTTGCACGAAAACCGCACTGTGATTCTGGTAGAATTCCATTGACATTTGTGCGAACTAATCTATTTTGAAAACAATTTTCCAACAATAGACAGCAGAGATATGCCCCTAAAATTGCTGCAGTCCGACTTCGAACCCTTTTTATTGAAAGACACAATTATCGCATCTCTCCAGTGTTGTGGTACTTCACTTTCCCATACACTTTGGATGACTTGTTCCCGGAGATCAATCATTTTCTCACCGCCATTCTTTAGAATCTCTGCTGTTATGCCATCCATTCATGGCGCTTTGTTGTTGTTCATTTGATGACAGACGCTTTTATCTCACCTCAAGAAGGCACTTCATCAAGGACTATGATTGGATCATGTTTAATGAGATCCAATACTGATTCGTCAACGACTGGATGGCGATTCGGGAGTTTGCTATAATGTTCACACCATCCCTTCTTGATATCTCCTGGTCGTCTCAAGGTGGCACCATCTTTTGATTTCAGGGGAGCCAAAATTGATTGTTGCTGCCCATAGAACTCTTTGATTATTTGGTAGAACAATCTCGAGTTTTTGCTTTTTGCTACAAGTTGTGCTTCTTTTGCCTTATTGTACCGTTCCAACAGCTTTTGGAAGGCCCAATGGAAGTCCTCTTGTGTGAGTGTGTCAATGACCTTCGTCACAGCCTCTTTCATATCCTCAATTGTCTCATAACGACAGCCTCTGAGCTTAGGGAATAACCAAAAGTCACAGGGAGCAAGGTCTGAACTATAGGGAGGGTGAGGAACTGTGTTAATGTCCATCTTGGTCAAATAGTCTGTGACAAGGATGGATGTGTGGACTGGCGCATTGTCCTGGTGGAAATGCCACTGAGCCGATTTGAAGATTGCTGGCCTCTTCCGACCGAATCTCTTGCTGAACTCCCTTAAACTCACAACATAGTAACCCTAACCCTAACCCTTTGGCCAATCAACTCTGGCCTATTGACTTCCTTACTCCTCCCACACCTGTCCTCATCCCTCACAGACTCCCTGCCTTCCTTGAATCTCTTATGCTACTCAAACACTGATTTTCGATTCATGCAAGATGGTTGAAAAGCAGTTTGAGACATACGTTTCTTTGACATATTTTCCAAGTTTAAAACAGAATTTTATTGTATATCGTTCTTCTAAAGTGTCAGATTGCATTTTTGAAATTGGCCAGCTGTGACAATCAGGCTTTAGTAGGGTGTATTCCAATTGCTGCTGTAGCTGTTCCTTTGAAGCTGAAATCATCTCATAAGATGTATAGCAATGACATACTGAATTTTCAATGGTCTACGATATTTTTAAATCCCATGCGAAAAAAGTCTGGAAACTTATCGTATGCACCTCGTATGTATAAAGAGGATTCGGTATTTAATAACCCACAATGGTTGATATGCCATGAAACTAAACCAAAACAAATCATATATATTTTGTACCTATGTATAATGCGGATTTGGCATTTAATAACCCACAATGGTTGATATGCCATTAAACCCAACCAAATCAAAATTGTCACTAGTTATCTTGCTATGCTTGTTACTGGGCTGTTTACTCGGAGAGTGGCATTGGTGTCATACAAACCTAAGTCTCTGTAATCCAACGACGTTGAATAAGTTAGTAAACATGTTTGAATTGTAATTTTGATGGCAAAGACGACAATTATGAGCCAAGATTAGTCACTTTTATATATATATATATATATATATATATATATATATATGCATCGAAACTCTCCAACCTGTGCGTGTAATCTTCGATCTATTCACCAATGACTTAAGTACATTAATAAAGAAGTTGACTGAGTTGAAGAAATATATATTTGTTATTAAAAATGATTTTTTTGTCGTTAAGTTACAATGTACGTATGTTTTGTCAATAGATGTATGTGTATGCATGATTTTTGTATCGGTGCGTGTGAGAGCTTGTATGATTGTTCTGCGTTCGTTTCAATAGTGACGCGATCACCTGGGCAACAAAAATCACGAGTTGTCGTGTCACCTTTCGTTCGATTGTGCACACCGTTGTATTGGAATGAGTCATTTCCGGGAAAATCGATATAAAGCTTTCTTTCTCTATCCTCATCGATAACAAAAAAAAAAGAGGAAAATACCATAATAATAGTTGAGTGTGCTATTCAGTGTCTTGATTTTCTCGCTCGTCCTCTCTTTCTCTCTCTTTCTCTTTCTCTGGATATGTATATGCGTGTGTGCGTGTCGTATCTATGTATGCGTTTGTGTGTGTGTGTGCGTGTGTGTGGATATAAAGTCAGGTACTATTTTCATGAAAATATTTATATTTATACTTTTTCTTTTGCAGACCCTTAAGATGAACGTTTCGTGAACCAATATTTACATTAAAAAGCAATTTCTCCCTCTCTCTCTCTCTCTCTCTCTCTCTCTCTCTCTCTCTCTGTTTATATATATATATATATATATATATTATTCGGTAGGTCAATGGAAAAAACTCTTAAGAAACAACACAAAACTAAAATATGAACGTATATAGAACGCAACTCTTCGCCCTCTAGGCATAAAATAACCCTAGACGAGTTGACATGCCGTTAAAATCAATCAGTCAGTCAATGATAGACAAGTACACATACATATGTGTTGGACGTGAAGATAATATATGTTCTTCTTTTGCAAATGAAAAGATGGTTGATTTTTCGGTTTAATGGCATATCAACCTTTGTATGTTATTTAATGCCGAAACCATCTTTCCAGAAGAACAGTGGCGGTACTATTTATTTAACCCACAGCTGGGAGTTCATGCCTTTCCCAAGGATATTTTTTCTGAAACTGAACGTAATAGCGCAGCTGTAGTTCGAACTCACTTACTACAATTCCGTAGTCTATCGCTTTAACCATTACACCACGAGGTGACCACGTGACTTCGTGGCCAAAACAACCTTCTTGTAAGATGAATAGAGAAAAAGCCTTTCGTCACGGTAATGTGGTGGGTTCAAAGAAAGTAATGCAATGAAATTAGAAACAAGTTTCGAAGGAAATTCATTAAAATAGGATTAGGAGATAAGACAAGGCGTAAACTAATGGATGAATTGAAATGAAAGAAGTCAACGACCATGCATGTCAGAATATAACATTCATGCTATGACTTAAATTATCTAAAACTGCCTCAAGCAGTAGAATACCCCGAGTATATCTCCGCTCAAGGGTAAGACCTCACCAGCGAATGTCATGGGTAGGACATTAAACCGCATCTGATGGTGAGGCTCCAGTGTTCTTCATTATTATTACTTCCGGGTACTCTCTGACCTGGATTGGTAGTAACTATGAAGGTACCATCTATAGGTTAAATAGAACTGTTCAATCCTTTTCTATAGATTATTATTATAACTAATTTGAAAGCAGACAGCTGTGTACAAATTATTAATGTTACATAGAAATACTTGATAAATAGAATTACAAATGTTAAAAAGCAATAAAAAAATAGTAACTGTGTGCAAACAAAATAATATTAAATTGAATTATTAGAGTTAGAAATACACAGTACATTCAATAGGTTTCCAGACTTTTTTTGTAAAATGCATTTAAAATTGTTGTAGACTCTTGAGAATTCAGTATGTTATTGCTAAGCATCTAATGAGATGACTGACCAATTGCTATGATTTCAGGTTCAAATGAACAGCTACAGCAGCTATTGGAATACACCCTACTAACGCCTGATTGTCACAGCTGGTCAATTTCAAAAATGCAATCTGGACGTGAGGACACTTTAGAAGAACGATATGCAATAACATTCTGTTTTAAACTTGGAAAAAATGCCACAGAAACGTATGGAATGCTTCAAACTGCTTTTGGAGCATCTTGCATGAATCGAGCATCAGTGTTTGAGGGGCATAAGAGATTCAAGGATGACGAAGTCTGTGAGGAATGATGAGAGGTGTGGGAGGAGTAAGGAAGTCAACAGAGTTGATTGGCCAAAGGGTTAGGGTTAGGGTTACTATGTTGAGGTTTTAAGGGAGTTCAGCAAGAGATTCGGTCAGAAGAGGCCAGCACTCTTCAAATCGGCTCAGTGGCATTTCCACCACGACAATGCACCAGTCCACAAATCCATCCCTGTCACAGACTATTTGACCAAGATAGGCATCAAGACAGTTCTTCAGCCTCCCTTTAGTCCAGAACTTGCACCCTGTGACTTTCGGTTATTCCCTAAGCTCAGAGGCTGTCGAGACAATTGAGGAAATGAAAGAGGCTGTGACGAAGGTCATTGACACACTCACACAAGAGGACTTCCATGGAAGGGTACAACATGTGCATTGCAGCCGGAGGAGATTACTTCGAAGGGCATTAGAGTTTCTTGTGTGTACTATCAATAAAAGTGACCATACGAAAAAAGTCTGGAAACTTATTTAATGATCCTCGTAAATACTTGAAACCATTTAAAAGTTTGCAAAGAAGTAAGTTCTAGCAACACGTTTTAAAATAAAGTTACTTTCAAACTATTCGGTTACAAATCATATGTATATAAAAACAGGATTTGGCATTAAATAACCCCACAAGGGTTAATATGCCATAAACTACAAACCAACCAACCAACCATTCTGTTCTTTTCCTGCAGAAGCACAGAGACTCAACCTATCAATGTTTCGAAATGCCGTGGAAAGATTACAAGTATGCAGTGAAACTAGTAGTCGTAACATCAAACCTTACAAATGATAATTCTATAATCACTGCTAATCTTCTATCCTGATATTAAATTAAGATAATTAACATAGGACTTTCATTTAGCTTCTTGGTTTTCGTTTGGTTTCTAAATTTAATGGGATATCAACCTACATGGGTTATTTAAAACCAACCATATAGAGAAAAAAACTGTGGCACTATTTAACCCAGGGGAGGGCCAAAGAAAAAAATTAATAAAATAAATACTTGCACTTGAATCGAGACAAAATTCTTTTGATTTTAAAAGATGCGGTTTTTTGATCATACATAACCCAGTAATGTACCCCCACAACGCCAAAATTTTTGCCCCCTCACTGATTTCAGCCATAACTCGAGAAAATAAGGGGTTCTTAAATTTCCCAATAGTATTAGTTCACACATAAACATGGCAGCGCGACTGGCGTTTGAAATCGCTCACCAAGACATCACAGTCCAGCATGATAGCCATTACTTCAACTTCGTGTCAACATTTGTCGGATTATTCAATTAAAAAGTCAGTTTTTGCAATCAGTTCCAAGTATTGTTTTTTTTGATAACAACTATAACGGCTTCAAGCTGACAAAAAAAAAAAGAAGCAGAAGGTACCCTGCAAAAACAATTACCGACACCGACTACGCCGATGACATAGCGATACTGGCAAATACACCCAACCAAGCCGAAACACTACTGCATAGTTTGGAACGAGCAGCCGCAGGCATTGGCCTTCATGTCAATGCACACAAAACGGAATGCATGTGCTATAATCAAACAGGCGACATCTCCACACTAGACGGAACCCCTCTGAAACTAGTAGACAAATTCACGTACCTAGGAAGCAGCGTCTCATCAACCGAAAAGGACATCGACACGCGGCTAACGAATGCATGGACAGGTATCGATAGGCTAGCCATATTATGGAAATCAGATCTGACCGATAAAATGAAACGCAGTTTTTTCCAGACAGCGGTCGTGTCGATACTGCTGTATGGATGGGCTATTTGGACGCTAACAAAACGGCTGGAGAAGAAGCTAGACAGCAATTACACAAGAATGCTGGGAGTAATATTGAACAAGTCCTGGAGGCAACAACCTACAAGACACCAACTATGCGGCCACCTGCCTCCCATCACGAAAACTATCCAAGTTAGACGAACCAGACATGCAGGACACTGCTGGAGAAGCAGGGACGAGCTCATAAGTGATGTACTCCGATGGACCCCCACATATGGCCGTGCAAAACAGGACGACCAGCTCGAACATACATTCAGCAGCTATGTGAGGGTATGGGATGTAGCCCTGAAGACCTGCCAGAGGTGATTAACGATAGGGAGAAGTGGCGAGAGTGGGTCAGGGATAACCGTGCTAGCGGCATGACATGATGATGATGATTTCTAAACCGGCTCATTGATCCGGTGGATAGAGTGTTCGCCAATGGTCCAGGAGACTAGGGTTCCGTCCCAGTTCGCGTTATACCAAAGACTTTAAAAATGGTACTTGATACCCACTTGCTTAACACTTAGCTATATAAGGTACTATCTAGAGTAAAGTGGAGGAATCCAGAGATAGGAGTAGCACCCTCCCTTATACCTCGGTGTAGTTGCTATTGGAAAGGGAGCCTTCTGGTCGCCCTCGACTACGGTCGCCAATCTTACTTTTTTCTTTATTTTTAAATAATATTAGTTTCAGGTAAATATGGTTAATACTGTGACTCTACAAGCTCTTCTAATCAAAGGTGCATATATATGGTGGAATGATGCATATAGGTGCACAAGTGTCTGTGTGAATATATAGGCGGATTGTTCAAAAAGTTGTTAGCCTCACCCAGATTTTAGCCTCGTCACATCCCTCTTGCCTATTTGTATGGGTCTTACCCACACAGAAATTGAGGAAAAAAATCTGAATAAATTTTCTTCATTTTTATAAGAAGTGGTAGTTTGTTGTCTGGCTGAGGCTTAGAACTTTTTGAACGACTCTTGTATGCTGCTAGGGATTGCGTATATACATCTAAATGCATTTGGGTGCAATTCGATCTGTATGTGGACGTGGTGGGGGAATAGGAGTTATGTAAATGTATGTATTTACCCAACCCCTTCGAACGTGCACAAGGCTAACTTTAAGCGAAGTTTAGCAGGTTTGAATTCTGAGTTTTCCTTTTCCCAGACTGGTTGCCATACCACGATTAACGGACACAGTCTGCCCTACTATTCATCGGGAGGGGGAATATTCCTCTCGTATCTTTTCCAAGGGTATTTGGGCTATGTAAAATACAAATAGCTTCGTCCAGGTTTTGAACTCGAGTTGCCTCGGACGATAACCATTACACAACGAACACCTCCTTAGTAGAGTTTATTTATGTATCTTTATTGATTAGTGTGTATATGTGTGTGTATACGTCGTAGTAGTAGTAGTAGTTGTAGTAGTATCAAAAAGATTGTTTGAAAAGCAAGGAGGGGGGGGGGTCGATAGATTTTTATTGATGATAAAACAGAGAGTTAAACTGTTTCCAATGGGGAGGAAAAGGTTAATTTTTATGGCCATAATTGGCTCAAGTCTTCGGTGCAACTATTGTCCGAATTTTATAGAGATATCATTTTTTTCAGTTACTTTATTTTCGCGAAACCCACGTGGGAGGGGCAATTTTCTTTTCCGGAAATCGGGAATCCTTTTTAATCAAAAGAGTATTCAGGGATTAAACTAATCAGTAGTGGTAAGGGCAGTTGCAGTTGACTTGACCGTCACCTGTATTCTATATTTGGTCATAATAGGAATATAAAAAGAGAATTTGGAGTCGGCGGTCAGACAAAATGGGTTAAACAACTGACCGAATCTTCGTCTGCTGTCCACATCACAGAAAATTGAACATTTATGCCCCCCGGAAAAGTGAAGTGTCACATGCTCCTCTCCCTACAGAGGAGAAGGCCAGAAACACGGTTAATGTTTCCGCTCACGTTTCGAGATTAATATCAATGCATCAGACAGAAAACCGAGAGGTCTATAATTTTCAGCAAAGTGCTCGAGTCATTGGAAAGAAAGAAAAAATCAAATGTAAATAATGACTTCTGAAATATGTTTGTTTTTCGTAGAATGTCCAACCTTGTAGGTGTTTTTCATACCGACATTCAAGTATAGTTTTTATTGCAATTTTTTTAAAAAAATTATAAGATAAACATCGTACATAATAGAAATAAGCATTGACTTGTTTTAGAAGGCTATTGCAATGCGAAATAATAATTATTTGAGTCTAATTAATTTAGAGGGCTATTGCAATGCGAAATAATAATTATTTGAGTCTAATTAATTTAGAGGGCTATTGCAATGCGAAATAATAATTATTTGAGTCTAATTAATTTAGAGGGCTATTGCAATGCGAAATAATAATTATTTGAGTCTAATTAATTTCAAAGTAAAACTTCATCGTCAGAGGCTTTTATTTTGATAAATGAACACCCCCACGTGACACCATGTTAACAAAAAGAAAACTGAACATTCAACATCGTGTTCATTTATTAAAATAAAAGTCTTTGACGATGAAGTTTTACTTTGAAATTAATTAGACACAAATAATTATTATTTCGCATTGCAATAGCCCTCTAAATTAATTCACTATAATAAAATAAAATAATTCGTTCGATGCTCCAAGCAAATTACGAAATAGAAATGAATAGTTTTTAGTTGTTGCTTGTTTGATTTTAAATTTTATTCAAGTTTTCCTCTTCTATCAATTCTAATATTTTATATTATTTTAGTAGGTTAGATAGTAATATAGTAGAAGAGAGAGAGGGGGAGAGAGAGAGAGAGAGAGAAGGAGATAGAAAGAGAGAGGATAAGAGGAGAGAAAGGGGAGGAAAGATATAAAGGTTTGGTTTGATTTGGATTGGTTTATTCCTTTAACGGCACGTCAACTCCTTACGGGTAATTTGATGCTGAAATTGATCTATTTCTTTGGTTTGGGTTCTGCTTATTTGTTTAATAGCACATCAACACCTAATGGGTTATTTAATACCGAGATTCGATTTATTTGTAAATGTTTGATTGTAACAGAAACGAAGAAAAAAAGTGTATTCTTGGATTCGTTTTGTTGTAGTTGTTACTGCTGTTGTTGTTGTTGGTGGTGGTGGTGGTGGTGGTTTTGTCTTGTTTTTGTTTTTGTTTTTATTCTTTGTAGAGCTGACCTATGGCTGATATAGTTTCAAGCAAAATGTGCGAACAATAATCTTAACGACAAATACAACCTCGTTTAGTAAGCAAATCTGTGAGCCGCAGACGATACTGCCACACTATAGATTAGTTACACAGATATGGTTTCAAGTATTCTTAGCTAATACTTTTAATTTTCAAACAGATCTATTTGATTCATTGATTGGATCTTAAAAAGGTACTAGTAATCCAGGTAACAATCAAACTATGATTAATGGCAACAAAGGGATAATTCCATACTTCTCAGAGGTCGATAACTGAAATCTGAACCCCAGATCCAGTTTAGGGAGATATCCAGTTCGAACTACATATCCAGAAAACCTCTTTTTGAGGAGTGGGGGTATTGCTTCTCTCAGCGTATTCTAAGCTTTGTTGATAAGGCTTGATTTTTATGTCCACCCTATACACACATACACACAAACAAATATATCCACACATACACATGTATATACCTATATTAGCTAGAACTTTAAAAAAATAAGATTACCAACCAATGATTCATTTGCAAATCACAATTACATCTATTGTGCTAGTTTATTCTTCGGCTAGCAGCAACAAATAAATGAATTCATACTTCGTTTAATTTTAACAATTTATTAATCAACACATGAAACAATTAATAATAATAAGCTGTCCTCCCTGTGTATAAAGTTGAGTTTGAGGGACTTACCGGCGCGGTGAAGAAGATATCTGGTATCTTAGAGTTGTCTTTCTGAGAGCTTTTAACGTCCCCGCCTCACGGAACGTCAGGTGGAATCTGTCTGACTGGATTTTGGATTTTTGCGCCTTCTGGGCTCATCACGTGATTAATATATCCAATTACAGAGAGCCTCTCCCTTACTCACTCCATACACAGGAATTTCCATTTTACTAATACAACATATCCGTTTAACAGAGAACAAACAAATGATCTCTGGTTTGTTTAAAATGTTAACCAAAAACTATTCGTGTAAAAATCATATATAGACTGGATTTGGCTTTTAATAACCTACAAAGGTTGATATGTCATAAAGCACAACCGACCGAACCGACACAGCATTATATATATATATATATATATATACCCAACCCCTCCGCTCGGGCAGGATATGACACAAGGTCAATTTTTTAGCGGAGTTTAACAGGTTTGAAATCAGAGTTTTTCTTCTCCTAGACTAGTTGCCTCACCAAGGCTGAAGAACCTAGTCTGCCCTACTATTTACCCATAGCGGGAGGGAGAATAATTGGATTCATACCTTTGCCAAGGGTATTAGTGCAATGTGAAATACAATCAGTCTCGTCCAGGATTTGAACTCGTGTCGCCGTGTCCATTTCCTACGACGATAACCATTGTGTGTGGGGGGGGGGGGTACATGCATGCACGAGTGTAAGAGTGTGTGTGTGTGTGTGGATGTCGATTTTTGAATTTTCGCTATATTTTGAACTATATTGATAATGAAAAATTTAATTTTTGTGTTAGAGTGAGTGTGTACGTTTGAGTGTGTGTCTGGGTTTGCGTGTGTATCCGTTTGAGTGTGCGTGCGTGAGTGTTTTCGTGTGTGTGTGTGTGAGTGTGCGAGTTTGTGTGTGTGTGTGTATGTGTGTGAATGTGAGTGCGTGCGCGCGTGTGTGTGTGTGTGTGTGTGTGTGTGTTTGTATGTGCATGTGTTCGTATGTACGTGCGTGTGTGCGTGTGAGTGTCTGTGTGTGCATGTGTGTGTGTGTGTGCGTGTGCGTGAATGTGTATGCGTGTGTGCGTGGGTATGTGTGTATGCGCGTGCACGTGTGTGTGTGTGTGTGTGTGTGTGTGCGTGCGAGTATGTGTGTGTGTGTCTGTGTGTGCTTCCGTGCGTTCGGTAGTCAGAATGTCAGATTCTATTTTTATTAAAATGGTTAAATCTTTGTATCATTTAAGCAAATCTTTAAAATGATTGTACTACAACTGATCTAAAGAAACAAGTGAAATGAAATCAGAACTTTTTTTTTTTGTGATTTGATGAGAAAATAAAATAAAATAAAAATGAAAAAAAAATGTAAATTTTACAATAATAAAACCAAAAAATTAAATTTAAGATTGGTTTTGCGAAATAAGGCATTTTTTTCAGTAAATCTATTTATGATATTTTTAAGAAAAAAAATCCACATTTTACTTTCCTAGTTTGTTTTACAATAAAGTTAATATCAAATACCATGAGGTAAAAATCACTATCGTTGTCAAGTCGAAAAGATTGCAACAGAAATACCTCCTAAATTTTAAACTGTCACATTTAGGGAGCAGAGGAACTTGGGCAAGTGGTAATTGTAGCTTTATCTCGCTAATGTCTTACCATTTTCCTTCTAATATGATTAGTTTTGGTCATTGGTCTTAGACTGGTACACACAGATAGAAAATCTATAAACGTATCGGTTAAGAATTCTATTCGGGACAGCATCATTCAAACGTAATATGAAATCTGCTCGAAAAGCTTTCGGAGCAGCAAAACCAGATTCACCAGTCTTAAAAGCGTTTCAACAGCAAAAGCATTATTTGCACAGGTTTAAGTCATGATCAGTTGGTTAGTTGGTTGGTTTAGTTTGCGGTGTATCAACCCTTTTTTGGTCATTTAACGCCAAATTAAATTTTTAGCAATTCAGTTTAGTATAAGTATAGATTTTGTTTACAATCAGTTAAATGTCAAAACACTCTCTATTTCAAACAATTCAGTTTAGCATAAATACTCAGTTTAGTTTTACTTAAAAACAGTTCTATTTCAAACAGTTCATTTGAGCATGAATGCGCAGTTTAAATATCAAAACAGTCCTATTTTAGTGTAAAAGTTCTAATTCAAGTAATTCATGTTAGTATAAGTAAATGTCAAAACAGTTCTATTCCAAACATTTTAGTTTAGCATAAGTACACAGTTTTGTTCTATTCGATTGTTTGTTTGCTTGGGTTTTATGGCATATCAACCTTTGTTGGTTATTTAATGTAAAACCCATTTTAATACAAATAAACAGCTCTAATTCAAACAATTCAAGTTAGCATAAGTACACAGTTTAATTGTCAAAAACATTTCTACTTCAAGCTATTCAGTTGATTCAAACAGTTCTATTTCAAACAATCTAGGTAAGTATAAGTATAGTTTTTGTTTAGACACAACTAAATGCCAAAACACCTCCACTTCAAACAATTCAGTTCAGCGTAAGTACAGTTTTAATGTCAAAAACAGTTCCACTTCAAACAATTCAGTTCAGCGTAAGTACAGTTTTAATGTCAAAAACAGTTCCACTTCAAACAATTCAGTTCAGCGTAAGTACAGTTTTAATATCAAAAACAGTTCCACTTCAAACAAACCAATTTCGCATACATAATCAGTTCTATTTCAAGCAGTTCAGTTTAGCATAAATACGCATTTCAGTTCTATTTGACTCAAAGATAGGATCCTATCAGATGCTAGCATTCTGCACCTGAGTGGAATTGGGAGCGATAGCAATGAAGGGGTGCTCCGCATTTCCCAAAGTTTCAGCATTACTGGAACCTCACCATCAGATTGTTTAGTGTCATATCCAGGATACTCTTTGGGGATGGGGTTCTTACCCCACTGCAGAGATGCAGTCGGTGTATTCTACAGCTCCAGCCGACTGGGCAAAAGCCATTGTCATGTCTGAAAATAAACGAGAGGATATTAGCCAGTTAGAGCCACCATTACCACTTTTCTAACCCACCTTGCACCCAACGAGTATCAGTTTTTAAAGTGAGAGGTCAGAAATTTGTGGCTCAAATTTTAAGGAGGAAGTCAAGCAAATTTTAATAGTGCATTCGACTGTCCACTAAAGGCTTATGCCTAAAGATTTGACCCTTGGTCATATCTTACACGTTGCGGAGGCATTTGCGGCTGAAAGAGGCGGTGGTCTAAGCAACGAAATTGTATGGAGGACCAGGACCAGGACAAACAATCTAACAAACAAACAAACAAAAAAGATACTTTTACTTTATATATATGTACATATGAATTGTGTCACATTTGTCAATCAGACAGGTAAAACAAATTATCTGTTTTTTTCTATCTAAAAAGAAAAAAAATTGGCTAAGATTGGGTGTCTGGATATTTGTGGAATTGTTCTAAATTTTCATTATAAATTTCTCATCATTTCTTTGTCTGAAGATGCAGATTTAATATTCAAAAAATAAAGAATCAGCTGAAATTAATATTATCTCAAACAAATATGAGTGATTTTTCAAGGTCTTTTTTTATATGGTATATATATATATATATATATATATATATATATATATATATATATATATATATATATATAATGTGTGTGTGTGTAACGAAAAAAGGAACCTGCTTCACTATTTGTTAATTGTTAGCGAGTTGCTTGAATACGATCATCCATACTGGGTGCCGTATACACGGAGATTTTCATCGGGTAAAGTTCCTTATCATCATGGTAATATTTTAAATGCATCAACTGTATCCCTAATTCAGAGGTTATCTCCAACCTTCACAAGTAGTCTCCTGTGTACTGCACTATAACCGGCAGTAAGGCTCCAATTTTAAAGATCCGGAGAGTCATTGCCATTACTCTCAGCTCCACCATAACGCGGAGTGGTTGTACCAATTAGGGCCCCGTCTTTTGTCAAATAGATCTGTTTGAAAATTGCTTGTATTGGATAGGAATGCTTGAAACGTGTGAAAATAAATGATTATTATAAGTAGTATTAGTTGTATTAGAATTAGTAGTAGTAGTAGTTGTAGGAGTAGTATATAGGAATATTTACTTGGAAACAAATAATTGTATCTAAATTATTAATATTAAATATGGACACTTGAAACCAAACATCATCATCGTCTCTCTGGCAAATAAGAGGCCTACATGGCGGTGCCCATCTCCTCTCGAAGTAATACACGGCAAGTTTTACTTGGATACATGGTGCCAGTATCAAGGAGTTATCCTTGACAGGAATCATACAACTAATTTGATTTCGGAGTTTTCTTTCTCCTATACTTGTTCCCTGGTTTGTCTTACATTTTACTGAGAGTTGCGGCGAGAAAGGCGGGGTATGCCTTTCCTATGGGGGTTTGCACAAAGAGAAATCCAATCAGCTTAATCCGACAGTTTAACTCGGCTTGTCATGTCCTTTTCCCATGTTGGTTACGTAAGCTGTATAGATAATGTATAGTTTACTTTGGTTCGGTTTTATGGCATATCAGATATTGTTGGTTAGTTAAAGCCAAATCCTCTTTATACATAAATATTTGATATATATGATTTGGTTTGGCTGGGTTTTATGGCATATCAACCATTAGAGGTTATTTATTGTCAAATCCTATTTATAAATATATATTAGATATATAAATAATTCATGAACACACACACATATATATATATATATATATATATATATATATATAATTCTTAAACAAGCCACAACTCTTATTTGCACACAGTTAGATGTTTTCAAGTATCCTTATATAAGAGTTACAATTTAACATCAGTCATTTGTTTGCTGACTGTTCTATTTGATCGATAGATAGGACCCTCTCAGATGCTACCACTCAGAGTGAAGCTGGGAACAATGCAATGAAAGGGTGCTCCACATTGCCTAAAGCTCTAAAATTGATAACTTACCATCAGATGGTTTAATGTCATATACAGGACACGCGTTAGTGAAGTCTTACCCGTCTGCAGATATATAGTCCATATGTTCTACAGCTCCAGCCGACTCGGCTGAATACTGAAGAGTGAAAGCGAAAGTAGAGTGAAATTGAAGACATATAAAAAATAAATCTAAAAAACGGGAAAATGAATTTAAAAAATAAATAAAATAATGTTAGAAAGAAAATAATAAAATGATACAAATCTGAAGTTAAAAAATAAAGAAAGAAACTTATTCCAGGTTCTCAAACTTATAAGATTGAAAAACTAAAAAACCAAATAAAGCAATGAATGAAGGAATAAAAGATAGAATGAAATGAATGAACGAAACCATGTAATGAATGAAACAAAAAAAAAATAGTTGACAAAAGAAGAAGAAAAAAAAGACTCCGAAGAACGAAGGAATCCAATAAACAGATGATAACAACAGGCGAAATAATATTAAGTAGACACACTGTCCTGTATGTGAGTGTGATTGAATCGGTGTATAGAGGAAAAATGACCCTCTTGAACAATTGTCCGCCCGGCTGGATAATCTACACTAGAAAACAGTGTGAGCCCTTGAGGTGGTCTGAAAAGAAAAAAAAGATGGGGGCGAAGAAGCAAGGAGTCAATGTGCTTGTAGAAAAAAGGTGGACACTGGTTACGAAGATAATCGTGTTCAGTATGTAAAAGGAAGAAAAGCGAATTACTTTGTAAGGCTAACGGTCGCGATTTTCCCTTTTAGCCTTTATTTTTTGCTGCCCACTCCATCTCGGTGTACGCATGCGTGAACATTGGCTATGGCTTTGTCACTGAACACGTATCACATCTACGTCCTTTCAAAAGCTGCGAGGAAGTGGAAATAACACTGCATATATTTTTAAGAATCCGAGGTTGGTGCACGCTTGAAAAGACATACAGGTACACACGCATGCGCAGAGATTTACACACACGTTGTTTCACCTCACGCATACATTTGAAAAAATCAACACATTCTTACAAATCTACAATCGTATAAAACAGATATATACAACTTTGGATATATATGTACTCGACTCATCCGAGTATGGTCGATAGCTGTGTAGAAAACATAGGGATAGAAAGAATGTGTTGTACCATGTAAATCCTCACTCGAGATTATGTTATCTGCATATATATATATATATATATATATATATATATATATATATATATATATATATATATATATATTAATTTGGATAGCGTAGATATAGAATCAAAGGCACTCTGTAACAGTCAGTTTTTCGCTTATGCGACCATCAAGAGTCGTTGACTATGTGTACGCTATCTTAACTTACATATATATATATATATATATATATATATATATATATATATATATATATATTACTTTATGAATATGCCTACGCACCGATTTCCCTGATTCTCTCTCGCCATTTGTCTCTATTATCCATTGCTTCCAGCAGGTCCTCAAGACTACATCCTGTGTCCGTTCAGAGCTGTTGTAGATAGTTTCAAGTTAGTCTTCTAACACTTGCACATCCGCGTGTAGGAGTCCATACGCGAACGTCACTTATATATATATATATATATATATATATATATATATATATATTACTTAATGAATACGTCTACGCTATCCTAACTTATATATATATATATATATATATATATATATATATATATATTACTTTATGAATATGCATACACTATCTGCACACACACACACACACACACGTATATATATATATATATATATATATATAGCCTTCTGCGTGTCTAGCCACACTGAAGAGTTTTTATACAATCTCTCTCTCTCTCTCTCTCTATATATATATATATATATATATATATATATCCGGTAAGGGAAAACTTAGATATATATGCTCTATTGCTAATATTTAGCTATCTTTATAAATGTTGTAAATTATATATATATATATATATAGTGATCATAAAATGGTCAGTTCAAAACCCTTTAATACTAAAAAATACTGTTCTTTTAACGATTGGCTATACTAAGTAACCAATGCATTTTCGTCGCTTTTTTAATGGTATGCCAACTCTTCCAAAACTTTCTAAAAAACATTTCAAATTTTTTTCCCCAAAAATCTTTCTTCTGATTGTAACCTAATTTGGAAACTAGTTGACAATAATTTCAAAAATATCCTTGAAGAAATACACCACGAGACAGCAGCTGTACGGCCACTCACCTCCCATCTCACAAACCATACAAGGAAAACAAACAAGATATACTGGAGCCCTACAGTGGAAGTTCGGACGAACTAATAAGTGACATGGACACATCTGTGTTGGCTGACCAGCAAAGACTTACATACATAAGCTCTGTATGGACACTGGATACAGTTAGGCGGACCGGCCAGAAGCAATGGTGAAATAAACAAATTATCATAAAACCCATTTTTTCTTAAATCAGAAAAGTGCTCAAGTACAGGCCAGGAGAGCAGGATACGAACTAAAATAAATAATTGATGTTTTCTTACCTCCTCATGACGATAAGTGTCTTGAAATTTTATTTTAAAAATAAATGATGGTATTTTTATCATTATAAAAATATTTTATGGCATATCAACCATCGTTGATTATTTAATGCCAAATCAGGTTGTTATATATATATATATATCAAATATATGATTTGTGAATACATTTTGTTGATATCCACAGTTAAATGATCCAACAGTTTTATTTCTAATAATTCAATTTAGCCTAAGTCAACAACGCTAAATTGTTCCAAGTATTTCAATGTATTGTAATATAATGGCCGAGGGATTTCGTTTTATGCCTTTGGGTTTAGTTAGGCTGAGACCCTTTCGGCTCAGTGCATGGGTTACTTAGGTGCAACATTAACGCAGGTGTTCACGCGCACGGGCGGAACGGACGTGTCACTCAGAGATGTCACAATAGCCCAGATGGGAAACGGGGCTACAGAGTGCTGGTGACGTCACGCACCGGAAGCGCGCGGAGGATTTTGGGGATTTGGAAAAAGTCAGTTAGTTAGTTGAGTTCCTGGCTCGGAAGAAGACGGTTGACTTTCGGGACTCGCAGAGGCCAGACGAATTTGCGCGCTACGGGCGCCGCACGAGATGGGGAGGGGCAGATGAAAAAGCCAGAATAGAAAGAATGTGTATCTCTCTCCTTATGTCGAAGACCCTTTAAACTCAAAGGTAATAAAAAGTTTCGTACTTGAAATAAGAAGTCGTAAGTGTTTTTCGTTTTTCGAGATCCCATGTTCTATGTATACATGTTATGACCAATCTGTGAATGTTTCACATATCCGTATCCGTATGGTACAGTATTACTAAGAATTCAATTAAACATTAGTCATTTGTTTACACACAGTTAAATGATCAAGCAGTTCTACTTCTATTAATTCGATTTAGCACGAGTCAACAAAGTTAAATGGTTCCAAGTATTGCTATGTATCATTAACAATTCAATTAAACATCAATCATTTGTTTACATAGTTAAATGATCAAACAATTTTATTTCAAACAATTAGATTTAGCATTTGTTTGCACACAGTTTAAATGTCGAATAGTTGTATTTGACCCATGGATAGGATCCTCTCTGAGTAGAACTGGAAACGATGGCGATGAAGGAGTACTCCACATTCCCCAAATCTCCAGCATTACTGGAGCTCCGAGATCAAATTGTTTAATATCACATCCAAGACACAAATTGGGGGATATTTTAACCCTCTGCAGAGATGCAGTCGGTGTATTCAACAGCCCCATTCCACTAAGCTGTGTCAGGAGTTGAGAAACTTAAATATATAATTAAAATTTACCGCTAAAGCAGTTTTATATCAACAAAATACAGTGCCGTGTAAAAACATATTACGCTGAGTTTAATGCGACTGGTCGCCAGTTGAGTTTTTATCGACACCTGTTAAGTACGTTGACTTCAAATGAATATCTGTGCTCAATGCCATATTCAAGTCGCGTAACTATTAGAATATATATATATATATTTATATATATATATGTTCAATCCCAGATCGAGTCATATCAAAGACTCAAAGAATAGTACTTGATTCCTCTTTGACGAGCACTCAGCATTATAAGGTATAGATCAAAGGTATGAAGAGTGATCCAGGGAAAAATTGCACCCTCTCTTAAACCTCGGTGTAGTAGCTATTGAAAAGGGAGCTTTTGTGTCACCCTCGTCTATGATCGGCTAACTTAGTGATAGATAGATAGAATGCTTTCAAGAGAGGGGTAGATTCCTTTTCTTATGCAGTTAGGTCCTTTTACTCTTTACGATTTTTTTTCACAGTAGGAACTATGGGAAAGTCCATTTAACAGCAAATTTCATCGGCTCTTCTGGGTTCTTTTTATTATTCTAAGAATTCTTAATTCTCCCTCAGACTTTTAAATTGCCCAGCTTCAAATTCTTTCTGGGAACTCCTAAAGAGAGTGATATTAATTCCAAATTGCATAGCTTCTTGCCATTTTCTTGGCCAACATTAGTGTCGTGAGGCGAGGAGACCTCCGCCTGAGCATCAGGTAGTTTTCTAAACAACCTTACGTATGCCTGTGCCTATAACCTGACAAAGATTCATAATCTCGTGCGATTAACGACCACAAGAGAACTTATATATATATATACATATATACACATATATATATATATGCATTGTAAGTTGGCCGACTGTAGTCAAAGGTGACCCTAAGGCTCATTTTTCAATAACTACTACACCGAGGTGTAGAAGAGGGTGATACTCTTTCCTTTTTGATTTCTCCAATTACCCTTGATCCATACCTTATAATGCTGGGTGCTAAGCAAGGAGACATCAAGTAACGCTTTTTGAGAATTTGGTGTGACTCAACCTGGGATTAAACCCAGGTATCCCGGACCATTGGCGAACCCTGTAGAGCAAAAATACCTCCTAAATTTTTAATGGTTACCTGCGAGGTGTAAGAGAAGCTAGTCACTAACCAATGAGCAATGGATGTTTCAGAAGATAAACTAATATTAATATTGTTGAAACAATTTTTCAATTAGCAATTACATTATTATATTACGTGAGTGTTGTAAAATGTTTTTTTCACGGTGGACATTATTAGTAACGAACCTTTATTTAGTTTTGATTTACAGGGTGGAACGATAAAATTGTCGTCCTAAAGAAAACAACACTACAGCTTTATTTTAAAACTTTTATTGAAAAAATCAATTCAGGTAACTTGATTATATAGTAGAGCTGACATCTTTTCAATGTAGCCACCTTCAGCCTCAATCACCGCCTTGATACGGATCCGGAACTGGAAGAGTGCCTTTTCCAAAAGCGCCGGCGGGAGCTCGGCGAATACTCGGCGGCGATCAGGCTGGCTTTGGTGCTGTGGGAGGTCATGTTGGTGATTTTCTCGGCGTATGACCAAACGAAGTAGTCCAGCGAGTTCAGGTCGAGGGAGGAGGGAGGCCAGTGAGAGAAGGGTACAAAGTCATAGCTCTCCTTCTGAAGCCAAGCCTGGGTCTCTTTGGACTTGTAGGCCTGAGCCGAGTGTTGCGGCCACACTCAGAGTCTACCACCGGCCAACTGATTGCACCAGGGGATCACCACACTCTTCAGCATATCCAGATACACTTTGGTATTGACTTTCAAGCCGACTACGAAGATGTGAGGTGGCATGATGGGGCCCTCATTTGAAACCACACCAAAGATCATAACCGTAGCCGGAAAGTTTGTTTTCATCACCCTGGGCACGTCCCTGTTATTCGTGGCAATCCAGATTTGCATTTTGAGGGTGCTGGCAATGGTCCTGTTGTCATAAGTTGGATCGGTAGAGAGCATGGTTGTACAGTGGTGCATCTCCGATCTCGCTCGTTGAACATTGTGTCACTTTCAGACATGATAGAAGGCTCCTATCGCTCTTGGGATTTGTACACAACTGGCCAACTAGTAGATGGTCTGCAACATAAAAAGAATACCGGTTTTCATTAAACGGAAATGGAATCATGTCGTCTTTTCTAGGGTGACAATTTTATCGTTCCACCCTGTAGTTTTTAACTGGTGCGATAGAAATACCTCCCACATTTTAAACTGGGTAGTGTAGCGCAAGTGAATTTGGGCAAGTGGTTATGGTAGCCCCATCTTGCTAAATTCAAACCATTTTTCTTCAAATACGATTGGTTGGAATATAATCATGGCTTAGATCAGAACACACCGTGGATTTTTTTAATGGTGAAACAGTAATTGCTTGACTGAGCGTTTTCCGTGCTCGTTTCATCTTACTTCGGAAAGATGCTGTTCCGGATTGAAAATCGGTACGGCTATTTGCTAAACATTTTAGAACCATAGGTTCATCGATTAAAAGAATGCCATCTGGAAGATATTGAAGTATTCGACAACCAGAAAAAGTCCTGACTTGACAGTCTGTAGTACAATCTCCTACATGGGTCTTTAATCAACCTTTTAAAACATGGCCAGTCCAATCCATGAGGGTAAGTGATCATCTCTGAAAAGAAATGTAAAGACATAAGCTAGATGGAACTACCATTGTCACTTATCTAAGTTCACTTGCATCATGCAAGTGACAGTTTAAAATACAGGAGGTATTTCCGTAGCGCTTTATATATATATATGCATATATATACATGGAGCATTCAATAAGTTTCCAGACTTTTTGTACAGGCATTTGAAATTGTCACAGACTTTTGAAAATTGACTATGTTATTGTTATACATCTAATGAGATGATTGACCAATTTTTAGGATTTCAGGTTCAAATGAACAGCTACAGCAGCAACTGGAATACACCCTACTAAAGCCTGACTGTCACGGCTGGTGAATTTCAAAAATGCAATCTGGACCTCGAGGACACTTTAGAAGAACGATATGCAATAACATTCTGTTTTAAACTTAGAAAAAATGCCACAGAAACGTATGGGATGATTCAGACTGCTTTTGCAGCATCTTGCATGAATTGATCATGAGTTTTTGAGTGGCATAAGAGATTCAAGGAAGCCAGGGAGTCTGTGGGGGGTGATGAGAGGTGTGGGAGGAGTAAGGAAGTCAATACACCACAGTTGATTGGCCAAAGGGTTAGGGTTAGGGTTACTATGTTGAGGTTTTAAGGGAGTTCAGGAAGAAATTCCGTCGTAAGAGGCCAGCACTCTTTAAATCGGGTCAGTGGCATTTCCAGAAGGACAATGCACCAGTCCACAACTCCATCCTTGTCACAGACTATTTGATCAAAATGGGCATCAAGACAGTTCGTCACCCTCCCTATAGTCCAGACCTTGCTCCCGGTGACTTTTGCTTATCCCCTGAGCTCAGAGGCTGTCGTTATGAGAGAATTGAGGAGATGAAAGAGGCTGTGACGAAGGTCATTGACACACTCACACAAGAGGACTTTCACGGGGCTTTCTAGAAATCGTTGGAACGGTACAAGTGCATTGCAGCTGGAGAAGATTACTTCGAGGTTTCATGTGTACTATCAATAAAAGTGCCCATACGAAAAAAGTCTGGAAACTTATTTAATGTTTCTCGTATATATATATATATATATATATTACGTAAGCAATTTAAAATTGTTCAGTAGAATGAGAGCTATTATTTTATTTTTAGGTTTATATTTATTTTATACTGCTTAGTATATTGAGTGCTTTTACGTTTTAGCTGAATGTATTCTGTCGATGTTTTTTTTTTCTTTCTTTCTTTTGACTAGGCATTGCGATTTAGATCAATTATTTTCAAGCAATTTGAATGTTTTTAGTTTTTTCTTTTTTCCCCAAATATCAGTTTGTGTCATATTTTTTATTTGCAAATTGTATCATCAGCTTTGTGTTTTCTTTACACTGTCAGAATTATAGCTAATTCTATTGAGCATTTGTAAGCTTCGTACACAATGAATCAAACGACGCACATCTTTTAAACAAAAGATATATATATATATATATATATTTATCGTCTTTCACAGACAGACTGTTTCGTTGTATCACCACTCTTCAGTGTGGCTAGACACGTAGGACGCTTTCAGTTGGGATCGAAACCCGCCTAACTTTTCGTTGGTCTTAGTATCAGACACCTCGGCCAACAAGAGTAACACACAGCTAAGGAATTATAAGGTATTAAGTAGCAGCGTTCGTTTGTTTACATTTTATACCTTACCGGATACCAGAGTGCTCAATTCGTTCAAAGAGCTTTGCATTATGCAAGCAGCAGCTGTAAATTCCATCGCCAGATTGCTCAACCCCCGTGGGGGAGCGTAAATGTAAACTGAGATAGAGAGAGAGGTAGAAAGACAAAAAGAGACTGAGAAAGAAAGACAAACAGAAAAAGAAAAGGATAAAGACATATAGAAATACGGTGAGAGAGAGAGAGAGAGAGAGAAACAGATAGACAGACAGAAGTTTATAATAATATAATAAAAATATAATAAATGGTTTACTGCAATTAAGGTATAATACCCATGTAGTAACTGGTTGCGTAACGGTTATCGGTACAAAAAATTAACTTTGCAGACAATGTTCGAATCCTGAACAAGGTTTTTTGTCTTTCACTTTGTATTAATCTCCTTAGAAAAGGCATAAATCCCTCTCTTCTCATTTCCTGCTGTAAATGATTTGCGAAACAAGCTAGTCTCTCAAGCCATCTTATTAGGTGAACCAATCTAGGAGAAAGAAAGAAAATTCAAAATGAGTGATTGTAGAGTAGGCAATTTCCCACATAAAAACCTACTTGTTAATGAAACACCAACCTCGTATATATATATATATATATATATATATATATTCTTGTCATGGTAATTTCTAACATAATATATTAATTCCCCCATTCCAAATTATATATATATATATATATATATAAATGAAGCAGTTGCAACAACCTTCGAGAAAAATATATTTATAACTTTTTATAAATATCGTTTTATATGTTTATATTGTGGGATATTATATGTGGTTTGGGTTGGGTTTGGTTTGATTTGGTTTGGCTTGGTTTATTGGTTTAATGGTATCTCAACTTTGGTGGGTTATTTAAAGCCAAAGCCATCCAAGTTGAAGAACTGTAGTGGTTGTTTTTAACCGTTAGCTCAGAGAATTAAGGAGTTCATACCGTTTTCAATGCTATAAGTCCGAAAGTAAGTGTACTAGACCGACTGGAATTCGAACTCGCTTACAACAATGTCGTAATCCAGCACGTTAACCACTAACCCACTGATGTATCGGAGTACAATCTATGTTCAATATGTAGAAATGTGAACGTAATTTTCAGGCTTTTTCGCATCCTTCTTTGGAGTAAAACGTCGTATAATTTAGAATCTTGTGTATGTTTAAATTCAAATTCAAATTCTAGTATCGATATAAATAAATTATTAAAATATAATTAATTAAACTACAATTTTATGTTCTCTCTTGGTTCTATAAGTATGCCTACACCTCCTCTGTCAATGCCACGTTAGGAGGTGTAGGCATACTTATAGGACCAAGAGCGTTAAAATCACTTAATAGCATTGAGAGCATACAACCTAGGATGATGGTAGCTACTTTTAATGGCAACCCCAGAGCAGCAATCATCTCCTGCTACAGCCCTACCAATGTTAGTGAAGAAACTAAACTAGTTGCCTTCTGCGATGAGCTATCCTCTCTAGTGCGTAGCATACCGAAACACAACCTGCTAGTCATTGGCGGATACATGAATGCCCCAATCGGGAAAAACGGAAATAACAAATACAACTTACACAACACGTCGAATAGGAATGGACAACATCTAACAGATTTCATGATAGAAAATAGATTAATATACCTCAATACAAATTATCAAAAAAGGGAGGGAAAATTGTGGACCTACACATACGCGAACAATAATAACAAAGCACTGATAGACTACGTCTTTATGAACAAGAAATGGAAAAATAGAGCAATAAATTGCGAGGCATACTCCTCTTTCGATGGTGTGTCCTCAGATCACCGAATAGTCACGGCAAAAATACGACTAAGCCTACGAAAAAACGCCACAAGAACAGTGACCACCAAATACTATGACTGGGCCCTTCTTAACAACAGAGATATTAGAGATAAATATGTATTAGAATTGAGAAACAGATTCGAGACACTACAAGAGAAGACAAACAAAGGTACCCCAAATGACGAATATGAGAATTTCGTCAACGCACACCTAGAGGCAGCAGCGAATTGTATTCCAACAAAACCTAGAACTAAATATTTAGTCCCATGGGAAACGTTAGCGATTAGAGAAAAACGTGCAGACGTGAAAACTGCCTCCAAAAGCTATAGGAAGAATCCAACAAACACAAATGCTCTAAAACTAAAAAAGGCACAAAATGAATTAGCAAGCATGTATCTAAAAGAACAGACAGAATACGTACAAAATCAGACTGATAAGATTAGAGACTCATTGGAAGATAGGCAATCTAGGATAGCCTGGAAAAGAATAAATGAAGTGAGTAGAAGGAAAAGCACAGCCAAAGCTAAATTGTAAGCTACAAACCAACAAGAAAGAATAAAACTGTGGAAACAGCATTTCGAAAATCTACTAGGAAACCCACCAAAAGTTACACATGAACCAATCACTAGAATTATTTGTAAGCAATTGGATATTAAACTAGGACCGTTCACTCAAGAAGAACTCAACTCATTTATTAGAAAAATTAAAAATAGGAAAGCCGCATGGGCTTGATGAGATTCCCCTAGAAGTATGGAAGACCAGACAATTCGACGACATACTGCTCCGACACTGCAATGCAGTCTATAATCAAAATCCGATAGACAGATGAATGAAGGAATGCATCCTCCCCTTCCCTCAAAAGGGTGACCTCGTATTAGCCAAGAACTACCAAGGTATAACCCTTACATCCATAGCAGCCAAAATTTACAACGCCCTACTACGAAACCGCATAGAACCCAAAATTGACAACATTCTAAGGAAAAACCAAAATAGCTTCCGAAGAAATACATCCAGGACCTCACAAATATTGACCATCCGTAGAATCCTTGAAGGCGTACGGGCAAAAAACCTACAGGCGATACTACTATTTGTCGACTTTACCAGGGCCCTTGATTCCATTCACAGAGGGAAGATGGAACAAATCCTACCGGCATACGGCCTACTAAAAGAAACCATCGAAGCAAAAAGGATTCTCTATAGAAACACCAAAGTGAAAGTACGTTCACCGGATGGAGACACTGAATACTTCGACATTGTAGCAGGAGTACTGCAAGGGGACACGCTATCCCCATAACTCTTTATCATTTGTCTTGACTACGTGCTTAGAACATCGATTGATAAAATCAAAGAAAACTGCTTCGAGTTGACAAATAAAAGAAGCAGAAGGTACTATTTACCAACCCCTCCGCTCGGGCAGGATATGACACAAGGTCAATTTTTAAGAGGTTTGAATTCAGAGTTTTCCTTCTCCTAGACTAGTTGCCTCACCAAGGCTGAAGAACCTAGTCCGTCCTACTATTTACCCATAGCTGGAGGGAGAATAAGGGGGTTCATACCTTTCCCAAGGGTATTTCCCCGAAAGTGAACATAATAGCGCGACTGGAGTACGAACTCACGTACTACGATTCCGCAGTTCATCGCTTTAACCATTACACCACGAGGACACTGCAAAAACAATTACCGACACCGACTACACCAATGACATAGCGATTCTGGCAAATACACCCAACCAAGCCGAAACACTACGGCAGAGTCTGGAACAAGATGCCGCAGGCATTGGCCTCCATGTCAATGCACACAAAACGGAATATATGTGCTTTCATCAAACAAGTTACATTTCCACACTAGATGGAAGCTCTCTGAAACTGGTAGACAAATTCACCTACCTACGAAGCAGTGTCTCATCAACCGAAAAAGACATCGACATGCGGCTAACGAAAGCATGGACAGCTATCGATAAGCTATCGATCATATGGAAGTCAGACCTGACCGATAAAATGAAACGCAGTTTCTTCCAAGCAGCGGTCGTCTCGATACTGCTATATGGATGCACTACTTGGGCGCTAACAAATCAGCTGAAGAAAAAGATAGACGGCAATTACACAAGAATGCTGCGAGCAATATTGAACATGTCCTGGAGGCAACACCCCATAAAGCACCAACTATATGGCCATCTACCTCCCATCACGAAAACTATCCAAGTTAGACGAACCAGACATGCAGGACACTGCTGGAGAAGCAGGGACGAGCTCATAAGTGATGTACCCCAATGGACCTCCACATATGGCCGAGCAAAAACAGGACGACCAGCTCGAACATACGTGCAGCAGCTGTGTGAGGATACGGGATGTGGCCCTGAAGACCTGCCAGAGGCGATGAACGATAGGGAGAAGTGGCGAGAGAAGGTTAGGGATATCCCTGCTGGTGGCATTACATGATGATGATGATAATGTTAATTTTTCAATTATTAAATTTATACATCGGTTAAAGTATGTAACAGAATTAAAAGAAAGTATTTTGACAAGTTTTTTCCAACTGAGCTTACTGCTTTTTGTCTTTTTTATATATTATACAGAGTATAAACTTATTTTTTATCCTAATCTCTCTCTCTCTCTATATATATATATATATATATATATATATACTTTGCTATATTTATATGATCATCTTAGCACGATTATTACATGGGCGAGGAACTGACATTCAATAAACGCCATTGACTATGTCTGAACAATCTTAAATACATATATATATATATATATATATATATATATATATATATATATATATTGCATAATTTGGCAGAAAATGTTTACGTTGGCATGTTTTGTGGAACATGATAGAACATCTTTTATTTATAATTTTTTATTGTAGTTTCGCAAGGTGTAGTGTTTTTTTCCGTATTTTAGGGTCAAGTTGATGTAAAAGTTGTCCCATGTTTTTACCAAGCACTTTCAACCCTATTTTGGTCATCTTCAAAGGTAGTCGTTTGCGGTGGCTGTTTAGTTTATCTATTTCTTTTTTTAATTGAGTTGTTGCATTCTTTTTTATTTTTTTAAATGAGTTGTAGCGTTTCAAATATATATATATATATATATATATATATATATATATATGAAGGTGGCAGAAAAAAACATAATCCAAATAGGTGAACAGTTTATGATGTAAAGTCGACGTTAACGTTTCGGTTTAAGTAACCATCATCAGGACTTGGATATCAAAATAGTTCACATAGCAATGGATGCTTGCTGAGATGACAGGAGCAAATGAGAAATGTACAACGAAAAGATACATAAACCTGCACATAGCATTCATAATTCAAAAGTCATAAGAATGTGTCTGGCACGTGGAAAAATATTTGAAAATGTTGGATTTCCCAAAGAAACGAGAGAAAACTTCCCGTTTATTGAGAAATACGCAACAAGTAAGTTTTCATATGTATAGATCGTTTGGAATCATCCACGTTAAATGTTATGTAAGAATGTATTTGGTATCTGTTTTTCCGAAAAGACAGTATGAAAGTAAATATGGATAAAATCCGACACTATGAAGGTAGCAGAAAAAACATAATCCAATCATGGATTATATTTTTTCTTCTACCTTCATACTGTCAGATTTTATCTATATTTACTTTCATATATATATATATATATATATATATATATCTTTAGGAAAAAACAAAAACCGGTCACATTAGGATTATAAATTTTTTTCCATCCTGTAATGGGTTTTTGATATAAATCAAAAACACCAAAAAAAAAAAAATTAACAGTTGTTTTATTATTTTATTGCCGGTTGGAATCATAGTAAATTAATTTTTTTTTTTTTAAATTCTAAATACTTTTCGGCTTAAAACTCCTGATTTAATACTAATTTAGATAAATACAACTTTCTTTAATAACTTTACGTAAGGATACAGTAATACTTATATTAAATTGAATTCAAAATTTAAAATTAAAATCTTTAATTTCAATTTCATTTTCATGCCTATTAATTCAGTTACCCTTCCATTGACGAGTACGTACACATCATATGGTTTCTTCTCATTTTTTATTTTGTTTTATTTTTATTCTATTATATATATCTTATTATACCTTAAATCTCGATTTAATCTTATTTTATTTTATTTAAGCATTATCTATGATAATTTGTCTATAGTTTAGATTTATTCCTATTATATATATATATATATATATATATATATATATATATATATATATATAACGTATTATCAATATATGTTGTTTTCTGACGCGTGAGGTAGCTAATAGTTTTTGTATATGTACAAAATAATTCATAAAGTTTTGTTTAAATGCACCGACATTTGGATTCTTGAGTGACGGTATAATGTAATAGCTTTTGCTAGTCGTGAGTACTACGTTCAAGTTACTTAAAGACCGGTAACTAAGTATCAAGCAATTAGACAATTTTTGACGCTAATGGATGGCGCATCAGTTGAAAATTATTATAGCAGAAGTCGTATGAATGTGAAGATTTTCCGTTCGGCAGTTCAATGTTGTCAAATCAACAACAGAATCAAGAAGACCAATATGAAGTGAAACAAAGTTGAATGGATGCGATGATTCAATAAGGTCAGTGTAATTGATCTAACAATAGAAATTAATCAGGGCCGAGTATAACATATCTATGAGTCGCGGAAAATATCTATTTATTTCCTAACTCTCCATTATCCCACCGCAAAAAAAATGAGTGATTGATTGTATAACTGATTTTAACAGCACGTCAAACCGTTAGATTACCGAACCCCTCCATAGATTACCGAACCCCTTCATACGAAGGGGTTAGGTAATCACGTTCATCGTCGATTTATATTTGGATTTTTCATTTAGCTACGTAAGATTTTGCACACGGCTGTATATTAGTAGGTATTTCTTTCTAATACAAATAAATTTCTAGTAAATCTATTTGAGTCATAGATGGACCCTTGATAGGTACTATTACTCCAAGTCAGACAGGGCCTGGGAGTAATAGCTCTGAACGGATACTCCACGCTCCCAAGAACCCCAGAATTGAAGCCTCATTGAAAGATGCAGTTTAGGGTCATATCCAGAACACCCACTTTTTTAGAAGAGATTTTTATCCAAATATATATATTTACACACATACATGAGGAATCAAAGTCAAAGTTAAGATTATAGAAATTATGTGCACATAATTTTTAACACACACAAGATATCTAAGAAAAATAGAATGAAAGTAAAATTCATAGAAATAAAATAGATCTATAAACTCGCACACTTACCTTCTCCAACTTGTTAAGTGTTGATATCATTTTTTGCAAAATAAAAATTTCCTTTCAGATGAGGCTGTCCTCATAGCGAAACATGTCGGTTTAATATTCCAGTTTGTTTTCTTTTCCTAGTATATATATATATATATATATATATATATATGGGGGGCTTGAAACTACAAATAATATTAGAAACAACAATATGTGTGTGTGTGTGTGTTGAAACTCCAAATAATATTAAAAACAATATTATTATTATTATTATTATTATTATTATTATTATTATATATTAAATGATTACATTTTAGACTTCCTGTCACATTAAATTCTTTCCAACATATAATAACTTTTCCCTCACCCTATCATCTTATTTCTTGCTATGTTATTTACTTCTAGTCGTATATTATTTCGCGCCATATTATACATATTTCGCGCCATATTATGTATTTCCCGTCAAATGTAATTTTTTTTTTTCTTAATATGCTATTTGAGTTCGGCTATATTTTATATTCCTGGGAAATATTCCATTTGATTTTTGTCTGGCGACACACTGATATTTTCATCCCAAACACTATTATTGAAAAAAAGTAAATTCTGATTACTGAATGCATCCATCAAAAGCACAAAAAGAAAGAGAAAAAAAATGCCCAACATAAAGAGAAAGAGACAAAGGAATTGGTATGAAAGATGTAAGAAATTGATACCGCCTTAATACCATAGCTAGCGAGGCCAAAGGGCCCGGGTTCAATTCCTTACAAGAGCATTTTTTGGGCGTCTTTCATACTGTCTCATTTTCTTTGTATTAACACACACACACACACACACATACATATTTATAGGAAGTTTTAGAAAAATTGTAAGGACTTTTTTAGTTGACCAATTTTAATTCAAATTATCTTAGATTTTAACAGCATGCGTTTTTTTGTCTTTTTGTTTTTTTTGGTGAATAGCATTTCTATTTCAAACATAAAACATTAAACCGGGAATTTTGATCGTTTCCTGTTCATGCTGTCAAAATTTGAAATCATTTATAATATACTGGGTGTTTCATAAAGATTGATCTCATTTTGTAATCAAATAACTGGACCAAATGATCTATAATTTTGGCATATTGGTAGCTTTCTTTGTTTAATGGCATATCAACCTTCATGGACTATTCAAAGCCATCCTTATAGAAGAACTGGAGTGGTATTATCTAACTCATAGGTGGAAGGAATAAGGAGGGATTATGATTTTCCCAAGTGTATTAGTCGGAATGTGAACATAATAGCGTCACTGAATTTCGAAATCGTTTACTACGATATCAAAGGCCAGTACGTTAACATCTACCCCACGGGGACTTCCTCTTAATAGCAACTGAAGAAATAATTAGAAATATATATAAGAATATATATATTCATATATATATAGATGCATCATATATATATATACTTATATATAAACATGCACATACAATGGGGTGAAATAAATATTCGTACATATAAATATTTTCCTTTTTTTATCTTTCATACATAGCCTGAACAAAATTTGTAAATACATTTACTGTATAAGGATATATTCTACTAATATGTGTAAATAAACTTAGGTTACAATTAATTTTACAGAAATTAATACCATTTATTCATTTTCAAGAGTGTAAAAATAAAATGAAAAAGGACGCATATATGTAGATACACACACGCATATATATATATATATATATATATATATACACACACACACACATATATATATATATATATATATATATATATATATATATATATATATATATATAGACTGCTGCATGTCTAGCCACACTGAAGAGGTGTGATACAATCTATCTATTTATAACCGGCAAGGTAAACTATAAACAAACGAAAGCTAATACATAATGCGTTATAATTCCCGAGCTGATGTATGTCGATGGTGGCTGAACGGTACGATACTAAGTCTAACGTAAAGTTGGGTGGGTTTCAATCCTAATTTGAAGCGTCCAACGCGTCTAGTAACACTGAAGAGCTGAGATACAACGAAACAGTCTTTCTGTGGACGACTATATATATATATATATATATATATGGTGTTACATAAGAAACAGACAGTAAGAGAGTAAAATATATGTGTACGTATTTTCTAATATCTTAGAATCTATAATTTAAATTAAATTGAATTAATAAAATAAAAATCAATAAAAATTAATAAAATAAAATCTATAATTTAAATTAAATTGAATTAATAAAACCTCTATTCTTATCATTCCTCGTCACGTGTAGATTACGTTAAAAAACTGTCAATCTATTGTATTATTTCTTAAATAACGTTTTGTTTTGTTTCTTTGTTGAATGGCATTTCAACATTCATGGGTTATATAGAGCCAAAAACATCATTGTAGAACAACATTCATAACTTTACCCAATAGCATTAGTGCGAGAGTGAACGTAATACCGTCACTAGAGTTCGAACTCGTTTCCTTCGCATTAAATAAGATATTGCATGTGTTTCATCGTAGTTTTGAAGGAAGTGTTCAAACTTCAATTCAATTATCGATCGAGTTCTTTGATTGATTGATTGATTTTAGCGCCATGTCAACCTGCCAAAGGTTATTTTATACCTCGAGGTTAAGGAATCGTGTTCATTGTACATTCACATTTACACTTTTTGTGTCGATGTTGAGATTTTTTTAAATTGCAAACGGTCTTATCGAATACGAATAATTTTATACAGATGTATTTGATCCATAGACGGGACCTAAACACGTACTACCACTCCGGGTCAGAGTGAACGAGGAAATAGTGGCAATGAAAGAATACTCCTCACGCCCCAAAGGTCGAGAACTGGTGCCTCATCTTAGTTGCAGTATTATGTCGTACCCGGAACACTCCTTGGGAAGGAGGGGCCTTACCCCTCTGCAGAGGATACATTCAGGCATTTTCTAAGCCTCACCCACATGGTTTTCGAATTCTTTGATTTGCGTCTTTCAGAATCAAATTTAGTAATTATGATATCTCAGCAGACTTCATTATCCGGATTCTCCGAGTTATGAAACAACCTCTTCCTCATTATTAGTCTGAACCGGGTCTACTTAAAGTGATCTGGGAAGTGAATAGACTTTTGGCGGGATGATGAGTAAATCCTAGGGAGAGAATTTACAAGGTGGCATTTATAATCAGAGAACAAAAATCACTGGATCGTGTAGACTTGTTACCAAATATCGTACGCTTGGCAGAATGCCATATAAGGGGGATACCCTCATATAAGTTGGCGCCCGTAGTCGAGGGTGACCCCAAGGCTCCCTTTTCAATAGCTAACACACCGAGGTGTAGTGGAAGGCACTACCCCTTGCTCTGAGTTGCTCCACTTTACCCTTGATACTTACCTTATAATGCTGAGTTTTAAGCAAGGAAACATCAAGTACCATTTTTTAAGTCTTTCTTATGACTCGACTTGGAAATGAACAGCGGTCTCCCGGACCATTGCCAAACACTACTCCCTGGGACAATGGGATACAACCCATTTAAAATAGAGATTTTGTTCAGTAATGAATGTGTTACCATGGGTTTAGTATCTTCAATACCATAGTCACCTCCCTATTTTTTTAACATCGTATTTTGTCTGAAAAGAAAAATACAGTTGTAAGCTATGCCCAGATACTGTATTTTAATGCCAGACTTAAGGCCTTAGATGAGGGTATCTTGTAGAGATAAAAGTAGTTGGAAACCGTTTGCAAATATCCTGAATTTCAACTTAAGGACACCCTATCAGCTAACCTTCCATATTTATCTAAAAGTTTGTTTTTAACAGCTCCATTTATAAGCGGGTGTACAGTCTAATTTGTTGTATACTAACTTTAAGTTTTGTTTCTGCTATTTATTTCTTTTTACTTTTGTCTCCATTTTCCGTTATTTCTTCCTCTATTGTTTCCTTTCCCAGCCCTCCGCCATCTTTTCATCCGTTGATACAACTTTTTTTTTCTTTTTACTCTAAAAAGGATTATTTCCAACTTCCTCTTGATAATTGGAAAACTTGTTTTTATGGCGTGAGTATGTTTGTGTGGATAAGAAATCGGTTTGAAAGATAATACCCTCCCCAACTGTTTTCTAAAGCTGAGACGCGCCATGGTTATCGTCTGCTTAAAGACAATTACAGTGCAATTTGCGCGCGGGAAAGAGAATTCGGGAAAAAAGTAAAAAAGAAGAAAAGAAATTAAGAAAGAATGAATCCACATTGTGTGGATAGTGTTACCTGTGTGCAAGGAACGCAGAATCAAAACACTTTATATTCCTATTGTTTTACTGCTTTTAAAACAGACTGGTTTTCAGGCAAAAACGATCTGAAATAATTTTTTTAAAAAGTATAGTAAAAAGAAGGAAAGAATAAGGGACGAAAGAAGAAAGATTTAACACTTTAGGATAACGGTTTATTTTCTTCCCAAACAAATAACAATTCCTCTCCCATTTCTCAACTCTTCACGTTTTCTTTTCCTCGTAAATATGTTTATTTTTTTTATTCTTCTTCTCTTCGTAATACAAAAGACAATACTGAAAAGTTCTCAGTCGTACCGAAAAGTTTATAAAACTGTTTTGTCCTTTTTTTAAAAAAGTTCGAAAATCTCCAGGTTTGTTTTGTTTAATGGGATATCAACCTTCACGGGTTATTTGATGCAAAAGACATTTGTGTCGAAGAATAGCCGTGATACGACTTAAATTATTGACAGGGGAAAAGAAGGTTCGTATTTTTCTCAAATGAATTATACCGGATGTAAAGGTAACTGCGTGACTGGAGTTCGAACTTGCTTACTTCAAGGCCGCAGTCCAATCCAGCTATGTTGCTACACAGACTCCTGATCGATAGATTAATTGATTGATTGATTGATTGATCTATCTATCCATCAAAAAATTCAAAATACATGATTCTCAAAAAACATGTAAATATATCCATGTGTCAAATACAAATGCACAAGTGATTATTATATTATAGAAGTACATTTTATTAAAGAAATACACTATGAATAAGAAAAAATGGTATCGTCAGAGGTCAGGAATGAATTCCAGTCTTACTGTCAGGATGTACATCGTCGAACAACATGCTTTATGGTTCTCGTTCAGGGCTTCTCAAACATTTTGCCTCATACACTCCTTGTAATCAAATAATTTCTTTTCACATCCACCCAATAAATTAATCAAATATTAAATTATAACATATACTTAATTAACCAATGTTTAATGCAATATGCATAACAAATAAAACAGAAAACAAAAAATGCTAACTCTCCCTTAATCCTTGAATTATTTTTTAATTCGAAGGATGGGTTTGGTAGGGGGGTTGGGGGGGTCAGTCTCTTTAAATATTTCCGTTCTCAAGATTAAGGTTTTTACAAAATACAGAAAAGTTATCATAAATGGAATAATGGATCATATAATAACACCCACACCAAAACAATTCCTGGCAATACTGAAACTGACTTAACAAATGAAGATCCGGATCTCATTGGTCAGTTTCTTCAGTCGATTTTTCGTTGATAAATATTTGATTTGATTCATTAAAAAATTTCTTACCATTTATACATTGTATTTTCATTTTACTTATTTATTATTTTTCTTTCTTTTTAAATCTATGTTCTCACTATTATTCAATTTTTGTTTTATTGTGGCATCTCATAACATATTATAAGAAGGAATATTTTAGTATTCCGTATTTTTATAAAATAATTCGTTTAAACTAAAATTCTTTTTCTTTTTAATGTTTTCTTTCGTGAAAATAATTATTATATGCGTCTTTAATGGCGCCCAAAATACCTGGATCTTTTCGGTTAGAGCCAGATCGTTCTTATTTTTTTCAACATTCGTTTGTGAACAAAACATCATTTGTGGCCATTATAACGTCTGCTTTCTGACTAATCCCCATAAGAAAGGCACGAACCCCATTATCCCTCCAGCAATGGGTTAGAACAACTGCTGTTCTAATATATGAATGGTTTTTGTATTAGATAACACAAGAAGTCTTATATGTCATTAAATAAAACCAAGTCGACTAGAGGCCATCATACCCAATCAGATATTTTACATCTAGTATATATGATCTAGTAATTTTTGTTCTCTTATAAAGGGATGTTTATTTGCGAACAGCTAACCATAACCTTAAACCTGGCCTTGGGTGGGCCGTATGGCATTTGTGCCGGATGGGGTATCAAAATCCATGGCAGATTCGAGGCCGAAAGGCCCCCAAGTTCGGCTGGGCTACCTATGGGTGGGCAAGCTGCAACCTTTGTCCCTTGTGTATAGCATTAGACCTTGCTGTCTAGTTCAAGCTATAACCCGGCATCCGTGCCCGAACCCATGAAACTTCTTGGCTCATTAGGCCCATATTGCACTTAGTGGGTCAATGAGCTGCACAGACTATCAAGGTTCGAGCCTCGGCTCGTGCCCGACCATCCCCTCTCCTAAATCCCCACTATAATCGTCCTTTGGGCTTTTGACCTTGTATCAATCCTGTCTGGTGGGAGGCAGCGACAAATAAAACCCTTTCAAAAATTTTATTCACCCCGAGGGGAGTATGTGGACTTTAGGTCATTCACATCTTGGTCGGACTGAAAACTTTTCTTAGCTCTGTTGTATTTCTTAGTATTTTTCTTCCCCGTGCCAGTTGACTGAATTGTTTGTTATCTTAAAAAGGGTTTGAACGAGTGACTCGTTTGTTGCAAAGTTAATTGCTCCTTTTGAAATGTCAAAACAGTTCTATTTCAAGCAATTCAATATAGCATAAGTACACAGTTTAAATATTAAAACAGTTCAATTTCAAGAAATTCAGTTTGGTATAAGTGCACAGTTTAGTTCTATTTGAACTATTGATAGGGCCCTATTAGATGCTTCCGCTCCGGGTCAGGGTTGACATGGGAGCGATGGCAGTGAAGGGGTACTCCGCATTCCCTAAAGCTCCAGTATTACTGAAGCCTCACCATTAGATTGTTTTATGTCATATCAAGTACACTCGTTGGGGGAGTCTTGCCTTTCTGCAGAGATGCAGTCGGTACATTCTATAGCTCCAATCGACTGGGCCCTGAAATAATTTACATTGTAAACAGAGGAGAAAAAACGAGAGAAAGACGGTAGTTATTTCAGAGGTTTGTTGCTAAATTCTACCTCCTACTTCGGCTGATATAAACAAGAGTTGCCCAATCGGCTGGGGCTGTAGAATACACTGACTGCACCTTTTCTGAGGGGTAAGACCCCCATCCAATAAGTGTCCTGGATATGACACTAAACAATCTGATGGTGAGGTTCCTGTGATGCTGGCGCTTTGGGGAATGCTGTGCACCCCTTCATTGCCATTGCTCCCAAGTCCACTCTGGCCCGGCGTGGTAGCACCTGATAGGGCTCTATCTATGGTGGTGTAATGGTTATCGTCAAAGGATATGGACACGACGATACGAGTTCAATTCCTGGACAAGACTGATTGCATTTCACATAGCACTAATACCCTTGGGAAAGGTATGAATCCAATTATTCTCCCTCCAGCTATGGGTAAATAGTAGGACAGACTAGGTTCTTCAGCCTTGGTGAGGCAACTAGTATAGGAGAAGGAAAACTCTGAATTCAAACCAGTTAAACTCCGCATAAAAAATCAACCTTGTGTCATATCCTGCCCGAGCGAGAGGGTTGGGTAAATAGGATCTATGGGTTAAATAGAACGAACGGCATACTTATGCTAAACTAAATTGTTTGACTAAACTGAATAGTTTGAAATAGAAATGTTGTTGACAATTAAACCGTACTTACATTAAAAATGCATGCTCATGCTAAACTGAATTATTTGAAATGGAACTGTTTTTTTTTTTACATTGTAACTGTGCTTACACTAAACTGATTTGTTTAATATAGAACTGTTTTGACATTTAAATGTGTGTAAAGAAAATCTGTACTTCTACTAAACTGAATTAGCTGAATTAGAACTGCTTGTTAAACTGAATAGCTTGAAATAGAAATGTTTTTGACAATTAAACTGTGTACTCATGCTAAACTGTATTGTTTGAAATAGAACAATTTGCATAAAAATGGATTTGTCGTTAAATAACCTACAAATGTCGATATGCCATAAAACCGAAAAAACTCAACCTATAAACAAGAGGCCAAGCCAGCTTCGGAAGTTGAAAGACGAGCTAGCAAAAACTCTAATATCAAAAGCCCTTATGGAACGTATCTGTCGAAAGGTCTTGCGAATTACAATACAAAGAATAAGATCAATTGTCCGAAGAATTGATTTAGAGTGATTCCATCTTTAAAAAGGAATATATAAAAACACGATAAATATTATAAAAGTTGACACATTTCTTATTTCCTCGTTTTATGCATTACTTTATTATTTAGTATCATCTATCTGGAGTTATTTGGTCGACGAAATCGTTACTGTGCCCGGTTCTTGAAAAATATCTTTTAAGTTGAGATTTACTTTCAAAATGCCCCAATGGTTTTTGATTATTTGCGCTAGTGGTAGGAGATTGTTGGTGATCGAGGTTATGGGTGGCAATACGATTCATCTTCACGTTCGTTCTTAGTTTTAGGGTGTGAAGCCTCGAGTTGGAGATAGCTTCAGCAATCTGGTTTTTAATTAACGTATGGGAAAATCCTCGTTCTGAGAATTGCTGTATAAATTTATCGTATTGTCTTTTTAATTTGTTGTCATCTGTGCAGATTTTTCTAAGTCTAATTGTTTGTAAGGAAGGTAGACTGGCTTTGAAATGTCTGGGGTGAGAAGATCTCTAATGAAAATAGTTGTGTGTGTTGGTAGGTTTTGTGTGTAATGTTGTTTGTTCAATGTATACTTTTAAGTTTAAAAATGCGATTGAATGTGTTGTCCTTTCGGGGAGAATTTTTTGTAAATGATTAGTTTAATGTGAACATGGAAGCGTGGCAAGTATCGACAGTTAATGACTTGTGTACCTGCACCGGTACACGTGCCCTCACTTTGAGAAGTGCTGGCTAGACCATTCTGTAACGGATATCGAAAAAATATTTAGTAAAGATTTTACAAAAAGGGTTTCAGTTGGTCGTCCTCCAAACACTTTCCTTCCATATAATTTTTCCTGGTCAATTTATTTGTTTTGTTTTCAAATACAAAATCTCCATTTCTCGCAAAGAATTCAGCGGGTAGCTCAGTTACAAAGGCAATCCATGGATTTTAAATATGGCTGAAGCCCTGAATGCGTTGGTGGGTTGGAAGGATCTCGAACGGGTGACGAGAATAAATATAAGAGGAGAAGTAAAAGGAAAGGGAGGAGAGCGACAAGGTGTAGAAGCAGAAGAACAGAGAAGAGGACAATGGAATGAGAGGGGGAGGTATGAACAATTTGCAGTGATTTATAGCAGCTATTGTAAATTGATATGGAGTATAAATCAGAAGGGTAAGGGAATAGTTGTTGGAAAATAAAAGAGGGAAGGAAAAAGTGGGTTTGAAGAGAGGAGACGAAAAAGCAGAGGGAAAAGAGTTCAGAGTGGGGTGAGAGAAGAAGAAGAAGAAGAAGAAGAAGAAGAAGAAGAAGAAGAAGATGAAGAAGAAGAAGAAGAAGAAGAAGAAGAAGAAGAAGAAGAAGAAGAAGAAGAAGAAGAAGAAGGGCAATATTGAAAATACAATTGCAAATTATAGGACTGTTAGGAATTTTGAAGGAGGAGGAAGCAGCCAAAACGTAAAGAATAAAAGTGGATAGAAAATAGAAAAGAAAGAAAGAAGGAGGACAGGATAAGAATAGGTGAAGAGGAGAAAAAAGAAAAATAGAATCAGAATCTATTTTAAGACAGGATTAGAGAAAAGAGAGAGAGAGAATGAGAGAGAGATAGAGTGTGTGTGTGTGTGTGTGTGTGTGTGAAAAGAAAAACCAAAGTTAACAAAGAAGAAGAAGAAGAAGAATATTGATAGGGTGAAGATACAAGCGAGAGAAAAATAATCAAATGTGAGAATCACAGAAATGAAGAAGACCAGAATGAATAGAAGAAGAAAAAGAAGGAAAAAGTTGCCCAAAGTCGAAAGTTTGACGGGAGAATAAAGAAAACAAATAATTAAAGAAGAAAGTTTTTTTGGCAAATGTGAAAACAAAGAGAAAAATGGAAGACAAAATCAAAATGAATAACGGAGGAAAAATGGACGGACAAAGAAAATAGAGAACTAAAGAAGGAAAGGACGCAAGTGATTTTTTAAGAGCAAGTAAACAACAACAACAACGACAACTACAATGAAAAGTTTGAGAAAAGAGATCTAAAGTGAATTCTGACGAGAATAATGGATGGAGCTAAAATGTTTAGAGAAGAAATCAAATTAAACAAACGTTTGCAGAATCAGCTTAAAATAACCAATATTATAACAATCTTTGTCCATTAGTTATTGTTGTTGTTGGTGGTGGTGCTGGTTAAGTATTAGACATGTTGGTTTGAGCATCGGTCTCTGAAAGAACACGGAAGTTAAGCCGCGATAAACCTGATCATTACTTAGATGATAAGCCAACTGGTACCGTAAGTAATCTGAAGTCTATGTGGCAGACTAAGCAAACCTTAGTAAATTGCATCAGGTAATGAATACAGCATCAACTTTCTCGAAGACAATTCGTCCTTCAAAGACAAGAGATTGCAGTCTGGCTATTTGACTCATAAATGAGAGTGAATAGACTGATGATTGGTTTTAACGGCTCGTCAATTCGTCCGGGGTTATTTTAAACCTTGAAGTTAGGAATCGCATTCATTGTACTTTCGTATTTTTATTGCTTGTATAGCTGTCTTTTGAGATTTTTTTTTACACGCGGTTATGTGATGTCAAGAATTCCAATCGATTTCGCTAATGGTCCGGGAGACCTGGGTTCAATCCCAGGTCGCGTCATACCAAAGACTTTTAAAATGATACTTGATACCTCCTTGCTTAACACTCAGCAATATAAGGTACGTATCAAGGGTGGAGGAATCCAAGGAAAGGAGTAGCGCCCTCCCCTACACTTCGGTGTAGTAGCTATTGAAAAAAGAGCGTTCTGGTCGCCCTCGACTACGGTCGCCCTCGATTACGGTCGCTTATTTTACTTACTTTACTTCCAATAATTTGCTCACAATTGTATGGTTTCAAATATTCCTATCTGATAGTTTCAAAACATTTATAGGGTTTTAGATAACTAATAATCATAATCCTTCGTAAATGATTGATCAAATTTATTTAACCAATATATGGGGGAATAACAGTTCTGCATCTGCAGGTCTGAGTGAAACTGGGAGTAATGGCTATAAAGGAGTACTCCACACTTCACAGAACTCCAGAACTAGAGCCTCACAACCAGATACAGTTTAGTGTCATACACAGGATACTCTATTTTTTCGTTGGGGGATCTTCCCTCTCTGCAGAGACAACAGTCAGCTTATCCTAGGTCGCGCGTGTAAATTACCGTCTAATACATTCTATATACGTATATTGACATCACTTTCAGTAGACCAGATATGGGTGCAGAGGTATATCAACTGGTTTACTAAGTTCAGAGGCTTGTCACTTAAAGTGCAGACGGTATTAGAAGGGAATAATTGATATAACATAACCGTGCGTCAAAAAAAAAAAAGAAAAAAAAAAGAAACGAGTTCACAAAAACTGTAAATATGAATGTAAGTTTAATGACGTGCTTTTAAAATCAATCACTCAATCAATCAAGGTTCCTCTTGTAAAAGTGTTGTTAAAGATTGCATCACATGATAGAAACTTGCTGCCTCAGAACGGAACAAGGGCTTAGATTCACGGTCTCTTGCTGTCCTGGCAATCTGATCATGCCAGATCCATTGACATGAAAAAAATGACTGAATCCAGAACAGTTTTGCCAAAATGCTTGAAGACTGACTATCGAGTGTAAGGGTGGGTAATCGGGTGGCATGAGAGATGGGGTATGAAAATCAAATCCATATTAGTCACTAATTCGGAGACAGACTAAAACACACACACACAGACCAGACCTACTATACTCACATGTGTGTGTGTGTGTTTATGATGTGCGTTTGTGTACTTTTGTGTATACGTGTGCGTGTTTATGTTTTCGTGTGTTTGTGTATCAGCAGCAAATAACTAAAACAAAACACAATCCGAATTTTGTGCAAGACTTTTGACTTGACATCCATGTGATAGACTTGCCTCCCTTATGCGTATATTGAAATCGCTTTCAGTAGATGTGATATGGCTGCCGAGGTACATGAGCTGGTCTACGTTGTTCAAAGGCTTGCCAATTAAAGTAAAGTTAGCTTCATTTGATTAAAACGCATCGACTCTTTTATCTGCGTTCACATGGAGTTTCGGCAAGATACCCGCAGCTACTTGTCTTTCACGGGATTTCTTTTAATTTGTGGTCTTGTCGGTACTACTGTATCGATGCATCACCTGGACCTTAACGAAACCCTTGCAGAAAATACTTGATGGAGAGTACACGAAAATGTTGCGTGGTGTTTTGAAAAAACCTGGAAGAAGCACTCCACAAAACTGAAGCTGTATGCTTTCTTACCCCCCATCTCAAAAACCATCCGAGTAAGACAAACAAAACCTGGAAACAGCACTCCACAAAACTGAAGCTGCATGTTTTCTTACCTCCCATCTCAAAAACCATCTGAGTAAGACAAACAAAACCTGGAAGCAGCACTCCACAAAACGGAAGCTGTATGTTTTCTTACCTCCCATCTCAAAAACCATCTGAGTAAGACAAACAAAACCTGGAAGCAGCACTCCACAAAACAGAAGCTGTATGTTTTCTTACATCCCATCTCAAAAACCAACAGAGTAAGACAAACAAAACCTGGAAGCAGCACTCCACAAAACTGAAGCTGTATGTTTTCTTACCTCCCATCTCAAAAACCATCTGAGTAAGACAAACAAAACCTGGAAGCAGCACTCCACAAAACTGAAGCTGTATGTTTTCTTACATCCCATCTCAAAAACCAACAGAGTAAGACAAACAAAACCTGGAAGCAGCACTCCACAAAACTGAGGCTGTATGTTTTCTTACCTCCCATCTCAAAAACCATCTGAGTAATACAAACAAAACCTGGAAGCAGCACTCCACAAAACTGAAGCTGTATGTTTTCTTACCTCCCATCTCAAAAAACCAACAGAGTAAGACAAACAAAACCTGGAAGCAGCACTCCACAAAACTGAAGCTGTATGTTTTCTTACCTCCCATCTCAAAAACCATCTGAGTAAGACAAACAAAACCTGGAAGCAGCACTCCACAAAACTGAAGCTGTATGTTTTCTTACATCCCATCTCAAAAACCAACAGAGTAAGACAAACAAAACCTGGAAGCAGCACTCCACAAAACTGAGGCTGTATGTTTTCTTACCTCCCATCTCAAAAACCATCTGAGTAATACAAACAAAACCTGGAAGCAGCACTCCACAAAACTGAAGCTGTATGTTTTCTTACCTCCCATCTCAAAAAACCAACAGAGTAAGACAAACAAAACCTGGAAGCAGCACTCCACAAAACTGAAGCTGTATGTTTTCTTACCTCCCATCTTAAAAAACATCCGAGTAAGACAAACAAAACCTGGAAGCAGCACTCCACAAAACTGAAGCTGTATGTTTTCTTACCACCCATCTCAAAAACCAACAGAGTAAGACAAACAAAACCTTGAAGCAGCACTCCACAAAACTGAAGCTGTATCTTTTTTTACCTCCCATCTCAAAAAACATCCGAGTAAGACAAACAAAACCTGGAAGCAGCACTCCACAAAACTGAAGCTGTATGTTTTCTTACCTCCCATCTTAAAAACCATCCGAGTAAGACAAAAAAAAAACTGGAAGCAGCACTCCACAAAACTGAAGCTGTATGTTTTCTTACCTCCCATCTCAAAAAACATCCGAGTAAGACAAACAAAACCTGGAAACAGCACTCCACAAAACTGAAGCTGTATGTTTTCTTACCTCTCATCTCAAAAAACATTCGAGTAAGACAAACAAAACCTGGAAGCAGCACTCCACAAAACTGAAGCCGTATGTTTTCTTACCACCCATCTCAAAAACCATCCGAGTAAGACAAACAAAATCTGGAAATAGCACTCCACAAAACTGAAGCTGTATGTTTTCTTACCTCCCATCTCAAAAACCAACTGAGTAAGACAAACAAAACCTGGAAGCAGCACTCCACAAAACTGAAGCTGTATGTTTTCTTACCTCCCATCTCAAAAACCAACAGAGTAAGACAAACAAAACCTGGAAGCAGCACTCCACAAAACGGAAGCTGTATGTTTTCTTACCTCCCATCTCAAAAACCATCTGAGTAAGACAAACAAAACCTGGAAGCAGCACTCCACAAAACTGAAGCTGTATGTTTTCTTACATCCCATCTCAAAAACCAACAGAGTAAGACAAACAAAACCTGGAAGCAGCACTCCACAAAACTGAGGCTGTATGTTTTCTTACCTCCCATCTCAAAAACCATCTGAGTAAGACAAACAAAACCTGGAAGCAGCACTCCACAAAACTGAAGCTGTATGTTTTTTTACATCCCATCTCAAAAAACCAACAGAGTAAGACAAACAAAACCTGGAAGCAGCACTCCACAAAATTGAAGCTGTATGTTTTCTTACCTCCCATCTCAAAAAACATCCGATTAAGACAAACAAAACCTTGAAGCAGCACTCCACAAAACTGAAGCTGTATCTTTTTTTACCTCCCATCTCAAAAAACATCCGAGTAAGACAAACAAAACCTGGAAGCAGCACTCCACAAAACTGAAGCTGTATGTTTTCTTACCTCCCATCTTAAAAACCATCCGAGTAAGACAAAAAAAAACTGGAAGCAGCACTCCACAAAACTGAAGCTGTATGTTTTCTTACCTCCCATCTCAAAAAACATCCGAGTAAGACAAACAAAACCTGGAAACAGCACTCCACAAAACTGAAGCTGTATGTTTTCTTACCTCCCATCTCAAAAAACATCCGAGTAAGACAAACAAAACCTGGAAGCAGCACTCCACAAAACTGAAGCCGTATGTTTTCTTACCACACATCTCAAAAACCATCTGAGTAAGACAAACAAAATCTGGAAACAGCACTCCACAAAACTGAAGCTGTATGTTTTCTTACCTCCCATCTCAAAAACCAACTGAGTAAGACAAACAAAACCTGGAAGCAGCACTCCACAAAACTGAAGCTGTATGTTTTCTTACCTCCCATCTCAAAAACCAACAGAGTAAGACAAACAAAACCTGGAAGCAGCACTCCACAAAACGAAAGCTGTATGTTTTCTTACCTCCCATCTCAAAAACCATCTGAGTAAGACAAACAAAACCTGGAAGCAGCACTCCACAAAACTGAAGCTGTATGTTTTCTTACATCCCATCTCAAAAACCAACAGAGTAAGACAAACAAAACCTGGAAGCAGCACTCCACAAAACTGAGGCTGTATGTTTTCTTACCTCCCATCTCAAAAACCATCTGAGTAAGACAAACAAAACCTGGAAGCAGCACTCCACAAAACTGAAGCTGTATGTTTTCTTACCTCCCATCTCAAAAAACCAACAGAGTAAGACAAACAAAACCTGGAAGCAGCACTCCACAAAACTGAAGCTGTATGTTTTCTTACCTCCCATCTCAAAAAACATCCGAGTAAGACAAACAAAACCTTGAAGCAGCACTCCACAAAACTGAAGCTGTATCTTTTTTTACCTCCCATCTCAAAAAACATCCGAGTAAGACAAACAAAACCTGGAAGCAGCACTCCACAAAACTGAAGCTGTATGTTTTCTTACCTCCCATCTTAAAAACCATCCGAGTAAGACAAAAAAAAAAACTGGAAGCAGCACTCCACAAAACTGAAGCTGTATGTTTTCTTACCTCCCATCTCAAAAAACATCCGAGTAAGACAAACAAAACCTTGAAACAGCACTCCACAAAACTGAAGCTGTATGTTTTCTTACCTCCCATCTCAAAAAACATCCGAGTAAGACAAACAAAACCTGGAAGCAGCACTCCACAAAACTGAAGCCGTATGTTTTCTTACCTCCCATCTCAAAAACCATCCGAGTAAGACAAACAAAATCTGGAAACAGCACTCCACAAAACTGAAGCTGTATGTTTTCTTACCTCCCATCTCAAAAACCAACTGAGTAAGACAAACAAAACCTGGAAGAAGCACTCCACAAAACTGAAGCTGTATGTTTTCTTACCTCCCATCTCAAAAACCATCTGAGTAAGACAAACAAAACCTGGAAGCAGCACTCCACAAAACTGAGGCTGTATGTTTTCTTACATCCCATCTCAAAAACCAACAGAGTAAGACAAACAAAACCTGGAAGCAGCACTCCACAAAACTGAAGCTGTATGTTATCTTACCTCCCATCTCAAAAACTATCTGAGTAAGACAAACAAAACCTGGAAGCAGCACTCCACAAAACTGATGCTGTATGTTTTCTTACATCCCATCTCAAAAACCAACAGAGTAAGACAAACAAAACCTGGAAGCAGCACTCCACAAAACTGAAGCTGTATGTTTTCTTACCTCCCATCTCAAAAACCATCTGAGTAAGACAAACAAAACCTGGAAGCAGCACTCCACAAAACTGAAGCTGTATGTTTTCTTACCTCCCATCTCAAAAAACCAACAGAGTAAGACAAACAAAACCTGGAAGCAGCACTCCACAAAACTGAAGCTGTATGTTTTCTTAACTCCCTCTCAAAAACCATCCGAGTAAGACAAACAAAACCTGGAAGCAGCACTCCACAAAACTGAGGCTGTATGTTTTCTTACCTCCCATCTTAAAAAACCAACAGAGTAAGACAAACAAAACCTGGAAGCAGCACTCCACAAAACTGAAGCCGTATGTTTTCTTACCTCCCATCTCAAAAAACCATCCGAGTAAGACAAACAAAACCTGGAAGCAGCACTCCACAAAACTGATGCTGTATGTTTTCTTACCTCCCATCTCAAAAACCATCCGAGTAAGATAAACAAAACATGCGAATCACAGCTGGAGAAATAAGAACGTACTCATAAGTGACGTGCTTCTATGGACTACTACACACTAGTATTGGTCGATAAGCAATGACTTACTTACATCTGTTCTGTGTGGACATTGCATACTGTCTGGAGGATTTGTCAGGAGCCGTGGATGATTGGAACGTATGTCAAGAAAGTCCAGTTATTCTGTTTGCTGTATGAACTGATGATGATTATGATGATGATTGACTTGACGACAGTTCATGGAGACTTTGCAACTTAGGTACCGGCCTTGTCTCCGCCTTTGCATGAATCACCGCCCAAAACTGAAGGCTGGTTATTGGGGAGCCATCTACTTGGCTGCATCTTTCTATTGAATTAAAATAAGTAGGATCAGAGACTTCACGGTAATGCACCTTAAAAAGAAGGTATTTTTTTACAGCTGTTGGAGCTTCAATCGATTGCTCAAATAAATTTTAGAAAATAACCCAAATAACATTTTTAGGAATTCAACTCTATATTATATTGGTGACTTTAAATGAATGTTCGGGCAATATATATATATATATATATATATATATATATATATATATATATAGTTATTTTCTTAAATTTACTTGAGCATTCGATTAAACCTCCAACAGCTGTAAAAAAAAGATAGCTTCTTTTAAAGGTGCATTGCCGTGAAAGTGTTTATTTTAGAGCAAAAATTAGATCAAGAAGCTGTAATTTCTGCATCCGTATTTCTGTATTTATGCGCTTTCATATTCGTTTTAAGAATTCTTTGAGTTTCACAGACAGCTTTGATTTCCCGTGTAAAATTCGATGGAATGTTTAAAAGAGATTTTTTTAACTAACTAGAATAATAGATAAATCATCTTTTTTAATTTAATTTCGAGCCAGCCTCAATCTTATAAATAAACGATAATTTAAATACACCTCTAGTAGGAATTTGCCACGGAACTTCGAACCTAACCCTTTATTTGATCCACAGGGGTACTCTACTCTCGTTCATATCCATAGCTGGGTACAAGTGTTAAGCTGTGTTAATTATTATTATAGCAAAGTATACAAAGGTGAGACATGCCGTCCACTGAAAGTAAGGCTAGAAGAACACCGCAAAGCAGTGGTACGAGGAGAAATAGAAAAATCGGGTATGGCTGACCATATATGGAGGGAAAAGGGAAACCATCGGCCCTTATGAGAGGAAGTTGAAATAATAGAGAAGAAAATTGGAAGAGGAGACACCTTAAAGAATCTGCACATATGATTGGCTATAGTAACCTCCTGAGTCAACCAAGTATATAGAGATGAATATAATATGGGAACCTATAATCAAAAAGGCCAGGTTGCATTAAAAAAAATCTTGTCAAACTATTTGATGTTCTAGGTATCAAAAGAACATTATGTTTATATATGTGGATCGAATAAAGGGTTGAGCTCGAAGTTCCGAGGCAAATCCCGATTACAAGAAGGCTCCCGAGTTCGAAAAGAGATACTTGAAGAAGGCCGGAGGGCACATCGGCCGAAACGTTATACAGACATAAATAAAGCTGAGGATAATAGTCCGAAGAATCATAATACTACAAATTATAATCAAACCTCATCTCATACATTTGGAGAAATACCTCTATCAGGTTTATAGATTTCTTTTATAAATCTACTAAGAACTTTCGAATTTATCTCTTTTGAGCGGAAATCTAACATTCTGTTCCTTCAAGGATGTCCCTTTTAACATGGCATAATTATTTTAATTGAACGAAATTCTAGCTACCTCTGCTTCTATAATAGCGCAAAGGTATACTTTCTCTCCTACACTGTGACAGGCTTAAAGAAAGATCTTTTATATCCACAAAATATATCGACTACAGTTAAACAATCACAAACTGCTACATTTTATGCATGAAGTTTACTTTCTTGTGATGAAATTATTTTTACGATCTGATTAATATCAGGTTTTCTTACAAGAAAAAACGTTGAAAATTCTATTTTTCAGTAAACTTTTTGTCTCAAATTAAGGAAATTAAATTTAATTTGTAGATCAGTGTTTATTTACTCATTTGTGTGTGTATATATATATATATATATATATATATATATATATATATATATATGTGTGTGTGTGTGTGTGTATTATTCGGTCCAGTTAAACCGGAGTTGGGAGTAATTCCATCAGGACAAAAAAACCACTCAACAGTGAACATTTAAATTTTCCTGGTAAAGAGCTCAATGTAAGTGACATTACAGAGCAATAATTTCGTTAAGAAAAAACAAAAACCGGTCACATTAGAATTATAGATTTATTTCCATCCTTTTATGTGTTTTTGATATAAATCAAAAACACAAAAAAAACTAACAGAACTTCTTCAGATCTTATGGATAAAAAAAAAAAAGAAAAAATCTGAAATCCTGGTAGTTTTTTTTTTTTTTGTGTGTGTTTTTGATTTATATCAAAACCCATAACAGGATGGAAATAAATTTAGAATCCTAATGTGACCAGTTTTTTTTTTCTAAAAGAAAGTATATATATATATATGTGTGTGTGTGTATATATATTGTTTCTTTTACTATATATATATATATATATATATATATATATATATATATATATTTAGTGAAATATATATAGTGAAAGAAACAAACGTTGGTAGGAGTCTTACTACTTTGCAGGGATGCAGTAAGGATATTCTACCACTCCAGCCCACTCGGCTGAACTTTTTAAATTTTAAATATATACATATATATATATATTCAATAACTATATATATATATATATATATATATATATATTGCCGGAGCGTGGATCCCCTGTAACCAATATTCTGAAGAATAGAATTACTTTTTAAAATATTTTTTTCGGTAAATACATAGTCTGCATTTTTGAAAATAGTTTATGAGAAAAATGATCTTAATATAGCAAAAATACTTGTTTTGACTCAAGTAAATGGGGACAAATCCGCGTACACCAGTGTTGAACAGAAGTCTGACATCAAATTTTTGCTGTCTGAGTAGTGCAAATCATGTGAAATTTACTGGAGAATTTATTATGAGTACGAAGAAGCGTATTTTAATCAAAAATTCTTTATAAATGAGCTGAACATAGATTTGTCCCTATGGGGATTAATAGAAAAGACAGTCTTTGAAATGGAATAACAATGGCTCCTCTGTAAACAAAAGTCCAAGCCGAAGCGGTCAGTAAAGAAGGACAAGCTGACAGTCTTAATAATTGTCTTTTTCATTGATTTGATTTCCCATCTACTTTACTCATAGAAATGAGGAAAGAGATAGTTTGCTTGTTTTGTTGTTTAATGGCATATCAACCTTCTTAAGTTATTTAATGCCAAATCCATCCTTCTAGAGGAACAGTAGTAGTACTATTTATCCTATAGCTGGGAGGATAAAGACGTTCATATCTTTCCCAATGGTATTTATCCGAAAGTAAACGTAATAGCGCAACTGGAGTTCGATCTCAGTTACTACGATTTCGCAGTCCAACGCTTTAACCATTGCTCTACAAGGACATTCCCCAAGAGATTGTTTAATGCCTTTCCAAAGGATATTAATGCGAAAAGAAGTGCAAACATTTTCGGCTTGATTTTTTAAATCGTGTCTCCGGTTTCAGTCTTCCCGCCGATGACAGTTTCGCTAACCCTCCCAACAGACTAAATTATATTTCTCCAAGTAGTGGCAAAATACGAGGATCATTAAATAAGTCTCCAGACTTTTTTCGTATGTGCAATTTTATTGATAGTACGCATATGAAACTTTATTCCCCTTCAAAGTAATCTCCTCTGCTTGCAATGCACTTGTTGTACCGTTCCAACAACTTCTGGAACGCCCCGTGGAAGTCCTCTTGTGTGAGCGTGTCTATGACCATCGTCACAGACTCTTTCATCTCAATTGTCTCATAACGACTGCCTCTGAGCTTAGGGAATAACCAAAAGTCACAGGAAGCAAGGTCTGGACAATAGGGAGGGCGAGGAACTGTCTTGATGCCTATCTTGGTCAAATAATCTGTGACCAGGATGGAGTTGTGGACTGGTGCATTGTCCTGGTGGAAATGCCACTGAGCCGATTTGCAGAGTGCTGGCCTCTTCCCTAGGAATCTCTTCCTGAACTCCCTTAAAACCTCAATATAGTAACCCTAACCCTAACCCTTGGGCCAGTCAACTGTAGTGTATTGACTTCCTTACTCCTCCCACACCTCTCATTATCCCTCACAGACTCCCTGCCTTCCTTGAATCTCTTATGCCACTCATCATGCAAGATGGTCGAAAAGTAGTCTGAAGCATTCCATACGTTTCTGTGAGATTTTTCTCCGAGTTTAAAACAGAATTTTATTGCATGTTGTTCTTCTAAAGTGTCCTTACGTTCAGATTGCATTTTTGAAATTCACCAGCTGTGACAATCAGGCTTTAGCAGGGTGTATTCCAATTGCTGCTGTAGCTGCTCATTTGAACCTGAAATCATAAAAATTGGTCAGTCATCTCATAAGATGTATAGCAATAACATAGTGAATTTTCAAGAGTCTACACCAATTTTAGATGCCTGTACAAAAAAGTCTGCAAACTTATATAATGCACGCCGTAGTCTTACAAATATAGGAATGTAATATCTCGCCGTGAATTCAAATTATTTGGCCCCGTGCCAAACTTAAGTTAAGAAAATATTTACCCGGAACGAATGATGTGAAGGACGTGACTGATATTTATCTACCTAAAGATAAACGTGGACTCTAATAAGCCAAGTTTAAACCAACGCAGCCATTTTCTTCGAGTCGACGACGTAGGTATCTCTGGCGAATAGCTATAAATACCGCTTCTAAGAATTTCATTGGGAGTAACAATCGAAATAAGAACAGAGCAGGACACCATTAACGTCTCTTTTTCCAGACAAGGCCAAAACAAAAACGTATCATCAAGATTCTTCCCATCCCGTCCTTACTAACTTCGGTTTTCTTATTCTCCTCCAAAAGACTATTAGCCATTCCAAGTTGCAAATAATAAATCACTATGCAGTCATTTTCGACATTAGGTATTTCACTAATGTAGTTGCTTCTCGCGCAGTGCTTTTTTGCTGTCAAAGAAAGTCTGAGAAATAAGAATAATAAAAAAAACATTTTTCGATTCAAATATATATATATATATATATATATATTTGAATCGAAAAATGTACATATATATATGTGTGTGTGTGTGTGTGTGTGTGTGGAAGAGTCCCCGTTACATTGTGGGTAATGTGCTGGAGTCCAGTAGTGTTATTAGGTTCACTTTCAGACAAATACCCCGAGGAAAAGTAGGAACTACCTTATCCCCACCCATCCCATCTATGGTTTAAATAATAACACTAGCGGTCTTCTGTTTAGGGTCAGATTCATTTTTTAATGGCAGATCAATTTTCGTGACTTATCTAAAGGCAAAGCCATCATTGAAGAAAAAACAGCAGTAACGCTATTTAACCTCTGAATACAGTTGATGGGCCACACTTCGACCGGCATGGATCTGGTCTGGTGTGTCTTGTCTTTGGAAATACCTCGAGCCTCAGGAGGCCGTCCCCCAGACTTTAACCCTCCTCAGAGGGGTTAGGTTTATCGCCCGAGGCGCCCCATTTTAGGGGAATGCTGACAGGGCCCGAGGTATTTTTGGAGCTGCCGGGCGCGTCTGGGCTACGGCCCTGCGCCCGGACCCACCTTCAAAAAGGCGTTATGCCACACTTGGCCGACAAATACCGTTGTTTAAACGATTGCAGCGAGGATAAAAGGGTTATATGATGCGAAACAATCTGGCGTGAAGGTTCCATTAATGCTAGAACTTTGGGGAATGTGGAGTACCCCTTCATTACCATCGCTCCCAGGTCCACTCTAGCCCGGAGTAGTAGCATCTGATAGGATCCTATCTATGGGTCATATAGAACTAAACTGTGTACTTATGCTAAACTGAATTGTTTGAAATAGTATTGTTTTTGACATTGAAACTATACTTACGCTAAACTGAATTGTTTAATCTAGAACTGTTTAACATCTAACTGTGTGTAAGCAAAACCTCTACTTATACTAAACTGAATTGTTTGAATTAGAAATGTTGGAGTAAACTGAATAACTTGAAAAAGAAATGTTTTTGACAATTGAACGGTGTACTTATGCTAAACTGAATTGTTTGAAATAGAACTGTTCCTTTGTATAAAGATGGATTTGGCATTAAATTACTAACAACGGCTGATAGGCCATAAAACAAGCAAACAATCACATACGGAACGTATACAATATAGATAGAAGAAAACTCAAACCCGGTTAAATTGTCATAATAAATTCATTTCGGCGAAGAATATCATTATACTTCACAAATTAAAGGTGTGAAATCATCTGAAGAGACGAATAGTTTAATCATATTCTTCACCGAAATAAATTTGAAATGACAATTCAACCAGGTTTGAGTTTTCTTCAAATTACAATATATATATATATATATATATATATATATATATATATATATATATGTGTGTGTGTGTGTGTGTGTGTGTGTGTGTGTAAAAAGTCTGCTTATTTTCAGACTGATACATATTCATGTGTTCAATTACATAATTTGAATATTGTAGATTTGGGCAATAAATAATACATAATTATATTCGCTTTCCATAATTTTCTTCTAGAAATAATAAAATCCAGCTATGTTTGGCTCAGAAGAAAATTAACCTTATATCCAAAATTATCGGGAGGCGCTAAACGTGTAACGATTATCGTTATAGGAAATGAGCACGGTGATTCGATTTCAAATCTTGGACAAGGCTAATTGCATTTCCTATAGTGCTAATACCCTTTGGAAAGGTATGAAGCCAACTATTCTCCCTACAGATATGGGTAAATAGTAGAGCAGATCGGGCTCTTTAACCTTGATATGTCAACCAGTCAAGGAGAAGGAAAACTCTAAATTCAAACCTGTTAAAAATACGCTTAAAACTGTCCTTGTGTCACATCCTGCTCGTGTGGAGGGATTGGGGAGATATATTTATTCAAATTAAGTTTGTACTTATATATAAGTAATATTGCATGTTGGTGCCATTAGCGTGCAATTATTTGCTAAAAAAAGAACCAGTCCGATCATCGCATCTTAGAACACGCCAACTGGGTCCTCTGCTGAGGGGTAAGACCTCTCCCGCATCCCTAAAAGTGGTGTCCTAGGTATAATATAAAACTGCATCTGACGGTGAGGCTCATATCTCATATAATTCTAAGGTTGAAAACCTCACCAAATCTAACCACATAGGATTTGTCAAATCAATTGAAGTGTCATGGCTTGTTATACTGATGTTATACGTTGCAACCATCTGATTTTCATTGTATAAGATTTTTATTTTTATAATTTCTATTCGCTGTTAAAAAAAAGATACTCTGACAAAAGAGTTCATATTTTTAAAGAGTGTTTGTTTTTTTGTCAAAGAACATTTAATGTCTTTTCTTCTGAAGATTTCAGAATCATTAATGCTACTCTGTATTTACAAACATGGTTTATAAATACGAGGGTCATTCAATGAATAAGGTGAAATATTGCCTTAGGAATTGGCAATAAAAAGCAGTGTTTACATTTGCATCGATATATATATATATATATATATATAATCATATCTATTGATCTATAAATCAATCGATCTTTCACGTAGTTTGATTCACCAAATCTATCTCACAGTCCAATTCTATCTATCTATGTATTTATCATTCTCAGTCTTTTCATATCTTTTCATCCATTTATAATTCTATTGCAGTCTATTCACATCTATCTATCGATCGTAGTCTGTTTATATCTATCTATCTATCTATCTATCTCAGTCTGTTCAAATCTATCTATCTATCTCAGTCTATTCATATCTATCTATCTATCTATCTATCTATCTATCTATCTATCTATCTCAGTCTATTCATATCTATCTATCTATCTATCTATCTATCTATCTCAGTCTATTCATATCTATCTATCTATCTATCTATCTATCTATTTATCTCAGTCTATTCATATCTATCTATCAATTTATCTAGTTATCTATCTATCGCAGTCTGTTCATATCTATCTATCTATCTATCTATCTATCTATCTATCTCAGTCTGTTCAAATCTATCTATCTATCTATCTATCTATCTGTCTATCTCAGTCTATTCATATCTATCTATCTATCTATCTATCTCAGTCTGTTTATATCTATCTATCTATCTATCTATCTATCTCCGTCTATTCATATCTATCTATCTATCTATCTATCTATCTATCTATCTATCTATCTATCTATCGTAGTCTGTTCAAATCTATCTATCTATCTATATATCTATCTATTTATCTCAGTCTATTCATATCTATCTATCTAGCTATCTATCTATCGCAGTCTGTTCATATCTATCTATCTATCTCAGTCTGTTCAAATCTATCTATCTATCTATCTATCTATCTATCTATCTATCTATCTGTCTATCTCAGTCTATTCATATCTATCTATCTATCTATCTCAGTCTGTTTATATCTATCTATCTATCTATCTATCTATCTATCTATCTCCGTCTATTCATATCTATCTATCTATCTATCTATCGTAGTCTGTTCAAATCTATCTATCTATCTATATATCTATCTATCTCAGTCTATTCATATCTATCTATCTAGCTATCTATCTATCGCAGTCTGTTCATATCTATCTATCTATCTATCTATCAGCATGAAACAATAAATGTAGACTGAAACATAGTCATTAGCTGAATTTTGCTATGAAATGTTCATAATTTCTAATCAATGTCAATAATATTTATCAGGGAATTAAGTGCATTGACAAGAAAGAAGAATGTTTTGAAAAGTATGACGGTCATTGAATAAATAAGGTAAATATTCCCTCAGGAGTTAGCGGTAAGAAGCACGGTTTACCGTTACAACTTTATCCAGAAAATAAAAAGTGATAGATCCTTTCATGATGACTGTCATTATGACCTTTGTGTAATGACCGCTGCTCCCGGAACGTTTTTGTTACCGGATAGTCAAACTATTATCCCATGGGCTGTCTTTTCGACTCAAGCTGATCGTGGCAAAACCACGTTAGCCCATTTGTAGAATTTTTTTCTTTTTCTTTTCATAAAGATTACACATTATTCTATAAATCTCAGTTGGTTTGTGTATCTAAGCAACAAAACATTTGATGATAGACTTGTGTTTAACACTGGTACACTCTAATTTGCCGCTATTTTAAATAGCCTCAAAAAGTATTTTTGTGAGATTAAGATAATTTTTCGTTTGAACCAATCCCAATGTAAATACATTATGTCTGTTTTTTTCTTTTTTCGAAGTTTTCTTTAAGCTAGCATTCTCTACTTTATATAGGCCATATCATTATTAACACATTTATGTAAGAAGCATATGTAGAACTGTCTTTGCAACACACACGCATACACACGTCCTCTTTTCTATTCCCCTTTCCTTTTTACTCTTTCTTCTTTCTTTTTCTCTCTCTCTCTCTCCTCTTTTCTCGTTCCTTTTTCTTCTCTCCTCTTTCCTCTTTCCTCTTTTCTTTTTCCTATTTCTCTTTGTCTCTCTCTCCCTCTCTTTTCCTTTTCTTTCTCTACTTTTTTTTGCTGCGTATTCTTACTCTCCTTCCTTTTTCCTCTTTTCTTTTTTCCCTCCCTCTCTCTCTCTCTCTCTCTCTTTTCCTTTTCTTTGTCTACTTTTTTTTGTTATGTCTTCTTACTCACCTTCCTTTTTCCTCATTTCTTTTTTCTTCCCCCCTTCTCTCTCTCTCTCTTTTCCTTTTCTTTCTTTACTTTTTTGTTATGTCTTCTTACTCTCCTTCCTTTTTCCTCTTTTCTTTTTTTTCCCCCCTCTCTCTCTCTCTCTCTTTTCCTTTTCTTTTTCTACTTTTTTGTTATGTCTTCTTACTCTCCTTCCTTTTTCCTCTTTTCTTTTTTCTTCCCCCCTCTCTCTCTTTTCCTTTTCTTTTTCTACTTTTTTGTTATGTCTTCTTACTCTCCTTCCTTTTTCCTCTTTTCTTTTTTCTTCCCTCTCTCTCTCTCTCTCACTTTTTCCTTTTCTTTCTCTACTTTTTTTGTTATGTCTTCTTACTCTCCTTCCTTTTTCCTCTTTTCTTTTTTCTTCCCCCTCTCTCTCTCTCTCTGTCTCTCTCTCTCTCTCTCTCTCTCTTTTTCCTTTTCTTTCTCTACTTTTTTTGTTATGTCTTCTTACTCTCCTTCCTTTTTCCTCTTTTCTTTTTCTTCCCCTTCTCTCTTTTTTCCTTTTCTTTCTCTACTTTTTTGTTATGTCTTCTTACTCCCCTTCCTTTTTCCTCTTTTCTTTTTTCTTCCCTCCCCCTCTCTCTCTCTCTCTCTTTTCCTTTTCTTTCTTTACTTTTTTGTTATGTCTTCTCATTCTCAATCCTTTACCTCTTTTCTTTTTTTTCCACTTACTCTTTCCTTTTTTCTCTTTAATTCTGTTTCCTTCAATCATCGTTAATGTTTTTCTTTCTTTCTTTCTTTTTTCCGGCTTTCCTCCCTTCACAACTTCTTATTTCTTATCTCCGTTGTGTTCGTCTACCAACGAAACAACAAATTCTCAAATCCCTCGGCAAGTCACTGTATTCTCCAGCCTTCAATAGATTCCCAAGATCTATCAATCTTTCTCGCTTCTTTTGTCAGAAATACTCCTGAAGAAACAAACCTACAAATTGACAAACAAACAAACGGTCACACTACCAAACAATGAGATCATTTCTTCTAATGTCCCTGTCGTTTTCCATCAGACAAGACTGCGTCATCTCCTCACCGACATTCTCCACGTCACACTTCCGGTTTCCGGCGTATACTTACAAAACTACCCCACTTACTCTTATGGCAAAGAAATTTGTGTACTTTTTTGTTGTCGACAATTATATTCGTTTTATTCGATAGTTTCAGGGAACATTAATTAGCATTCTTCTCTCTAACCTTTTTCAAGAGATTTTGTTGTTGTTTAGGGAAACTATAAATATATATTTGGAGTAAAGACCTGCATTGTATAACAGTTATTCTTGTAGGGAAATGGACTCGGCGAGCCGGGTTCAAAACCTGGACGAGGATGTTTGCGCTAATACTCTTAGAAAAGACATGAATCTATCTCTTCTCCGACTAACCATAAATAAATAGTTGGGTAGACTGGGGGCTTTTGTCTTAGTATGGCAACCAGCCCAGTAGAAGGAAAACTAAATATATTGGAATATAAAGGAAAAATTGTTACATATTAAGATCAATTGATCTTTACGGCATGTCAACCCGTCTGGGGTTATTTTATGCCTAGAGGTTAGGAAATCATGTTCATTGTAATTCATATTTACTTTGTTGTGTAGTTGTTTCTTAGCAGTTTGTTTTTTCTGCACACGGCCCAAATCAATACGAATAATTTTCAAATAGATGTAATTAACTCCTAGATGGGACCTCAATAGGTCCTACCACTCCGGTCAGATAAGACCTCAAAGTGATAGCAATAAAGGAGTACTCTGCACTCCAGAACTGGAACCTCACCATCAGATGCGGCTTATTGCCATAATCAGGAGTCTTCTTTTTGAAGGTGGGGAGAGTTTTAGTCTTTTGCTGGGGATACAGTCAGCTTATTCTTAGCCGGCTATGTATTACAATAAAAAAAGAAAAATGTCTGCATATACCCAACCTCTCCGTCACAAATAGCATCCAACACAAGGTAATTTATTTAACAGAGTCATCTAATCAAAGCTAAAAAAAAAAATCTGTCCAATTTACGTGGTGCCTTCAATAAGTTTCCAGAATTTTTTGTACTGGCATTTAAAATTGTTGTAGACTCTTGAAAATTCAATATGTTATTGCTATATATCTTATGAGATGACTGACCAATTTTTACGATTTCAGGTTCAAATGAACAGCTACAGCAGCAATTGGAATACACCCTACTAAAGCCTGATTGTCACAGCTGGTGAATTTCAAAAATCCAATCTGGACGTCAGGGCACTTTAGAAGAACGATATGCAATAAAATTCTGTTTTAAACTTGGAGAAAAATGCCACAGAAACGTATAGAATGCTTCAGACTGCTTTTCGACCATCTTGCATGGCTCAAGCATCAGATTTTGAATGGCATAAGAGATTCAAGGAAGGCAAGGAGTCTGTGAGGGATAATGAGAGGTGTGGGAGGAGTAAGGAAGTCAATACATCAGAGTTGATTGACCAAAGGGTTAGGGTTAGGATTACTATGTTGAGGTTTTAAGGGAGTTCAGGAAGAGATTTCTAGGGAAGAGGCCAGCACCGGGTCAGTGGCATTTCGACCAGGACAATGCATCAGTCCACAACTCCATCCTTGTCACAGACTATTTGACTAAGATTGGCGTCAAGACAGTTCGTCACCCTCCCTATAGTCTAGACCTTGCTCCCTGTAACTTTTGGTTATTCCCTAAGAGGACTTCCATGGGGCCTTCCAGAAGTTGTTGGAACGGTACAACAAGTACATTGCAGCCAGAGGAGATTACTTCGAAGGGGACAAGGGTTTCATGTGTGTACTATCAATAAAAGTGTCCATACGAAAAAAAAGTCTGGAAACTTATTTAATGATCCCGTACCTATAGTTGGTGGGATAACATAGATTCATAGATAACCCAAGAGCACCTGAGAGAAATGAAACGCAAATAGGGCCGTCCAGGATTTGAACTCATATTGCAGATTCCATTTCATATAGCGATAACCGTTACACTAAGCATGTCTCTCAATAGATTTAATGTTTAAAGAGATATAATCATGATATAACAAAATATATATATGCTTATAAATTTTCATTTCCTAGCTGGAACTTATCACTCATATCTACTGTTTCGACTTCATCTCCGTAAAAGTTCATTAATGCTAATAAAAAAAAGTCTGATAATAGACCTCCACTCTCATATCAGACGTCATTTTCACCGACTGTCAGGCTACTGACTAAAACAAGTTAAAATAATATGTGATCAATTGTCCAGAAGCTTGACCAACTATCTCAATTCAAATGTGTTATTGTGTTCACTGCCTTATGGGGAAATTGAGGCATTACTTCAACAAGGTGTGCATATGAGCGTTTGCGTGTGCGTGTGTGTATGTGTACTATTTAAACTTGATTTTTAAGTATTTGGATATGTTACCATATTTACCACCCCCTCTGCTCAAGCAGGATATGACACAAGGTCAATTTTTTTTAAGCGGAGTTTAACAGGTTTGAATTCAGAGTTTTCCTTCTCCTAGACTAGTTGCCTCACTAAGGCTGAAGAACCAAGTCTGCCCTACTATTTTACCCATAGCTGGAGGGAGAATAATTGGATTCATACCTTTCCCAAAGGTATTAGTGCTATGTTAAATGAAATCAGTCTCGTCCAGGATTTGAACTCATGTCGCCGTGTCCATTTCCTACGACGATAACCATTACACCACGGATATGTTTGGATATGTTACGTTACCTATTCTGGTGACCCAAACGAAAATTAACGGAGCCGGGGACGTGATAAAAAGATGACGATGGGTTCACAATCAAGAAAAAAATCAGACACGTGATCACAAAAAACACCACTCACTGTATTTCAAACTCCCTCAAGACCGGTTCCAAATCAGAAAGATGTGAAGTGGTATTTTTTAGTCGATGAAAGAATCGCTAAATCGTATCCTCTACACCGACGGGAACCCAGATCGATACGATGGGAGGCGTGTCCGGTACGAAACTGTTGTCTGGGAAATAAAACATTCTTGAAAATCTAAATCGCTATGAGTCCCGAACAGAGTTAAAAGTTATTTTTAAAAAGGTAATAAAGTTAACGCTGCATTTTTTTAAAAATCAAAAACAGAAAACTTGTGCGAGAAGAAATGTGAATATTTGAAAATAAATTCCAACTAATAAAAAAGACACAAAAATTTAAAAGAATTATTAAAAGAACTGATCGCGATATTGAAGTCAAAAATACAGTTTGAAAATTCTAAAACTAACAAAAAATCCAGTTTAAGAAAAATCTAAAAAAAACTATAGAACAAAACAAAATTCGTAAAAAAATATTTCGAAAAGGAATCGTGAGATAATTGACAAAATTCTATATTCAAAATTAAAGAAAATATTTGAAAATGTGGCGCCAAAAAATTAAAAAGAAAAAAAACTAATAAAAACAAAATAAAACAAAAGACTGATATTTGTAGGATTGTTCATCAATGAATTTTTGTACGATTTATCTTATATATTACCTGGAATATTACGAATTGAAACACTATTTTCATTCTTTATTTGATTATTTGTGTTTTTTTAATCATTATTAAGATAATTGACTCCGGCGTTTTTTTAAAAAAAAGGATCAGTTATGTTATAAACACACACACACAATATATATATATATATATATATGTGTGTGTGTGTGTGTGTGTGTGTGTGTGTGTGTGTGTGTGTGTGTGTGTATTTGAAAAAGAATTGTTTTAAGTTATTTTAAGCCAAAGATAATGTTCGGCAGTCATTTAAACATAAACGATACAAAACAAAAGAGCTAGCTTGAAGCGAGCGAATAGAGACGAAAAACGTATCTACAAATAACTTCACTCTAAATATCAAAGCACCTGGATAAGCCTGTAGCCTAATGTTAAACGAAACATTTTTTTAATGCATTTAAATCAATGCCGAATATCCATCATATAGATCAAATATTACATTGGGGAAATTTCAGATTAGAATTCACCTAATAATTTCGTGTCAGATGACAGATTAATGTTAGGCTGAATTAATAAAACTAACAAATTGTATATATATATATATATATATATATATATATATATATATATATATATATATATATAGTAAAATGAGTAGGTCCACAAAGAGATTTATTTTTAATAATTTATTTTGTTCTTACAGGTGCTTCTACCTTCTTGCTGTCGTCAGAGAGTGTTTAATGACTTCGAGGGTGCCGTCTTTGATCTATACAGTGGCGACCGCTTTGATAGGGCTGCCGCTCCTTTTTCAATTCTGTATTTTTGAGGGGTTATTTTTCGTCTTTGAGACGTTTTGGGTTATCTTTTACATTTTTAAAGTTGATGAGTATTTCCTCCAACATTTTTTCTCTCGTGGCTTTCTCTCTTTGTAGTAGGTATATATAATTTTTTTTGTCTAAAGGAAGGTGATCTAGCACTTCTTGCAAATACACCTACACAAGCCGAATATCTGCTGCATAGTCTGGAACAGGCAGCGAGAGGTATTAGTCTCTATGTGAACTCTGATAAAATAGAGTTGATGTTTTCATCAAGATCGTGCTATCTCCACGTAAAATGACAAGTTACTAAAATTAGATGACCGGTTCATTTAACTCAGTAGCAATATCTCATCTACTGAAAGTAATGTTAACATACATGTAGGGAAGGCATGGACTGCTTTTGACTAGTGAATGAAACGCTTCGAGAAAAGCTAGATAGGAACTACACAAAGATACTACGTGCTATTTTTTAACAAATTCTGTAAGCAACACCCTCCAAAACAATAATTCTACGGTGACTTACGTCCCATCACAAAAAAATATCCAAGTGAGAGGAGCAAAACGCGGGAAGGACAAACTCATAGGTGATGTACCTATGGACACAATAGTGTTGGTCGACGAGTAAAAACTTACATTTACCAGCTCTGTGTAGATATTGGATGCTATCTAGAGGAACTGCAAGGACCAATGGTGGATGTTAAGAGATGGCAAAACTGAGAGAGAGAGAAAAGTTAAAGGATAACGCCTTGATGATGATGATGATGATGATGATGATAAACGAAAACATGTTTATGAGCCCTTTTCGTCAGATTTCGAAATGTTGGTTAGGGATTGGGTCAACTGCACCTCTGCAGAGGAGTAAAACAATTCCTCTCACTTACAACGAGTGTCCTCGGTACGACACTGAACTGCATTCGATTGTGAAGGCCCAGTTTTGGAGCTTTGGGAAATATAGAGTACCCCTTTATTGCCATTACTCCCAGGTCCACTCTATCCTGGAGGAGTACTTAAATGTTTGGGCCACGTTTATGAGTCAAATAATAGTATTCTTAAACAATTTAAGTTGGCGCAAATAAATGGACTCTGGCTCGTTTAGAACAAGGTTATCTAGAATTATTAATATTAAATAGCAATACTTGAAACCATTGAATTGACTCAGGTTGTTATTACCCGTTCATTGGCCTAGTAGTTTGAGTATTTGCCAATGGCCCGGGAGACCGAGGTTCAATCCCAGGTCGAGTCCTACTAAAGACTCAAGAAATGGTACTTTATTCCGTCTTGCTTAACACTCAGCATTATAACGTATGAATCAAGGGTAAAGTGGAGCAATACAGGGAAAAGAGTAGCGCTGTCCCGCACACCCCGGTCTAGTAGTTAGTAAAAAAGGAACCTTCGGGTGGCCCTCAACTACTACGACAAATGTAGCAAACATTGCATTTGCATATGAATTTGTATATAACAAAGGTTTTTTTTTTGTAATTGCCACATTGTCTATGAGATTAGGAGGAAACACCACGTCAGATTTAAGGACGACACACAACTTAAGAAAATTAAAGCAACGGTTGATCGATCTTTTAATTTACCAAGAAAATTATTTACCCAAAAGAAAATGTTAAGGATAGAAAAAATTATATCGGGATTTCTTCGACGAAATGGAAGTTTAGATACTATAATCATATTTTTTTCTTTCTCCCATGAACACCTGAAAAACCAAACAGCCCTATCTAAGCAATTTTGGAGTTTGAAAAATAAATGTTTGACCCTTGAGATTCAATGGACCATATTGAAAAAGTCGAATACTCCAAAATGGTTTGATAGTAGATGTAATCTGTGCCTAGAAGAAAAATACAAATAATGATATACGCAGACACTGAAAAATTATTAAATCAGCGATGTGAATTAATAGCTAGATGGAGACATAGGAATAAATTTAAACTATAGACAAATATTATAGATAATGTTTAATTAACCAAAACATAGGATTCATTTGAGATTTGAGGTGAAATGAATAAAATAAAAAAAATGGGAAGATACCATGTGATGTGTACGTACGTTTCAATGGAAAGGTAACTGAATTAATAGGCACGAATATAAATTTTGAATTTAAAATTTTAACTTTAATTTTTGAATTTAATTTAAGATAAATATTACTGTTATCTTATTACGTAAGGTTATTATAAAATGTTGTACTTCCCCAAATTATTATTAAATCTGGAGTTTTACGTTGAAATGTATTTAGAATTTAAAAATTTTTTAAAATTAATTTACTGTCGAAAGTGAGTTTTAAATATAAGTCCAGTTACATTATTGTGATTCCAACCAGTAATAAAAAAAGAAAAACCGGAAGTGGGTAAAAGGGGAGGAAACTCTTCACCCTTCTTCTACCCCCTTCCCACCCCTCTCTCCTGTGTCTATTCTGACTGTAACTTTTTGATCCATTAGATCTGAAGAAGTCCTGTTATTTTTGGTGTTATTGATTCATATCAATACCCATAACAGGATGGAAATAAGTTTATAATCCTAATGTGACCGGTTTTTGTTTTTCTTAAAGGTGTATATATGTATATATATATATATATTCCCTTTTCTGTTCTTATGTCACCTTAGAAAAATTGTTTTTGGTTTTAGTTTGGTTTCTTCGTTTAATGGCATGCAAACCCTCATGGGTTATTTGATGCCAAATCCATCTTTGTTAACGAACAGTAATGGTACTCTTTTACTCATAGCTGGGTGAGGGGATAATGTAATTAATACTTTTCCTAAAATTTATCAATCCGAAAGTAAACGAAATACTGCGATTGGAGTTCGAATTCACTTTCTCTGATGTTACAGCTGAACACGTTAGCCACTTCATCGTGCTGGTTTCTCCAGATCGATAGGTGAAGGTGCACTTAATCAAATGGTTGCAAGAACTTTCACTCGATTTCAAAGAATTAGACTATCAGGCAAAAATCAGTGAGTAGTAATTGGAGTGTATCAGGCGAGCTTAGTGTGGTTCGTCACTTTCACCATTAAAATATTGCAAAACTTTTGACTCATCCAAGTAACAACATATATTCAATCAATGAAACTTGTAAGATGAAGATTTATTAGAATTAACCGTGAAAAAATGATTTTTTTTCAAGAATAAGAGAAAGAATTTGTCATTATAATTCTTCCTCGGGAAGAAAAAAATGTTGAAAATTGAACTAAATTGATTTACTGATGTTAGGAATTTAGATGACTGCTCAGCTCAGGGCGAACAGGAGCGAGAAAGCAAAAAGCGGACAAGTATTTCCGTTTTCATAATGTTTTCTTGACATGACTATTAAAATGATGCTTAATTGCAACTCCGAATTCAACCCATAACCCATCACTTAAGCAGCACTATGCCATCGGCTGATTACCAGTCCAAGGCAGAGCTACGGCCATCGTCCTGCTTCCATTCGCCTATCGTTTACCTAAAAATCTTTCAAGGAAATTAGCATGTTAAACAGCCGGTCGTGAGGGCCATACCAAAATGTTGGCTGCCGGGTCACACTGAGGTTTTATTCCCTCACGACCCTTAGGGTTGAACAGGACGCTTTCGTGTCCAGATGAGATTTAACCTATCTCACACTCTTTCCCGCTTACACCTCAGGAAACCTACGTCTTGGTCTTTTGGGGGACGGTTGCTAATTATGGGCTTTACTAACCGGTATATCGTATAAGGCACCTTTTTTTTGCACTGAATTAGAGTGGCTTCATTTCACGCGCAAAATATTTTGATTTCCTTTCCTCTTTCTGATTCTAGGTTGGAATCCATTGTGAGACTTCTGGAAGTGCCTAGAATTAACTAATACTTTTATTCAATTCCTAATATTAAGTTTTGTGGAATATAACGATGCCTTTACACACACACACTGACAGACAGGCGCTGAGAGCGGCTAACAAAACTATTATCAAATTATAGATACATATAGTGGTAATTATTCTTTGGCTTCAAACTATGTCGGATCATAGAGGCATCATTTTTTAAAGGTCTTGTGGGCTCAGTGTTTTTTTCTGTACATAGTTCTCTGTTTATATATATATATATATAGTCATACACAGACAGATCTGTTTCGTTCTATCAGAACTCATCAGTGTGGCTAGAAAGTATCTCCTAACCATTTAGCTACGAGGAGATATCAGCTATATATATATATATATTTTTTTTTGGCAACCGAAGTCGAGGGTGACTTGAAGTCTCCCTTTTCGATAGCTACTACACCCAGGTGTAGGGAAGGGTGCTACTCCTTTCCCTGATATATATATATATATATATATATATATATATATGTGTGTGTGTGTATGTGTGTGTGTGTGTGTGTGTGTGTGTGTGTGAAATAGAGACAGAGAGAGAGAGCGTGTGCGTGTGCATGAAGTCTTTGTCATTTAATATGTATGCTGAAAGAAAAGCTTTATTAGATAATGACCCAGGAATCATCCATGATTTTGCAGCCAAAGAATATATATATATATATATATATAAAGAGACACACATACAGAGAGCGAGAGAAAGAGATAGATACAAATGAGAAGTTGAGTAATTAACATATATATATATATATACACACACACAAATATAATGAGAATTTTAGTTATATATATATATATATATATGCGTGACAATTATATTTTCATATGTTTTAATATTATATACAAATGTATGCAAAAAGTAAATAAACAACTGGTCAGCTTCATGAGACGAAGACTCTATGTTCAGCAGTAGTTTAGGGACTATAGCATTATTACCAGTACCTCACGGTGCCTTAGCAGTACCTTACAATACCATCATTTGGGGTGTCCTCGTGGTGTAATGGTTAAAGCGATGCACTGCGGAATCGTAGTACGCGAGTTCGTACTCCAGTCGCGCTATTACGTTCACTTTCGGGCAAATACCCTTGGGAAAGGTATGAACCATCTTATTCTCCCTCCAGCTATGGGTATATAGTAGGACGGTGAGGCAACTAGTCTAGGAGAAGGAAAACTCTGAATTCAAACCTGTTAAACTCCGCTTAAAAATTGACCTTGTGTCATATCCTGCCCGAGCGGAGGGGTTGGTAAATAGTACCATCAGTCTTGCTTGTTTTCCCTAAAATAGTGCTAATGTCAAATCAAGAGGTAATCACTTGGAATAATCCTTTGTCATATTCACAACTTTCCATACACAAAGGGTCAATCCAATCAAGCAAGATTTGTCTTATCAGATAAGATGGTATATCATTACGCCTTAAGGTTTGGTCACACCAGTCGTGAGACTGTGGATCTGCTCCTGGATCTCTCCACAGTCTGGACAAGTTTTTATAGACGGTCAGCAGTTTTCCATACGAAGGATCTCTCCTTTTCAGGACATCGATGTTGTCCAAGTGAAGAGGACTTAATTATAAATCTTGGCATCACACTCGTCCAGGAATTGTCAGAACAGCGTTGAACACTAAGTCGGACTACTTCAGGAACCCCAGATCAATGTTTTCCCGCTTCACCGCGGCATTTTGGTCTCAAATGATACAGAAAATATTGAAATAATGTTAACATAGAAGCTTTTCCGCTGGAAGTGGCGCTATCAACGCTAATCTTGTGCAGTTATTTAATTACAATGAAATACCTCAATTACTTTTTGGACTCTCATATAGTGTTTCAGACTTGTTGAAAATCTTATACTTAGTCACTGAATCGGCACAAATTACCTGTAGGTTGCTAAATAAAGACCGTATAAATTCAGCTGTCATTATACCTCATATCACCAGAAAATCCTGCTCTAGACAACTGACCTTACTACAGATTTTGCAAACATATTCAGGCTAAAAAGAGTCCGGGGCCGGTAGAATATGTCGACTGCCTCTCTGTAGATGGGTAAGATCTCACCCCATATGTGTCCTGGGTGTGACACTAAATTGCATTTGATGGTGAGGCTCCAACCGAAGAGCAAAAGGGCTAAGTGGGGCCCGGAATATGAATATGGCACAACGCGGCTACGAAGAAGTTATGGGTCAATATAGCAGTCCTCAGTCCGCCTTTGAGCGTGTGTCCCTGTCTCCCTTGTCTCTCTCACATTTACAATTAACTTCAGACCCTTTCGAGAAATAAAGTTGAGACAGTTATATTTTTATGAAGTGTTATGATTCATTGTTCATCACGGTAGTTCTTGTTAGGGTTCAATCTATACGTCAGATAGAACTGGCCAACTACTAAGGTTATCAAAAATTATCAAAATTATTTGAAACTTTACTGCAGAGTAAATCTTACGAATACTTGTCTCATTGGGTGCCCCATTCATATTGCCTTGTGCCACATCTAAGCAAAAAAAAAGCTTAGTAAATAACTACACAGGAATACTTGACAGATTAAATTTTTAATGTTAAATAACATTGAAACAATTTAACTGATATACAAACAAATGATTAATATTAAGGTTGGTTGGTTGGTTGGTTGGTTGGTTTTACGGTGTATCAACACTTTTCGGCTTTTTAACGCCGAGTTAAATGATTTTGATAAAAGTTTCAAACAATTCAGTTGAGTATAAGTATAGTTTTCTATTTACACAGAGTTAAATGACAAAACACTTCTATTTCAAACAATTCAGTTTAACATAAATATACATTTTTTGTTTGCACATAGTTAAATAATTAATTTCAAACAGTTCATTTTAACGTAATTACAGTTTAGTTCTATTTGACCTATAGATAGGACTCTTTCAGGTGCTACCACAACGGACTAAAGTGGACCTGGAAGCGATACTCATGGAGGGGTACTCCGTTTCCCTAAACCTCCAGTATTACTGGAGCCTCACCATCAGATTATTTAGCGTCTTATATTAGGACACTCGTTTGGGAGAGTCTTACTCCACTGCAGAGATGCAGTCAGTGTATTCTACAGCCCCAACTGACAGGATCATCTGTTATTTTTATATGTAAACAGTTCTATTTCAAACAATTCAGTTTAGCATATTTACACAGTTTTTCGTTTGCACACAGTTAAATGTAAAAACAGTTCTATTTTTAAAAAATCAACTTAGCGTAATCATACTGTTTACTTCTATTCGACCCATGGATAGGACCCTATCAGGTGCTACCACTCCATGTTAGAGTGGACCTGGGAGTGATCCTAATGGATCTTTGGTGAAGTCTTACCCCTCTGCAGAGATGCAGTCAGTGTATTCTACAGCCTCAGGTGACAGAGCCACAGGACACTCTTTGAGGGGTCTTACCCCTCTGCGGAAATGTATTCAGTGTATTCTACAACCCCTGCAGACTTGGCAAGATTAATATTGAATAGAATTATTACTGGTAGATGGGAATACTGCTCTATTATTTACACATAGCTGAAGGGTAAATAGTTGGATACATACCATTGCCAACGGTATTAGTGCAATGTGAAATGCTAACAGCCTCCTCTTGGAATTGAACTCCGGTCGCCGTATTTTACGACGATAACCGATACTCCATATATATCCTTAAGTTTAACTACTAAGGATGATGGTGATGATAATGATGATGATAAAGACATATATTATCCCTTTTGTTTACTGTGAGTGTTTGGTTTAGTTTGATTTTATTTTTTTGTTTAATGGCATATCAACTTTCATGGTTTATTTAATGCCAAGGCCCTCCTTGACGGAGAACCGTTGTGGTATTATTCTACCCACTGTTGGGGGAATAATAATGTTCATTCTTTTCCCTAGGTTATTAATTCGTGAGTGATAGTAATTGGTCGATTGGCGTTCGAGCCCGCTTGCAGTCTTGTACATCATCGAATTCCTCTTATTATGGGTGCCACACGAAAGATCAACTGAAGATGTATATGACATATGACAAGGTGTGTAATGCCTACAATAATAGATGATGCAAGCAGAAAATGGTGTTCTTTGACATAATTTGAAAAAAAAATCAATTTAGACCTGTTTAAAGTGAATGTAATTCATACTGGCATTGATACAGATAAAAATTATGAAAAAAAGTAGAATATATCAGTTATAATTGAATAAAATGCGTATATTCCGCCATCATAACTTGTTTTTATTTATTGTCTCCTAATAATATATACTCTGCGGCGTTTCTGAATCTCATTTGAGGCAGAAAATAACGATATTTGGTAATTCAAATCAGATTGTCGCTTGTTTTTTTACATTAAATTTGTTATTTCTACTTTCCTTTTTTTCTTTATTTATTTTCTTAAACGATGACATGTTTTGAATTCACGTCTTATATTTTTATTGGATTATTTGCTGTTTGTTAGATAAAGTTTGTATTACGTTATTATCATTATTATTTGTTGAGCATTTTTCACATCAGTTTCAGCTGATGGTTTTTCACTGGAGTTTGAGCGACAGCAAGCCTCCTCAGGTCTCCAGGACTCTTCTCAGTATTCTGGCCGTTCTCAATAATGCTGTAGTTTGGATGGTCTCCACTCGTCCTCCAACCTCTAATTCCTCCAAACCATTTAATAATCCTTTGGTGACTGTACAAAAAGCCCCAATTACGATTGGTATAAATGTCACCTTCATGTTCCATAGTTTTTTTTTTTCAATTCCCTAACAGGTACTTATCCTTCTTTTCACTTTCTTTCAGTTGTATTCAGTGCGCAGCCGAGACAGCAATTTTGTAAGTTCTCTTTTGTGTTTTTTTTTTTTTTTTTTTTTTTCGTTGATTATTATCAGGTCTGCTCTTCTGGCCGAGATTAGGTGATCCGTTTGTATGTCAAAGTCCCATAGCAGTTTATGTGTGTCATTTTCTAGGGCAGATGCTGATTTGTGCATATACCATGTGTCCGTAAGGTCAAATTTAAATTTCTTGCTCATCTCCCAGTGGATCTATTATTATTTACTCCATTAGAGTTTTTCACATCAGTCTTAACTGATGGATTTTCCCTGGAGTTTGAGTGACAGCAAGTCTACTCAAGTCTCCAGGACTCTTCTCAGTATTCTGGCCGTTCTCAGTAATGCTGTCATTTGGATAATCTCTACCCATTCGCCAACTTCCAAGTCTTCCAGGCCTTTTAATAATCCTTTAGTTATTCTGCCAAAAGCACCAATCACAATTGGTGCAATCGTCACTTTCATGTTCCACAGCTTTTTCAATTCTCTAGCAAGGTCGAGGTACTTATCCTTCTTTTCCCATTCCTTCAGATTTATTCTGTGGTCCGCCGGGACAGCAAAGTCGACAATTTTGCAAATTCTCTTCTTTTTGTTGATTAGTATAAGTTCTGGTCTTCTGGCCGGGATTCGGTGATCCGTTTATTATTATTATTATTAGAGTTTTTCACATCAGCGTTAGCTGATGGTCTTTCACAGGAGATTGAGTGACAGCAAGTCTCCTCAAGTCTCCAGGACTCTTCTCAGTATTCTGGCCGTTTTCAATAATGCTATTGTTTGGATGGTGTCCACTCGGCCGCCAATTTCCAAATCTCCAGGCCCTTTAACAATCCGTTAGTTACCGTGCTAAAAGCACCAATCACAATTGGTATAATTGTCACCTTCATATTCCATAGTTTTTTCAATTCTCCAGCAAGGTCCAGGTACTTATCTCTATTTTCACATTCTTTCAGTTTTATTGTGTGGCTAGCCGGGACAGCAAAGTCGACAATTTTGCATGTTTTCTTTTTTTTTTTTTTTTTTTGTTGATTATTATAAGGTCTGGTCTTCTGGCCGAGATTAGGTGATCCGTTTGTATATTAAAGTCCCATAGGAGTTTGTGTGTGTCATATTATTATTATTATTATTATTATTATTATTATTATTATTATTTTAATTTCTTTGTTTTCACATTTTATTATTGAAGTAATTTGAACTCATGTTTTTTAATGTTCAACCTGGCCCAAAACAATAAACCGCAGTGAATATGAATTCACTAACCTTGGAAAAAATTCTGTTTGATTCATCCAATGATTAATTGATTTATATTGATGGCACATCAATATGTCTGGGGTCATTATATACCTTGAGGTTAGCGAATTGCATTCATATTTACATTTTTGCGTCGTTTTTTCTTAAGAGTTTTTTAATTCCTTTATTTCTTAATTTATTTTGCATTCGGTTATGTTGATATCAATCATTCATATCTTATAAGAAATCCTTTGCACAAAGTTGTGTGGTTTCAAGTAATTTTCGGACATCTTTCGCCACAGCAGTGACTTCTCCGTCGTCTCGCGAGACTTACGGATGCTTTCAAAGATATTTGCACAATCGAATGTGAAATCAAAGAGACAGGAGTCAATCAAGTTATAGATGTCTAGCTCGTGTAATTAAATTACTCAAGCTAGATACAAAAAAAAAGAGATTTCTAGACCAGTTGGCAAAATTTAACGAAGAGAAAGAAATTTGATTATCCTTTGTTTTGGAACTCAATACGTTGTTTGGTTGATTGGTTGGTTGTGTTTAATGGCATACCAATCCTTGATGGATATATAATGTCAAATCCTGTTTATACATATTTATTATACATATTGATTGTATGCGAATAAACGGAAGGAAATATAATTTTTAAATGAGCCAGAGATCATTTGTTTGCACAGTTAAATGTTTTCAAGTATTGCAACCAAACAATAATAGTTCTACTTGCTCACATTCAAATGATTTCAAGCATAGTAGATGATTGATTTTGCTTTGTTTTTATGGCACATCAACCATCGTAGGTTATTGTCAAATCCATTTTATACATATAAACAGTTCAATTTCAAACAATTCAGATTACACAGTTTCAATATCAAAAACAGTTCTATTTTAAGCAATTCAGTTTAACATAAGTACTCAGTTTAGTTCTATTTGACCCACTCCGGGCCAGAGTGAACATGGGAGTGATGGCAAAGAAGAGGCACTCCGCATTCCCTAAAGCTCCATCAATACTGGAAACTCATCTGATTGTTTTGTTGGGAGGATCTTACCCTGCTGCAGTAGTGCAGTCGATGTATTCTACAGCCCCAGCCGACTGAACAACATAGTAGATGATTAAACAGTTCGATTAGGACCCTAACAGGTACTACCTCTCCTCGTCAGAGTGGACCTGGTAGGAATGGCAATGAAGGGGTACTCCATATTCCCCAACTGTTGGCTCCGTGTCATGTTCGGACACTCGTTGGGTGGGGTTCTTCTCCCTCTGCAGAGATACAGTCGGCATATTCTACAGCCCCGACCGACTATGCGATTCAGTAAAGTTGCTTATCAGTTACTCTATGAGAGTCAACGGGTGTTAAATATTCAAATCTGATCATATATGAGGCATTCATTTTTTCCCGATACTTGATTCATTACTGAGACAAGAAACTCAAAAAAGATTGGATGTCCTGGAAGCTGATCTAATGACAATTAAAAAAACATTAATTTTATGTCTCTAGCTCAAAGGATATTTTTTATAGGACGTCTTCCGAATGACTTCCATTACGTCTCTGTTGCATCTATTTTGAGACACGCTGTACTAGCGAGGAGACCACGATGAAACCTAAAATACATTGTTTTCTCACCTCCTGTTACTAGTGTTCGCCAATGGTTCGGGAGACCTGGGCTCAATCCCAAAGACTTTTAAAATGGTACTTGATACCTCTTTGCTTAACACTCAGCAATATAAGGTACGTATCAAGGGTAAAGTGGAGCATTCCAGGGAAACGAGTAGCGCCCTCATCTACATCTCGGTGTAGTAGCTATTGAAAAGGGAGCCTTCTGGTCGCCCTCGACTAAAGGGAGACAACTTTATTTACTTATTAGTAGCTGTAATATTCAATGATTGATTGATTGATTGATTTTCACGGCATTTCAAGCCGCCCAGGATTATTTCATGAATAGAGGTTAAAGAATCGCATTCATTGTGCGTTTATTGTACGTTTTCAATTGATTTTGAGGAGTTTTTGTTGGCAGATATGACACTAAACAACCTGATGGTGAGTTTCCAGTAATGCTGAGACTTTGGGAGATACCGAGCACCCTTTCATTGCCACTCTGGCCCGGGGTGGTAGCATCTGATTGGGCCCTATCTATGGGTTAGAACTAACGGCATGCTTATGCTAAAGGGAATTGTTTGACTAAACTGAATAGCTTTATTTGAAATGGAACGGTTTTTTGACATTAAACTGTCCTTACACTACTGTGAATTGTTTAATTTAATTTCCTAAGCTTTTTGCTTAGATGTAGCACAAGGCCACATGAATGGGGCACCCAATGAGAATCGAACTCACTTGTGTAGGTTTGCTAGTCTACCTTGCTAACCATTACACCACCCGAGGTGCCCACTGTGAATTGTTTAATATAAAACTGTTTTGACATTTAACTGTGTGTAAACAAAATCTTTACTTATACTAAACTGATTTAGCTGAATTAGAACTGTTTGAATAAACTGAATAGTTTGAAATAGAAATGTTTTTGACAATTAAACTGTGTACTCATTGAAATAGAACTGATTATTTGTATAAGAATATATTTGGTTTTAATAACCTATAAAGGTTGATATGCCATAAAACTCAAGCAACCAACCAACAACAAATAATCTGGTGCGGCGTTCCAAGTAGTCCAATCTATTACCAATAATTGTATGGTTTCGAGTAATTATTTGTATTGGTTAGTAGTTATTTATTTGGATACAGTTATATGGATTCAAATGACTCATATTTGTGAGTGAACAATTATAGCTTCAAGTAACTATTCTTGATAGAAATAATAATTTACAGTTATACAAATAATTACACATTTACACAGTTATATATATTAAGTATTTTATCTTATACAAATTATTTTCAAACAAATCTATTTGGCGCTAAAAGATACAACCTTTTTGTATCAGAGTGGACCTAGGAGTAATGGCAATGAAGGAGTACTTGCTCTCTAGAGCTCTAGAACTGGAGCCTTCCCAACGAATAAACTTTAGTATTATATCCAGGACACCCCTTTGAAGGAATTGGATCTAATCCCCTCTACAATGGGTAAAGTCTAAGTATTCCAAGCTTCACCAACGAGATTTTCTAAAATATAGGGTTCGTCTGGGTAAATATTGATATTTATCGTTAACCTAGTCAGAAACCAGGCAATTGGTCTAATGAGTAGAGTGTTCGCCGATCATCCGGGAGACCGGGGTTCAATCCCTGGTCAAGTCATACTAAAGATTCAAATATGGTACTTGGCGCCGCCTTGCTTAACACTCAGCATTATAAGGTAAGGATCAAGGGTAAAGTGGAGCAAGGAATGGAGTAGCACCCTCCCCTACCTCGGTGTTGTAGCTATTGAAAAGGGGACCTTCGTGTCACCCTCGACTAACGTCGCCAATTTTACTTTACAAGTCTGAAACAAGTTCACTAAAGTTGGTATCCAATGAGTGGACAATAATCATCGACTTACTTAAACATTTTCTGTTTCGTCCTTTCGATAAGTGAAAGCTGATTCTCTCTGAATAAACGTGTTCTTATTTATTCTAGTCTGACCTAAGGCCTTTAAAGTGGGGCATCTAGTTCGCTAAGCACTCCTCCACCAGAAAGGTGATTTCCTTATTTGTATTCGTATATTCTAAATGTATTTCGGGACAATAATAATCTGTGCCTACGCGTTTCAATCAGACCTTTGTATAATATGACTGTTAACGAAAAGATTCCAAAGATGACAGCTGTCTTTAATTCCATGGATTCCTGTCCTACCACAAACCAAAATCCCTGTCAAATTATCGTCGCTTCTATATCTGACCCCCAAACAATTCTGGCCCTAATCTCTTTCTACACCGATATACCCGCTGCTACTCACATCACAACCTTCATTATGTTTACCTACGAGCCTGCCAACCTTATTTCTAGGGCATTTTTATGCTTGGGCGCAGGACTGGTGATAATGACATTAAACGAAGTTACTAGTGAGCGTGTGGTCACTGCTTGGCCGAACAAATGGACACAGGGTAGAGGGAGTGGGCAGTCACCCGTGCGTACGGAGAGAAGTCTTCAAGAGACACTTGAAATTCTAAAAGACCGTCTCGTACTTCGCTAAGAAAACAGTACCGCTGAAAACAGATTTATCAGGTAATGGGGTTGGACGTGAATCTGAACGGACAATAAGGGCTGAATGAGTCTACAATGACCGGCTGGGCCGGACATTGATGTGTGTAGGACACTGATGAGCAAGAGTGGCCGAAATGAGTCAACCTTTTTGTGCATGCTGACCCGTTTGCAATAAAAGAGAGGATTGGCGGTTGTGTGTGGAGGTAATTTGCCGGTCGTCAAGTGTTGGATATTGGAGGTTCGTTCGCGTGCATTGACCACCACGTGTGTAACTTGGGTTGCGTCTCTCCTACCAACCGCCTTACCCAAGTCCAGGTTAGGTATGCAAATGAGCAAGCTGCGAGAAGAAGGAGAAGGAGGAGCACTAACAAAATATTAAAAGATGACGAATATTGTGGGGTAGGGAGAGATGGGCGTTGGGTCAGTGACAGTAAGGTTAAAAGGTTGAAGAGATTCAGACTCAGGAAAAAAGTGACCAGATCGTCAAATTGCGGACATCATTGTAGGTTTCACGCTTTTACAAAAATAATCTAATCCCCAAAATGTTCACGTTATAGCAATTCAGACAAACTGAACTACCTGTGTACGTCGTGTAAAAGATCAAAACTTCGATCCCAAGTTATTATAATAGTAGTTAAACGATTAAATAATACTGATTTTGAGTTGGTATATATATATATATATATATATATATATATATATACGAGTGTACGATTGTGTGTGAATGTGTGTGTGTGTGTGTGTGTGTGTGTGTGTGTGTGTGAAGGTTAGAGGTACAACTCCAGTTATACATTAAGTTCAAAAGAGAAGAGGACTTGGCTTTGATAAGTAATGTAATATCGACTAAAAAATCTTGAATTTTAGATTGGCAGGACCTTGTTTTGTCCCTCAGTCGAATATATATATATATTTATATTTAGGGCGTCTCATATACATGGGACCCATGTGACTGTTAATAACTCTACTAATAATAATGTATTTCTTTTTGTTTCAATTTTGAAAATAGTATACGATAATAACTATTAACCCTCGATCACAATGCCTTGGACAATGGAGGAAAAAATATTTTGCGTCACGACTTAATTGGAGAGAAAATCATTCAAAATTGTGCAAAAAAAAATCGCAGAAGTTTAACTTTAACAATTATCCCCAGAAAAGCCAAATTTATCGATAGGTACACAAATTTCAAGTCACTGGGTCAGTAAACAACCGCAACAAGAAAGCAGAAAATCTCAGATCTGGTAGGAAATTGACTGCAAGATGTTCTGACAATGATAATGTAATGAGAAATTCTGTTGGAAGGAGTCTCGCCGAAGTCGTTCCCATGAACTTGGTCTTTCATGTGTATCACTGCAAAGAATCTTAAAGAAGGATCTTCTGCTGTACCCATACAGAATTCAGATCAAACATAAACTAACACTAGCTGATATTGGAAAACATTCAGTGATCTACCAGTGGTTCATGGGTTGCGTCTATTTTGAGACACCCAATAAATCTATTCTTTTCCTTGTCTTTAGTTATCGTAATCTCCGTTCCAAGAGCATCAACTGCAGTTCGTACGAATATCATCTTCATATTCCACAGATTTTTCAGCACCAATATATTTGTGGTAGAGATTACGGTATCCACTGCTGATGAGACCTAATAAGGTCGAAACAGCTGTCCAGTGTTCCCGTATGCCGTGCGTAGGTGTTCGCCGGATTTTCTGGTCGTGGTAATTCAATTCCCAATATTAATTCCTCTACATAAAAGAAATATACGTACACGAATATATTTGTTTATCTTTTCATTTTCTTTTTTTTTTCTTTTTTTTTTGTTCACTCTCAAGTCTGTTCCAATGGGTCAATCTTCTTTTCTTGTAGTTAATTAACACAAAATTCAATTCCGTTCCATTAGTTTTCCAATTCTTGCAACGTTTGGATATTAAACAGGTGCTATTAGACTTTTAATAAGTAAATATAAATGAAATAATATCTGACCACACGGCCCCAAAGCGATTTATGAAGTTAAGCTCTTCCACTTCATGGGGAAACATGTTATTGGCCTGAAGTTGTTTCAGATGGTTCTTTTCGTGGGTCTTTCTGGACAAAGGTCGTCTGAGTGACAAATCTTCTCAGGTCTCCAGAACTCTTCAGAGTATTCTAGCTGATTTTAACACTGCTGTGGTCTGGATGGTTCGATTCTTCCTCTGATTTCAAATCTCTTCAATATTTTTTCAAACATTTGAAGAATGTTCCAAGTGCACCAATTACAATTGGTATCACTGTCACCTTCATGCTTTTTCACTCTTTATTTTATCATCACTTTGAGGTTCGCCTGAACGGTAAAATCCATTAGATAACAAGTTTTTTTTCTTGTTAATTGACAATATGTCTGGTTTTCAGGTCAGGATTAGATAATGCATTAGTATCGCAAAATTCCAGAGACTTTTATCCATTTCATTCTCTAAAACAAATACTTGTGCATTTGGTGATATGGTCAAATTCTTAATCTCTGGCACAATACCCAATTGATCACCTTTCCCACTCAGTCATGCCTCGTCTTGTACAACTTACTTCTCGCAGACGGTAATCTTTCACAAGAATCTGTACTACAGGAAGTGTCTCTAGATATCTAGGATAGTTCATAATATTCAAGTCGATCTCAACATTGCTGTGGTCTGGATTGTTTCGATTCTTCCTGTGATCTCCAATTCCTCAAATCTTTTTTTTCCTGTCCTTATGGACCGTTCCAATCAAACCAATTACAGTTGTTAGCACTGTAACCTTCATGTCCCATAGCTTTTTTCGTTCTCTGGCAAGATCTCAGTATTTTTCTATATTTTCGTTTTCATTTTGGCACAGCGGTCCGCTGGAACAGCAAAATGCACTTGTTATTATTATTATTATTATTATTATTATTATTATTATTATTATTTACTCATTAGAAATTTTCAAATCAGCGTTAGCTGATGGTCTTTCACTGGAGTTTGAGTGACAGCAAGTCTCCTCAAGTCTCCAGGACTCTTCTCAGTATTCTGGCCGTTCTTAATAATGTAGTAGTTTGGATGGTTTCCACTCGTCTGCCAACTTCCAAGTCCTCCCGTCACTTTAGTAATCCTTTAGTTACTGTTCTAAACGCACCAATTACAATTGGTATAATTGTCACCTTCATGTTCCATAGTTTTTTCAATTCCCTAACAAGGTCGAGGTACTTATCCTTCTTTTCACATTCTTTCAGTTTTATCCTGTGGTCAGCCGGAATAGCAAAGTCGACAATTTTGCAAGTCCTCACTTTTTTTTTTGTTGATTATTATTAGGTCTGGTCTTCTGGTCGAGATTAGGTGATCTGTGTGTATGTCAAGATTCCATAGAATTTTATGTGTTATTTTTAGGACAGGTGCTGCGTTGTGCATATACCATTTGTTCGTATAGTCAAATCTAAATTTCTTGCACATCTCCCAGTGGATCAGCTTGCCCACCCAGTCATGTCTAGTCTTATATTCCTTCTGCGGTAATTTGCTGCATTTATTTATCATGTGATTGATGATTTCTTCTCTGTCACCGCATAGCCTACATTTGCTATTTTGTTGTATCTTATCTATTCTCGCTTTGATATGATTGGTTCTTACGGCATTGATTTGTGCTGCCATTTGGAAAGATTCTGTTTCTCTATTAAAGTTTCCTTTTCTTAGCAATGTCCAAGTTTTGTCGTGTGAGATGTTGTTTATGAGTCGTTTAAAACGCCCATAGAGTTGTTTTCCTTCCCATTTTTGTTTCCTCGTTATTGTCATTCTATTGTCCATCGTGTTCTCAGTATCGTTTCTGATGTCTGTAATGAGTCCGCCATCGTGTTTTTGTACATAGTCTTCGAGTCGTTGTATCGATGCGTCAACGCTGTCTTCAATGCTGGCAAGTCCTCTTCCTCCCTCTTTTCTTGATACATATAGTCTGTCAACGTCTATTATTATTACCATTATTATTGTTTTTTACATCAGTTTTAGCTGGTTGTTTTTCATTGGGGTTTAAGTAACAGCAAGTCCCCTCAAGTCTCCAGGACTCTTCTCAGTATTCTGGCCGTTCTCAATAATGCTGTTGTTTGGATGGAATCCACTTGTCCTCTAACCTCCAAGTCTTTCAGTCTCTTTAATAATCATTTGGTGACTGTACTAAATGTACCATTCACGATTGGTATAATTGTCACCTTCATGTTCCATAGATTTTTCAATTCCCTGGCAAGATTGAGGTACTTATCCTTCTCTTCACTTTTTTCAGTTTTATTTTGTGGTCGGCCGAGACAGCAAAGTCCACAATTTTCAAGTTCTCTTTTTTGTTTTTGTTTTTTGTTAGTTTTTTTTTTTTTTTTTTTTTTTTTTTTTGTTGATTCCTATAAGGTCTGGTCTTCTGGCCGTCATTAGGTGATCCGTTTGTATGTCCCATCGGAGTTTATGTGTGTCATTCTATTGGACAGATGCTGGTTTGTGCTTATGCTATTTGTTCATGTGGTCAAATTATTATTATTATTATTATTATTATTAACAGTATTAGTTGTAGTAGCAGTTAATTGTACCTTTCCACAAGTTTTGAAATTCTAAAAACTGTTTAGCATAATTTCAATCAAGTTTTCACATTCCAATTTAGGAAGTGGACAAAAATGAAACAATATCTGACCATACTGCCCAAAACAGTTTGACGACTTTTCTCTTGAAATAAAATTCAGTTGTTGATTAAAACCCTTCAAGACAGAGAATAGGAGACTCCGACGACCAGTTTAAAAAAACATCATTAAAAGATATCATATGTAAAACATTGAAAAAAAAATCTCGTAAATTCTTGAGAGGTTCCCAATGAACCCTCAGTTGATTTTCCCCTCTCCAACAAAAACAAAAATCTTGAAGAAGATATAAATTCAACTATTTTTCTTCCAGTTGACACGTGTGGGCTCTTTAGCCTAGGTATGGCAACCGGTCTTTGAAAGGAAAATTCTTAATTCTAACCTGTTGAACTCCGCTTAGAAATAAAACAAAAACAAATATTTTTATACAACTTGATATATTATTCGTCCAGCCACTCAGCACGAATAGGTGGCAACACAAAGCCAATTCTTAAACGGATTTTACAGGAGTCAATTCAGATTTTTCCTTCTCCTAGACTGGTTGCCATACCAACTATTTACTCTTAACTGGAAGGAGAATATAAGAATTTATACTTTTTCCAACAATATCAGTGCTATGTAAATGCAAAATATCTTGTCCAAGATTTGAACCCAGGTCACCGTGTCCATTTCTTACGAAGATAACTATTGTACCAAGAGCGCCCCAATATATAAGCATTTACTCAACCCCTCAACCCAGAAAGGGAAATAGGGTCAACTTTAAAGAGGTGTACAGTTTGAAATCAGAGTTTTCTTTCCTTGCTTTATAAGAAATTTTTTTTTCTAATTTCAGACCTCCGAGGAAGGTCGGAGAGTAAAGAGGTCGGAGCGTTGTAATGAAAAAATGAATACGTGAGTGAAATTATGAAATGCATTTATTTACGTCGAATGGAAAACTATTGCAAGAGAATCAAATATAAATTAGTTCCCCGATAAGGTGGCCTTGTGCCTGACGGGAATAAATTTGTATGGATACACTCTTTTGTGCTTTTCTCATAAGAAAACAATAATTTATAAATTCCTCTTTTCCGGATTATCCCAGCAAAATGTTGTTTTTAAGACCTCTATATGTTTCTCCTCTCTTTCGATAATATTTAGGGATTCTCCAAACCTCTGTGCCTCTAACATGCCAACGATATTGAAACAGGAAACTCGATCAATATCCTCACCCCATCAACGCTACAAATTGACCTGGATCTCCTCCATTTCCTGAAATAAATATAGATACGGTAGATACTGGTTCGACTCCATTTTGAAGAGATACTCAAAAAAAAAAAAAAAAAGAAAAAAAAAGAAACATTCGCTTTCCGGGTTTCTAGGCGACAGATGTTTCCAAAAACAAAATAACGTCAGGTCAGAGAAGAAAATGGCCACTGCATATTCATGACCAGATCTGACAATGACACACTTCCTAACCCCATTGTTTGCCATTATCAGTGTCAGCCTAAGGGTCGCAAGGTCTGGAGGTCAATCCGTGGAGCTTATACTGTGGGATTTGTTGCTAAACATCACAAATATGAGCCCCAGAAACAGTGGTCTAGAATTAAAAGTGTATTTTGGCTAACAGACTTCTGTAGCTATCGTTTTGTCCTCACGAGAAAAAAAAAACAGAAAAGAAAATAAAGGGAAGGATGAGCCGAAAGTAATGCCTCTAATCTATTTCCACGGAAGCTACAATAGATACAGGAAACAATAACAATTTAGAATAGAGCGGGTTTTCAGCTAAAAGGCTATTTTTCTACATAGTCACCACTGGTGTCTATGCATGTTCGTCAGCGATGAACAAGAGCCAGCAAGTCGAGATCAAAATAGCTGAGCTCCGAGAGTAATGTCTCTTACTTCCAAAGAAACTACAACAGAATGCCATTGGATAGAGCAAGTTTTTCAGCTACAAAAATCTATTTTTCAAAATCAAATATGGATTTTTTCAACGATGAAAAAGAACTTGCAAGTTGAGCTCCAAGGGAAATAGCTTGAAAAATGATGTCATTCATTGCCATTGAAACTATGATAGAAGACAATTGAATTGAGCAAGTTTTCAGCTACAAAACAGTGTGTTCACATAGTCACCTTCATTGCATATGCCTTTTCGTCATTGATAAAGATCGTTGATTTGGTAGCAGTAGGGGGGGATCAATGTCATAGAAATGGCTTGCTCCTCTGGTAACATGTTGAATCTCTTAAGCATACTACCAAGAACCCGAATAACAAAAGGAAGACTCTTAATGCTTAGCCTCTACCTCATTAGTATTAGTTCAGACTTTAGTTCCGAATACATCCAAAGTTTCTAAACATCTTTCCTTATCTCTGGTGTTCGACTGGGACAGTAAAATCAATGACGGTGTAGGGTTACACGCGTCTCAAAGAAAATTGGGGGAGTCGGTTTACTTGTTGATTGGTTGGTTGGGTTTTATGGCATATCAACCATTATAGGTTATTTAATGCTATATCCTATTTATACATATATATTGAATATATATGATCTGGTGTGGTTGATTTTTATGGCATATCAACCCTTGTAGGTTATTTTGTGCCAAATCCCCTTTATACATATACGTATTAATTGTATATTATTTGTAAACAAATAGATAACCTTTTTAAACAAGCTGGAGCTCATTTGTTTGCACATAGTTGAATGGTTTCAAGCATTACTTTTTAACACCAGTAGTTTTGTTTGCGCATGGTTAAATGATTTCTGGAATAGCAATTAAATACGAACAATTCAATCAAACATTAGTCATTTATTTGCCAACAGTCACATCGTTAAACAGTTCTATTTGATCATTAGATGGGACCCTGATAGGCACAAACACGTGTCACCGTTAGATAGTTCACGATCCTATCTAGGACACTTTTGAAGAAGGTCTCACCCCTCGGCAGAGATGTTGTTGGCGTATTCTACTGCCCCACTCGACTCGGCTGAGGAGGCGAAGAACATAGGACAAGATGAAAAGATGATGTTGCTAATAAAAAAAAGGAAGTCAGACACGAGGTCAGAAAAAATCTCACTCTCTTTTGCAAGAAGACGTGAAGTGGAATTTTCAAACATCCGAATTACATTTTTGGTTTCCTGAAGGAGGTAGAGCTGTACCAAAAAATGTAAAGGCGCCATCGTCTTTTACAAAATATTCTTCTACAAGTGACTTTATCGAAACCAGATATTTTTACCAAACTATCTTTTTATCAAAAAAATTATTATTTTATGACTCTACTCTGTCGACATTAAATGATCCACAGAGGTTGATAGATAATAAAACAAACCAAGCGAAACACTTGACCAATTGTAGGCCATCCTCAATGATGCGGGTGAGGTTATTTCGCTTAGCCCCAAAACTTAGGACGCAACTTACCGTTTACCTTTAACTAGCCTCTTTGCAAAATTTCTCAAGTCTCGTTTCTGACCGACTCTCGCACCTACAGTGAGAGCGCTTGTGATTGACTTTTGTTGTCGGTCACACAGCTGAGTTGCAGTGTTTTTTGTGATTAGAGGCGCCTACTACAATAGTCACTTCTAGTTCATGCTGGGATGCTGGGACAACCGAACACTTATTGGAATAAACAATTCTTTGCAAACATTTCAGTAGGGAAAATTTTAATCGTTTTGTTCTTTACTTTCAGACTAAAGCTTGACGACAACTACACAAGAATGCTGCGAGCAATATTGAACAAGTCCTGGAGGCAGCACCCCACAAAGCAGCAGCTGTAAGGCCACCAACCACCCACCACGAAAACTATCCAAGTTAGACGAACCAGACATGCAGGACACTGCTGGAGAAGTAGGGACGAGTTCATAAGGGATGTACTCCTATGGACCCCTTCACGTAGCTGTGCAAAAGCAGGGTGGCCAGCTCGAACCTACACACAGCAGCTCTGTGAGGATACAAGGTGTAGCCCTAGGAACCTACTGGAAGCGATGAACGATAGGGAGGAGTGGCGAGAGAGGGTCAGGGATATCCGTGCTGATGGTGCAACAAAATAATGATGAGTAACGGGTGAATTTTACCGAAAGTTTTTAGTTTGGTTTCGTTTCGTTTCCTCCACTCTTTCTTCTAAGCTCTTCAAAATTCTTACAAGGTCTCTACCTATAACTGTTATTATCACAGAAAATTTCAAGTTCTTTAGCTTTTTTAGTACTCTAGCAAGGTCCCGGTATTTATCTGTTTTCTCACTTTTCCTTATTTTTTACTCTATGATCTATAGTAATGAAGAGGTAATCCACATTCTCTTGAGCACCAGGACTGGAGATAGTTTAGCGTCATAAACAGGACACTCCTTGGGGGCTCTTACCCAACTACATAGATGCAGTTGGCGTTTTCTACAGCCCCTGCCGACTGGCCGGGTCCAAATATTCGTTCACTTTTTCGCTTTCCCTTATTATTTACTTTGCGATCTGCGAGAAAGGTGATGCTCCTTCGATAAGAAGTTCTTTCCGTTTTGTTATCTCCGGCAAGACCTGGTCGTCTGGTCTGAAATAGGTGATCTGCTTGTATCCCAAAATCCCAGATAAATTTATGTGCCTTATTTTTCGATATAAATTCTGATCTGCGCGTACAAGCAAAACGGTTATTACTTGGTTTTAATTCTTATCAAATTCTCAAACATTTAAACACTCTAACCAAAAAGGAAATTGCACAAGTATCTAGAAGGGTTTTCACTTATTTTTAACTATTAAATATTCATATATTGTTCTGTTGATGCTTGTGTTATCTATATTGTTTCTAGTCGCCGCAGTCAATCTTCCTCTGCGCTTTTTTGTCTCGTCTTTGAGTTGTTGTATCGATGCATCGACGCTATCTTCAATGATAGCGGGTCCTCTTCTCCTTCTTTTCTAGTTTCTCCTATTTTTCGTTATTCAAATATTTATCATTTTTTTTACTCATTTGTTGTGTTATTTCTGGTCAATGATGTAGGGTTTAGTAACCGGAGAAGTCTAAGGGATCTTTTATTGTCTTTGTCCACATTTTAATAGTTTTTTTTTATTATTATTTTAACTCTATTTGTGTTTTGTGTACCAGTTTTAACTGGTGGTTTTTCACTCGAGCTTCATGGACAGATCTCCAGGACTCTTCTGAGCACTATAGCCAATCTTAACAATACTCTAGTCTGGATGGTGTACCAGTTTTAACTGGTGGTTTTTCACTGGAGCTTCATGGACAGATCTCCAGGACTCTTCTGAGCACTATAGCCAATCTTAACAATACTCTAGTCTGGATGGTGTACCAGTTTTAACTGGTGGTTTTTCACCGGAACTTCATGGACAGATCTCCAGGACTCTTCTGAGCACTATAGCCAATCTTAACAATACTCTAGTCTGGATGGTGTACCAGTTTTAACTGGTGGTTTTTCACTGGAGCTTCATGGACAGATCTCCAGGACTCTTCTGAGCACTATAGCCAATCTTAACAATACTCTAGTCTGGATGGTGTACCAGTTTTAACTGGTGGTTTTTCACTGGAGCTTCATGGACAGATCTCCAGGACTCTTCTGAGCACTATAGCCAATCTTAACAATACTCTAGTCTGGATGGTGTACCAGTTTTAACTGGTGGTTTTTCACTGGAGCTTCATGGACAGATCTCCAGGACTCTTCTGAGCACTATAGCCAATCTTAACAATACTCTAGTCTGGATGGTCATGATTCTTCCTCTGGTTTCCAATTCCTCCAGTCTCCTTTCCAAGATTTTAAGTACTGTTCCAAGTGCACCAACTATTACTGGTATCACCGTTGTCCTCATTGTTCACCCCTTTTTTTTAGTTCTTTGGTAAGGTCTACATATTTGTTCATTTTTTCGCTTTCTTTCATTTTCACAGCAATTTCGGGACAGCAAAATCCACCAGATATCATATTTTTTCTTGTTAATTAATACTAAGTTTGATCTGGCCGGGATGAGCCATCCGTTTGTAGTTCAAAATCCCCGAGGAATTTATGCCTCTCATTTTCTAGGATGGATTCTGGTTGGCGCCTATACCGTTTGTTAGAATGGTCAATCTATTATTATTATTATTATTATTACTAACACCAGGCATAACTAGCAGGTCCAGCAGTAGGACAAATGACACTCTAATATCCCTAACTCTTCTATTTTTATTTTTATTTTTATTTTTATTTTTATCAGCAAATACTTTTTTTCTAATGTAAAAATGCTAATTATAATTTACATTTTTTGCAAAAGGAAGCACCTGTCCCAGACTAAAACATGGACGCTCTTTCCTTTACATCATATTTTTAAATTTTTCTTTTTTTTCTGTCCATTCTTTTCGACTATATCTTTTTTTATATAATGGTTGACGGGCAGTGCGAACGGGAGACTAATCCTCACCAGTCTAGCCGACCCCATCACAGCCGCAACCATCCCTTGCTGTACAATGCAAGAAGCAATGCGTTGGGTTAGAGGTCTTGTTCACACCGAAAAAAACTTTACGAACAATGGTATGCATGTGCACGCTGCCCGGAGGCCAGATACGCTGAGGCTATCAACTTACGCTGGCACATAAATTCACTTTTTTATTTCATTTTTCTTCAAGGATGATTTTTCTCTGTCTGTCTGTCTGTCTATTTTATGTATGTATTAAGTTGCGCTGACACCAGGGACCTATTGATGAAGTAAAGCCCTAAAGAGGGGAATAATTATAGATTCCACTTAATTCGTTCTAGAGCAATTGTGGTTGGTTGGTTGGATTTTATGGCATATCAGCCCACGGACGTTATTATTACCAAATTCTATTTATACGTATATATTAAATATATATGATTTGTAACCGAATAGTTTTTAGTACACGATTTAAACAAGCCAAAACTCATTTGTTTGAACACTATTAAATGGTTTCATGTATCATTATCTAACATTAATAGCTACGAGGATCATTAAATAAGTTTCCAGACTTTTTTCGTATGGGCACTTTTATTGATAGTACACACATGAAACTCTAGTCGCCTTCCAAGTAATCTCCTCCGGCTACAATGCACTTGTTGTACCGTTACAACAACTTCTGGAAGGCCCCATCGAAGTGAGCGTGTCAATGACCTTCGTCACAGACTCTTTCATCTCCCCAATTGTCTGATAACGACAGCCTCTGAGCTTAGGGAATAAGCAAAAGTCACAGGAACCAAGGTCTGGAAGGCTGAGGAACTGTCTTGATTCCGATCTTGGTCAAATAGTCTGTGACAAGGATAGAGTTGTGGACTGGTGCATTGACCTGGTGAAAATGCCACTGATCATATTTGAAGAGCGCTGGCCTCTTCCGACGGAATATCTTCCTGAACTCCCTTAAAACTTCAACATTGTATTCCTTGTTGACTGTCTGTCCAGTGGGAACCCAGTGCATGTAGATCATGCCAGTGCTGTCAAAAAAAGGGATCATCAAATGTTTGTGGGTTGATTTGCCCTGTTTGGCCTTCTAGGTTCTGGGAGAGCCAGCATGCTTCCCCTGGGAACTCAATCTCTTCGTCTCTGGGTCATAGCAGTAGATCTAGTTTTCATTGCTTGGCATTTTTCCAAGTTTAAAACAGAATTTTATTATATATTGTTCTTCTAAAGTCTCCTCACGTCCAGATTGCATTTTTTAAATTCACCAACTGTGACAATCAGACTTTAGTCGGGTGTATTCCAATTGCTGCTGTAGTTGTTCATTTGAACCTGAAATCATAAAAATTGGTCAGTCATCTCATATAATGTATAGCAATAATATACTGAATTCTCAAGAGTCTAAGTCAATTTAAAAGGTCTGTACAAAAAAAGTCTTGAAATTTATTGAATGCACCACGTATATTTGCACACAGTTAAATGTTTTGGTTTCTTTGTTTAATGGCATATCAACATTCATGAGTTATTTAAGACACAAACTATCTTTGTAGAAGAACCAATAGATAGGGGGATAAAGGGGGTTCTTACCTATCCTTAGGGTATTTGTCGGAAAGTGAACGTAATGGCGTGACCGGAGTTCAAACTCAACAAATTCAAGACGGCAGTTCAGTACTTTAGACAAATTGTTTCAAGTATTCACACTAATACTTCTTTTCTACATCAGTCATTTGTTTGGATGCAATTAAATGGTTAAACAGTTCTATTTGCCCCAAAGATGGGACTCAAACAAGTATTCCTCCTCCAGGTCAGAGTGAACATGAAAGTAAACCTAATGACGGGATACTCAGCATTCCCCAAAGCTCCAGGACTAGAGCCTCACCATCAGATGCAGTTTTGTCTTATATATAGAAACACTAGTTCTATTTGATTAAAAGATAGGACCCTAACAGAAACTACGACAGCGGGTCAGATTGGATCTAGGAGTAATGGTTATAAAGGGTTACTCTGCATTTCCGAAAGCTCCAAGACGAGAACGTCACCGTCGGATTGTTTTTTCTCATATCCAGGACACTCGTTTTTTTTACCCTTATGCAGTCGGTATATTATTCAGCCTCAGCCGACTGGGCTATAGACGTATTGTGTATTAACCATGGCTATGCAATAGAAGAGGTTGAGCAAGTTACCTCGAATTAGACACACACACACACATATATATATATATATCTTCAACAGAAAATGTGTCAACGTACTCATAAGAACGGCATGAAGTGCCAGTGGGATCATATGGATATCTGATATCTCTGATAAGATAAAACAAGATTCTTCTAAGCTGTAGCTGTGTAAGTACTACTGTATAATTGCACTACATGAACTATAACGAAATGCTTTGTGGAAACGCTAGATGACAACATGATCTATTCGTTAAATAGTATCACAGCTGTTCTATGTTTGACAGATTGATATAATAGGTGTCTGAGCAGCCAAAGTATCTGCTAAAGAAAGGTATGATCCCTACTAAATCCATGAGGTCAGAGAGCAGATACTTGCTGAGGACTCCTCTTATGCAACTGCGAAGAAGTGGGCTACAGAACTCAAGTTGAGCAGAGACGGCACTGTAAATGACCCCTCGGTGATGACCCTCCGTCAGGTCGTCCACAATCTTCAACCCCAGATCAACAAATTGATGCTTTTCACCAAATGGTTTTGTAGAAAAGACTTCTTACTGTCTAGTAGATAGCTAAGTCTATAGGCATTTGTTGTAGTTCGGTCCTGGGTGTGAGATGATAGGGATAAGCAAGTTGTTCTCAACATGGGTGTCAAAAATGTTGATACACATGCTGATAAGGGTTAACATTATCAGGATATTTCTGACTTGCTTCTAATTTAAACCTAAGAATTTCTACCGCAGAGTAGAAACTCAAAATGAAACCTAGGTTCACCACTTTAGGCCTGATACAAAGGTTCAAAACAAACTGTGGAAATACACTATTTCTCCAACTCTCGAAGTCCAAGTTGGCAAAGTTATGAATTTTATTTTAGAGGGATTCTGAAGACGTAAGCATGATAGATTACCTGAAAACGAGAAAAGCTATGAATGAACAGTACTATGTGTCAGAATTCAGACAAGTGAAAGAAACAATCATGTCGAAAACAAAGTGATGCTGAGGGCAGGTGGCTTTTACTCCAGAATAACGCACCCGTTCTTTCGGCTCCGGTTGTAGAAGCTGAAGTAACTCACTGTGGCTTCGAATTGATACCCATCCCCCTTACACGCTTGACTTAGCTCCATCTAAATATATCATGCTTCCTAAACTCAAATATCAGAAGCGTGTTTCACCTTTTAAATGCGAGGATGGAATAATCTGTGCTTCGGAGTTGTCTTTGGAAGACGAGGATGGCGCCTTTTAGAATACCAGGATGTGACTTTTTGAAAGACCGGGATGCCACCTTTTAAAAAACCAGGATGCCAGCTTATTAGAAGACCAGGATACCATTTTTTCGAAGACCAGAATGTCACATTTGGAAGACCAAAATGCCACCTTTTAGTGGACCAGGATGTCATTTTTTGAAAGATCAGTATGCCAGAGTTTAGAAGAACAGGGTGTCAGCTTTTGAAAGACCAGAATGTAACCATTTAAAACACCAGGATGCCAGCTTTTGGAAGACTAGGAAGTCATTTTTGGAAGACCACGATGCCAACGTTTAGAAGAATAGGATATCACCTTTTGGAAGACCATGATGTCACGTTTTAGAAACCAGGATGCCACATTTTGAAAGACCAGTATGTTAGACTTAAGAGGAATAGAATGCCATTTTTTGGAAGACCAGTATGCCAGCGTTTAGAAAAACAGGATGTCACAGTTTGGAAGACTATGATCCTACCTTTTGTCAGACCAGGATGCTACTTTTTGGAAGTCTAGAATGCGACCTTTTAGAAGACCATGATGCCACTTTTTGGAAGACGAGTATATCATCTTTAGGATGACCAGGATGCCACCTTTCGGATGCCACCTTTCGGATGACCAGGAGGCAAACTTTTTTCCGTGGTCTAATTTGAAGAAAAAACATGGACCAAAATGTCTTCTAATCCGCAGCATCATCATCAACATCTTCATCCTCACCTTCCCCCATCATCATTATCATCATCATCAATACCATCACCAATACTGTCACCCACATCTTCATCATCTGTGGTATCTCCACCAGCATCATCACAATCACCCCAACAATAAGATCATCATCATCATCATCATCATCGGTGCAGTAACCATCATCATCATTATCATTATCATCATTTCCCCATCACCAACGTCATCCTCATCACAAGCATCTACAAAATCATCATCCCCAACAGCACTAACACTATCATATCATTACCGCGATCATCACCATCATCACCGCCATAATCACCAACATCACCGAGTGGGAGACCCAGTGGCTAAGTGACTAACACACTGCACTAAGATATCATAGTAAGCGATTAGTGGTTGTTTGGGTTTATGGTATATCAACCTTTGTAAGTTATTTAATGCCAAATCCATTTTTTATGCAAATAGTTCTATTTCAAACAATTCATTTTAGCATGAGTACACAGGTTAATTGTCAAAAATATTTCTATTTCAAGCCATTCAGTTTAGTAAAACAGTTCTAATTCAAACAATTCAGTTTAGTATTAGTATAGATTTTGTTTATACACAGTTAAATGTCAGAACAGGTCTATATTAAACAATTCAGTTTAGCGTAAGTACAGTTCCATTTCAAGCAAATTAGTTTAGCATAATTACGCAGTTTAATTGTCAAAAATACTTCTATTTCAAGCTATTCAGTTCAGTGGCCAAAACAATTCTAATTCAAACAATTCAGTTTAGCATAAGTATGTAGTTTAATTCTATCTAACCCATAGATAGGGCCCGATCAGGTGCCACCATTCCGAGCCAAAGTGGACCTGGGAGCAACGGCAATGAAGAGGTGTTCCGGATTTCCTAAAGCCCCAGCATCACTGGAACCTCACCATCAGATTGTTTAGCGTTATATAAGGACACTCGTAGGGGGTAATCTTACCCTTCTGCAGAAGTGCAGTCGGTGTATTCTACACCCCCAGCCGACTGGACAATAAGCGAGTTCGAACTCTAATCGTGCTAATACGTTTACTTTCGGACTAATAACCATGGGAAAGATATGAGCCCCCTTATCTACCCCCAAACTAAATAGTGCCAATACTGGTCTCCTAAAAGGATGGCTTTGGCATTTAATAAACCACGATAGTTGATATGACATTATAAAGTGATACCAAACGAAACTAATTTTACTAACATTATCCCTATCATCTCTTAATTACTCGCATCATTATTATCACAATTATCATATAGAGAGTCTCTAAAAATGCTGGACTATAACAGTGTGGAAAGTGAGTTCGATCTCCTGTCAAACTATTAAATTCACTTTTGGGCTAATACCTTCGGGAAATGTATGAACTCCCTTATTCCCCCAGCTATGTATTAAATTGCACCACTACTGTTCTTTTACAAGGATGGTTCTCGCATTAAATAACCCACGAAAGTTGATATGCAATTAAACAAAGAAACCAATTTATTATTACTAATATCATCATCACCATCATCATCATCATCCCTAATGTTAATATCATCATTATCATCATCGCACACTGGCTGTTTCAGCTTCGAGCAACCTTTCAAGCAAGACAGGATGGAATCGCAAAATAGAAAAGGTGTCGAAAATGTCAGAGGTGGCAAATGACTTACCAATGAGAATTCTTCCATAAAAAAAGGAAAAATAAAAATAAAACGTAAAAAACTGTTGTTAGTAAGTGCGGCAATTATGTTGAGACATTTTTAAGATCGATTGTCAGGCTGTGGTTGCACGGTGTGCGTAACATGAAAGCCCACAACTGCAGCATTTGGTTCCTGGGGTTTTTTGTCTTCCTTCACACTTACAAAAAAAAATACACTAAGATGAATACTCGTATATATATATATATATATATATATATATATATATATGTTTAATCAAAAATTTTAACCAAACTCTAGATAAGATCTAAATTGTAATGAGATTTAAAGCGTTCACAAAACCTGCTCTATTTCTACAAGTAAAAACCACAATATTCCCCCAAAAATACGTAATTCATTCAATAAATAAGGTGAATTTCTTCTATATAATCATTTTTCACACTGGAAAAATATTTCACTTTCTTTTTTCAATCAGCCCAGTCGGCTGGGGCTGTAGAATACACCGACTGCATCTCTGCAGAGGGGTAAGACTCTCCCAAACAAGTGTCCCATTGCTTCCAATTCTACTTTAACACCGGATGGGGTCTTCTCTATGGGTCAAATAGAACAGTTTGACTATTTAAACTGTGTGCAAATAAATGAATTATGCTAAATTGAATTGTTAGAAAAAGAACTGTTTGTTTATTTAACTGTGTATAAAGAAATGATTGATGTTTAATTGATCAGTAATACTCGAGTGCAAAGAAATTAGATTTAACATATTTAAAAATGAAATTAATTACAAATTATTCATTTACAAATCATATATATATATATATATATATATATATATATATATATATATATATATATATATATATATATATATTTAAATGTGTGCAAAATAAATGACTAATATTAAATTGTCACTGTTATATAGAAATGCTTGAAATCATTTAACTGTGTGTAAACAAATGAGCTCAGGCTCGTTAATCTACAAAACGAGTTTACAAATTATATATATTCAATATATATGTATAAAGAGGATTTGGCATTAAATAACCTACAATTGTTGATATGCCATGAAACCCAACCAAATTAAATCATTTTTTAATATAATCCCCATTCATTAAGAAAAATATTTCTCATCGAAAAAAGCTTTCGTATTCTTTCAGCACAGAAATCTTTGAATTAATTTTATCGTCATTAGCTTCATGGTACCAATCATTTTATCATCTCTTAAAACTTGTTTCCGTGAAGAAATTCTTTGAGGCGACGGAGCAAAGAAGAGGAAATCGAAAGAGGCTAGATCGAGATTATAAGGAGAATTGGGCAGATGTTACGAACCAAACTGACAAAAACTTTCCACTGTTCTTGGTGCAGTATGAAGCATTGCATTGTCATGGAAAAACCCAGGATGACTACGACTTAATTCGCCTCATCTGGAATGATTTACCGACGTAGGGTGAGGTATATCCGTACTACAACTACAACTGTTGTTCTACAAGGATGGCTTTGGCATTAATTAACACACGAAGATTAATATGTCATTAAACAAAGAAACTAAACCAACACTTTGCATCATCACCTCGTTAAGTTTAATTATCGTTACGTTGACTAGCATCAGACAACTAGCTGATTGTCTGATTATCTGTGTAACAAGGTAACACATTGCTCAAATCTCTACGATGGCGGTCTCATGGCGTAATGGATAACATCTTGGACTTCAATATCGTAGTATGTGAGTTCGAACTCTAATCACTTTCGGACAAATATTCTTGGGAAAGGCATGAAACCTCTTATACTGTGGGTTAAACCTCTTATACTGTGGGTTAAACAATATCCTTACTGTACTTCTAACATGGACAGCTATCGATAAACTATCGATCATATAAAAGTCAGATAAAATGAAACGCAGTTTCTTCCAAGCAGCGGTCGTATCGATACTGCTATATGGATGCACTACTTGGACACTAACAAAACGGCTGGAGAAAAAGTTATTACACAAGAATGTTGCGAGCAATATTGAACAAGTCCTGGAGGCAACACCCCACAAAGCACCAACTATACGGCCACCTACCCCCCATCATGAAAACTATCCAAGTTAGACGAACCAGACATGTGATGTACTCCTATGGACCCCCACATATGGCCGAGCAAAAGCGGGACGACTAGCTCGAACATACATACAGCAGCACTTTGAGGATACGGGATGTAGCCCTGAAGACCTCCCAGAGGCGATGAACGATAGGAAGAAGTGACGATAGAGGGTCAGGGATATCCGTGCTGGCGGCACGACATGATGATGATGATGGTGATGACTTCTAACATAGATATTGGGGTACTCCCTACGTAATGGACTCGTCCTCCTCCATAAATACACGTCAACAGAGCATCAGAGGAGTTGATCTGACCCACGTGACACTGCCACGTGTAATACCACTTGCGTAGTAGACGGATAGTCACTACCCAACTGGACTCTCAGCTTTCTCTAACTAACTATTGTCTAACCAGGTTCACTTGTATCTTGTTTCTGTTACTTGAATATATATGTTTTTCTATCAACCTTTTTGTGTTCCCCTTGTCTTTCTTTTGCCAGCATTACAACAGATATCTTTGGCACGAAGATTGATATGCTTTTAAATAATGAAATCAAACCAAATCGTCTGAAATAGGAAGTTATAAGTTGCTTATAGTATATGATTAGCAATCCATGATAAAATGTCTAAAATCTACGAACAGCAAAATTTCATCCATCTTTCTGATTGATTATTATTATTGACTTATCATGCAAAAATAGCTGTCCGTAATGTGATCTTTTCCTTTCCTCCAGACCATTGGAACTGCAAATGGTATTAACTTCCTTTTACCATTCCTCCAATCGTTCAAATTCTCCACACATCTTTTACATCAAAAATGGGGAACGAATGGCTTATCCTAATCCCCTAGTTTTACTCCAGATTAATCGCGATATGCCTTCTTCAAAAAGTCAGTGATTTTTGCTTGACGGTTAAGAAGAACCACATTACCGCAGATATTACAGAATCTGTCAGGATTATTCTTACACTTGCGATCCATTCTTACCGGAATATAAATGTGAAACTGAAAAGAAAAGACAAAAAAAATCAGCACTCAGTTCGTTAATATTGCTTGACACAATATTTTAAAATCATTTTAATGCTATATTAAACATCTGGCACCCACGATCAACTGTAACAAGTAGAGTCCATAAGCTTTTGAATGAGTGTTATTATTGTTCACAACTTATTGTGTAGTATCTCAAACATCTTAAAACCAGACCTGACCAAACACACTGATTTTCTAGAATTCAGCACAAAACGACGATCATATATCACTTGATAAACATTTGACCTTGTGAAAAAAATTTAACGCAGAACAATGTAATTATTATTTATTTTTATTTACCTATCTATTAATTTATTTATTTATGTTGTGTTATACTTCCGAGGACATTTCCTTTTTATAATATCCTGTTACATCAACCTTTAAAAAATCTTTGCCCTGAACATATACACTATTAATGCAAACTCTATATTCTGCACGAATTCTCTGAAATAATTCATCTGATAATTCCCAAAAATGGCCTCTTGAATTCTTTTTTTTTTTTATTTCCATTTTTTCTTAAACCATCAAATTTAATCATATTTTTTTTTACTCTACTGCTGCTTTTGATCAGATATGCCCATTTCTTCCAAATAGTTTTTTTTTTCTATCAGCAAAATAGGAAATCTCCATAGCCTAGTAGCTAACGTGCTGTATTGCGATACCGTAGTAAGCCAGTTCGAATACCAGTCGCGCTATTACGTTCACTTTCTGACTAATATCCAAAAAAAAAAAAAAAAAATAGTCATGAAACGTTTTCTCCCTCATTTATGGATTAAATAGTACCACTACAGTTCTTTTATAAAGATGGCTTTTTCATTAGATAACCCACGAAGGTTTATATGCCATTAAACCAATAAACTAAAACTCATTTTAATACAAAAATTATATAATATCAAGTATTTATATGTTATGATTAATCATAGTAAATAATAACTAAAAATCTGTTAAACCCATTAATGGGACCTTAAGAGTAGCAACATTCCTGGACAGAAATGACCAAGAAAAAATGGCAATGATGGGTTCTCTACATTCCCCAGAGCTCCAGAACTGGAGCCTCACCACTAAATGCAGCTTTTTTATGGCTCTTATCTCTCTTCATTCAGCATACTCTAAGCCCAGTCGATATATATACATATATATATATATATGGAGAGAGAGTTGTGATACAACGAAACAGTCTGTGGATGACTATATATATATATATATATATATATAAAGTTCAGTACTTTTTTAAATCAGTATTTATTCACGGTTGGATATCACTATTAGGACTGCACATGTCGTATGACACGTGCATCTTATTATGTCTTTCTTTTTCCTACATTCACATTCCATTTAAAAAAAACTTTTACCCTATCCGCCTTTTCGTTTTAACACGGTCTTCTCAATCTCTTATTTATTCAATTATTCATATTGCCGTTATTTCAGTCTATTGTTCCAGGAATGTCTCACTCTTCTGTCTCACTCTTCTATCAATCCACTTAGTTCTCTCTCTCTCTCTCTCTCTCTCTCTCTCTCTCTCTCTCTCTCTGTTCTTCTTTTCTTGGTATTTAATCCTTCGAAGGATTCCTGTAATTCTTCGAGTTGTCACTGGATCTTGCCTGATTTCCCGGATTTGGCAGAATGGACAAAGCGAAAGACACGGTGCCGGGGGATTGTACGTGTTTTTGCAAAATTGGGGTGGGATGTGCAAGTCACGGCTCAAGATTTTTGAGATTTTCTTAAATAAATAATGCTATTCATTGTCATAAATGAAAGTATTCATATATAGATCATGGTATCAATGATGGGGGTGTCAGAACGCAGGAGCATCGATCAACTGAAACCCTTTGAAAACAATCATATAAACACACACACATACACATGCACATACACGTACACATATACATTTATATTTTGAGTATATATATATATATATATATATATATATATATATATGTATTTTTGTGTATGTGTGTGTGTGTGTGAAAATTTATGTAAGTGCATATTCATATGGATTAGGTTAATTTAATTGTGTATATATATAATATATATATACATATATATTTAGCGAGAGAGAGAGAGTGTTTGATCAACTTATTTTATATAATTGTTTTTGACTGTTGCCATTTATTTTGACATCTATATTTATCAATATATATATATATATATGTGTGTGTGTGTGTGTGTGTGTGTGTTAGGCAGCTGTCGTTCATTTAAGCATGTTTCATTGAATAATAAAGACAATTTTTTTCTGTATGATCTATTTAAGAAAACTTGAAAGATCTTAAATAAATTATACAGACAAAATTTGTCTCTATTATTTAATGAAACACACACACACACACACACACACACACACACACACACATATATATATATATATATATATATATATATATATATATATATATATTGCTATAATTAAAAGGAATTATTCAACGTGTGTCTTGAAACTGGCATTAGTACTAAATGCTTTCGATGGCTGATTTTAACATTGTTTCTGGTTTTTATGTTTCTAATAACCGTTTTTCATCATTGCCCAAAACACTGACTGTTATAAAGCTCTATCCCGAAAAGTATGCGTCATTACTGACACAACATAACTTTTGTTTAGAATATAACTAATAATAAAGATATATATATATATATATATATATATATATATATATATATGTGTGTGTGTGTGTGTGTGTGTGTGATAGGAAAATCTGAATTATTTAAATTTGCTGTCGCACGAGTAATTTACAAAGGCTTTTGCTTAGATGTGGCACAAGGCCATATGAATAGGGCACCAAATGAGACTCGAACTCACTTGTGAAATTTGCTAATCTAACTTACTAACCTACCGAGGGCTTCATCTGTATATATATATATATATATATATATATCATCATCTTCATCATCACCATGTTGCGCAGTTAACTTGGATTTCCCTGACTCTCTCTTGCCATTCATCCCTATCACCCATCGCTTCTGGCAGGTGTACAGAACTGTTGTTGATGAGTTCTTGTTTGTTTTTATCATTCAGAGTTTTCAAACAATTGTCTTCATTTTCATTATATTCATAATGTTTTTGCCAATATGTCCGACGGCCTTCTGTTGTTTATTGAACACGGGAATCTACCCGGAACATAGAGAGATGGAAGGTTGGTGGCCGTGCAGCTGCTGTTTTGTGGGATGTTGCTTCAGGATTTGTTCACTATAGCTCGTATCATTCTTGTGCAGTACCCGTCTAGCCTTTTCTCTATACGCTTAGTCAGCATCCATGTGGTGCATCCATACAGTAGAATTGACACGACCGCTGCTTGGAAAAAATGGGTTTTATTCTATCGGATAAGTTGGACTTCTATATGATAGACATCTATCGATAGCACTCGCTAGTCTCATAATAATGTCATTTTTAGTAGATGAGACGCTGCGTCCGGGGTAGGTGAACTTGTCCACTGATTTTAGAGAACTATAATTTACTGAGGAGATATTTCCTTTTTGATTAAAATATACGTGCTCAGTTTTATCTTCATTCACATGGAAACCAATACCACTTGCTGCCTGCTCCAGACTGGATAGCAGGGATTTGGCTTGAGTAGGTGTATTTGCAAGAAGCGCTATATCATCTACCTATTCTACGTCCGTAATAGTTTTTGCGGGGCATCGTCTACTTCTTGCTTTTTTTGTGTGTGACGCCATTAAGTCTATCAACATTTGAAGTGAGTAGTCTAGGCAGATTATGAACAGGTGTGGGGCTAATGTCTCCCCTTGCAGAACACCAGCAACAATGTCGAAAAAGTTTGTGCCCCAAGCTGTTAAGCGAATCTTTATTTTCGGCTTTTTATAGAGCATCTTTATGGCTGCAACAGTATCTTTGGGGAGACTATAGGCTAGATGTATTTGCTCCGTCTTTCCTCTTTGTATGGAATCAAATGCCTTGGAGAAATCTACAAATAAGAGTGTTGCCTCAAGGTTTTTTGCACAAACTCCATCTAAGATTAGACAGATTGTCAGAATCTGTAATATTGTAGATTGGTTTCTCCGAAAACCATTTTGATTTTTTCTTAGAATTTTCTCAATTTCTGGTTCAATGCGGTGGAATTACAGAGCATTTTAAATCTCAGTTGCTATGGAAGTAGGGGTATGGTTCGGTATTTCTTAGCAATTTCGAGGTCACCTTTCTTGAGGAATGGGAGGAAGCAGCCTTTTGTCCATCTCCCTGTTGTGTTCTGGTGATATACGGCGTTGCACTATCGGAGCAGTAAGTTATCGAAAGTAGTAAGTCAACTAAAAGCGTCCCGCCAAGAAGAACGAATATTCATGAGGAAAGAATATTTCAAGAATCTGTTTTGAAAATCCCGGAAAGTTAGAGATAAAACTATCACGAAAATGATTAAAACCAACTAAACATCAAACGATGACAGTTTACTCATGAAGAACTCGACGTTGTACAGACAAAAATTAAAAGCAAAAAGGTTGCCGGTTTTGATGAAATACAATCAGAAGTAGGGAAGACTAGAAAATTCTATGACTTACTGCTCCGATGTATATTAATATACATGTATATATATATATATATATAGAGAGAGAGAGGGAGAGAGAGAAAGATGGTTTGGTTTCTTTGTTTAATAGCATATCAACTCTTTTTAGGTTATTTAATGCCAAAGATATTCTCCTAGAAGAACAGTAGTGGTACTATTTAACCCATAGCTGGGAGGATAAGGGGGTTCATACCTGAGAGAGAAAGAGTAATTTACAAAGAATTTTGCTTAAATTTGGCACAACACGAATGAATTGGGCTTCCAAAAAGACTCGGATTCATTCATAAAGGTTTGTTAATCTAACTAGCAAATCATTACACAAAACGATACGTCTCAGTTGTATATAGCCATATATACGAGGATCATTAAATAAGTTTCCAGACTTCTTTCGTATGGGCACTTTTGTTGATTGTTGAGAAGTAAGGACGAACTCATAAGCGACATACTCATGTGAACCTTTTCCCATTGACGAAAAGCAGGATGACCAGCTAGAACCTATATACAACAGCTCTGTGCCGATACAGGATGTAGCCCGGAAGACTGACCGGGAGCGAGGTAGTGGCTATGCTAGCGTGCATATATGCTAGCCCGCTGTTAGCCGACGCCAGCCAGGCCGCCGAGCCAGTAGGTGTTGTTTATTATTTTCTCTTGTGGGTTAGGACAGTAGCTTCTTCATATATATATATATATATATATATATATATATATATATATATATATCAGCTAATTCATAACTATCAATCTCAGCTTATCCATATATATCTACATATATATATATATATATATATATATATATGTGTGTGTGTATATATATCAGTTTATTCATATCTATCGATCGATCTATGTTTTTATTCGTTACTTTTTTGAATTACCCTCTACTCAGACGTTTACCCCACAACTGAAATCGCAAACGACCCTTCTCTGAAATAGGGAAAGTATCCACCTAATCTCCCGTGGTTATTTCACCAAACATCCGAGCCGAAGTCCCAAGCGGTTTAACGTTATTCCTTTTTTATGTACCCCCAAAGCATAAAGTTCTCCCCCAAAATCTCTTTTTCCCTGAAATACCATATGACTGTTTCATTGGTATGCATACTTTTTTTTAAACCAGGGAAAGGTTTTAACTCATTGTTTGTTTTTTGTTTATTTTTTTCTCTTTTTTTTCTTAGATACGAGTTGACAGAAAGACAGTTGCATCGTTTAAACGACTACGTTTTTGTTGATATATGTTTTATTTTGCTAAGGTTTTATTCGTCGTGTTGGACAGGAATGTCATTGTTTTTGTATAAGCAGTAACAAAATATAGCGACTTTAATTCGTTGGCTTCGGGATGTCGTTTTGTCACCGCGAATTGTTGTCGGGAAAATGAGTCCCACGAACAGATGGTTAAGTGTGAAGTGTAAAGATTGCGCCCATATTTTTTTAGAATAGATTTTCTATCTCTCTGTTTCTAAAGGACAAGTCAATCCTATTATTGAGAGATTTGATTTGATTTTCCTCAAGTATGCCCCAAATTGACTGGCTGTCGATTCATTCTATTTTAGCTGATGGAGAAAGACTAACAAAGGTATATTTGAGAAACAAAAATAATAAAAGCCAAGAGAAAGACACAGAGAGAGGAAGGAGGAGAGAGATAAAGAGACTTAGGCAATGGTTATTCTTTTGCCAAAGCAGAAACCTGAATCGATCATCAAGAGGAAGTTGAAAAAAGTAAAGGATTGATCTCTCCTTACTCTTCCTCTTAATCCCTCCTTACTCTCCCTCTTAATCACTTCTTACTCTCCCACCTAAAAATAAAAAAAATAAAAAAGCAAAAATTGAAAGAAATTTCCACCATATTACCCATTTAAAATCCCTACAGTGAGCGTTTATGTAAACTATTGCTTATTCATGGGCACTGACATTTTCTCGGTTCATGGATCAGATTAGAATTTTTGATTTTTTTTTCATATATATATGTAAAAATCATTGAATTTTTGAAGCGTGTTGTGGGTTTAGATTGTCCAAGTGACTATTATTGTTATCTACCCATCTTTTTTGGTGTTTGTCTTACCCAATTTTGACTCCACCGGCTCACACTCTTGATTCCACTAAAAAAAGACTGGGACAGAGAAGTGGTGGTAGTTCTTACTACTGAACAAACATTTTTCCCCGGAACAACATCGATTCACATCTTACTCTCCCTTTAGATTATTCCTTACTCTCCCTCTTGATCATTCCCCCCATCCTCTCTCTCTCTCTCTCACTCTCTCTCTCTCTCTCTCTCGATCACATCTTATCCACCATCTTGATATCTTCTTACGCTTCCTCTTGATCTCACCAACAATCCCTCTCTGTTTTCATCTCTTCTTATTCCCCTTCTTGACCTCTTCTCGTTTTACCTCTTGGTCACTCCTTACACTCCTTCTTGATCAATCTCTCTTTCTCTCTCTCTCTCTCTCTCTCTCTTGATCACTTTGTATCCACCATCTTGCTCTCTTCTTGCTCTCCCTTTTGATAACTTTCTTCCACTTGATCTCACTTACAATCCATCTCTCCCTCTCTCTTTAACTCTCCTTACTCTCCTTTTGATTTCTCCTTATTATTCTTCCTGATTACTCTCTATTCTCTCAATCTCTCTTGATCACTCTTTTTCTCTTTTCCTCCTTCCTCTTGCTCCCTTTTTAATCCTCTCTCTCGCTCTCCCTCTCCCTCTCTCTCTCTCTCTCTCCCCTTAATTTCCCTCTTGATCTCTCCTTAATCTTCTGTTTTATTTCCTTGCCAGTTTTAATACACTTTTAACGATGTTAATAATTTCTTAATGAGGTTTAGAGCTTTGGTTTAGTTTCTTTGTTCAATGGCATATCAACCTTCGTGGAATATTTTTGGAATTTTGGAAGCCATTTTGTTTCTGGTTGAGCAATGCAAGATACTCCTTTCTTAGTAACAAGGCAGCATTAGGTGTGATTATTTTCCTAAAATTTACATTTTAGGAGGAGCATAAAGCTCTACGTTTTGAGGGGGAAGGGAAGAGGAGCTGTCGTGCTTCTCTGTGTAACTAAGGCTCCCTAGCTAGCCACATTCACAGACGCATTCAACAATACAATTGGTCATTCATTCTTCACCAAGCGCGCTACAAACACCAAAATACCGCATTTGCTCTATGAGAAAAACCCTACTGAAAAACCCTGAAAGAAAAATGTATGAATTTTATTAACAATGGAAGACTTATAAGCCATTTATGAAAATTATGGAAATGGGAGAAAAAACCCGAGAGAAAAAGTAAAAAACAAAAAAAAATAAACACCCATTTGGTTTCCCTCCCATCTTTTAAATGCTGGCCGACTGTTTTCCGGTCTTTGAGGGGACCGAAAACAAACTGGACCTTCCCTAGTGGTAGGTTGATTGTTTGAGTTTTATAGCACATCAAACATTGTAGGTTATTTAATGACAAATCCATTTTTATGAAAATAGTTCTATTTCAAACATTTCAGTTTAGTATGAGTACACAGTCTAATGGTCAAAAACATTTCTATTTCAAACTATTCAGTTTTGTCAAACAGTTCTAATTCAGCTAATTCAGTTAAGTATAATTATAGATTTTATTTATACACAGTTAAATGTCAAAGCAGTTCTATATTAAACAATTCAGTTTAGTGTAAGTACAGTTTCCATGTCAAAAACAGTTCCATTTCATCCTCACCATCAGATTTGTTTGTGTGATTGCTACCATTCCGGGACAGAGTGGACCTGGGAGCAATAGCAATGAAGAGGTGTTCGTATTCCCCAAAACTCTAGCATCACTGGAATCTCCCAATCAGATTGTTTGGTGTCATATCCAGGACTCTCATTAGTTGGGTCTTACCCCTCTGCAGAGGTGCAGTCGGTGTATTCTACGGCCCCAGCCAACTAGGCAATACACAGTGGTAATGTCAAAACAGTTTTATTTCAGATAATTCAGTTTAGCATAAGTACACAGTTAAGATGTCAAAACAGTTCTATTTCGAGCAATTCAGTCCAGTATGAGTACGCAGTTTAAATGTCAAAACAGTTCTATTTTAAACAATTCAGTTTAGCTTAAATACGCAGTTTAATTGCAAAAACCACTAAAGTCAAGAAACCACGGTTTAGTTCTATTTAACCCATAGATTGGACCCGATCAAGTGCTACCACTTCGGGCAGTAGTGGACCTGGGAGCGATGGCAATGAAGGGGGTACTCTGCATTCCTCAAAGCTCCAGCATCACTGGAACTTCACCATCAGATTGTTTAGTGTCATATCTAGGACACTCGTTGGTGTGTGTGTGTGGGGGGGTCTTACCCCTCTTTGAGGTGTAGTCGGTGTATTCTACAGCCCCAGCCTACTGGACAATTCCCTAGTGGGGAAGGGAGACTAAACTAAAGGGACAAAATAAACGAAGGATAGAGTATGGTGTGGGAGATTTAATCGGGTAACAGGTAGGAATATAGATATGAATTCCAAGATCTTCAGGAAAATGGGGTCAAAGTTGAAGGACAATTAAGAATAGGGATGGAGAAGATCTTGGAGACGGGGATTATAACTTACAACATACTGCTAACTTGGGAAAAGGGGGAACAAGCAATCTTATTTATCCGAGGTGGGTCCCGAAGGACCCGGTCCGTAGTCACCATGCGCATGAAGAGGAAGGATGACTCCAACACTGTCCCCTTTCGTACGACCAAGCTCGATGCATGTACCCACTTCTGTCGAATATTATGCAGTCCAAGCGTTTTCTATTGTATCTGATTTTGACCCTAAGCTGATGTCTAAAGAACAAAATCAGATCACGATGAGAATATTTTGCACCATCATACAATCCCTTCTTTCGCGTCGTCCAAATCACCATTCTAGCTACAGTTAGGGTCGCGAGAAACACCCCACGCTCCTTACCTTCAAATAGAGGTAAAACGTTGTCTACGACGTACCCAACGTCGAGCATCATGAGCTGCTTGGGTTCGATTCAGGCCGTCCACTCTCTGACATGATTCCAAAACGGACGAACTCGCTCGCAATAGTAGAAGGCGTGCTCAGACGTTTCTTCTAAGCCACTGCCGCAGCAAGGACAATAGATTATGTCTGCCAGGCTCACTTTGTAATTCAAGCCGAAAAGGAGGAACGCATTCCCTGCAAGCAGTCAGCTGAGCGAGAACTCAGAATTGTTCAAGAAGCCCGAACCTGATGCCCAATTCCAATCCGATCGAAACTCTTCATCGACGAGCCGATCCGATCCATGAGAGGATCCTAAGCGGAGCCCTCCACAAGTTCCCGATACAGTTCCTTTCGTGGCCAAGAAAGGTCACTAAACCCAGGAAGGTTGCGAAGGGCCCCACTGCATTCTCGGACAAACGGTGCTTCCCCCCTCAGATTACGTCGACCCTCAGCCTTAGGGTCTGACTTGAGGCGAGGAAAAGAATCGCTTGCCTTTTGCCTCCACACCACGTCCGTCGACAAGGATCGGCCTAAGTTTTAGTTGGTGATTGAAATGTGATTCTTGATCTCAAAATAGACAGGTTTGGAAGGGGAGCTAGATGGTCAGGAAAGCGTGAATGCAGCCTGATCGATTTTATGGCTCACCACGATTTTGTCTTGATCATCCACGGAGGGAGATATGGATGTGGCTAGATAGTTCTCCTTCTATCCGTGCTAGATCCTCTCTGGACAGAGTGTTAGTTAGAAGAGCTGACACTGATTCTATTAAGTGTCCCACGTTCCACTTTGTTGTGTAGACCGACCCTAGGCTTGTTAGGGTCGGTCTGCGGTTAGCTGATAGACTTAGTCCAGCCGGCTACTAGAAATTAATACCTTCTTACCAGAGATACGGTACTTCCGGGACTGGTTGGAATCCCTAATTAATTTCAAACAATTAATTTTAGCGTAATTACAGTTTAGTTCTAGTCGACCCATAGATGGAACCCTATCAGGTGCAATCACTCTAGACTAAAGTGGACCTGGGAGCGATAGCAGTAAAAGAGTATTCTGCATTTCCCAAACATCCAGCATTACTGAAGCCTCCCCATCAGATTGTTTAGTGTCATATCTAGGACATTCGTTGGAGAACTCTACTTCTCAGCAGAGATGCAATCAGTGTATTCTGCTGCCCGAGCTGAATGGACCAGGGGAGTATGAAGTCATCTTTTTGCTGCCATTACTCCCCGGCCCACTCTTACCTTTACGTGTTAAGCTATCAGTTATAAGTCAAAAAGATCTGTTTGAAAATCATAAGTATAAGACAAGAATATTTGAAACCATATAAATGTTTGTGAATTCTTTCTATTAAGAATAATTACTAAATACAAGAATCTTTCACACAGTATTATCATCAATAGTTCTTTGGAACCATTTAAGTTCTTAAGAAAAAAACATAACCCCATAAAATTTACCATGCTTTAAAATCAACCGATCATACACAGACCTATCGGCTGGGGCTGTAGAATACACCGACTTCATCTTTTCAGAAGAATATGAAGCCCCCCCCCACAATGAGTGACATGGATATGATACCAAACGGCATCTGATGTTGAAGCTCTAGTCTTGAAGCTTTGGGGAACGTAGAGAACAACTTCCTTGCCACTACTCCCAGGTTTACCTATTAAGATCCTATATATGGATCGAATAGAACTGTTTAACCATTTGACGGTGTGCAAAATAATAACTAGTCATGTCTATCCACACTAAAGAGTTGTGATACAACCAAAGAGTTTGTGAATAACAATATATATGCTCCTCTCCCGGGGGGATTGAGCACACTGGTGATGGAATTAACGGCTGCCACCCGTGTAATACAAAGCACTTACAATGAAATGAACACTCCGGTATCTGGTAGTGCAAAATGTAAAAACAAAAGCTAATACATAACAATGCGTTATAATCCACGTGCTGACGTACGTCGTCGGTTGGCTGAGCGGTAAGATATTAAATCTAACTTAAAGTTGGGTTTCGATCCCAGTTTGAAGCGTCCTATGTAGTGTAGCTACTCTGAAGAATTGTGGTACTACGAAATAGTCTGTCTGTGGATGCCAATATATATATCTACACACAATCATAGAAAATTATGATAAGTACTTTGTAATTATTCATTTCTTAATTTTTCTGAAATAAATTAGACTTTAGGTATATATATATATATATATATATATATATATATATATATATATATATATATTGAAGAATCTATATTTAGGCAGCAAGTTGTAATTAAGGCAAGTTTTATTAAGACGAGGGAACACTGTTTATCATTTTTAATTGTAATTTTTCAAATCTTCTTGTTATTTTCCTTGTGTCGGGATCCAGATGGTAAAGGAACTGTTCCATATCTTCTGCTCAAACACTTTCGACCATTCTTTTAGTCGTCATCAGGAGTAGTGTAGTTTTGAGTTGACTGTTTTTACTGTTTTACTTATTTGTAACGTTTTGTTTTGAGGTGGTCAGTTGGAACGTTTTCAGCATTTTCTTTTAAAACGTTTAGTTGGAAAAAAGGTTTACTAATAGAGTTTGTGATTTTTAGTTATTAAAATATTTAAAATATTGGTACCTGTGTTAAATGTTATTTAATTTTTGCTTATTGTTTTTATTTTTTATGCATATTGCTGCTAGGATTTGTAACATTTTTTTATTATTGTATTATCTGTGAGAATCTTCCTTGCATCAGAAGATGTAAATTGGGTAGTGCTATCGTTGTGTCATAATTAAATGTTTTCTGGCACTATTTTCAAATAGGTGATAAGTGAGGCGACGAGATCGTGTAGATCATTGTATAACCAATATATATATATATATATATATATATATATATATATATATATATATATATATATATATATTTGTTTTTCGGGAGGCACTCTCGAAATGGTCATATAAATTTATTAAATACATTCGTTTGATTTAGGAGTATTTTATCAGAGTTGGTGATATTTTTAACGATCAAGTTTGATTCTTTTTTATTGTAGTAGATAATGAGTTTATTTGTTTTGTTTTTGTTTTTTGATAGGTTTAATGTGTCTTTTTATGATGTTGGTTATTGCTTGTTTATCTAATTTGTAGTTATTGCGCATTTGATTTCTATAACACTGATTAATTATATTAGTGTTGGTATTGTTAGCGATATTATTTCTGTGAATGTTAAGTAGATATAGTTTTATTTGTCGATTGAATAGTTTATTTGCAAAATTGTCATTAAAAAGGGTTTGTTTTGTGTTGGCAAGTTCTTTGTGAAATATTGTCTCAGATGAGATATAAAATGCTCTATGAATTAAGTTTTTATTATTGCTATTTTATATTTTTGAGGACGTTCACTGTGATAGTTAAATAGGGTGGAATTGTCTTTTGTAGGTTTTTTATACGGAGATGTAGTGAATTTATTATAAGTGGAGTCGGTAAGTACACCAAGGAAAGGGATTTTTTTGTTGATATTGAGTTCTGTAGTAATGTTTAGTACGGAGTATTTTTTCTAAAGTTTGTTCATTTCGTCATAGGAGTGTATTGCAATGAAAATGTCATCAACATAGCGGACTATAAGTGATGTACTCCTATTTAGTTATGTACTCGGGTTTAGTTATTATTCATATCTACCAACCCCTCCGCTCGGGCAGGATATGACACAAGGTCAATTTTTAAGCGGAGTTTTCCTTCTCCTAGACTAGTTGCCTCACCAAGGCTAAAGAACTCAGTCTGTCCTACTATTTACCCATAGGTAGAGGGGGAATAATTGGATTCATACCTTTCCCCAAGAATATTAGTGCCATGTGAAATGCAATCAGCCTCGTCCAGGATTTGAACTCGTGTCACCGTGTCCATTTCCTACGACGATAACTATTACACTACGGGTTTAGTTATTATTGTTTTAAATATTTTCTTTCCGATTTGGGATATGTCATCATCATCATCATCATGTCGTGCCACTAGCACGGATATCCCTGACCCTGTCTCGCCACTTCTCCCTATCGCTCATCACCTCTGGCAGGTCTTCAGGGCTACATCCCGTATCCTCACATAGCTGTTGTATGTATGTATGTTCGAGCTGGTCGTCCTGCTTTTGCCCGGCCATATGTGGGGGTCCATAGGAGTACATCACTTATATGTAGAAATCTGAAATAGTAGGACCGAAATCCACAACAATGAACTTAACCAAAAGATAAAAATAGACAAATATGGTATAAGGGGAAATTCAACATCACTGGCAACCATTTCACGTGAAAGATTGACCCTGAAAACATGGGTATAAATGCAAGATTTATGGGTTAATCATGAAAACTGACCGAGTTAGTGTTTTACAACGAAATGGATAAGGACTTGTAAGTCGAAAATGTTCAACTTCGAAATTTGAAACTTTCCCATACTACAATCTTATCCAACTTTTAGTATGATGGGGAGTAGACCCAACCTGACATAACCCCCCACCCCTAAAAATGATGCAATTTTTTTGTGTCAGTTCGTGCATTGACCCGTCTAAGAACAAAATAAAGGATTTACTTATTCGATTGATAAAGCCTGTTGCAGTATATCTTCGGTTACATGAATGGGATTTATCTATATTAAAAAAGTATGTGTCCCATAGGTAGTTTGATAATCTCAAAAGCTGTTAATGGGTCGCGGTATCCCCGTGGTGCAATGGTTAAAACGCTGGTCTGCAGAACTGTAGTATGCGAGTTCGAACGCTAGTCGCGCTTTTACGTTCACTCTAGGACCAATACTCTTGGGAAAGTTATGAACCCACTTACCCTCCCATCTATGGGTTAAATAAAACCACTAGCGTTCTTCTAGAATGATGGGTTTGACAATAGATAACTTATGTAGGTTGATACGCCATTTGTTAATAAATGTGTTGTTTTGATCTGGACTTTTCATAAGGTTGGTTGTGTCATGAAAACATGAGAGAGCGAACATAAGGCACGTTATCTCTTATTTTTTCTTTTAAATTTCTTGTCCGTCTATTTTTATGTCTGTCTGTCTGTCACTCTCTTATTCTCTTAATCTTCCCTCTTTTCTCTCATATATTCGTTATTTCATTTTTTTTTCTTTGTCTTCCTGTTTAATTCATTCATTCTGATCACTTCTTATTTTCCTCTCTTTCTTTTTACTTTTCCGTCTTGTTTGTCTCTTTTTATCTTTCTCTTCTTTCTTCTTTTTTTCTTTTTTTCTTTCTCTTTTCCTTTTTCATTATTCCCTTTTTCTTTCCTGCTTCTCTTTTGTTCTTTCTCTTCTTTCTTTCTCTTTTTTCTTTCTTTTATTCCCTTTTTTCTTTCATGTTTCTCTTTTTCTTTCTCTTCTTTCTTTCTCTCTTTTTTCTTTTTTATTCTCTTTTTCTTTAACTTTATTCTTTTTTCTTTCTTTTTCTCTTTTTTCTTTCTCTTTTTTCTTTTTTATTCTCTTTTCCTTTTACTTTATTCTTTTTTCTTTTTTTTTCTCTTTTTCTTTCTCTTTTTTCTTTTTTACTTCTCTCTTCTTTCTTTCTCTTTTTAATCGTTCTCTTCTTTTTTCTCATTTTCCTTCATCTTTTTCCTTCCATCTTTTTCTTTCCTTTTTCATTCTCTTTTCTTTTTCCTTTTTTCTCTTTTTCATTCACCTTTTCTTCTTTCCTTTTTCTCTTTTTTCTTTCGCTCTTTTGTCTTTACCTTTTAAAATTTTCTATTCTTTCTTTTCTCTTTTTCCCACTCATATTCGTTTTTCCTCTTTTTTTAATCATTTTCTATTTGTCCATTCTATATTTTCTTTCTCTTTTTCTCTTCTTTATTTCTTTCTTTTTTCTATCTCTTTTTCATTTTCTTTTTACTTTCTCTTTTCGTCTCTTATTCTTTCTCTCGTATCATTCTCAATTTTTTCTCTTTCTCTTTTTCTCTCCCTTTTTTCTTTCTTTTTTTCACTTTTTCTATGTAATATTACTTCCTTTCTTTCTCTTTTTCTTTCTCTTTTTCTTCCCCCTTTTTGTCTTTCTATATTTCTTTCTCTTTTTCTTTCTCTACTTTATTTTCAACCTCTTCTTTTCTTTTTCTTTTCTTTTACTCTTTTCCTTCTCTCTTTTTTAATCTTTTTTGTTTTTCTTCCACTTTTTCATTCTCTTTTTTCTTTCCCCTTCTTTCTTTTTTCTTTTTTCTTTTTCTCTTTTTTCTTTTCCCACTTCTTTGTCCTATTTCTATCGGTTATCATTTTCTTCCTATCCTTTGTTTTTGCACACTCTTCTTCTTCTTCTTCTTCTTCTTCTTCTTCTTCTTCTTCTTCTTCTTCTTCTTCTTCTTCTTCATTTGTTTTAACTAGACACATCTTCTTCTTCTTTTTCTCCTTCTTCTTCTTTATTTTTTTCCTAGACTCTTCTTCTTCTTCTATTAGTCCTTTTTTATGTCTTCTTTTTCCGTTTTTCTATGTTATTTTTCATTTTTAATTTTCTCATTTTATTCTGTTTTTTTTTTCTTTCATTTCATTAATTTTTCTTTTTCTTTTCATTTAAATAGTTTTCATTCTTCTTCTTCTTCTTCTTCTTCTTCTTCTTCTTCTTCTTCTTCTTCTTCTTCTCTCTCTCTCTCTCTCTCTCTCTCTCTCTCTCTCTCTCTCACGCATGTATATATTCACGCACACATACACATGTCCTTGTATTTATCCATAGACACAGTTTCTTATCTTGGTTTTAAAAAACAGAGGAATCGGCTGGAAAATCATGTCTAATGGAGAGATCCCAATTAATATTTGACAAAACAGATCTGCGTCACGAGTTACACAGAGAGAAAGAAAGAGAGAGTGAAAAAAAAGAGAGAGAGAGAGAAACTGAACAAGAAGAGAGAGTAAGAAAGAAACAACAACGGACCACTAGAAGAAGAAGAAGAAGAAGAAGAAGAAGAAGGGTGTGAGAGAGCAAACGGAAAAAGAAAAATGGATCAGCATAAAAGAAAGAAAGAAAGAAAGAAAGAATTGCTGAAGAGGGTAAGACAATGTGAAATGAAGAGGAAAGAGAAACAGAAAGATAAATAGAGTGAAAGAAAGAGGGAGAAAGTAAAAGCGAAAAGAAAAACAGATCTTCAAAGCATACAACATAAAAAGAGAAAGACATAGATAGATAGATAGATAGAGAGAGAGAGAGAGAGAGAGGAGTGAAAGTGAAGTAGAAAGACAGGGAAAATCAGAGAGAAACAGAAAGAGAGAAGAAATTGCGAGAAAAAGAGAAAAAGAAAGACAGATAGACTGAAAGAGAGAGAGAAAGAGAGAGAGAGAGAGAACGGAGAGAAAAAGAAAAGAGTGTGGGAGAAAAAAAGAAAGAGAGAGAATGAAAAAATAATAAATGAAAAAAAAATCCCCGGTACCTAAAATACGGATGGGATAACCAGATATCCCCAGCGGTATTTTTAACGAGGAGCGGGTATCGAAAAACTATCACTACTAAAATACGTCGTATCTGTTTGGAATAAAACTGATAAATAAATAAATAAATAAATAAATAAATAAACGTACTCACGACTGATAGCTATCAACTGATTGGCTAAAATCAGCGAATAAAGCAAAGTGATATTGGCAAAATAGGAAAGAGGAAAGAAAAAGAAAAGCTGGATAGAAAAAAATGTCCGCTTAAAAAAAATCACCAGAAAAGAAAAGAAACGAAACAAAGAGAGCTGTACGAAAATATGAGAGAAAATTGGAACGTAAGAAAGTCTTCAGACTGTGTACATGGCTTTCTTATTGATACTAGCTGCAGTAATCGTTATTTACAAAGCCTTAGTCAGTCTGGCAATCAAGCCTCAGTTTTTCCACATAACCTGTTTCAGAGTGGTTACCCATCAAGTGGTGACACAGCTGATCACTACTTAACTTTTACGATCTGCGTAAACCGGAGCTTTCAATGATGCATGAGTGGGAGCAATGTAGCATCATCAAAGTGTACCGACAGCACGAATTCCTTTAACTCTTTCTCACCATCCATCTCTAACGGTCATCGTATTTAGTGAGTCCTCTAGAAAGCATCCAGTGTCATGACATTTTAAACAAACCAAAGTTCATTTTTTGCTCTCCGTTAAATGATTTCTAGTATTGCTATTAGACATTTACTAGTTTTATTTGCATTATTTGAAACAAATACGTTTATTCAACATTATTCGTTAATTCAATTAATGGACACACAATATTTTTCAATGTCTTCTGGACACACAATATTTTTCAATGTCTTATGGACACATATCATAATGCAACTCCGATTACAAAATCATGTGCTTTTCTAACGCATGTCCATAAGAATTTACCAAGACAACTGATTGAAGTGTAAAGAGAATTAACTCGTCTCAGCTTCTATAAAAGTCTAGATACTATTTACCCAACCCCTCCGCTCAGGCAGGATATGACACAAGGTCAATTTTTTTTAAAGCGGAGTTTAAGAGGTTTGAATTCAGAGTTTTCCTTCTCCTAGACTAGTTGCCTAACCAAGGCTGAAGAACCTAGTCTGTCCTACTATTTACCCATAAAAGTCTAGATGTCTAGATATTATCACTTTAAAATATATCTTTACCCTGTTGACTGGAGTTATAGAATAATCCAACGGCACCACTGCAGAGGCGTAAGAAACCTCTTTTGCAACGAGTATTCTGCCGATAACACTAAACTACATCTGAAGGTGTACTCCTTTAGAGTTTTTCACATCAACTGGAGTTTGAGTGACAGCAAATCTCCTCAAGTCTCCAGGACTATTCTCAGTATTCTGGTCGTTCTCAATAATATAGTAGTTTGGTTGGTCTCCACTCGTCTGCCATCTTCCAAGTCTTCCAGCTTCTTTAACGATCCCTTTGTTATTGTGCCTAAAGCACCAATCACAATTGGTACAATCGTCACTTTCATGTTCCACAGCTTTTTCAATTCTCAAGCAAGGTCGAACTATTTATCCTTCTTTTCACATTCTTTCAATCTTATTCTGTAGTCAACCGGGACAGCAAAGTCGACAATTTTGCAAATTCTCTTTTTTTTTTTTGTTGATTATTATTAGGGCTGGTCTTCTGGCCGAGATTAGGTGATCTGCGTGTATGTCAAAGTCAAATAGGAGTTTATGTGTGTCATTTTTTAGGACAGCTGCTGGGTTGTAAATATACCATTTGTTTGTTTGGTCAGATTAAAATTTCTTGCACATCTCTCAGTAGATCACCTTACCCACCCAGTCGTGTCTAGTCTTATACCCCTTCTGAGCTAATTTGCTGCATTCGCTTAATATGTGATTGACGGTTTCATCTGTCACCACATAGCCTACATTTGCTATTTTGTTGCGTCTTATCTATTCTCGTTTTGATATGTTTGGTTCTTATGGCGTCGTTTTGTGCTGCTATTATTATTATTATTATTATTATATTGCAATGTAATACTAACAATTTAATTTAACATCAGTCATTTTCTGGCTCAGAGTTAAATTGTCTGATTTGTAAGAGAATAGTTTGAAAGCAAATTTATCTTCAATTAAGTTAGAGCTAATTTGTTTGCACACAGTTAAATGGTTTCAAGTATTGCTATCTAACACAAATACTTCTCTTTAATATTAATCGTTTATTTGCATTCATGAAAGTGGTTTCAAGTATTGATAACACTGTTGTATATTCTCATACATGATTTACGAAATTCAATGAACGAACGAAACACTTCTTTATAAAGATATATCTCTCATTTTATTCTCGAAAAGGGCCACAGTTTGTTGTTAGTTTGAGAGATAGATGGAGAGACATATACTCAGTGAGGAGACTTCTTCTCGTCCCATACCTTCTTCCGAAAACCACGGGGTGCTAATGCTTGCACCCCCTTGCAAGCCGTATCGTCAGAGATGACCTAACTCTCTGATCGGCTGCGTGTCCCTGGCTCGACTTCCGATTCTCTGATCTCTGTCTAAATCTGACCGCGAAGTTATCATGTGGTCTCATTCTTGTTACACACCTGTTTGACCTGACTGCCCTGAAGCGCTGTCATCCCCCTGTTTACTAATCACAGCGTGACAGTTAGTCAAAGCACTCGGGGTCACTAGGAACGAACCGAAAATCCATGTCATATGTTATATAACAACACTAATAGTTTTATTTGCACACAATTGAATGGATCCAAGTATTGCTATTCAACACTAATAAATCTTTTCAACATTTCTTATTCGCTGGCCCAGATACATGGTCAAACTCCTTGTGAGTTTTTCACATCAGTGTTAGCTGATGGTCTTTCACTGAAGTTTGATTGACAAGTCTCCTCAAGTCTCCAGGACTCTTCTCAGTATTCTGACCGATCTCAATACTGCAGTAGTTTGGAAGGTCTCCACGCTTTATTTTATTTCCAAGTCCTCCATTCCCTTTTTTAATCCTTAGGTGATTGTACCAAGAGCATTAATTACAATTGGTATAAACGTCACTTTCATATTCCACAGTTTTTTCAATCCCCTAGCAAGGTTCATGTATTTATTCTTCCTTTCACTTTCTTTTAATTTTACTCTATGTTCAGCCGGGACAGCAAAGTCCACAATTTTGCAAGTTCTCTTTTTTTTGTTGTTGATTATTATAAGGTCAACTATATCATTTATATTATTATTGCTATGTAACATTCACTTCAGTCATTTGTCTGAGTACAGTTAAATCATCAAACAGTTCAATTTTACTCAGACATGAGACCCTAATAGGTACTACCACTTCGGGTCACAGTGGACCTGGGACTAATGGCAATGAAGGAGTACTCCAAAACTCCAGGACTGGAGCCTCACCATCAGATAGAGTTGTGTGTCATATCTTGGACACATATTGGGAGAGTCTTTATCATATTTACCAACCCGTCCGCTCGGGCAGGATATGACACAAGGTCAATTTTTAAGCGGAGTTTGACAGGTTTGAATTCAGAGTATTCCTTCTCCTAGACTAGTTGCCTCACCAAGGCCGAAGAACCTAGTCTGTCCTACTATTTACCCATAGCTGGAGGGAGAATAATTGGATTCATACCTTTCCCAAGAGTATTAGTGCTATGTGAAATGCAATCAATCTCGTCCAGGATTTGAACTCATGTCGCCGTGTCCATTCCCTACGACGATAACCATTACACCACGGCACCTCCTGGGAGAGTCTTTATCCGTCGGCAGATCCTATAATCACAACCGACGAATCTAGAATGAAACTTAAGTAAAGCAATTAAGTTTTTTTTTTTATCTTTTTATATCAAATGATACCAAAACGGATACTAATGCTCATTTAGATTCTTGTAACATTATAACAACAGAATACTCTATATCTTCCACTGCTCAAGTATGTTGGCCTTGTGTTCGACCAAGCGAAGCTTAATAATTACCATTAACTAACTCATCTCATGTAATTTTGAATTAATTTATGTAAAGCGAAAAACCATTCGCAAAAAATAGCTTCACATTCGTCAAATTGTAATTTTTCAAACCTTTAAATTTCAGGTCTTTGAAATTATGGTGAAGTCAAACACAATTTTCTCCTCCTGGATCAATTCACTTTAGATAATAAAAGAATCTTCACTGGCTACAGTTTAGCAATAATGAATAAAGCTAAGATTTGTTAAATGGCGTATGCATTATTTAATGACAAAGACAACCTTCTGGGAGAGCAACAGTGATACTATTCAGCCCATAGCCGGGGATGATAAGGGGGCTCGTACCTTTTCCTGGGGTATTAGTCCAAAAGTGAATGCAATAGTGCAACTAGAATCGATCTCACTTACCTCGAAGCTACAGTTATTTGATTTAACCACGGCATCTCCAAAAGAATATAGCTCAAATATAGCAATTAACTTATTTCTCTTTCATGACAGTAAAAAAGCTTAATTTTCGGATTAAACAGATTTTTTTTCTTTTTTACATACGTACTGTATCCCCCATAAAAAGTATATCCCCAACATTTTTTAATAAAAAGTTAATTTTCTATGAAACACACTCTCCAGAATTTTATTATATCTAATGGAACATGGGACAATCAAAATCGATATCGTTAAATATTAGGGTATCGGCCATAAATAAGAAAACTGCCAATATTTTTTATGAAAAGTTAATTTTCTTATAAACTAAAGATACAAGGATTTTATTATTTTTGTGGAACGTTATACAATCGAAATGGATATTATTACGTAATCGAGAATCAGCCATATCTTTTTATAAAAGAAAGAAAGAAAGAAAGAAAGAAAGAAAGAAAGAAAGAATAAAACAACGATATCTACTATAAAGAAAAAAGTTGTTAAAAAGAAAGAAAGAAAGAAAGAAAGAAAGAAAGAAAGAAAGAAAGAAAGAAAGAAAGAAAGAAAATAATTGAATGAATGAATAAGAGAAAAGAAAGATATTTACAGTAAAAGAAGAATTTGTTAATGAGAAAGAAAGAAAGAAAAAAATGAAAGAAAGAATATATTTACTGTAAAAAAAAAATTGTTAATAAGAAAGAAAGAAAGAAAGAAAGAAAGAAAGAAAGAAAGAAAGAAAGAAAGAACGATATTTACTCTGAAGGTAAAAGTTGGTAATAAGAAAGAAAGAAAGAAAGAAAGAAAGAAAGAAAGAAAGAAAGAAAGAAAATTAATAAAAGAAAGAATTTCAGATCAATCGTTAAAGCAAAAAGAAGGAAAAAACTTACAAAGACAATTAAAACCAGAAGACCCTAATTTGAAACGAAAGAAAGAAAAGGAATAAAAAAAAGACTAAGAAAAAGTTTCTAATTCGAAAACAAAAAGAAAAAGCAAAGAAAGAATAAATTGTGAAAACTATATAGAAAAGAGAAACGAAAGACCAACAATGAGACAGAGAGACAGAGACAGAGAGACAGACAGAGGGGGAGGAGGCGGAGAGATTTAATTGCAAATATGAACCTCAAAGAAACAAGCGAAATTATAAAAATTATCCAGGCGAGGACATGAGAATGAATTTGGTAGGAACTGAAATAGTGTTTTTTTTTTTCATTCAATTTCTGAATTTATTTATCTATTATTTTATTTCATTTTATTTTATCTTTTGTTTATCTTTATTTTCATTTATTCTTTTTTATTTCTTTCTTTATGGATTTTTTTGCGGATTTGAATGAAACCAGAAGATGTGATATTTAAGAGTCGAAATGTTTTCAGTGGCACCGTGGGGATTTAGATCCGGGAACTATCACATTATCCCACCCACGACGCCCTCTACTGTTACCCATCCATTATTTATTTATTTATTTATTTGTTATTTCCTCTCTTGGGCAACTCCTGTCGCATCCTCTCAGTGGGGGGGAAGTGGGGGGAAGTGAGGGGGAAAGGGGTACACGTTTTTTTTACCGATCGTCTCTTCCATGCCTTCATGAATTATTAATTAGTTAGATTGCAATTAAAAATAAAAACGAATCAATCTTACATGTCATAACGTCATTATGACGTCAGCAGGACCCGGTAATTATAGGGACGAGGAGTATTGGTAATTGTGTGAAAATAGACAATGATGAGGGGGTAGGCGAAACAGGGCTTTTGGGGTGAGAGGAGATGGGCGCTTTGGGAATGGTCAGGGGGGTAGGCATTGGTGGACAGTTTTTTATTGGGAGACTGGATTAGTTTAGAAAGAAAGAAAGAAAGAAAGATTATATTAACCATTACAGAAGAAAGAAAGAAAGAAAGAAAGAAAGAAAGAAAGAAAGAAAGAAAGACAGAAATACATTAAACATTACAGAAGAAAGAAAGAAAGAAAGAAAGAGAAAAAAAAGAAAGAAAGAAAGAGAAAAAGAAAGAAAGATTATATTAACCATTTTAGAATAAAGAAAGAAAGAAACAAACAAACAAACAAACAAATATTATAATAAACATTACAGAAGAAAGAAAGAAAGAAAGAAAGAAAGAAAGAAAGAAAGAAAGAAAGAAAGAAAGAAAGATAATAATAACGATTACAGAAGAAGAAAGAAAGAAAGAAAGAAAGAAAGAAAGAAAGAAAGAAAGAAAGAATAAATATATATACCATTACAGAAGAAAAAAGAAAGAAAGAAAGAAAGAAAGATTATATTAACCATTACAGAAGAAAGAAAGAAAGAAAGAAAGAAAGAAAGAAAGAAAGAAAGCAAGAAAGAAAGAAACATTATATTAAGCATTACAGAAGAAAGAAAGAAAGAAAGAAAGAAAGAAAGAAAGAAAGAAAGAAAGAAAGAAAGAAAGAAAGAACAGGGACGGAGATCGTAAGAACGATTGGAGTGTCTAAGAAAGAAGAACAAAAAGGAAAAGAAAGAAAGAGATGTTTATATCCTTTTAAACTTTTCGATCAATTTTAAAGATACGGAAAAAAAGCATTTTTTTTTCTTTTGACGATTTAATTCTATAAAAAGCAAAAGTAAAAAGAAAAATCATTTAAAAGAAATATAACATTTAGAACCCCAAAACATGACTCAATTCTTTTGTTATATTGATAGCAATAAAATTTCTTTCCGAGATAATGTTCCTGTTTTTACCTCTCAAAACCATGCATATTGTCTGTTCAAATACATATGAGCGATTCTTTATGTCGTGTTTGTCTGATAAAACTTGATGTGATGTGTTGTAAAAATGTTTTAAAACCTCTGGGCAGTCAATAACTTCGAAAAATAGTTTTCAGACCCCGTCAAAAATGGATATATTTAAGATATTGACACGCCTAGGGAGCGGTTGTGTGTAGAAACAATCGGATTTTATTACTGCAACATACAGTCATTGAACATTTTCTGCTTCATAATCTTATTTTTAATTTCTTTCTTTTATTTTCTATAATTTCTGCACTTTATATAACGTTGTTAGTTTTTAGGAAATCTTTTTTCAAACATTTCCGTAGAACAGACTGCTTTTCGAAAGCTTTAAACAGTCGGGTTTTAGAACCCTCCTTCGTCTGAATTATACAGATGAACCGATAAGTGAAACCTAGGTATTTAATTTCTGGCTCTTCAAGGTATTCTAGTTTCGTTCTTCTTAGTGGATTGAGCACTTTTACGTGTCTGCTTAGGTAGTTGTATCGGTGTTGTTTTTTTTTCTTTCGGTGTTTTATTTTTCTTTCGGTTCTTTTCATTGCGGTTCGAGTTGAATATTTTCAATTAGTAAGGATGTTTTTAATCTTCACTTTTTATTGAAATTTTTTTCCCAGATATCAGTTTGTGTAATTTTTTTTTAATTTATAAATTGCATCATCTATTTCTTTTTCATATCACCAGAGTAATAAAAATTGGTATGAAAATAAAAATTATATATATATATATATAAATTTTTCTTTTGTATTTCACATTTCTAAACATCCATCGTTAACTTAAAATTATCAATATCACCCCTGATGATGGTTCATTAGAACCGAAACGTTATAGTGTCGACCCGATAATAAATCATTCCTTCCACTTGGATCGTTGTTATCAGTTTTTCTACAAATATATATATATATATATATATATATATATATATATATATATATATATATATTAGGTTATTTGGCTTAATGGCAAATCAATCCTTGATGGTTATTTAATGCTACATCCTGGTTTTATATACATACTATGTATGATTTGTAAGTGAATGGGTTGTTGCAAACTTCATTTTAATAGTCGAACACTTAGGCACGACATACGGAAACACTGGACAGCTGAGCAATTACCATGACTAGTTACTTTGGCGTCACTTGTGGGCCATATGAACTGCTGGCTCAGTTGTACAGTTTTGACACTGCAATCTGTGGTCCCTGGTTCGATCTCCCGTGGTGGAGATACAGCATACATTGCTGATGAGACCTTATATGGTCGAAACAGCTGTCCAGTGTTTCCGTATGTCATGCGTAAGTGTTCGTTGGATTTTCTAGTAATTCAATTCACAATATAATTACTCGACTTAAAATCGAAAATGCAGATCATTTTAATGTTTGCTTGCACACAGTTAAATGGTTTCAAGTATTCATATTGAATACCAATAATTTTATTTGATATTAATCATTTGTTTGCACACATATAATAGATTACAAGCATTGTTATCTAACATTAGTAATTTTATTTACCAATTATTCATACGAACAACTAATCCACAACTGTTTATTTATGGTATAAAAATATACAATGGATCACAAAGCACTAGGTTTACTTACATACAATTGTATGTTTTCATATAACTAATAATACTCCCTAGGAAAAGACTGAATATTTCTCTTTGACCCATAGATTGGACTCTAACAGGTAATACCACTCCGGGTCAGAGTGGATATAAGAGTAATGGTAATGAAAAGGTACTCAACATTACCCAAACTCCAAATTGAGAGATTTAGAATCACATGTAGTTACGAGTGATTTTGAGTCTCATTGGGTATCCCATTCATATGGCCTTGTGCTACATTTGTCCTCTGACGAAAGCAACAAGCTGGAAACTTTCACGTTTGTAAGACCGAAATAAAAATTCTTTAAAAAATTCAAATCTCTTAATGGACCTATTCATTTTGAAATATATATATATATATATATATATATATATATATATACATGTATATATATATAGATATTATAAAATAAAATAAGATGCAAGTATGAAAAGTTGCATAAAAAGTTCTCGATGTTGTTATAATGTGATTGATTTTTCATGTCATCTCCGTTTGTATTGTGTAATTGTTTCTTAAGTGTTATTCTTTTTTTTTCTTTTGCTCACAGTTATATCATATCAAGCATTACGATTAAATACAAAATTAGTTGAACTAAATTCTATGGTTTAAAGTATTCCTTTCAAATACCAATAAATATATGGTTTCAAGTAATTATTTCTATTTACTAATAATGATTTATTTGCAAACAGTTCAAGGGCTTTAAGAAACTGATGATGGCCCTTTCTAAACAATTTATGACTTCAAGTGACTATTCTCAATACAAATAATTTACAGTTATATGACAAGTATTTCTGTTGAATGTGAATAAGTAAAAAGATTGTCCTTTAGATGAGATCCTAACCCTGACCCGAGTGCCCCAAGAAGTAATGTCAAAGAAGGAGTACTCCACAGTGCCCAGAGTTCTACCATTAGGTATAATTTAATATCATATCCAGAAAACCCCAATTTTGAGGATAAAGGGGCTTTTGCTCTTCTCTCAATAGATACAATCCGCTTATTCCAAGTTCTGTCGACAAAGTGACTTGATTATTATTGCAGAACTGGTTTAAAATAACAAATATCAAAATCATTTTCTCGTTGCGTGATATATGCAGCCTCAGTAAAAACTGTTATCTAATGTTGGCTAGTCACTAAATAACAGAATCGTTCAATAATGTGATTTCGGAGGAAAGTCAAGGATGTAGATGTTGGTGAACAGTTTTTATCGGATGTCTGAATATGCTCAGAGAGAAAGAAAGAGTGTGCTAAACATTATAGAAGAGAAAAGAAAAAGCAAGAAATATTAAAATAAACAAAGAAAGAAAAAGGAAGATAAAGTAATAAATGTGAAAGTATCCCATAAATCGTTTTAGATTTAAAAAAAAAAAAACAGCCATCGAAAGGGGTACTCCACATTGAAAGCCCTGGGATGTAGCTTAGTGGATGTGAAAAATGTTGGTTGAATCTTATCATGGGTCAACATAGCGTTTCGCCTGATGCTGGGCGTAGGAACTATATTTGTCAACAGCCAGAATCAAAGAATCAGAAAGCTATTACTACTCATTTATAAGGGTCGCATCGATTGATAAAAAAATAGAACCATCAAAAAGGGTACTTCAAATTGGAAATCATGGAATGCAGCTAAGAAGATATGAAATAGTCCTTTCAAAATAATTATGGCTTCAAGTACGAGGATCATTAAATAAGTATCTAGACTTTTTTCGTATGGACAGGTTTATTGATAGTACACATGTGAAACTCTAGTTTTCTTTCGAAGTAATTTCCTCTGGCCGCAATGCACTTGTACCGTTCCAACAACTTCTCGAAGGCCCCATGGAAGTCCTCTTGTGTGAGCGTGTCAATGACCTTCGTCACAGCCTCTTTCATCTACTCAATTGTCTCATAACGGCAGCCTTTGAGCTTAGGGAATAAGCAAAAGTCACAGGGAGCAAGGTCTGGACTATAGGGAGGCTGAGAAACTGTCTTGATGCCCATCTTTCTCTAATAGTCTGTGACAAGGATGGAGTTGTGGACTGGTGTATTGTCCTAGTAGAAATGCCACTGACCCGATTTGAAAAGTGCTGGCCTCTTCCGATGGAATCTCTTCCTGAACTCCCTTAAAACCTCAACATAGTAACCCTAACTTTAACCCTAATCCCTTTGGCCAATCAACTCTGGTGTATTGACTTCCTTACTCCTCCCACATCTCTCATCATCCCTCACAGACTCCCTGCCTTTTTTTAATCTCTTATGCCACTCAAAAACTGATGCTTGAGTCATGCCTGAGGGTCGAAAAGCAGTCTGGAGAGTTCCATACGTTTCTGTGGTATTTTTTCCAAGTTTAAAACAATTTTATCTTCACTGCGTCTGTTATTCATTGTGTCAGTATGTATCCTGCATGAACATGTATATGAGAATACAGCAGTAGCACGGTGAATAGAGTTCGAACTCCCTTACTTCGAGACCACTGTCCAACTCTGAAGCCATAACGCCCCTATTTCTTTTTTTTTAGGAAATATCTTGTTCGGTTGGTTTGTTGGGTTTTATGGCATATCAACCCTTGTAGGCTATTTAATGCCAAATCCTGTTTATACATATATATGTTAAATACGTATGATTTGTAAAATAATAGATTTTAGGTAACATTTTTAAACAAGAGGAACTCATTTGTTTGCGCATAGTTAAATATTTTCAAATATTGGACATAACACGACTAATTCTATTTAGTATTATGCATTTTTGGAACATAATTAAATGGTTTTAAGTATTGCAATCTAAAACTAATAGTTTTATTTGCTCACAGTTAAATTGTTTAAAGTACTTCTATGCTGTCATTTGTTTGTTCACTACTAATTGATTTAACAGTTCTATTTGACCCATAGATGGGATCCTTGCAGGTACTCTCACTCTGGTCAGAGTAGGTCTGGGAGTAATTGTAATGAAGCATTACACCTCATTCTCCAAACTTCAAAGACTGGAGCCTCACCATTAGATGCAGTTTACTGTCATATCCAGGATACTTGTTGGTTGGAGAGTCTGACCCTTTGGAAAAGATGGAGTCCACGTATTTTACTGTCGTAGCGGACTTGACGAAAATATTTTGGAATTTTTCTTAATTGCTTTTGTTTTGGTCTTGTTTTTTTTTTCTTTTTATTCTATTTACCATTTGCAAATTTCAACAAAAAATACTCTCTTGTTTAGAAACCAAGAAAATGTCAATTTTCATAAATCAGTCCAAAAGAAATTAGCTAATTACTGGATTTTAATTTTTTTTTAAATCGGCAGTTGTGTTTTTACCCAACCCCTCCGCGCGAGCAGACTTTGACAAGAGGTTAATTTTTTAAAGCAGGTTTGTATCCAGAGTTTTCCTTTTTCTAGACCAGTTGACATACCAAGTTGGTTGGTTGTTTGGGTTTTATTGCATATCAAAGTTATTTAATGCCAAATCCATTTTCATGCAAATAATCAGTTCTATTTCAGACAATTCAGTTTAGCATGAGTTCACAGTTTAATCATAAAAACAATTCTATTTCAAGCAATTCATGACATACCAAGATTGATGATATTAGTCTGCTCTACTATTTACACTTAGATGAATACTTCTCCTAAATGTATTAGAGCCATGTGAAATGTAAATAGTCTTGTTTCAGACAATTACATTAAAAAAGAATTGTTTAATTTAAAGTAAGTTTCCATTCAAAATTTTAAATTCAACTTGTTTTTTCATGTGTAAACCACTTTCCCTTAAATTGATTCAAATAATCTTTTTGATTAATGATGCATAAGATTATAATTTTTTTACATTTCTTAAAGATAATTCATTTGATAAAAAAAGGTTTTGTCAATTTGTTTTAAAGATGGTGCCTTACTTTTGGGGACTTGAACGACGTGGAAATTAATATAAACATCGCTCTTCATTGTAACCAAAATATTTTCCTTAATTTTCAGTATGAATTTAGTCAATAAAAAAGAAAATACTTTCATATTATTTTTTTGATTTTAATGTTTGCAAAATTTGCAATATTAAAAGAATTGTCTCGCTACGTTTCTTCAAGCTTCCATTTGTTTTTATTTTTAGCAAGAAATACGTTCTTTTTCTTTTTATTCATTGAATTCAGCAAATAACAATTAACAAATACCCAAGCCTTTTTTTTTTGTCTTATTTTCTTTTGTTTTAGGTTTCGTTTGGAAAAAAGCTAAAATTATTAAAAGCAAAGTATACAATATGGATGTTTCATTTTTGGATCAGATTCATACTTCTGCCAAAATAAAAGAATTATTGATATTAGTTTCCTTAATTTAGAGTGTATACAGCAAGTTTGGAATAAAGAGTTCATTCCAGTTCTATGTTTTGGCCGAGGTACAAAAATCACCATCTCCAAGACTCGTGTACCTTCAAGACCTTAATAAATATCAAGACACCATCAGCCAAACTAGAATGACGTTGACCCATTTCACAATTATCTAACATTTTCTCTCTCTTTATCTGTTTTTCTGGCGAAGGAATTTACTGCTGCTGCTCGCATAATGCAACGCTCTTCGAACGAACTGAGAACTCTGGTATCTGTTAATGTATAAAATGTGAACAAACAAACGCTGCTACTTAATACCTTATAATTCCCTAGCTGACGTGGTACGCTTGTTGGCTGAGCGGTATGATATTAAGTCTAACGTAAAGTTGGGCAGGTTTCGATCCCAGCTTCAAGCGTCCTGCGTAGCTAGCCACACTGAAGAGTCGTGATAGAACGAAACAGTCTGTCTCTGGATGACAATATATATATATATATAGGATGTCCAAAAATGTATACACACTTTTATTTCTTATAAATGCAATATTTATTTCTCAGTCGATTAGAGTTTTAGAAGACGACTGCATGTCTACAGAAGGGTAAGTCCCCCCCAACCCGCGAACGCTTGTCCTAAACAATCTGATTACTCAGTTGGTTGGGGTTTTAGAATACACCGACTGCTTTTCTGCGGAGGGATAAGACTCCTGCCCAACGAGTGTCCTGGATAGACACAAAAGAATCTGATGGCGAGGTTCCAGAAATGCTGGAGCTTTGGGGAATGCAGAGTACCTCTTTATTACCATTCCTCCCAGCTCCACTCTAGCCCGAAGTGGTAGCACCTGATAGGGTCCTATCTATGGGTCGAATAGAACTAAACTGAGTACAACTGAATTGTTTGAAATAGAACCGTTTATATGAATAAAAATGCATTTAGCATTAAATAACCTACAATGTTTGAAGTACCATAAAACCAAACCAAACAATCTGATGGTGAGGTTCCAGTACAGGAGCATTGTGGAGAGTGAAGTACTCCTTCATTTTCATTACTCCCAGGTCCATTTTGACCCAGAGTGGTAGTACCTGTTAGGATCCTATCTTAGGGTAAATTAGAATAGAACTGTTTGATCATTTAACTATGTGCGAATAAATTGCTGATGAATTGAATTGTTAGTGTTGCATAGCAATACTTGGAACCTTACAGGATTAATATTAAATAGATTTATAAGGGTTAAATTGTAATATTTGAAACAATTTAACTGTGTGCAAACAAATGAGCTCTGGTCCGTTTAATAATTTTATCTACAAAATACTCATTTACAAATCATGTATATATATATATATATATACGTAATCATTCAATAAGTTTCCAGACTTTTTTTTGTAAAGGCATTTAAAATTATTGTAGACTCTTGAAAATTTAGTATCTTATTGCTATACATCTTATGAGATGACTGACCAATTTTTATGATTTCAGCTTCAAATGAACAGCTACAGCAGCAATTGGAATACACCCTACTAAATCCTGATTGTCACAGCTGGTGAATATCAAAAATGCAATCTGGACGTGAGGACACTTTAGAGGTAACGATATGCAATAAAATAGTTTTAAACTTGGAAAAAATGTCAGTGAAACGTATGGAATGCTTCAGACTGCTTTTTGACCATCTTGCATGAATCGAGCATCAGTTTTTGAGTGGCATAAGAGATTCAAGGAAGGCAAAGAGTCTGTGAGGGATAATGAAAGGTGTGAAGTCAGTACACCAGAGTTGATTGGCCAAAGGGTTAGGGTTAGGGTTACTATGTTGAGGTTTTAAGGGAGTTCAGGAAGAGATTTCTAAGGAAGAGGCCAGCACTCTTCAAATCGGGTCAGTTGCATTTCCACCAGGACAATGCACCAGTCCACAAATCCATCCTTGTCAAAGACTATTTAACTAAGATGGGCACCAAGACAGTTCCTCAGCCTTCCTATAGTCCAGACCTTGCTCCCTGTGACTTTTCGTTATTCCCTAAGCTCACAGGCTGTCGTTATGAAACAATTGAGTCGGTGAAAGAGGCTGTGGCGAATGTCATTGACACGATGACACAAGAGAACTTCCATGGGGCCTTCGAGAAGTTGTTGGAACGGTACAACAAGTGCAATGCAGCTGGAGAAGATTACTTCGAAGGGGACTAGAGTTTCATGTGTGTACTATCAATAAACATACGAAAAAAGTCTGGAAACCTATTTAATGACACTCGTATATATATGCATAAATAGGATTTGGCATTAAATAACCTACAAAGGTTGATATGCCATTATACCCTACCAACTAACCAATGCTTATTAAGATACATTTAAGTTTTATAATCTTATTTTTAAAAAAGGCAATTATAAATTATTTTCAGGTCATGCAAGTGTTCAAATTAGTAGACGTTCTTTTTAACGCACTGCTGTTAACGTGAAAAGATTGAATTGTAACTTTCACAATTCGTTTAGGTTGATTTTTAGTTGCATTATATTTCAATCGCTGCTCTAGACTTATTGATTGTAGCCGTTTATTAGTGCTGTAAAGTGTTCTGGTTCAAATACGTGTCACAACTGTAACAAATTGGGACTTCATTTGTACACCACATAAACCTACTAGAGGTGACATTATGGTGTGGTGTGGTGTGGATTATCTGCGCTGGGTGCAATTGGACAATCTTTATTAAACACACATTCTTGTTGAATGTGTTTATATCTTTTTTTTAACTCTCTCTGTCTCGCTCTCTATATATACATACATACATACTTGTAAACAAAAACAAATGTGATACATAAGCGTTTAAATTTCCTTCGCTTGCGCTCGTTTCCTCGTGGCTGAGTGGTAGAATCTTGGATTGGCGTTTCAGTCAGCCGGGTCTCGATCAAAACTTCGGGAATCTAACCTGTCTAGCCACACTGAAGAGTTCTGATAGAACGAAACAGGTATGTCTGTGGATGACAATATATATATATATATATATGTATATATATATATATATATATATATATATATTCCCAGCATGAGGTAAAACAGGAAAAACAGTGGTCTAGCTTTAGTAAAGCAACTTGTAAAGAAAAAGAAAGTCTTCACTTAAATCCTCAACTTACATATCATGTGTAAGTGTGGCAGGGAAGGAGCCATTGCGCCTCAAGGCCTACAGCCTTTTAAGAAAAAAAGTCCAAGAGGAAACATATATATATATTCCCCCATCCACATATATATATATATTCCCCCCATCCACATATATATATGTGTGTGTTGAATATATATATATATATATATATATGTATGTAGGAGAATAGATAGATAATGACCACACTACTATTGATCAGTTCACTATTAGATATCAACACGAAAGACTCTCTACTTGGAGATCTTTACTTCCCCACATTGTGACATTATTCAGTGGACGGGCAAAATGTCTCGTGGGTCGGTACCAATTTGACAATTGCAAAAATAATAGAAGGAAATACGCCAAGAATCAGATCCAGTCACAAAGGTTGAAACCAACGTAAAACAATAAATGAAACGTACTTCCAAGACGTAGCAGTAAGAAAAAACTAAAAACAAAAATGAAAACAAGAAGTGAAAGCCAAAAGTTGTTGAAGTGTGTATAGCAAACTATTCGAAGCAAAACGCAAAAGAATTTTTTTTTTTTTGGCTTCCAACCAGTTCCAGAGGCAAAACAAGAATTCGATTGGCAGCTCCATTATTGGGACTGAAATTTTCGTTATTTTTGAACGAGAACAGAAAAAGATAGGAAAAAGAAAAACACGACAAAATTGCTATGTTCTTCGTCCCCTTTGCATTTTCCATATACGATTTGTCGAATTAGTTCCGTAAATATTTAAAGTCTTCGTGGGTTATTTAATGCTAAAGCCATCTAAAGGATTATATTGATACTGTTTAAAACATATATCAAGGAATACGTTGTTTTAGCTTTCCCAAGAGTATTAGCAAAAAGTGCACGTCATAGAACGACTGGAAATCGAACTTGCTAACTACAGTGTCACTGTCTAGTTCATATACTTGGTTACAAAGTTTCAATGCAGAAGAGTTTAATAATGAAAATGTCTAATTATATCCATTTTGATAGTACTATATTACAAAAAGGACATCGACACGAGGTTAACGAAAGCATGGACAGCTATCAATAGGCAATCGATTATATGGAAATCAGACCTAACCGATAAAATGAAACGCAGTTTCTTCCAGGCAGAGGTCACATCGATACTGCTATATGGGTGCACTACATGGACTCTAACAAAACGGCTGGAGAAGAAGCTAGACGGCCATTACACAAGAATGCTGCGAGCAATCTTAAACAAGTCCTGGTGGCAACACCCCACAAGACACCAACTGTACGGCCACCTGCCTCCTAGCACGAAAACTATTCAAGTTAGACGAGCCAGACATGCAGGACACTGCTGATAAGCAGGGACGAACTCATAAGAGATGTACTATTATGGACCCCCAAACATGGCCGAGCAAAAGCAGGACGACCAGCACGAACATACATTCAGCAGCTATGTGAGGATACGGGATGTTGTCTAGAAGACCTGCCTAGGGCGATGAACGATAGGGAGGAGTGGCGAGAGAGGTTCAGGGATATCCGTGCTACCAGCATGACATGATGATGATGATGATGATGATATTACAATAAAATAAATAAAACTATGGTACATTTACTTTAGAAGAAAATTAACCTTTAATTTTTAAAAGATGTATCATTGTATTTATCAATATGGATAAGTTGATTAGATTTAGGGCATGACAACTTTTCTTGGGTTATTCAAGGAAAAAATTCAATCCTTTTTTAAGTCATTGTATGATTTCAAATCACAATTCTTATTCAATATAACTGATTTTTTGTACACAGATAATTTTATGTATTCATATCTAATTTTAATAACTTTCAAACATCTATTTAATAATAATAATAATAATAATAATAATAAGAAGAAGAAGAAGAAGAAGAAGAAGAAGAAGAAGAAGAAGAAAAATAAAATAGCAAATGTAGGCTATGCGGTGACAGAGATGAAACCATCAATCACGCGATAAGCGAAAGCAGCAAATTAGCACAGAAGGAGTACAAGACTAGACACGACTGGGTGAGCAAGGTGATCCACTGCGAAATGTGCAAAATCTTTTAATTTGACCATACAAACCAATGGTATATGCACCACCCAGCACCTGTCCTAAAAAATGACACACATAAACACCTATGGGATTTTGACGTACAGACGGATCACCTAATCTAAGCCAGAAGACCAGACCTTATAATAATCAAAAAAAAAAAAAAATTTGCAAAATTGTGGATTTTGCTGTCCCGGCTGACGACAGAATAAAACTGAAAGAATTTGAAAAGATGGATAAGTACCTCAACTTTGTTAGGGAATTGAAAAACTATGGAACATGCTGGTGACAATTATACCAATTCTGACTGTTGCTTTTTTAGCAGTAACGAAAGGATTACTAAAGGGACTGGAGGACTGGAGGAAGTTGGTGGAGAAGTGGAGACCATCCAAAAAACTATACTGAGAACGGCCAGAATCCTGAGACGAGTCCTGGAGACTTGAGGAGACTTGCTGTCACTCAAACTCCAGTGAGAGATCATCAGCTGATGTGAAAAATTCTAATGGAGATGATAATAATAATAATAATGATAATAATAATAATAATCGAAGCGAGAATAGATAAGACGCAACAAAACAGTAAATGTAGGTTATGCGGTGACAGAGACGAAACGATCAATCACATTATAAGCGAATGCAGCAAATTAGCACAGAAGGAGTACAAGGCGAGACACGACTAGGTCGGCAAAGTAATCCACTGGGAAATGTGCAAGAAATTTAAATTCGACCATACAAACAAATTGTATACGCACAACCCGGCGCCTGTCCTAGAAAATGACTCGCATAAACTCCTATGGAACTTTAACATACAAACGGATCACCTAATCCCGGCCAGAAGACCAGACCTGATAATAATCAACAAAAGAAAGAGAATCTGCAAAATTGTTGACTTTGCTGTCCCGGCGGACCACAGAATAAATCTGAAGGAAAGTGAAAAGAAAGATAAGTACCTCGACCTTGCTAGAGAATTAAAAAAGCTGTGGAACATGAAAGTAACGATTGTGCCAATTGTGATTGGTGCGTTAGGCACAGTAAGTAAAGGATTATTAAAGGGCCTGGAGGACTTGGAAGTTAGTGGACGGGTAGAGACTATCCAAACGACAGCATTGCTGAGGACGGCCAGAATACTGAGACGAGTCCTGGAGACTTGGGGAGACTTGCTGTCACTCAAACTCCAGTGAAAAACCATCTGCTAATACTGATGTGAAAAACTCTTGAGGAGTAAATAGATAATAAAGATAAACAATATCTCACACGACAAAACCTGGACCTGGTTAAGAAAAGGAAACTTTAAGAGAGAAACAGAATCTCTCCTAATAGCAGCACAAGATAGCGCCATAAGAACCAATCATATCAAAGCAGGAATAGATAAGACTCAACAAAATAGCAAATGCAGGCTATGTGACAGAGATGAAACCATCAATCATATAATAAGCGAATGCAGCAAATTAGCACAGAGCGAGTATAAGGCGAGACATGACTGGGTCGGTAAGGTGATTAATTGGGAAATGTGTAAGAAACTTAAATTCGACCATACTAACAAATGGTATATGCACAACCCAGCACCTGTCCCAGAAAATGCCACGCATAAACTCCTATGGGACTTAAACATACAAACGGATCACCAAATCCTGGCCAGAAGACCAGACTTAATAATAATCAACAAAAAAAAAAGAGGAATTGCAAAATAGTCGACTTCGCTGTCCTGGCTGACTACAGAATAAAATTGAAAGAATGTAAAAAGAGGGATAAGTACCTCGACCTTTCTAGGGAATTGAAAAAACTATGGAACATGCAGGTGACAATTATACCAATTGTAATTGGTGCGTTTGGAACGGTAACTAAAAGATTGCTAAAGGGAATAGAGGACCTGGAAGTTGGCGGACGAGTGGAGACCATCCAAACGACAGCATTGTTGAGAACGGCCAGAATACTAAGAAGAGTCCTGGAGACTTGAGGAGACTTGCTGTCACTCAAACTCCAGTGAGAGATCATCAGCTGATGTGAAAAATTCTAATGGAGATGATAATAATAATAATAATGATAATAATAATAATAATCGAAGCGAGAATAGATAAGACGCAACAAAACAGTAAATGTAGGTTATGCGGTGACAGAGACGAAACGATCAATCACATTATAAGCGAATGCAGCAAATTAGCACAGAAGGAGTACAAGGCGAGACACGACTAGGTCGGCAAAGTAATCCACTGGGAAATGTGCAAGAAATTTAAATTCGACCATACAAACAAATTGTATACGCACAACCCGGCGCCTGTCCTAGAAAATGACTCGCATAAACTCCTATGGAACTTTAACATACAAACGGATCACCTAATCCCGGCCAGAAGACCAGACCTGATAATAATCAACAAAAGAAAGAGAATCTGCAAAATTGTTGACTTTGCTGTCCCGGCGGACCACAGAATAAATCTGAAGGAAAGTGAAAAGAAAGATAAGTACCTCGACCTTGCTAGAGAATTAAAAAAGCTGTGGAACATGAAAGTAACGATTGTGCCAATTGTGATTGGTGCGTTAGGCACAGTAAGTAAAGGATTATTAAAGGGCCTGGAGGACTTGGAAGTTAGTGGACGGGTAGAGACTATCCAAACGACAGCATTGCTGAGGACGGCCAGAATACTGAGACGAGTCCTGGAGACTTGGGGAGACTTGCTGTCACTCAAACTCCAGTGAAAAACCATCTGCTAATACTGATGTGAAAAACTCTTGAGGAGTAAATAGATAATAAAGATAAACAATATCTCACACGACAAAACCTGGACCTGGTTAAGAAAAGGAAACTTTAAGAGAGAAACAGAATCTCTCCTAATAGCAGCACAAGATAGCGCCATAAGAACCAATCATATCAAAGCAGGAATAGATAAGACTCAACAAAATAGCAAATGCAGGCTATGTGACAGAGATGAAACCATCAATCATATAATAAGCGAATGCAGCAAATTAGCACAGAGCGAGTATAAGGCGAGACATGACTGGGTCGGTAAGGTGATTAATTGGGAAATGTGTAAGAAACTTAAATTCGACCATACTAACAAATGGTATATGCACAACCCAGCACCTGTCCCAGAAAATGCCACGCATAAACTCCTATGGGACTTAAACATACAAACGGATCACCAAATCCTGGCCAGAAGACCAGACTTAATAATAATCAACAAAAAAAAAAGAGGAATTGCAAAATAGTCGACTTCGCTGTCCTGGCTGACTACAGAATAAAATTGAAAGAATGTAAAAAGAGGGATAAGTACCTCGACCTTTCTAGGGAATTGAAAAAACTATGGAACATGCAGGTGACAATTATACCAATTGTAATTGGTGCGTTTGGAACGGTAACTAAAAGATTGCTAAAGGGAATAGAGGACCTGGAAGTTGGCGGACGAGTGGAGACCATCCAAACGACAGCATTGTTGAGAACGGCCAGAATACTAAGAAGAGTCCTGGAGACTTGAGGAGACTTGCTGTCACTTAGACTCCAGTGAAAGACCATCGGCTAACGCTGATGTGAAAAGCTCTAATGAGTGAATAATAATAATAATAATAATAAAGAGGAAAGAACTAGAAATTTCAATGATCAGAAATCACACTAACAACACAAGGATCAGCAGAGCAAAAATAATAAGGAAAAAATGAGGAAAAAAAAACAACTGTACAGACATTTAAAGAGTCAAACAAGCGAAATCTCACACGAGAAGATTTGGACATGACAAAAAAAAGGAAACCTTAAGAGAGAAGCCGAATTTCATCTAACAGGAACACGAAACAACTCCATCAGGACAAACTATATCAAAGCAAAAAATTATTAAAACATAACAAAATAGTAGCCTAGCAAAATAGTCCCCCAACACGGCAATCGATGAGGTGAAAGAGACGAAACGATCAATCATATAATAAACGAATGCTGTAAATTAGCACAAAAAGAATATAACACGAGACATGGCTGGTTGGGGAAGATGATCCACTGGGAATTGTGCAAGAAACTGAAATTTGACCATACAAACAAATGGTATATGTACAACCTAGAATTTGTCCCGGAGAATGAAAAATACAAAGTTCTCTGGGATTATGAGTTACAAAGAGGTCCCCTAAACTCAGCCAAACAACAAGACCTCGTGATAACCAACGAAAAAAAAAAGAGAACCAGCCGAATAGTGGACTTTGCAGTCCCAGCAGACAGCTGTGTGAAATTAAAAGAAAGCGAAATGAGAGACAATTACCCTGACCTTGCTAAAGAAGTAAGACTAGGGAACATGAAAGTAATACCAAGTGTAATTGATACACTCGGAACGGTCCCAAAAAAGACTGGAAGGTATGAAATTCAGAGGATAAATAGAGTCCATCCAGACTAGAGTATTACTAAGATCGGCCAGAAAACTGAGAAGAGTCCGGGAGACTTGAGGAGACTTGCAGTCACTCAAACTCCAGTGAAAAACCATCAGCTAATGCCGCTGTGAAAAACTCTCAAAGGAGTCAAATAGTAATAGAACCCATGAAATACATTACAGAAGCCATGAAAAACTGGAAAGGGTAAATCAGAGTTAGAGGAAAAACTCTTGGTAGAACTCCGGAGAGGCATCTTCCTTGGAGTGCGCTTTCGCCATTCCTATTTGTAGTGTCAAAGATGCCCCTCAATTACATAATTAGGAAGTGCACTGGGGGCTACAAATTTACAAAATTGCATTAAAAGATTTGATCACATTATGTACATGGACGACAAAAAACGAAAATGGATTGGAAACTCTGATACAAGCAATAAATATATACAACTAGGTTATAGGAATGGAATTTGGGATAGAAAAATGTGCCAAGATGATAATGAAACATGGAAAGAGACAAATAATGGAAGTAAAAGAACTGCTAAATCAAAAATGAATAGAACGCTTTGAGAGAAGGAAGATGACAAATATTTGGGAATATTGGAAGCGGACACCATCAAACGAGAGGAGATGAAAGAAATATCTGAAGAGTACCTTAGACGAACTAAAAAACTTATTGGAAGCAAACCCCATCACAGATTTCTCACCAAAGAACAAATCAGAATCTATCTGGAGAATGAGACTTTAGCGAGGAAGATTTTGTACTTTATCTCCTCGCTATACTGTTGGAAAATAAAGGAGAATAACGAAGATGCCGTAAGGATTTCCCGATGGTTTAATGGCAGCCTGAATAAAGGGTGCCTCAAGTCTCATAGGAAGGGAGAAAGAAATAGTTACTGAGTTGAGAAGGAATCATAGCAGCTAAATGCCTGGGCGGAATGTGCGTTGCTACTGTCAAGGCAATGCTGAATGTCTGAATGTCTGAATGCGTCGCTATAAACCTAGCAAAAGTTGTGTTTGCTGCTTAAGGACAGGAATGTGTGGTCCTGGTTGCTGTAGGAGAGAGGCATGAAAGTTTCCAGAAACGTTTGCCCATGAATGAGGTAGCTGGATATCGGAGCTGAATTGCGCGTCGCTGTAGACATAGCAAAAGTTACAGGCGACATGAAGGTGTTCCTGTAAGTGGTGGATTACATGCATCTAATTCATGTTCAACTGGGAACCCTTGGTCTAAGAGGGTATACTCAAAAGGTTCATAAATTAGACGGCTTTCCTCATGGTGTTGTGATTCTGCTGCTATGAAGGGAAGGGACAGAAAGTACGTCCGTCCTGCTCGAAAGGTCTGAGGAAGAGATAGTTTGGCGGGCTTTTACCATTTTTATGTTGACTGGGAAAATTGTACGGACTAAAGTCATCCTCATTGGGTGAAAATATGCGACGACCATAACGGTCAAATTAATTAACGCTCCAAACAAAAATACAAAGTTCTTTCTGCTACAAGACAAATGAAATTCTTTGTCTCATTCAAAGTAGTTTAATAATAATAATAATAATATATTCACTTCTTGTGAGTTTTTCCCACCAGTTCAAACAGGTAGTTTCACTGGTTAATTTTTGTCTGTGTGACAGCATGGTCCAGGACTCTTCTGAGTATTCTAGGTGATCTCAACAATGCTGTAGTCTGTATAATCTCGATTCATCTTTGGGTTTCAAATTCCTTCAGTCTCTTTTTCCAAGGAATTGTCACCAAATAAATATAATTACTTTAAGCTATAAGCATCATCACCATCAAATCGATCTGTCAGCTCTGATTTCCCTAGTTCTCTCTCTCCACCCGTCCCTATCGCCCATCGCTCCCAGCAGGTCTTCCAAACTTCATCTTGTGTCCACCCAGAGCTGGTTGGCCAACACTGAACCGTCCATGTGTTGGGTCCATAGAAAAACGTCACTTATAAGTTCATCTTTGCTTCTCCGGCAACTATTTTTTTATATAAATGATTTATACGCAACTACAGGACTGCAAGTAACTATTTCAATTAAATTCTATTAATAATATTTGATATTTGAATGATATTTAGTAATTGATCCTAAGACAGTCATATTGTTTTAGGTGTTCCTATCGAATGTGAATAATGTTTAAACAGATCTATTTGACCAATAGATGTGACCCTAAAGGGTCAAGAAGAGCCTGGAAGAAATGACAATGAAGAAGTAATTCCTACTCCCCAGGCCTCTAGAACAGGAGTCTCACCCTCAACTGTAGTTTAGTATCATTCTAAGGGCACCCTTTTTGCGATGTATCTTACCCCTCTGCACGGCATACAGTTTGTGTATTCTAAGCGATGTGTTGGCAGTGCGTTTTTATGTTTCTTCTATCTGTCTTCATGAAGACAAATAGGAGGCAATATTTCCCTCAGAGTTATAGAACTATCATTTAGAAAAAAAATTACGTCTCAGGTGAATTATACCCCTGAGGAAGACCGTAGGTGATATCGGCTGGACGGTTTGGATATAAATAGCCAGGATGAGAACACGAGCTTGAATCAGCAAGTTATTGTTCGGACAACAGCTGTGGGTGTCACTTTGGCAAGAGCAGGATACGCCCGATGGGCCTCTTGCTTGAGGGTATTTTCGCAGGGCTTACTGACTTGTGTACTGAATCTGAGAGGAAATAACTATCATTGTCACCAGAGGTTATTGTCCACCAAGACATTATCAATTTTTTCGCCTGTTTCTTTCTTTATAAATCAATTCCATCTTTATGTGTTGTTTCTTTGTTTGTGTGTTCAGGGAAGGAGTGTAGTGTGTGCCTTTTCTTTTACGTTTTTGTGGTATTTTTGTGGCTTTCGTCTCCTCTTAAGTGTTGCATACGTAAGAGAGTAATGCTTGCGTTAGGGTATCTTATTAGGGGTCCGTTTTTACCCCTAAACCCCGTCTCCCTATCTCTCTCTCTCTCTCTCTCTCCCTCTCTATCCACCCTTTTTTCTCTGGTGTTTCTTTTTCTTTTGAGTACAAGCGTCCATTTATCATTTTGACAGGCCATTGTCCCAAAGATAATTCTAATTTCGTTTTGGAATCAATATTTCTTCTTCTTCTTCTTCTTCATCTTCTTCTTCTTCTTCTTCTTCTTCTTGTGACCTTTTTTTATCACCATCTCACCACAGTCTTCTTTATTTTTTTCTTGTTTCACTTCGTTTTCCACATTTCTTGTTCGTTTTTCTCTTGTTATTTTTTCATGCCCCCGCCTTCATCGTCCTGTTCTTCCTCCTCCTTTTTTTCTTGTTCTTCATCTTCCTTTTCCATTCATTCTTCTTTTTTCTTGTCTACTTTTTCGTTTTTCCTTGTTTTCAGTTCTTCTTCTTCTTCTTCTTCTTCTTCTTCTTCTTCTTCTTCACAGAATTGTATCAACATCTCCCATTAATCAGGTTTTTTATCAAATTCTTTCTTCTTTTTTCTCCCCACTTAGATCACGTTCAGAGTTTTTACCTATGATTTCTTTACTTCATTTTAGGAATTATCAAACATCTATTTCTTTTTCATTTTCTTTCTTTTTTCTTCTTCCTTTAATTTTTCCTTATCTTCTTCTTCCTCTTCGACACGTTTTTGTGCAATGATCTTTTTTTCTTTTCTTCTTCTTCCTTTGGTTCCTCAGCAGTTTTGTTCTTGCTTTTTTTTCTTTTTTTCTGACATTATCTTATCAATGTTTTTTTTTTTCACTTAGCTTAACGATATTACCCATTGTCTTCTCATCCTCCAACTCCGCCTCCTTCACCTCATTATCATTATCATCGTTTTCTTCTAAAAGGTGCCATCATCTTCCTTTCTTTATGTTTTAGACACCCCGGATGTACGAGTTTGGGTTGAAACGCCATATCTGCTGTTGACAATTTTTTGACCGATGAGAACTGAGCACTGCAACACCGATAAAGGAAGTGAGTGGACCGCCAGAAATAACTATGTTAAAAAATAAATCTTATCCGGTCAGTTTCTATGAGGCTATCTTAGCCAAACAATGAATTTTTAAACCCGCCTTCATACAGATTTCTCTTCTCGTTGAAATGGTTATGCTTACATACATACATACATACATATATACATACATGCATACATACATAAGGAGTCACTCTTTGCGTAACGGTTATCGTCTTTGGAAATGGCATCACCAACCCGAGTTCAAACCCTGTTTGCTTTTCACTTTGTGAGAAAAGCATGAATCAATCAGTTCTCCGAACCAGTGGTGGGAAAACAGGCAAGCAGTTAAGAAGAAGAAAAACTGAACTAAAGCCAGCTTTGCTCAGTTTAGAAATTGACCTTGTGTCACATCCTGTCCGTGGTGTGTGTTAAAATTCTTGTCACTATTTTGATCTTTTTTTTCACAGAATCCAGTGTTGGAAATCCAAAAGAATCCAGTTTGATAATCCGAAAGAATCCAGTTTGATAATTCCGAAAGAATCCAGTTTGATAACCCAAAATAATCCAATTTGATAATCCGAAATAATCCAGTTTGATAATCCGAAAGACACGTCTTCCCGGCAGAAAGTTCAATCAACAATTGAGTTCTGAGGACAGTTGCAAATGATCCGAAATGCTTTCAGTTCTCGTCTCTGGTTGGCCAATTTTTACCGGAGGTGCCTACTGTTGTTGGGAAAGTTCATCAATAGAAATGGCGATTATTTGTAATCCTTCTTTGAAGGGCCGTTTTGGGGTAAACGGTTTTGGTTAGGTTCCGTTTTTTGATCTGGTTGTTTTCAGTCGGTCGAGACTACTTGACGTGAGTGCCTGGGACGCCCAGCATTCGCGTCTTGTAGGAAAGACCGGCATTTACTTCGAGTATCAGGAGGGCCGTCCGGATGGACTTGGTTTATCGGCTGGTGCCTTAAGCACTCCCTTTTTAGGGGAAGGCTTACGGGGCCAGAAGCATTTTTAGGAATGCTAGGCATCTATGGGCAACGGCCCTCTGTCAGGACTCACTTTTAAAAGGCCTTGTGCCGTACTCGCGCGTTTGGTGGGGTGCCTAACAAATAGCTATACCAAAGACAACCTAACACGATAGATGTTTGTAAAAAGTTACGTTCATCCATACATTTTTCATGAAATTTTAATTGTTTTCTAATATAGTGATACCTGGATTTCATTATTTCCTGTGAAACATTATAAAATTAAAATGAATATTATAAAATATTACTGTATTACCCATAAGTGAATAGACTCCGGTCATTTCTTCATATAAAAAAGTTAATTTTCAAAACTAAACGTAGATTGCTATCATCTGTAGTAAAATATTTTATAATACAAACAGATATTATCAAGAATTATTTATAAATAAAATTGTTAGGGGTGTGCCTTTCATGAACAATAGTGTACACTCATAGATAATCACACACATGCAAACGCAGACACGCACACAAACACACACTCACACACACACATACACACACACACACACACACACACACACACATATATATATATATATAGGGCAATTTGTAGTGACGTAATCTTGTAGATCGTCACGAGTGTGTAGTAAATTCAAACTCATTCATCGCCTTGTGCCATACAATGTTTAGATGAGTTAGTAACCTATTGATCTCATCTCTATATATATATATATGTGTGTGTGTGTGTGTGTGTGTGTGTGTGTGTGTGTGTGTGTGTGTGTGTGTGTGTGTGTGCTGGTTGCTTTTTTTTATGCCATATCAGTCCTTGTAAATTATCTAATGCCAAATTTAATTCTTTCTTCTCTGTACTTTTCTGTAGTTCTTTCTCTCTTCCATTTTTCTTTGTCTATCTCTACTTCTGTCTGTCTTTCTTTTGCTTCTTTGTACTTTTCTTTCATTTTTCTTTCTTTCTTTCTTTTCGTCTTCATTCTTTCCATCTCTCTCTTTTGTCACTCTTACATCCCTTTTTCTCTCTTTTTACTTCTTCCTCTAAATTGTTTCTTTTTGTCGTATCATCCAAGCCTCCGCCCTCGACTGTTATTTAAAAAAAAGAAGAGAAGAATAAAGAACTGATATTCTAGGCAAAAAGTAATCTTTTCTAAAGATAAATGGATGTTTTAAACACACACACACACACACACACACACACATATATATATATATATATATATATATATACAAACCCTACATGCCATCACCTCAATCATATATGTTTCGATGTGCCCGTAAACCATTTTAAGTGTATTCATTTTCCTTCCATTTTACACATTTCCTTTCTTCTCAGATTCTGTCTTGTTACAGTTTATTCGCAGAAATTTAGGGAAAAAAAGTAAATAAATAAATAAAAAGTGGATAGAATATTTTTCTGTTTATTAAATCTATTTTCATTTTGTCCAAACTCTTTTCCAATGTGTCAATTCACTTAAGTCTCTCACGATGTACTCGTTGTCGTCTGCTGTTTCTATATCTTAAACAATGTCGGCCTTTTCAATAAAATGTATTGTCCTGTCCGTCTTGATATCTTTCGCCATCCATATACTTCCTTTAAAAAAAAAAAAAAAATCTCTGTAATTCAGAGCCTTGTAATTTTTTTCCCTTAATTTACCCCTATCTATTACAAAAGATTTAGGGAGAAAAAAAAATGAAAAGAAAAGAAACAGTTCCTTCATTTTTAAAATGAAAATCTTCAGTAATTGATTACTTGCCATCTTTTTTTTTTTTTCGAATCATCGTCATCGTCTGATTATTTTTACTCTCAAGAAAATATTTAAAAATTTTTCTCCTATGCTTGTTATCATTTTATGAATTTCTAAGCACGCAATAGAACCAAGTCGACTGGGGCTGTAGAAAATGCCGACAAAATCTTTGTAGAGAGGTAAGACATCCCCACATACAACGAATAGCATCGATATGAAACTAAACCTTCTAATTGGGGAAAACGGATTAAAGTTACACTGCCATTACTCCCAGATCCACTCTGAACCAAAAAGGTAGTACTTGTTAGGGTCCCATCGATGGGTATGGGACCATTTAACTAGAATTATTAGAATTAAATAGCAATTCTTGAAACCAAATGCAAACAAATGAGCTCTGAATGCAAACAAATGAGCTCTGGCTTGTTTAAAATAATCTTAAAAACTAAATATATAGTTACAAATTATATATATATATATATATATATATTAAAGGACAAATCATATATGTATATACATTTAAATGTATGAAAACAGATGAGTGTTACTGTTACATGAAAATACTTGAAACCATATATATATATATATATATATAAAGAAGCTTATGCAGAATAAAATATCCTTTAGAAGCAAGAAAATCAATATGTACTGATTTTCTTGATATATATATATATATATATATATATATATATGCAAATATATATATATATGCATATATATGTATAGGCGCAGATATATACACGCATATATATATATATATACATGAATATATGCATATATATAGACATATATATATACATATATTTGTATACATATATATATACACATATATATATATATACATATATACATATATATATATATATACATATACATATATACATATATATATATATATATATATACAGATCTATCTGTGGATGACTATATAGATATATATACTCCCCTACCCCTGTAGGGTTGAGTTCTCTTACGAATGAAGTAATCGTGTTGCTATTTGCGTTTATTGCAAGTCTCTTCATATATGAATTGAGGTCTCGGTAGCCGTTAAACGGATGTATGTAACCAATAGTAATTGTGATTCATAACCGTTTAAAATTTACTCCGCTTGCTACTGATTCCTCGTGGCTAAGGGCTAGAGGCTTCGATTGGCGTTAGAGTCAACCGGGTTTCGATCCCAGCTACGTGAAGCTAGTATGTCTAGCCACACTGATGAGTTCTGATAGAATGAAATAGATCTGTCTGTGGGTGACTATATATATATATATATATATATATATATATATATATATATATATACACACAAAATGTGTTTACAAATCATATATATTTAATATACACGTATGAACAGGATTTGGCATTAAATAAATTGCAGTGGTTGATATGCCATCAAACCAAATCCTATATATTCAACATATACGTATAAACAGGATTTGGCATTAAATAACATGTAATGGTTGATATGACATAAAATCCAACTAAACCAAATTGATAGTAATATTTCAATAAAAAGTTGAATTTTCTTCTAACCCAAAGAAACTGGATTTTATCATTTCTGTTGGAATAGTATACCATAAAAACAGATATTTAAAATATTATTTATCACAAAACGCTACCGCATTTAAACCTTGTAAAACGAAATAAAGAGGAGAGTACACTTAGTGCTGAGCCCAACGAGCCGGACTGAAACATCTTTTCTTACCAAAATTGAACACCAGTCACACTATAACGTTCAATAAAGTTGATATTCCTTAAAAAACAAAATAACCAAACCAAAAAATAAAAATACAACATTAGTGAAGCCAAAAATAAAATTGAATTATCTTTAATGCAAAATAAAATTAAAATTTAAAAAAAATCTTTTCCTATTTAAACACCAACTAATTTTATCTCTGACAGATAAGATTGTCGAATTCATAAAGAGGATGGAAGACCTATTTCTACTCAAACCTACGGAATTACGTCAGGAACAAGGTAAAGGCGAAACACAAATGAAATCCCCCCCCCAAAAAAAATTAAACACCTTCAAGCAACAAAATTCAGATCCCCGCCTCGAAGAAGAACTATTCAAATTAATCGAAAAGACCAAATTTAAGAAAAAAAATATTAACTTCCTGGTAAAAATGGAAAAAGACATCAAAGAAATAAAAAAAATATCCGAAAAAATTTGGATTAAAACCGACAAGTCTCGGAATATATACAAGAATAGGATAGAATATTACATACGAAGATCACCGATAATACATAAATTAAAAATAGGATCATGGTAACTAGTTATGAAAGGGAAGTAACACCTTGATTAACATCTTATATAGGAAGAATAGTCGAGAATCATAAACATAGTAGTTTAAGACATCCCCTTTTGAGGTATAAATTAGCTAAAAATCGTCTTAAAGTGATGACATGGAGTTAGTTGACAAATCAGAAGGCACGTTGGAAATAAAATAGTTAATAAATAAAATTACACAAAAAGAGATAATTGAGAAATGACACCAAGATTAAAATCTAAGGTTTTAGAATAAAGGAAATATTTTACCAGGTTAACTTTCTAATCCCACCGGTTGTTATCAGCAGTGTTTTATTTTTTGTTTTTTATTATTATTTAATAAGAAATTATTATTTTCATATTTTTATGCTTTATATCATTTAAATTTTATTATTATTGTTATCTCCTTTAGAGTTTTTCACATCAACTAACACTGATATTCTTTCACTGGAATTTAAGTGACAGCAAGTCTCCTCAAGTCTCCTCAGTATTCAGGTCGTTTTCAATGATGCTCTCGTTTGGATGGTCTCGGCCGCCAACTTCCAAGTCCCACAGTCCCTTTAATAATCCTTTTGTACCAAAAGCACCAATCACAATTCGTATAATTGTCACCTTCATGTTCCATAGTTTTTTCAATTCTCTTGCAAGGTCGAGGTATATATCCTTCTTTTCACATTCTTTCAGTTTTATTCTATAGAAAAGTCGACAAATTTGCAAATTCTCTTTTTTTTTTTTTTTTTGATTATTATTAAGTCTGGTCTTCTGACCGGGATTAGGTGATTCGTCTGTACGTCAAAGTCCTATAGGAGTTTATGTGTGTCATTTTCTAGGAGAGGTGCTGGGTTGTGCATACACCATTTGTTGGTATGACCAAATCTAAATTTCTTGAATATCTCCCAGTGGATCACCTTGCCGACCCAGTCGTGTCTAGTCTTATATTCCTTCTGCGCTAATTTGCTGCATTCGCTTATTATGTGATTAATCGTTTTGTCTCTATCACCACATAACCTACATTTGCTATTTTGTTTCGTCTTATCTATTCTCGTTTTGATATGATTGGTTCTTATGGCGTTGTTTTGTGCTGCTATTAGGAGAATTCTATTCTCTCTTTAAGTTTCCTTTTCTTAGCCACCTCCAGGTTTTGTTGTATGAGATGTTGTTTATTAGTCGTTTAAAACGCCCATAGAGTTGTTTTTCTTTCCATTTTTGTTTCCAAGTTATTGTCATTCTGTTGTCCATCATGTTGTCAATATCGTTTCTGATGGCAGTAAACAGTCCTCCTTCGTGTTTTCCGATATTGTCTTCGAGTCATTGTATCGATGTGTCATCGCTGTCCTCTTGCTCCCTCTTTTCTTGATACATATAGTCTGTCAACTTCGTCTCTGGGATGCATGGTCGTTAGTTTTCTTGTTCTTTGGTCCATTTGTTTAAATTCTTCCCTAGTCCAATTCAGAAAGGGTCTGGAAAATCTATCGAGGGATACAGCCCAGGTATTTATTCTTTTGATAAGGTTTCTGCCTGAGAGTTTTGTCTCGAGTAGTTTTCTAGTTCTCCTGGAATATTCTTTTTGAGTTTTGTTTTTCATTTACGATTGTTTGATAGTGTAAGCCTCCAAGATGCCCAAGTATTTGTAGGTTTCCTTTTCTCCGAGCGTTCTAATCTTGTCTTGATTTAGTAGTTCCATTCCGTCTGTTAGATGTCATTTTGGTACTTATGCATCTATGTTACCGCAAAAAAGCCGAACTTTCCCGAGCGTTTCCAGAAAGAATCGGAATATGCCGAAACGCCTAGCTAATCAAATTTAAGATCAAATAATTCAATCAATTTGTTAACAAAGTTAAAAACAAGTGTAAACATGAATTTATCGCAGCTAAGCAAAAATCTACAATGTGCAGAAATGGTGATCCAATTCTGCCAAGAAAAAAACCCATTGGCAAAATTAAAACTTGCCGGGCATGTGAGCATCCTTGCCACCTAAAAAAAAAATGAGGAAAAGTTATGCCTGGAGATGCCGTAACACCAAATGCATGACCTGTGTCACGTGATGGCTCACGGAGACGAGGAGGTGGGAATGATACTCTCCCCCCGTTGAACTAAAATTATCTAGCAGTCAAAAAGTGACCGTTAGAAATGAATGTGGGTCACACAGATGTTCGCACTTAAGTGACCTTGGGTCGCCGGACATCGGAAGGGGAAAGAGAAAATGAAGCCAAATGATTGGTGGGGGGACCCCAAACGGAAGTGGGGTTCCCTTCCCCTCAACGGAAGTAAATACAAAAAAAGGAAGTTTTGGGGCAAGTCTGGTGGCAGACGGACGATAGCCATTTTACTCCGGGCTAAAGACAAAAAGACTGAGACACGAAGAACTCCAAAATCCTTCAAGCCAGCATTAAAAACAGTACGAAGTCTATTAGCCCGTGAAAGAAGAGAAATTCTCCAGTGGAACCCCGTCAAAAAAATAAGATAAGTAACTTTGGGACATTTTTCCGTTACACCCAAATTTTGTTACCACTCTCTCTCTCAATTTGGAAAAAGGATAAAAGCCAGGAAAAGACATTTATATTCATGGACTATCCTATTATATATCTTTGACATTTTGAAAGTATATATATATATAACCGTAGTAAAGAACCTATGTATTTTCATTTTACCATGTGGTCTATGTTATTATTCCATGCTTTCTTTTCAGCTTCTATTCGCCTTACATTATCTTGCTTAGAACTGTCCTATTAATTCCTAAAGTATCACACGGGAAACCGGAGTTGCCGACTGTAGCAATATTAATATTATTACAACTAAGACCTATAGGCCCGTATTCTTCTATTATCTAAGGGGAAGAAGTTTAGCGGCCTGGTGGGTGTGTGATAGTGTGAAATTTTGGACCCCTTTGCCAGCGGTGGCCAGTCTGGCCCTAGATTATTCCCTCACGTAATATGCCAGTTCTTATCTGCCTGAGAAAAGAACTCTGAACAGGACTTATTTCTGTAGGGGATCAAGTGCCAACCCGCCCCGTCTTCACACGTGCGAAAATAAAGTCCCGTTTAGGGATTTTAATCAATTTCCCCGTCACAGACCTAAAATGGGGGCTCGTCCGGGATGATTATTATTAATAATATTTATTGCTAGTAGTCGTGTGACAATTCCTGCCGTTTAAATCTACCCTGGGAGACCGTGAAAGGAAAAAAGGAATATTGTTGAAACAGTCAAATCACTTGTTGATATAACTGTTTGGAAAAATTAAAGAAAAAATGGACAAAATAGAGAACTTTTTAAAAGAACCCTCCATGGAAAAGTTGGAGAAGCTGAGAAAAAGTGAGATAATGAAAATTGGCGAGAAGCTTGAATTAAAGGTTGAAAATTCTATGAGGAAACATGAACTCGTTATAAGAATAGCAAGACACATGGTCGACGAAAATGTTTTCGAGGAAGCAGTATTAGAAGAGCTACCAACGGAAATGATAAGAATGACTCCAGAAGAAATTGAACTGGAGAAAATTAAAATACAAGCACAAATGGAACTACAGAGAAATAAAATGGAACTGGAGAAAGTAAAAATTCAGCAAGAAACAAGGCTGCGAGAAGTCGACTTGGCAATAAGAGGACGCAAAGAAAGCCATGACAGTTTCGAAGTAACGAAGCAAGCGAGGCTAGTCCCAAAATTTGAAGAAGCCAACGTGGACGGATACTTCGCACATTTTGAGCGAACTGCGCTAAATCTTGGATGGCCGAAAGAATGCTGGTCGATGCTACTCCAAACTGTGCTGACAGGAAAAGCACAGAGAGCATATGCAACTCTGCCGACAGAAAATTGCGCCGACTACGATTTGGTGAAGGCAGCGGTTCTTAAAAGCTTCGAATTGGTTCCAGAAGCTTATAGACAGAAATTCCGAACACAAAGAAAAACTGAAAACCAGTCTTATGTGGAATTTCTGAGAGAAAAGGAGAACGCGCTGGATAAGTGGTGTGACTCTAAGAGGATAGACGGAGATGCTGAGAAACTCCGGCAGCTAATATTAGCTGAAGAATTTTTAAACTGTGTGCCAGAAGAAGTCAGGGTTCACCTAAGTGAAAGGAAAACCGACGTGACTTATGAAATGGCTGCACTAGCAGACGAATACATCCTCACACACCGAAAGACGAAGGAAAAAACGTTCACGGGAAACAGAGTGAAGTTTAAAGCTGAGTTAAGACCTAAGGAAGAAAATAGAAGGACCTTCCAAAGTAGCAGCAGAACAGTGGTCTGCTATAAGTGCGGAAAGGCTGGACACATAGCCATAAGGTGTCAGCTAGGAAAAGGTCCTGAAAGAAACCAGACCCAGCCGAGAAAACCTCAAGGAGCTGTAACAACACCTAGAGGGAACCAGTCCTATAGACCCTGGACGAAAAAAGGGATGATAAAAGGCCCACACGGAGGACCAGTGGAAGTCTCAATTTTACGAGATACCGGAGCATCTCAGTCGTTACTTCTACGAAATAAATTACCTAAAAGGGTAATAGAAGCAACACGTGAGACTGTGATGATAGAGGGTATCGGCGGAAAGAGGGTAAAAATACCGCTATGTAAAATAACCCTTAAGTCCCAGTGGAAAAACGGACCAATTCGAGTTGGGGTGGTAGATAAACTACCTATGAAAGGAATTTCCCTCATACTAGGAAATGAAGTAAGAACAAAAAAGTGTCACCCGGAAAAGATGGCGAAAATAAGCGCCATAAATGAAGATGGAAAGATGGCGAGAATGAACGCCAAACATGGAAAGAAGTTGGCGAAAATGAGCGCCAAAAATGAAGAAAAAAAGATGGTGAGAATGAACGCCAAACAGGAAGACAAGATGGCGGCTGAGCCACGTGGGCGGCCCAAACGACATAGTCGCTCGCAAAGTGAGAAGGTGGAAAGAAAAGAAGTGAACCTTCCACACCTCAATAAATGGAAAGAGAAAAGGACCAGTCGTCAGAGAAAAGATGAAGGTCCAACGAGTATTAGGAATAAATTCCCTAATACTTATCGAGAGGATAAGAGGAAAATAAGAGGACCCTCACAAGTGGCTAAGAAGGAAGAATTTAAGAAGGGCGACGAAGTCCTGCTACTATCATCAAATAAAGGACCACACTGTGATGGACAATATGTAGGTCCCTACGTAATAACACAGAGAATAGACAAGAGGACATATAGAATTGATACCAACGAGGGAAAGAAGAAGACACAAGTGTGTCACACAAACAAATTGAAGAGATATGTCCGTCAAGAAGGCCCGCCTCGAAAAATTAAGAACTCGGAAATGCCGAATAAATTCGAGGAAAAATTAGGCCAGTTGTCTGTTTCAGACTTGAAGGATTTTGGAGTTCTTCGTGTCTCAGTCTTTTTGTCTTTAGCCCGGAGTAAAATGGCTATCGTCCGTCTGCCACCAGACTTGCCCCAAAACTTCCTTTTTTTGTATTTACTTCCGTTGAGGGGAAGGGAACCCCACTTCCGTTTGGGGTCCCCCCACCAATCATTTGGCTTCATTTTCTCTTTCCCCTTCCGATGTCCGGCGACCCAAGGTCACTTAAGTGCGAACATCTGTGTGACCCACATTCATTTCTAACGGTCACTTTTTGACTGCTAGATAATTTTAGTTCAACGGGGGGAGAGTATCATTCCCACCTCCTCGTCTCCGTGAGCCATCACGTGATACCTGGATTATATTAAATTGTTAGGTGAAAGTACAGAATAGTTACAAAACACTCCCCCCCCTTGTAAGAATAGATTTTTAAATTTCCCCGTTATTACTTCAGCACAGTACAATAAGTCCATAAATACAAAAAAAAAAATTATTTAAAAAGACAAAAAATGATACCCCCCACAAATAGATAAAATAAAAATTCAAACTATTTTTTCATATTGAAAATTACCATACATTGACTGTTGAGTTATTCTTTTTCTCCTGAAAAAGTTGGTAACATTATCCATTAAAAATTGTCTTTTTCTCTTTCATTTGGTCTTCATGCGTTTTGTCAACAAATTGGTTGACTTATTTTATCGTCTGCTTGCTTAAATTTCGTTCCGGAATATTCCGATTCTTTCCGTTATCGGCCCGGAAACGCTCGGGAAAGTTCGGCTTTTTTGCGGTAACATGGATGCATAAGTACCGTTATTTTTTCACATCAGGGGAGTTTGAGAGACAGCAAGTCTCCTCAAGTCTCCAGGACTCTTCTCAGTATTCTGGTCGTTCTCAACAATGCTGTAGTTTGGATGGTCTCCACTCGTCCTCCAACTTCCAAGTCCTCCAGTCCCTTTAGTAATCCTTTAGTTATTGTACCAAAAGCACCAATTACAATTGGTATAATTGTCACCTTCATGTTCCACAGTTTTTTCAATTCTTTAGTAAGGTCGAGGTATATATCCTTCTTTTCATATTCTTTCAGTTTTATTCTGTAGTCAGCTGGAACAGAAAAGTCGACAATTTTGCAAGTTCTCTTTTTTTTTATTGATATGAGGTCTGGTCTTCTGGCCGAGATTAGGTGATCCGTCTGATGTGAAAAGTCCCATAGGAGTTTATGTGTGTCATTTTACTAAAGCCTGGTTGTCACAGCTGGTAAATTTCAAAAATGCAATCTGGACATGAGGACACTTTAGAAGAACGATATGCAATAAAATTCTGTTTTAAACTTGGAGAAAATGCCACAGAAACGTATGGAATGCTTCAGTCTGCTTTTGGAGCATCTTACATGAATCGAGCATGGGTTTTCGAGTGGCATAAGAGATTCAAGGAAGGCAGGGAGTCTGTGAGGGATGATGAGAAGTGTGGGAGGAGTAAGGAAGTTAGAACACCAGAGTTGATTGGCCAAATAAAGAATTTCATGGATAAGGACCGTCGTGTGTTTATAGAGACAATAAGGGCACAGTTTGATGTGAATATGGGAACTCTACACACAATTATTCGCGAGGAACTGAAGATGCAGAAAATTTGCGCGAAGTTTGTCCCAAGAGTGCTTTGAGAAGATCAGAAAGAAAGACGTTGTCATGACAGTAGGGAGATGGTCGAGCTGATCAATTCAAGTCCCGCGCTTCTTGATGCTCTGTTGACCTGTGATGAAAGCTTAATCTACTGCTATGACTCAGAGACCAAGCGACAGAGTTCCCAGTGGAAGCATGCTGGCTCTCCCAGACCCAAGAAGGCCAGACAGAGCAAATCTACCCACAAACTTTTGATGATCCCATTTTTTGACAGCACTGGCATGATCTACATGCACTGAGTTCCCACTGGACAGACAGTCAACAAGGAATACTATGTTGAGGTTTTAAGGGAATTCAGGAAGAGATTCCATCGGAAGAAGCCAGCACTCTTCAAATCGGGTCAGTGGTATTTCCCCCAAGACAATGCACCAGTCCACAACTTCATCCTTGTCACAGACTACTTGACCAAGATGGGCATCAAGATAGTTCCTCAGCGGAAAAAAACACTGCAACTTGATAAACTACAATCTAAAACTCTCAAAAAAAAGTGTTCTGTCATGTTCAACAAAAGGTACCTTCGCAATAATTTGCTGCTAAATTATACAATATATATATGCAGGTTAGTGAGCTGGGGCTGTAGAATACGTTGACTGCAATTCTGCCGAAAAGTAAGTCCTCTCCAACCAATATCCTGGATATAACACTAAACCATCTGATGATGAGATGTCTGTGTTGGAACTTTGAAGGATGTAGAGTTCCCTTTCATAACTTCTAAGTTTACTCTGACCCGCAGAAATAGCACCCGTTGGAGCCCCATCAACGGGTCAATAGGGACAGTTTATATTTTAAAGTATTTGACTTTGGTCAAATACAACAATTAATGGGAGAGAAAAATACTGGAAACTATTTAACTGTGTGTAATTCATAAATAGCCAGACTTGAACCCATTAGGTGTGTGTAAGCAAATGAGCTTTGGCTCGTTTGAAAATGTTACCTCCAAACTATTCGTTCTCAAATCATTAAATATATATATATATGTGTGTGTGTGTGTGTGTGTGTAAACTGAATTTGGCATTAAATAATTTACAAGGACTGATATGGCATAAAAAAACAACCAGCACACGCACGCACAACACACACACACACACACAAATATATATATATATATATATATATAGTAACGATCATTACTTAGTGAGTCAGGAACTAACCTACTATAGTTTCGCCTAAGCAGCTCATCAGGGTACCTAATCCCGGGATTAGGTACCCTCATGAGCCGCTTAGGCGAAACTATAGTAGATTAGTTCCTGACTCACTAAGTAATTATCGATACTATTTTGCTCTACTTAGTATTGAGCACTTTTGGCATTGTAGATTAGCAGCCCTAACGGTGTTTTTTTTTTCTTTTCACCAACCAATTGCGTGTCTTTTGATTTTTTTTCAATTGGTATGGAAGGGTTGGCCTTTTCTTTTTTTTTTTTTCCAATGTATATTTTTCCCCTTGACAGTGATTCGTTGTATATTTTCAGCTTCAAATCACTTGCTGGTTTTTTTTCTTATCATAAGGGCTATTATTTAATATATATATATATATATATATATATGTGTGTGTGTGTGTGTGTGTGTGTGTGTCTGTGTGTGTCTGTGTGTGTCTGTGTGTATGTGAAAGAACTTAAGATTATCTTAGAAGTGGTTTTTACTATATTTTGCTTGTTAAGGTGAAGGATCAGTTTGAATTTCAACCTCACTTCCTCTTGAAAAGTTCCTAATGGATCTGCCTCCACGTACAACAATGCTCTTCTCAGCAAACTTCATACATTCGATTATCATATACCTGAAGGTCATTTGTATATATATATATATATATAGTGAGAGAGAATGAGAGTGAGTGAGTGATTAATAGAATAAGGTCAACTTTGAGAGCGAATAAAAAGTTTAAAATGTATTAATATGGCAAAATTGATATCTGTTTCCATCCATTATCTAACTATATTTCTAGATAGCTCGATAGATATTAATGGAATCAAATCTACTAATAATATGCATAAAAGATGTGTAAGTTTGGAAAGATAGATAGATAGATAGATATCTCACCATAGTAATACACTTAAATTTTTTTATTTTCACTCTAAGTAGATGTTATTCAAATGATTTTCGTCTCTCTCTCTCTCTCTCTCTCTCTCTCTCTCTCTCTCTCTCTCTCTGTCTTTCTGTCTGTCGGTCGGTCTCTCTCTCTCTCTCTCTCTCTCTCTCTCTATCTCCTAAGAGATCGATATGTATTTAGATATCTCATCAGATTTATTCATTTTAGATTTTTTATTCTCTCACTAAGTAGATCTTATTCTATTAATCTCTGTCTGTGTGTCTGTCTGTCTGTTTGTCTGTCTGTCTCTTTCTTGATAGATAGATAGATAGATAGATAGATAGATAGATTTTGATTGTGATTGAGGGATAGATATTTTTAACTTAAGGCCATATGCCAAATATTGTTATGGCATCTCTTGTGATTTTTAATGGATAGAGCGTAATTGCCCTCAAGACGACAAAGGCATGAAACCAAACTATGTTCACGACAGAGTATGAAGAAATATCTGAAAATGGAATTGATTATGGAGTAACCTGAAGCTTCATCTTTTCAAGAAGACGACTGTATTGGGTGGGGTTTTTAATGCATAGTGTGCATTGACAAGTGAAAGGAGACGGGTGTAGTTCCGATGATATTTGCGTTATTTGCCCTCAGGATCGTCAACTTTTGTTCCGACAGGCCTTTCCCCTGCAGCATCCTGTAAAGTGGAGGCCTGACGACACTTGTGCCAGTCAAACCTGATAAATGTTAGGCGCTATTGTATAGATACCCAGCGTCCTCACACCACCCATTTCTGGGTCGAGCGATTTGCAAATGTCTGCAAGTGTAAATCTAACAGAAAGGTGAGCCAACTATTTTCGGTAGATCGACAGAAACGGTATTAGACTTTTCTCGAATATTTTACTTCTTTACCTTATATATATATATATATATATATATATATATATATATATATATATATATATATATATATATTATAACAGTGGGTTATTATAACTTAGTGGGTTTGCGACAGACGAAATTCGTTATAATTTGGAAAGATCTCAATATCTGTGATAGAGCTATTATAAAATAATAACTAAATATATATTAGTTTATACATATATTTAATAGAATTGATGTTTATCTACGACCCAAGCTTTCATGCCGCCTTATTACAACACTCATCAGGCAGAGAGAGAAATATATTAGAGAAATCGAAAAAGTCGAAAAATATTGTCAGACGAATGTTTACGTTGAGATTTGTATGACTTTTGTGTATTTATGAGTGTATTTGTGTGTGTGTGTGTGTGTGTGTATGTACGTGTGTATGTGTGTGTGTGTGTGTGTGTGTGTGTGTGTGTGTGTGTGTGTGTGTGTGTGTGTGTGTGTGTGTGTGTTAAATTTGTATTGTTAGTGTGTGTGTATAAGCGTTCATGTAATCCAATATTATATATATATATATCGTTATTTTCCTGATTTAAATTTCACATTCAATTTACACGCTCAAACGCGCTCACACACTTGTGCAAATGCAGACACCATTTTATTTGCTGAATAAAAATGCTTTTAAGACAAAACAATATCCAATTCAATTTAGAATTTAATGATAATATTAAAGGGTTTGAATTTTCGCGGAAAATCGTCCAAATTTTCTGTATAATTGAGACAACTATGAAGTCTTCATTAGGATCTTTCACTCCTTCCTAAACAGAATCACCGCTATCATCATGGACTGCCTATACAACAAAAACATTGACCGTCTGATATATATATATATATATATATATATATATATATATATATATATATATGTACATATGTATATATATTTATATATATGTATATATATATATATATATATATGTACACACACATATATATATATATATATATATATATATATATATATAATTCTTGTTGGTCCAACGAGAAAGTAGTAAATGTTTAAAAATGAATAGGTCTGCAAATTATCACAGATTTGGTATTTAGGTTTATTATTATTATTATTATTATTATTATTATTATTATTATTATTATTATTATTATTAATTTCATTTTATTATTATCATTTTATAATTATTATTTATTACAATTATAATAATATTATTATTATTATTTATTATCATTATATTATTTTTATTATTATTTTATTATTATTATTTTATTATTATCATTATTTTAGGATTATTATCTTATTATTATCATTATTATTATTCATAATTATTATCTTATTATTATTATTTATGATTAGTATTATTAATTATTATTATTTTATTATTGTTATTCATTATTATTTAATTATTTTATCATTTTATAATTTTCATTTATTATCATTATTTTATTATTATGATTATTCATTATTATTATCATTATTTTATTATTTTTTATAATCATTATTTTATTATCATTATTATTATCTATTTATCATTTATTATTATTTATTATTAATAATTTATTATTATTATTATTATTATTATTATTCATAATTGTTATTTTATTATTATTGTTATTTATTATTATTATTATTTATTATTATTTATCATTATTGATTTTTTTTATTAATATTATTATTATTATTATTATTATTATTAGTTCATATACTTGTGCGTTACACGTGTTTCGATCCGTTAAATCTTCTTCAAACAACTTGAAGGATAAGTTCTAACTGCAAATATTGTTTTCGTGGTTGTTTTAATTTAGTTTAATTCCAATTTTGTGTCAATGAATGTCCATCCAATTGGGTAGAGTGTTCGCCAATGGCCAGGTCGAATCATGCCAAAAACTCAATAAATGGTACTTGATATCTCCTTGCTTAACACTCAACATTTAAGATACGTATCAAGGGTAAAGTGGAACAATCTAAGGAAAGGAGTAGCGTCCTTCCCAACACCTCGGTGTAGTAGCTATTGAAAAGGGAATCTTTGTGTCACCCTCAACTACGGTCGCCAACAGTTAAAAGCCAGTAAAACAACAAAATGTCAAAGTCGGAAGCCCACACCAAATTTAGACAAATAATGAAAATAAATATCTATAAACAAATGATAAAAACAAATAAAACCATTTGCAGAGTTAGTTATCAAATGACAATGAAATAAACAATAAGAAGTATTGAGTTATTGACATTTTAATGACATTTCAACATGTCTGAGGTTATGTTATGCCCATAGATTATGTTTATATCGACAATTTTGAGTGGGTTTTTTGGAGCGTTTTGAACCCAGTTATATAAACCAGTATTCCGATCTAATTTGCAAACATATGTAGACGACCCATAAATGGGACCCTAAAAAGTACAAACTCTTCGAGTCAAAGAGTGTACCTGGGAGTAATCGCAATGAAGGTGTACTCCAAACTTCCAGGGCACTAGAACTGAAGCATCACCCCCCAATATAGTTTATACACTTCTTTTGAAGTAGTCTTACCCCCTCAGCAGAAGATACAGTGCATTCGAAACCTTACCATCAGATCAAATAAAATGGAATAAAACTAATAATCAAATACAGAGGAACCCCACAATATACTGAGACATTTTAAAAAGTTATAACTTTCTTGTTTTTAGTTCAATTTTTGTATCTTTTTTCAGCTATTGAAAATAAACCAAATAAATTGAAAATGTCAGGTTACTATGTATACGAACAAATTATATATAACCAAATTTTATTATTCAATTGAGAGGTTCATAGTTAAAACAAAAAGAAATTCTAGATGACGAAATAATTTTTAGAAATTCAGAATTCAAATGGCCTCTTCATTTGCCTACTTTGTCAACCCGATCTCTTTTTGTAGGATTATTTAAAGGATCATTTATACGTGAATGAACCTTAGACATTGCAACGGTTCAAGAATAATATTCGGGCAAATATAAGAGGGTTAACCACAGGATCCTTGAGCAAATTTATGCAAAGTGCTCGAATGAGGGTACAACTTTGTACCTGTGAAAATGGAGGGAATCTACAAGATATCATTTTTCATAAGTAGCTAAAAAATAGATTTTTTTAGTCAGATTTTACGACTCAAAAGACTAAATGATTCAGATTTTTCATGTGTCAGGGTTTTTTTTTTGCTTGGTTAGACGATTGGGTTTAATGGCATATCAACCCTTGATGGTTATTTAAGACCAAATTCAATTCATACATATATTACAAGATTTTTAAATAAATAGTTTGTGGGTAACATTATTTTTTACAGCCCAGTTGACTGGGACTGTAGAATACGCCGACTGTATCTCTACGGAGAGGTAAGACCGCCCCTAACGAATGTCCTAGATATAGCATCTAATCATCTGATGGTGAGGGTCTATTAAAGCTGGACTTCTGGGGAATGTGGAGTTCTTCTTCATTGCCATTACTCCCAGGTCCACTCTAACTCAGAGTGATTGCACCTGGTAGGATCCTATCTATGTGTCAAATAGAACTATTTGACATTTAAACTCTGTGCAAATAAATGACTCATGTTAAATTGAAATGTTAGGAATGGGACTCTTGGACTATTTAACTGTGTTTTAACAAATGACTGTCTAATTGTATAGTTGGTGATACATACCAATGGTTGGAACTCTTTGACTGAGTGCAAATTAATGAATTGGGGTCAATAGAATTATTAGTGTTAAATAGCAATACTTACAACCATTTCACGGTCTGCAAACAATTTTTTAGTATTGAATAGTATTATTCGTATTTGATAGAACTACTTGAAACCATTTAACTGAGTACAAAAAATGACACCAAGCTTGTTAAAAATGTGACCAAAATGTGTTAACAAATTATACTTACTTAATGTATATTCATTAACAGGATTTGGAATTGAATAACCTACAAGGGTTGATATGCCCAAAAACCCAACAAAATCACACCACTTATTTTTAAACAAGCCAAAACTCATTTATTTGCACACAGATTGTTTTTAATATTTGTATTTGTATGGACACAGTTAAATAGTTTCCAGTGTTGTGATTTATTGTTTGCACACAGTTAAACGGTTTCAAGTATTACTATCTAACACTAATAGTACTATTAGCACACAGTTAAATGGTTTCAAGTATTGCTATCTCACACTAATAGTACTATTAGCACACAGTTAAATGATTTCAAGTATTGCTCTCTAACACTAATATTTCTATTAGCACACCATTAAATGGTTTCAAGTATAGCAATTAAATACAAATAATTCAAACTAATATTAATATTTCTTTTGCACGCATATTGATTCAATTACAGTGAATAATTAAACATTTCTATTTAATGCATAGCTGGGACCCTATCAGGTATTACCACTCCAGGTCAAAGTGAACCTGGAAGTAATGCCAATGAAAGAGTACTCCCCATTTGTCAAAGTTCCAGTACTGGTTGGTACCATCAGATTGTTTAGTGTCATACCCAGGACAATCTAGGATAGAGTCAGCGCATACTACAACCCAAGGAAACTGGGTTGTCTTTACCTGAGCTACCCTGTATAATAAGTAAAAAGGCTAAATCGAAGACGCAACACTATTAAGATTAAGTAAAACAATTAAATAATGACAGTGGAAACGCTTTGCTTCATCTTAAAATCAGCAACAATGAGATGTAAAACTAAAAATCAAATAATGATAGTATTCGTAGGTATTCACAAACGCGAAGTGAAAGTGCGTGTGTTAAAAATTTGAAACAGGAATGACATTTGAAAATCAGAGAATCTTCTGTGTGTGACATAGATTTTAAGAGGTCTCGCAGAGACGGAAGTAATGCGAGGTATGGTGATAGGATGGCGGGGTTTTTTTTTTTTGTTGACGAAAGTGTAAAGATGGGTTGACAACGACCGGAGCGGAAATTGTCATTGAAATAATATGGCGTGTATTGTTGGAAATAGGAAAGACTAGAGGAAAAAGAATGTAAAACAAGAATGAGAAAAGAAAAAAGAAAAAGCGATAAGAAGAGAAAGAGAGGGGGAGGTAGAGCCACTGACAGCTGAGGAGAGACAAAATAATGGAAGCACGTTTACTATGAGAAAATAGAGGGAAAGAGAGAGACAGACAAAAAGTGAATACCGATAGAATATGAATGATAAGAAAGAAAGAAAGAAAGAAAGAAAGAAAGAAAGAAAGAAGTGTAGAAAAAATAAATAGAAAGAAACAGAAACAAACAAACAACCAAACCAACAAAAGAAAGAGAGAAAGAAGAGAAAAAACAAATAGAAAGAAAGAAAGAAAGAAAGAAAGCAGAGTAGAAAAAATAAATAGAAAGAAACAGAAACAGACAAACAACCAAACCAACAAAAGAAAGAGAGAAAGAAGAGAAAAAACAAATCGAAAGAAAGAAAGAAAGAAAGAAAGCAGAGTAGAAAAATAAATAGAAAGAAACAGAAACAAACAAACAACCAAGCCAACAAAAGAAACAGAGAGAGAAGAGGAAAAAACAAATAGAAAGAAAAGAAAGAAAGAAAGAAAGAAAGAAAGAAGGAAATAAAAATCTTCAAAAAGAAAAAATAATTTGAAAATAAATAAATAAATCAGAAGGGAAATAAAGAAAGAAACAAACAAACAAATGAAAAGGATATCTGCAAAAAGAAAAAAAAAACATTAGATAATAAATAAATGAATAAAAAGGAAAAAGAGTTTTGATAGAATGAAAGAAAGAAAGAAAGAAAGGTATAATTTGTTGAAATGTCACCAGAGAAAACAAGTTCATGCCAGTGACAATGTCGTTTGTAACTGAAGAGTGATAGATTATCAATCTATCATATTAAAGAGAGACACGCTTGTTGGAAAGTCAGAGAAGCATTGATATATGTAATCAGCATATGTCAGGGTTGAAAACGAATGGTATGTATGTGTGTAGGAGGAGGGATCAACTAGGTAGAATTGTTCCTCGCCGAACAGGAAGATAGAGTCAAATTCGAACGTAAATTATAATAGTTATTACTTCCTGGTAATATCAAAAACTGAAAATTGATTTCGGTTTTTTAATCTACTGATACCTTGCAGATAAATATAAATTTCAGACCCATTTGCCGGGTTAGTAAAATTCTTTTCTCCTTTCCCAAAAGAAAAGATGAATGTGATCTTAATGCAGGAAAAATAGAATCTACGAGATGACAACTTCTTTTCGCGCTAATTGATATCAAAACTTTTTAACGCCAAATAGACGATTCGTTTGTATTTGCAATCTCAAGATAAACAAAAAGAATATATATATATATATATATAAGGTCCGGAAGAAAAATATGGAATAATTTTTTTAAGTTTTTTTTAGTCAGATTAATACATAAAAAAGATTTTAAAAAACGCGATAAATCTAAATTTTCATTATTATCTCTATTATTCAAGCACTTTTGATTAAAATTCAGTCCGATATGAGCGAGCAATAAAAGAAACGACAAAGAATCTATGATTTGCTTAACGCCAAGACTAAGCCAAAAAATATTTCCAAAATAATTGGAGTTTCTTGATGACCTTCATCAAGCCTAGAGCTTAACCCCACAAAACAAATGAACCAGCCCTCATGTCCTCGTGGTGTAATGGTTAAAGTGACGGACTGCAGAATCGTAGTTAGCGAGTTCGTACTCCAGTCGCGCTATTACGTTCAGTTTTGGGCAAATACCTTTGGGAAAGGTATAAACCCCCTTATCCTCCCAGCTATGGGTTAGATAGTACTACCACTGTTCTTCTAGGAGAATGGCTTTGGCATTAAATAACCTAAAAAAGGTTGATATGCCATTAAACAAAGAAACCAAACCATTTCTTTATCTATTTATTTACACAAAGAAAAAGAAAAAATCCAAGAGTAATGAATTATTACTTTTATTCATCTATTTATTTTATTTTATTTTTGTTATAGACTAGCAATAACTTTATCAAATTCATTTTATCATATTTTTAACTACAGTATTCAAATATATTTTAACTGTAATTTACGATAATTACCTCTTATCCAAGTATATTTTCTTTTACAAGTCAACGACTTTTTTAAGTTAGGTTTCTTGAATCGTAAGTTGGTGTCTGGAATTCTAACGATGGTTATTTTTTTTTCGCATTAACATAACATATCGCATTAACACATAGTTAAACAGACAAAAATGCATCGTTTGAATAATTATGATAATAATATAATAATAACTAAAGGACTTTAATTCGTCTACTTCCACTTCAAATAATAAACTTTGATCCGTTTTCTTTGACAGCTAGTATTCAGTAATACGTATGTGTATGTATATATAAACAAGTCATGTCATCAAATCCAGGAGGTTCGTGTCAGTAGCTGGTTACCCTCGGTGTAAGAGAGTAAACCCCGACAGAAAATCAGATGTGGAGCCCCGCAGGTGGTTGGCTGGCCTGTTCATCACCTTCCAGTATTTCCTGTATCCTCTCTGGTCTTCAGCCGTTTTGACCTTGTCTTGCCGCTGAATCAGGCCCGCTAGGTCGAGAGAGTGAGGCTGGCTCCACACAAACTTATTTTACTTTAAACAAAGTCAAGCGCTACTCGCCAATCAACGTTTATCCCATCCTATTACCTCAAGTCCTGTAGCGACAGGCGAGCGACGGAGCGACAGGTGTTGATACACTGGAAGTCGTAGCCGCAGGCGACCCAGGCTTACTGACTGGAGCAGAAGTAATGTTCGGCAGTTGTCTGAGTGTCTGAGTAGCCCTCTCTAGGAGAGCACTGCTTACCCCTGCAGCATAGGGAAAGGTTGAGTAAATTTGTCCCAAACATTGCCAGCTCTACTTAAACCTGGCCAGCTTACCGCAGTCGGCAGGGACCTATCTCAATGCGGTCGAAACAAGAAAGTAAAAAAATACTTCCGAACATCACCGCGTAGAACGTCCACACGCTTATTGATCGGGACGACACAGACAAACCCTATGGATATACCGCTCCTATCGCTTCTGAACTTGCCAGTTGCAAAATCTACATTGCCGCACTCAGTGAGATCAGGTTAGCAGGCAAGGGAGAGATGATTGAAAAGAGTTCAGTCTATTCTTTTTTCTGGAGCAGACATGTACTTAATGATAAACGCGAAGCCAGAGTGAGCTATGCCATCAAGACTTCCTTCGTAGGCAAGTTAGCCTGCCCAACAAAAGGGGTGAATGACCACCTCATGACTATAAGACTTCCACTTCATCACAGGAAACAGTTCGCTACCATCATCAGCACCTATGCACCCATCATGAAAAACACTGATGAGACAAAAGATAATTTCTATGAAAACTTTGAAGATGTTATCTCCACCGTTCCCACTGCAGAAAACTCATCATTCTTGGTGACTTTAATACAAGAGTTCAACAAGAGAGCACCTCCTGGGAAGGAGGAATTGGTAAACACAGGACCTGAAAATGCAACAGCAACGGCCTACTGCTTCTTCAGACCCGCTCCAAGCTTAATCTTCTTGTCACAAACACCGTATTCCGCCTCTCTACTCGCAACAAGACACACAAGATACATTCCCGTTCTAAGCACTAGCATCTGATCGACAATGTCACTGTGAGACGGATAGATAGGCGGTATTTGAGAGTCATCAAGGTCGTGTGTGGTGCCGAATCCTGGACAGATCATTGCCTAATCATTTGTAAACATCAGAGTCTAGCCCAGCCTAAAACAAGACAACGGTGCAAAAAATTACCAAAGTGACTGAACATCATGAAGCTAAAAGACGTTCCAACCAATCAGTCGTTTGTTGAGGCTTTAGATGAGCGGCTTGATACCATCCTTTTAGAGAAACAAAATGTGCAAGCAGTGTGGATCACTTTCCGGGACACCATATATAGCACAGCTAAACAGCTGTTTAGGACCATATACCAGAAGACACAGAGACTGGTTTGATGAGAACCATGCCGAGATCATGGACCTCATAGGGAAAAAGCGCACAGGCCACCAGGTGCACCTCCATGATCCTCAGTATGCTTCCAAGAAAGACGCTCTAAGGAGCATCCGTAGGACCGTTAAGCTCAAGCTGCGTGAAATGCAAGGTTCCTGGCTGAGTGCTAGAGCTGATGAAATCCAAAGTTACGCAGACCAGAATGACATGAAAAACATTTATAGCAGTCTGAAAGAGGTCTTCGGTCTCACCAGTGCCGGCTCCTCTCTGCTTCTTAGTACAGATAGAACTAAGCTCATATTAGAGAAGAACGAGATCCTGCAAAAACGGGCAAAGTGTTTCGATGGTGTACTAAACAGGCCATCTTCAATCAATAACAAGGCTATTGAATGAGTGCTGCAAGTCCCAGTGAACGAGTCACTCGATGTCACTCTAAAGCTGGAAGAAGTTCAGATTGATATCCGTCAACTATCCAGCTGTAAAGCACCCGGATCTGATTCAATTCCTGCAGAAATCTATAAGGAGGGTGGATCACCGCTGACGGATAAACGTCTTACTCTCATTCCGCTGATACGGGCGAAAGAACAACTACCGCATGACTTCAAGGACGCATCCAACATCCATATTTACAAATGGAAAGAGAACCGACAGGCATGCGATAATCATCGCAGAATCTCCTTACTTTCAATTTCTGGCAAGCTCCTAGTCAGAGTCCTACTGAATCCCCGCAACAATCAGCTCTAACATTATCTCTTACCGAAGTGTCAATGCAGCTTCCGTAAGGAACGTAGGACTGTTGAAATGGTGTTTGCTGCAAGACAGCTGCAAGAGAAGTGTCAGAAATAGAACACCGACCTCTACTCGACTTATGGTGATCTGAGCAAAAGATTTGACATGGTCAGCAGAGACGAGCTTTGGAGAATCATGACAAAATACGGCTGCCCCGAAAAATTCATCACCATCAATCAAAATCAAAGTATACCATGCTGTCGTTCTTACCACCCTCCTTTATGGCTGTAAAACGTGGACAACTTATCAACAGCATATAAAAAAGCTAAACCACTTTCACACGACCTGTCTGAGAAAAACTCTCGGCATTACGTGGCAAAAACACATCTCCGACACCGAAATTTTAACCCGGGCTTCTCTTCCCAGCATCTACACTATCTTGAGGCGATCACCGCTTCGTTGGGCCGGTCATGTTGTCCGCGTGAAAGATCTCCGCCTTCCAAAGAAACTGCTCTACGGTGAAGTGTCTCAGGGCAAGTGTTCTCAAGGATGTCAGAAAAAGCGCTTCAAAGACACACTGAATGTCTCCTTGAAATCTTTTGACATTACCCCAAATTGCCTGGAATATCTAGTGCAAGACAGAGACAAGTGGCGTCAAGTTGCCAAACTTGGAGCAAAAGTTTGTGAAACCAACAACTGAGGCACTGCCATATCATCCACTGTCACCGCCATTCCCTGTTCTCACTGCCCACGACTCTTCCATGCCCAGATTAGTCTCATTAGCCATCTGTGAACTCAGGGATGCCTTCCTCAATCATAAGGTGGATCAGATTGTCCTCATCGATTACGATGGACAAAGAAGAAATATAAATTAAAAAAAAACTTCTTAAACTTTTGATTCTTTAAAATAACCCCTTTTGGCTTCTATCTCGGCATCACAGATACTCGGCATTCTTTTCAGAATACATTTGATTGTTAGTATATATTTATATATATATGATACAAATATATAAAAACTCATTTACCGATGTTTACGTATTTATTTTTCGTTCAGATGTGATCTACGATGGTTGCAAATCATTTGAAGCGTGCAGAATCAAAGACTCCATCTTGAACTGAGCACGACGGATACAGGACTTGATCTCGATCCCGGACACTTTTCATATTGAACATGACTCGATTTTCATTTGCGATCTTATGACAGCAACAAAAAATCACAGGCCGATTTTACTCAGGTTGTGATTATTTAAGCCATTTCTCTGACAAAGTTTTTGTAGAATCTATCTATCTATCTATCTATCTACTTGACAGAAGAAGCTTATCTCCTCAATTCTGCAAAAAGGACCGGTGGCGTGGCCTGTAACTCCTGACGCTGAATTTAACCTTGCAAGCTCTGCCACAAATGAGACAAGCAAAAGAATTGTCTTTTGCCTTGACATTTATCTCAAGCACTTTCATATAGCTTCTCAGGCCTGTGGCATGCCCACATACTTTGTCCTGCCTCCGTAGTGATCGTTTAAAGATGCATTGTTTGATTTTATGTGGTTCAAATGCTTTACGACCAACGTATATCCCTTTTGAACAAAGAATAAACACACAAGGATTGATACATAAATTTTCATAAATTTGTCAATCTTGAACGATTCAAGCCTATATATTTAGTGTGAGAACATTCTAATGTTACACACACGGACGTACATATATATATTGTGCATGAGTGTGTGTACCTGTGTGTGTGAGTGTGAAACAACTAGTGAGATAACGTTTCAAACCATCATCATCATCATCATCATGTCGCGCCATCAGCACGGATATCCCTGACCCTTTCTCGCTACTCTTCTCTATCGTCCATTGCTTCCGGCTGGTCTTCGGAACTCCATCCCGTATCAGCACAGAGCTGTTGTATGTAGGTTCTAGCTGGTCGTTGTTCCTTTGCTCGTCCATGTGAAGGGGTCCACAGGAGTATGTCACTTATGAGTTCGTCCCTACTTCTCCAGCAGTGTCCTGCATGTCTGGTTTGTCGAACTTGGATAGTTTTCGTGATGGGTGGTAAGTGGCTGTATAGCTACCGCTTTGTTAGGTGCAGCCTCCATGACTTGTTCAATATTGCTCGCAGCATTTTTGTGTAGTTTCCGTCAAGCTTTTTCTTCATACGTTTTGTTAGCGTCCATGTAGTGCATCCATACAGCAGTATCGACACGACCGCTGCTTGGAAGAAATTGCGTTTCGTTTTATCGGTCAGGTCTGACCGATAGGCTATCGATAACTGTCCATGCCTTTGCTAGTCGTGTGTTGAAAATCATTATTTTAATTCTTGCTTTTATATTTATTCAAGCTCGCGGGAGAAAGATTCGTTATCGTAATTACAAAGTACACTTTATGCACGCTGTGTAAGTTTTTCGTGCGTAAACCTTTATTACTCAAAAGTAATAAAGCCAAAAGTGTGTTTTTTTATTGAAGGGAGAGTGTCAACTAAAGAACTAAAGCTTCCAGGTCTTTTTTGAAAACATCATCATCGTCTTTAAAATAAAAGCTTGAAAGAAAAGAAATGCTTATTTCAAGATTTATTTTATCGATGAAAATCAAAGGTTTTTCTTCATAGTTTTTTATTTGATAGTTTTCTAATTTAGAAATGATTTTAACAGATTTTTTCTCGATGATGAATTTTTAAATAATAAATTTGTTAACAAATTGATATGATTATTTTATTAATGAATAAGTAACCTATGTATGACATTAAAATACACCTGATGGAAAACACTCAGTCTTGGGGTTTAGGGAATGTAGAAAAGCTCTTCATTACTATTACTCTCACGTCCACTCAGGCGTAAGTACTTAGTTTAAATGTCAAAACAGCTCTATTTCAGGCAATTCAGCTTAGCGTAAGTACGCAGTTTAAATGTCAAAACAATTCTATTCCAAGCAATTCAGTTTAGCATAAGTACGCAGTATAGTTCTATTTGACCCATAAATATGACTTTATCAGGTACAACCTTTCCGGGTCAGAGTGGACCTGGAAGCGATGGCTATGAAGGGGTACTCTGCATCCCCACGAGCTTTACTAGAATCTCACCATCAGATTGTTTAGTGTCATATCCAGTATATTCATTGGGGAGGGGTCTTACTCCTTTGCAGAGATGCAGTCGGTGTATTCTACAGCCCCAGCCGACTGGGCAATAGAATTATAAGTAATAACAATACTTGAAAACATTTAGACTTCAAGAAAACATAGAATTATTACTATTAGATCGTAATACTTGAAACCATTTCATTGGGTGTAAACAAATGATAAATTTTTGATAGAATTATTAGTGTTGAAAAATAATACTTGAGATAGACAACTGTGTGCTAACAAATGACCTCCGACTCGTTTAAAAATATTATTGCCTTCAAAGGGTCATCATCTGTTCGGACCCTGCCCTATATGCATTCAGCAACCCACTTCTTTACAGTTGCATTGGAAGGGGAGTCCTCAGTAAATATATCTACCGTATCCTCATGGAGTTCCTTGGGAGTGGGTAGTTATAACTTTCTTTTGCAGATATTTTATGACAACTTGGTCCTCTATTTTACCAAGTTCTAGATTTGTTGCACACTTCACACCATTGTATCGACCTCAACAGCACAAAAATAAAGGTGGAAACCCGGATTAGTCTTTCCAGTTTTATAAAAAGTAGTAGTGTGTTGCCACAACAAAAATTTTCAGTTATATAGCTCTTCTTTCTTGGTGAGGATTAGAACTTTAAGCACCAATACATTTTTCCTATACTCTTCTTAATTCTACAGGCCTATTGGATAATGGGTAGAGTGTTCGCCACTGGCCCGGGGAATCGGGGTTCAATCCCAGATTGATTCATACCAAATATTTAAAAAAATGATACTTGATCCTGCATAACTAAACACTCAGTATTATAAGGTACGAGTCAAGGGTAAACTGGAGCTATCCAGAGAAAGGAGGAGCGCTTTCCCCATCCATTGATGCAGTAGCTATTGAAAAGGGAGCCTTCGGGTTGCCCTCGACTAAGGTCGTCAACTTTATTTACTTATGTATATAAAGATTCAATGATATCTCCTGAATTTGAAAAGTGCTTATTTTATTTATCTTAAAAAGCGTACGTTATAAAAAGTTCTTTTCATATATATGTAGTCATCCACATATTTCGTTGTATCACAACTCTTCAGTGTAGCAAGACACGCAAGATACTTCTACATGGGATCGAAAGTCCGACTGGTTTTACGTCAGTCGGATATCATACCGAGGAGCTATCGTCATTCTCAGCGAAGAAAGTTTTTTTAAATAGCACACAGCAGTCTTGCATAGTTCACATTTCACTTTTTTCAATGTGGTTAGTTAAAATGGTGCAACCATAAAGTAGCACTAGAGTAGCTTCAGGTTGGAATATTTCCTTTTCTTCTGAGAAATTAGATATAAATATACATGTGTGTGTGTGTATGTATGTAAAGTAATATAATGTAACTAATTAATTATAACATATTAGTACCCTAAAATTTATGAATGTTTGAGATAACATTTTGAAAAATAACCTATGTTTAAACATCTGGATATATATATATATATATATATATATATATATATATATATATAGATAGATAGATAGATAGATATTATCTGCATACTGTCGTTGTTGGTTCGATCTTCAATGGTGAAGATCACGGTGTGCACTGCTGATGAGACCCAATAAGGTCGAAACAGCTGTTCAGTGTTCCGTATGTCACATGTAGGTGTTCGCCGGATTTTCGAGTCATGATTTAAATATATATATATATATATATATATATATATAAATCAGTTTTACTAGAAATTAGGGATACGTTAAAAAAATTCCTGGCGTTAATTGATTAAAATGTGTGTCATATCTGTTGTTAAATTTATTTACTTCTAAACAAAGAAAACGAAAAAAAAGCCGAACTGAACATCCTTCATGTTTGTTAATTCTATAATTTTTACCAGGGACAGTAATATATTCTCAACTCTGCAACGGTATTCTGATGACCACTCGATAATTTCGCCAAATGACAAAAATAAATCAACCGTCTCCAGAATCCTCGCGGAAGCCCCGAGAGTGTAACGCTGAGTACCCCAAGACGAAAACCCCTTTCTTCCCTACTCTCAATATCTTCCACCCCCAGCAATTGCAAAAAAAAAAACAGACAAGTAGCATCACAAAGACGCACTCATTAGAAAGAATTGGTTTGGTTTCATTGTTTAATGGCATATCAAATTCCATGAGTTATTCAATACCAAACCCACCGTGTAGAATAGCAGTGATACAATTTAAACAAGAGATGAGGAGATAATAAGGTTCATACCTTTCACAAGGGTATTAATCCGAAATTGGATGTAATTATATGATTAGAGTTCGAACTCGCTTACATTGAGGCATCAGTTCAACACTTTAACCATTAGGTCACGAAGAGCCCAATCAACGAAGAATTAGCTAAAATATTCTCGAATTATAGATGAGAAAATATGTAAGCATAGATCAGGGAAACGCAAGACTAAAATATTTCAGAAATGATTTTTACTCTTGTTAGGATAACAGCAAATCTAAGGTAGATGTCTAGGACTATATCTGGTCCATAGAAATCATTAAAAAAAATTTGACAAAAAGATTAGTCAAGTAAAATAAGGGTTTGAAATGCTAAACAAAGTTTATTTATAGGGGAATGAACAAGGGAAGAGGAGCCATACAAAGGTGAAATAGACAGAACATATAAGCAAGAGGAGTGAATGTAATGTACGGGTTAAAATCAACATGAAATCTATTAATGTTATGAAGAAAAATATATTAAATGAGATCTATTTGGATTGTAAGGTTCAGAAAAGATTTCCTTAAGTTTGGCCAGCAAAAACAGATGCAACAAGACCTGAATAAATGTTTGAATATAGGATATCTAAAAAGGATTACCGGATAGCTCCTTGACCGGGAGATGAAATTAGGCACGTCTTTCTCTGCCAACTGCCGGATTCATTCTAACCATAACCTGTCGAGCGCTGGGTCACAAGACCAACAGGCACAAGTTTGAAACCCTGGCGATAAAGCCGAAGGGGGTTGGGAGAATACAATAAGGAGGGCCATGCATAAATGTATTCAAAATGAGCCAGAGAAAAGATGTACCGAAAATTCTATTCCTAGTTCACAGAGCAGACATGAAGTCTGCTCCCAAGGACAAGTTGAAAAGGGGTCCTTAGGCTGTAACACTATAAAAATGTATTGAGAATAATTTTTACTATAAAGATGTATTGAAAATAATTTTTACAATGAAAAATATGAGAAAATATTTTTACAATTGAAGTATTTTGCAAGACCCTTTTACTATAAATATGAATTGAAATTAATTTCTCCTCGACAAATGTAATGGAAATGATTTTTACTATAAAAATACATTGAAAATCATTTTATTATGAAAATAGTTTTAAAAAAGAATTTACTATAAAAATGCATTGACAATAATTTTCTTATAAAATTGTATTGGAAAGGAATTTACTATAAAAATGTGTTTGAAATGATCTTTACTTTAAAAATGCATTGCAATGAAATCTCCATGAAATACATTGGAAATGATTTTTACCACAAAAATGCCCTGAAAATTATTTTCCTATAAAAATGTATAACAAATTATTTTTACGGTGAAAAGGAATTTGAAATGATTTTATTCAAAATGTACTGGAAATGATTTTTACTATAAAATTATACTTAAAATGAATTTCCTAAAAAAATTCATTTCAAATGATTTTTACAACAAAAAACATTGACGATGAAATCAAAATATAATGCATTGGAAATGATTTTTACTTTAAAATACACTTAGGTTTAATTCATTATAAAATTCTATTAAAACAGATTTTTGTATACAAATTCATTTGAATTATTTTTACTACAAAACACATTAACAAAAAGATTATTGTATAGTAGTGGATGCATGTAATTGTTTAGTGGATATGTTACTCTCCAATTCGTTGTGAGTGTGAGTGAGTTCTAGTCCGTATTTTACGGATATTACTTTCACGTTCAGTTCCACCACAAATACAACACTAATTTTACAAGCACGTAAAACAAATGGAATATGGCAACAACGAACATTAAGAAACAAACAATTCAATATTCATAACAAAACAGGAATAAAAATTAATGAGAAACATAATGTACGAGCGGCCTTTGTAGAAATACAGTTATGGCCAGTTAAATGAAAATAGGGTTGTTCACCCGTGTGTGTGTGTGTGTGTGTGTGTGTGTGTGTGTGTGTGTGTTTACATGTTAATAAAGTCTATCAAATAAATGTATCCATAGTTGGCCGAAGTAAGGAGGGAAAAAATGATTAACTTTACTTGCATATATGGATATGTACGTGTGTATATGAATAAAGGACCGTAAGTATGGGTCTTTGCTTTCATCAGGTCCGCACGTGTGTTTTCTTAAGATTTTAGCGACAACGTGTCGCATTGATAAAAGAAAGTCACATGCCTTTTCCCTTTGAGTCTTAATGCATGGTTCACGTTCATGACCTTGTCGTGTAAAGTCTATTTGGTAGTAGACGGAATTAACTTTTGGTTGTGGAAGAAATTAATTGAATGACCGAATGACCTGGTTGATTAAATTCTTCGTTATTTATACTTTTGGGTTGACTAAAGTGGATCAAAAAAGAGTTTTATTGCGGGTCTTAAAATTCAAGCGCGTAGACATTTCTTGACCAATCAGATTCGTATATTTACTTATTTGTTTTAGAGCCTAAAAATTTTCTGTTAATTAGTTTCTCATGCGGATTTTCTAGAATGTTCTTATTCTATGTTTTTAGCTGATTGGTTGAAAAATATAAAAATATAACTTCAATGCTAATGCGATTTTGATCCGAAATTTCTAGAATGTTCTTATTTTGTGTTTTAGTTGATTATTTTAAGATTTGAAAAATGAGTATTCTATAGTATAATACATTGAAAATGATTTTTACTATAAAAATACATTGGCAATAAATTCACTCTAAAAATTCATTGCAAATGAATTTTACTAAAATGCACTGGAAATAATTTTTCATAAAAATGAATTGAAAAATCGTATACGAAAATACACTTAGAATAATTTGTCCAACTGGTATGCTTACAATAAGAATATATTATAAATGATTTTACATTAAAAATGCATTTAGAATGATTTACAAAATAATGCTTTAAAAATATTATAGTAAAAATGCATTGAAAATTTAACAGGAAAATTCATTTGAAATGATTTTTCTATAAAAAAAAAACATGAAATCACACTATAATGCACGTCATCGGCTTTTATGCGAGTTTAGATCCTGGTAGAACTATTTCTCATCTGAGAAAAACCAAAGCTTGTTCGGTTAGAGGGAATGATTGAGTTTGTTGATAAGCTTTGCAGGGCGATTTTTCCTATTTTCCTTTATGGCCTGTGATTATTAGCCCTTTCTCATCTTACATGTGAAATATTGAATATCTTCATGTGGTAAATGCTTGTTAAAAAAAAAAAACTCAGACACTCCCATAACCCAGGCCATGGACCTCATTGACTTACTGAAACCGTTGTCAATCATGGCCTGGATCTAATGAACAAGTTTGGGATCTGAATGATCAGATTAAGGCTTTCGAGCTGCCGTACATTCGTAATCACCATTGGACTCATTTACCTCTTTTCGAATCCTCTGAACTGTCACTCAAACATTCTGAAATCATCGCGTGGGAGCTTCCAGAATTCCAAAGGAGTACAACATGGCGTTTCCAAATTTCTTGTGGGGAGAATTGCGTCATATTGCTGCTTTCTTCTCAGAGAGTAGCCAACTGGCTCTAGTTTGCAGCACAGTAGACCCTACCTGAAACAAACTAAGCACATACACGAAATTGATAATTAAAAATAGCGATAATTTATCCATCATATTAAATACGTGGTGCCTTCAATAAGTTTCCAGATTTTTTTGTACAGGCATCTACAATTGTTGTAGACTCTTGAAAATTCAGTATGCTATTGCTATACACCTTATAAGATGACTGACCAACTTTTATGATTTTAGGTTCATATGAACACCTATAACAGGAATTGGAATACACCCTACTAAAGCCTGATTGTCACAGCTGGTGAATATCAAAAATGCAATCTGGACGTGAGGACACTTTAGAAGAACGATATGCAATAAAATTCTGTTTTAAACTTGGAAAAAATGCCACAGAAACATATGGAATTCTTTAGACTAATTTTGGAGCATCTTGCATGAATCGAGCATCAGATTTTGAGTGGCATAAGAGATTCAAGGAAGGCAGGGCGTCTGTGAGGGATAATGAGAGGTGTGGGAGAAGTAAGGAAGTCAACAGACTGGAGTTGATTGCCCAAAGGGTTAGGGTTACTATGTTGAGGTTTTAAGGAAGTTCAGGAAGAGATTCCTTGGGAAGAGGCCAGCACTCTTCAAATCAGGTCAGTAGCATTTCCAGCAGGACAATGCACCAGTCCACAACTCCATCCTTGTCACAGACTATTTGACTAAGATAGGCATCAAGACACTTCCCCACCCTCCCTATAGTTCAGACCTTACTCCCTGTGACTTTTGGTTATTCTCTAAGCTCAGAGGCTGTCGTTATGAGACAATTGAGGAGATGAAAGAGGCCATGACGAAGGTGATTGACACGCTCACACAAGCGGAATTCCATGGGGCCTTCCAGAAGTTGTAGGAACGGTACTACAAGCGTATTGCAGCCGGAGGAGATTAATTCGAAGGGGACTAAAGTTTCATGTGTGTACTATCAATAAAAGTGCCCATACGAAAAATATCTGGAAACTTATTTCCTCGTATATATAGAGAGAGAGATAGAGAAAGAGAGTGGGAGAGGGGAAGAGACAGAGAAAAATAGGGAAAGAGAGAGAATGTAAACTATTACCTCTCTTGTTATAAGTACATGGACAGCCACACACAAACTCTCTCTCTCTCTCTCTCTCTCTCTCTCTCACACACACACATACACTCGCAAACACACACACACACACACACACATATATATATAGAGAGAGAGAAAGATAAATGAATATGAACAAACAGGGATATATAGCAAGATAACTTGATAGATAGCCAAACAGATAGATAGATAGATAGATAGATAGATACGAAGAGAATGAGAAAGACTGAATTCAAAGACTAAGGTTGGTAGATAAAACGTGGCAGAAAGAAAGAAAGAACGATTGAAAGCGAATGCGAATGAGAAAGGGGATGTTGTGACTATATACTCACACAAAAATAAAAAACAGGAAGTATTCTGCAGATAGATAGATAGATAAATAGATAGATAAAAACAAACTGACATAAATATATAGATATATGAAGAGACATTTTCTGATATAAAGAGATACTGTTAGATATATAAAATAGATAGATGGAGTGGAAGGCGATGACACACACAGATAGATAGATAGATATTTTGTAAAGTTGTCTAAAAAGACAAAACAAAAAAAAAAAACACTAGTTTGTTATGTTTTATGAATAAAGAAATTTGTGACCCTCTCGTAGCGAAAGTGTGCTAAAAATATTCTTAATACTGAATGTCATAAAAAAGTGAAAAATTTCTTATCTATTATTCTGTGACAGAAACTGCCGCTGGGTGACAGCAACAATTTGGGATCTTATCATGCGGTGTCCCTGACTGGTGCTCAGTTGCAACTAATTCCAGTCAGAGAACGAACGGATGTGAAACGATCGTATTGATTCGAAGGGTAGAATTATTTCAAGGGGCGTGACCATGGCGACTCCAATGGATCGACACAAGAAATATTCTGCATTTGTCTAAGGTAGCATTGCCGAATGTTTTTTTGTTTTCAGTGCACACACAGCGGTGTTTTTGGCTTTGTAAAAATCACCCCTAGTGCCCGAGGCGCTTGAAAACGACGCCACTTTATCAAAGAAAAAAAAGCAAAGGCCAGAGCCCGCATTGATGTCTGCAACAAAATCCAACTGAACCCGAAAAATTTATAGACGACCTGATTTTCCTAGGAATTTCCTCATCTTGGTTGGATTTATAAGTTGAACGTTTCAGCTGTTATATCCTTGACTAGGTTTGTCGAACTAGGATTCACCAACAGACAAAATAGAACGGGAGTTTGATTCTCACCGTGTGCTTATACTGTAGCATTTCCTATCAAAGCAGTTTGGTTTAGTTTGGTTTGGTTTAGTTTGGTTTTATGGCATATCAACCATTGTAGGTCATTTAATGCCAAGTCCTCTTTATACATATATGTTATATATATATATATATATAATTTGTAAACATAAGTCAAAAAAGTTGAATAGTTTCAAGTATTGCTATGTATCACTAACAATTCAATTAATCATCAGTAATTTGTTTACACAAAGTAAAATGATCAAACTGTTCGATTTCTAACAATTCAATTTAGCATAAGTCATTTATTTGTACACAGTTTAAAAGTCAAACAGTTCTATCTGACCCATAGATGGGACCCTATTAGAGTGGCCCTGGGAGAAATGGCAATGGAGGGGCACGCCGCATTCCTCAAAGCTCCAGCTGTAGCATCACCATCAGATTATTTAATATCATATCCAACACACTTGTTGTGGGGGGTGTCTTTACTCTATGCAGAGATGCAGTTGGAGTATTCTACAGCCTCAGCTGACTGGGATGGATCGAAGCAGTGTTCATATTAATGCAGATATATATATATATATATATATATAGATTGATTGATAGATATAAACAAACTCACATAAATATGTAGAAATATGAAAAGACAGTTTCAAATATGAAGAGATAGTTTTTGAGATTAGAGGTAAGTAGCCGTACCGCTGCTCCGTTCTAGGGTGTTGCTTCCTGAACCTGTTCAAAATAACACGTAGCATTCATGTGTAGATCCCATCTAGCTTTTCTCCAATTATCAAATCTATCTATCTATATATCTATCTAGCCGAGTAATCTGCAATAGCAACGGGATAAAAGTTAAAAGGAGTATCGAGTGCTCTTACTTTTTAACAACCAATAAACCCCCCCACACACACACACACACGCACACACATACATATATATATTTGATTGGATGTACTGACATCTTTTTTCTACATTTCAGAAAACATTCTTGTCCTATAACTGAATTTCGGAAAATTCTTACCGATAACAACAATATTAGAGAAATAAAATAGCAAACAAAAATGATAGATTCTTTAAGTCCTACACATTGGAAATAAAAACCCTAAACTCAACAAAATTGATTTTGAATCCAAAACTAATGAACTCAAGTGTCTTTTGGTACTGTTGCTATTTATAGAATTAAATTTTCAAAAACAAATGCTACAACATGACACCATAATAAACATTTAACGCTTAATTCTTACAAAGTTTTAATGTAATTGCAAAGGTTGTATCACTTTTGCAATAACCCTAACCCTAACCCTTTGATAATGGTCCAAGATGGGTCCAAAAGTACTTGGGAGCAAATTAACTACGGAGGGTTTGTTAGCCAATTCCATCTGGGTATTATAACATCCATACGATGACTTGAAAACATCTTTGTAAGAGGAAGAGCATCTGTACCGTTGCAGTGTGTAGCGTTTACTTTTAAAATTTTTCTATAAATAGTGTCAGTAGCTAAAGACATTTAACTACATTAGCACTGGTTTGAAAATTAATTCTGTTAATTTTGGGTTGCATGTTTCTTCGAGAATCTGTAGTTTTTGCTTGTTATTTTGATGTTCTTAAATTGTTGTGTTTTCGGTGAGAATTTTCCGTATTTCTTACAAAGTAGTAGTGTACATACAAAAGTTGCATCGCTTTTGTAGTACATCCTCCCCTGATGATGGCCCAAAGTCGGGTAGAAAGTATTTGGGAAATAAACAATTATGGAAAATATATCAATCAATTCCCGCCGAATACTACAAAATCAATAAGGCAATATGAAAGGATCAACAAGAAAATATGTAGACAGAAAATGTCTATAACATTCAACGAAATCTGTATATATATATATATATATATATATATATATATATATATAAGGTTTATTCAGTAAGTATTTTAAGTTTTGCCTTAGGAGTTGGTATTCGGATTTACTGTTTACAGGTGATATTTTTTTCAAGAAAATCAAAAGTGATGGATTCTTTCATACGCCAGAAGACTGTCAATATGACATTCTTTACAGATAGCTGCACTTAAAACGTTTTCTTTTCCGAAGAGTCATTGTGTTTCCGCTCTATGAACGGTCTTTTCGGGCCCAGTGTCCTAGTGGCAAATCTATGTTTAGTTTATTTATTATCCTTTTTGTTTTTTTTGCTAAAACACGCTTCTTTGAATTCATCACTCGATCCCGAGCTTTATGTTCATTGACGGTATTCTATTTAAATACTTAATATTGCTTTTCAGATTTCCAATTTTAACTACAATAAAATCATCCGTATTTTTCTATCTTTAATGTTACGACATTAATAAACAATGAAACAGAAATTATAAAACCATAAACTATAAATACGAACATAGAATTTGCAATATCTGTAATAAAGTGATTTTTAGATGTCTAGATGGGTCATCGTCAATTCTCGATGCTTTTTGAATACAAGTTTTTTAATTAAACACAGGAATGTAAAAATGCAGCATTCTTCAGACCCAGCAGACCAAGCTGCGTGCAAATTCTTTCTCATTTCCTAAACAAAAATTTATATCAAAGATAAGATCATTTTGTGTATACTATTCCTGGGAAAAATTCCGTGTGTGTATACTTCCTCTGGCAAAAATTGGGATTGGCCTGATGAGTAGAGTGAGACGGGGGTTCAATCCCAGGTCGAGTCATACCAAAGACTCAAAAATGGTACTTGATGCCGCTTTTCTTAGCACTCAGCACTATAAGGTGAGGATCAAGGGGAAAGGGGAACAATCCAAGGAATGGAGTAGTGCCCTCTCCTACACCTCGGTGTAGTAGCTATTGAAAAGGGAACCTTCGGGTCACCCTCGACAAAGGTCACCAACTTTACTTACTTTATATTTCCCCTGGCAAAAATTATCAATCAGCACACTCAAAGGAAATATTTTTTTTCTCTAATGGTTTGTTTAGTTTGGTTTCTTTCGTTTAAAGGCATATCAACCTTCGTGAGTAGTTCAATGCCATAGAGATCCTTTAAAAAAAACCAGTCGAATTATTTAGCCCATTGCTGAAGAAATAGGGATATATTTTACTAAATATTATGGTCTCATAAAAAAAAACCTTGAAGAAAATAGATTAAATTATTTAGATTAATGGTTTATCTTTTTTTCAAAGCCATGGGGAGAAAAATATGGAATTATCCGAACTTGAGGAAAATTTTGGATTCATCTAGTAATTTTTGGCCGACAGGCAAAGACTTATATCAGCTTCGTGTGGACTCCGGATGAAGTTTAGAGGACCTGCCAGGATGATAGAGACGGACGGTGAGAGAGAGAGTCAAGAAATTTGGTGCTGGCAAGGCGACTTCATTATATATATATATATATATATATATATATGTGTGTGTGTGTGTGTGTGTGTGTGTGAGTGTGTATGTGTCATTTGTTAGTGAATAGTTCGCAGGTAAATTTATTTTTAAACGAGTTATTAGAGCTCATTTGCATACAGTTAAACGGTTTCAAGTATTCCTATCTTACACTAATAATTCTATCTTTGCTCAGTTAGCTGGGGCTGTAGAATACACTGAATGCATCTTTCCCCACACGAATGTCATATTTATGACGATAAACAATCTGATGGTGAGGTTCCAGTAACGCTGGAGCTTTGGTGAATGCCGAGCACCTCTTCATTACAATCGCCCCAAGAGCTACTCTGACCCGGAGTGTTAGCAAGAAATAGGGTCCTATCTAAAGATCAAATAGAACTAAACTGAGTTCTTAATGGTAAACTGAATTGTTTGAAATAGAACTGTTTAAACCACGTACTTATGCTAAACTGAACTGTTTTAAATAGAAGTGTTTTGACATGTAAACTGCCTACTCATGCTAAACTGAATGGTTTGAAACAGAACTGTTTTCAACATTCAAACCGTACTTACGCTAAACTGAATTGTTTGAAATATAACTGTTTGACATTTAATTGCATGTCGACAAAAACTATACTTATACTAAACTGAATTGTTTGAATTAGAACTGTTTGACAAAAATGAATAGCTTGAAATAGAAATGTTTTTGACAATTAACCTGTGTACTTATGCTAAAATAAATTGTTTGAAATAGAACTGTTCTTTGTATAAAATGGATTTGGCATCAAATAACCAACGAAGGTTGATATGCCATAAAACCCCAACAAACAAACAATTCTATCTATGAAATATTCCAGTAAAATACATGGTTTCTTTTGTTTAATGGCATATCAACCTTCGTAGGTTATTTAATGCCAAAGCCATCATTCTAGAAGAACAGTAGTGATGCTATTTAACCCATCGCTGGAAGGACAAGGGGGTTCATACCTTTCCCAAGTGTATTTGTCCGAAAATGAAAGTAAAAGCGCGAAAGGAGTTCGAACTCGCTTACAACGATTCCGGAGTCCATCGCTTTAACCATTTCACCACGAGGACATCCAGTATAATAAAGATAATTTCCACACAGCTGTATAGTTTCAAATGAATAATGATAATAAACCTTCGTAAATGATTGAACAGTTCTATTTGACCCATAGAAAGAAGTCTAACAGGTACTACCACTCTATATCAGAGTGGACCTGGGAGTAATGGCAGTGAACGAGTACTTCACATTACCCAAAGCTCCAGGACAGGATCCTCATTCTCAGATGAAGATAAGTATCTTGACCTGGACATGAGTAAATAGTAGGGCATACTGGTTCTTTAGCGTTAGTATGGCAAACCAGTCTACGAGAAGGAAAACTTTGAATTTAAAACGGTTAAAATTCGGTTACATCTAACTTTGCTGACTCATGTTGAATTGAATCGTTTGAAATAGAAGTGTTTGATTATTTAAGTTTGTATAAGCAAATGACTGATGTATAATTGAATTGTTAGTGTCAGATAGCAAAACTTGAAAACATTTGATTGTGTGCAAACAAACGATTAATAGTCAATAGAATTATTCTTATTAGACAGAAATAAGTGAGACCATTTAATTAGGTGCGAAAAATTAGCTCAGGCTCTTTGAAAAATGTTACCAACAAAATGTGTTTAGAATCATATATTTAATATATACGAGGTGCATACGATAAGCTTCTAGACTTTTTTCGTATCGGCACTTTTATTGATAGTACACACATGAAACTCTAGTCTCCTTCGAAGTAATCTCCTCCGGCTGCAATGCACTAGTGGTACCGTTCTAAAAACTTCTGGAAGGCCCCATGGAAGTCCTCTTGTGTGAACGTGTCAATCACCTTCGTCATACCCTATTTCATCTCAATTGTCTCATAACAACAGCCTGTGAGCTTAGGGAATAACCAAAAGTCACAGGGAGCAAGGTCTGAACTCTGGGTAGGCTGAGGAAGTGTCTTGATGCCTATCTTAGTCAAATAATCTGTGACAAGGATGGAGATGTAGACTGGTGCATTGTCCTGCTGGAAATGCCACTGACCCGATTTGAAGAGTGCTGGCCTCTTCCCTAGGAATCTCTTGCTGAACTCCCTTAAAACCTCAACCCTTTGGCCGATCAACCCTGGTGTATTGACTTCCTTACTCCTCCCACACCTCTCATCATCCCTCACAGACTCTCTACCTTCCTTGAATCTCTTATGCCACTCAAAAATTGATGCTCGATTCATGCAATATGGTCGAAAAGCAGTCTGAAGCATTCCATACGTTTCTGTGGCATTTTTGACAAGTTTAAAATAGAATTTTATTGCATATCGTTCTTCTAAAGTGTCAGATTGCATTTTTTTAAATTTACCGGCTGTGACAATAAGACTTTTGTAGGGTGTATTCCAATTGCTGCTGTAGCTGTTCATATGAACCTGAAATCATAAAAATTGGCCGGTCATCTCATAACATGTATAGCAATAACATAGTAAATTTTCAAGAGTCTACGACAAAATGCCTGTACAAAAAAGTCTGGAAACCTATTGAATGCTCTACGTATAAAATGGATTTAGCATTGAATAATGTACAGTGGTTGATAAGCCAGAAAACCTAACCAAATCGTTAACCACCCATTCTCTCCCTCTCCCTCTCCCTCTCTCTCTCTCTCTCTCTCTCTCTCTCTCTCTCTTACATTTTATAGTCCTTTCTTACTAGAGGAGAATTCTCGAAGCGTATTGGTTAAATAGCTAGACTGCAACCTCATAGAAAGCTAAATGGAACTCCAATCTAGCTATAACGTTCACTTTTGAACTAATCCCCTTGTGAAAGGTATAAACCCGCTTATTCCTTTAGCAATGGGTTAAATAGTATCAATGCTGCTCTTCGACAAGAATGACTTCGAGATTAAATTAACTACGGAAGACGATATGCCATTAAACAAAGAAACCAAACCATTCTTTCTCTCTCCACTTTCACATAGTCTCACTTTTCTCCCAAACATCCCTTCTTCCTTGTCTTTATTTCTTTTCTCTTTTCTTGTTCCTATCTTTTCATTGCATCTCCTTTTCCTCCTGTATCTCTCATGACACTTCCTCTTCCTTTCTCTCTCAACTCTCTCTCTCTCTCTCTCTCTATATATATATATATATATATATATATATCTGCATGCTGTTTTTCACTTTTGCTTATATCAGATCCCCCTCCTTTCTTCTGCTTTCTTTTTCTCCAACTACTTCTTCACTTACTCTTTCTCCTCCTCTTCTCTTCATTTTCCTCCTTCCTCCTTCTTCCTATATTTCCTTATACTCCTCGTTTTATCTCATCTTTTCTCTTTCCTAAATTTTCCTCATCCTTATTCTCTCCTCTTTTTTTACTGTTCCTTGGTCATTTTTCTCCAACTTCTTCATTTCACCTACTCTTCCTTTCATTTTCCTGCTTCCTTCTTCCTCTTATATTACCTGTCTCTTTCCTAACTTTTTCTCCTCTTTATTCTGCCCTCTTTTTTTCTTCTACTCCGTTTTTTTTTCCTCTCCTTCCCTTATCCCTTTTTCATCTTAAATTCTTTACACTTTCATTTTTACAACTGTTTTCTCTTTCCTAACTCCCCTTGCTCCTCCTTCCTTCTATTCTATTTTTCACTTCCGTCACTACTCCTCCGACACCTCCTTCTATTTTTCTACCTCTTACTTCTACCTCCAACTTCAAACCCCTCCGTTTCTTTCTTCTACTCTATTATTTAACCGACCCATTCATTTCTCCTTCTTCCTCGTTCTAACTCTTCTCTCTCAAATCCTCACACTCTCCTACAATCCTCTTTCTCCTACTCTTTTTTCTAACTCTTTCTATTACTTTCTTTAACTCTCCTCCTACCCGATCCTGCAGTTGTTTGGCACGCTTCTCCGGCCGCTTGCTCATCGTCAAACATTGACTTTCCGTAAAGTTGTTTTTTGTTTCTTTTCTTTATCATATTTTTCAAAATATATTTTCCATGTTATTTTTCTTGTCATTGGAGTAATTATTTTCGACTCTATCATATTTTCAGCTTATTTATTTATTTATTTATTTATTCATTTGTTTATTTATTTGTTTTTGTTTGTTTGTTTGTTTGTTTTTTGGGAGGTTGTTTTTTGTCTTTTCCTTGTTTACTTATTTATTCTACATCCATTTCAAGAGCTCTTCTTTATTTTCTTATTCTGAACGTTTTGTTTGTGTTTGCTTGTTTGTTTGTTTTCTTGTTTGTTTGTTTTCATTTTATACTTTCTTTCTATCTTTATTCTCAGCTTCTTCATGTTTTTCATTCCACAAAACCTCCTGCAAAATTTTTTGAAATCTTGTCAGCAACATGGATTGTGATTGATGATTTCGTATGTATTCTAATATACACCATATATAAATATATATACATATACATATATATACACGCGTGCACACGCATATCTCACTCTCTCTCTATATATATATATATATGTGTGTGTATGTGTCTGTGTGTCTGTGTGTGTGTGTGGTTAAATTATCACTGTTTCTTCTTTCTTTGAGGCACAACTATCAAGTGTGAATTCCAATGTCATTTCTGCAAAGACCATTCTCACTTGTTACTGAAGTAGGTTGAGTCATTCAATCCTTTCACCATCTTCGTCTCTTTTGCCAGTTTAAGAATGAAGTCAAAATTAGAAATTTTTCAAGGAGGTCTTAAATGCCATTACATGCCGTAGTTCATTGGTTTTCCAATAAATCAAATCTTATAGACTTATTTCTTGCTGAAATCAGTCTTAGTTACAAACAATTATATGGTTTCCACTACTCCTATATAATTCTAATTCAGGCCAAAATATAAAGTTTCAAATAACTAATACGATTTAATAATAATAGTAATAATAATCGCTCCTAATAACAGCACAAAACAACGCCATAAGAACCAACCATATCAAAGCGAGAATAGACAAGACTCAACAAAATAGCAAATGTAGACTATGCGGTGTTAGAGACGAAACAATCAATCACATAATAAGCGAATGCAGCAAATTAGCGCAGAAAGAGTACAAGACTAGACACGACTGGGTCAGCAAGGTGATCCACTGAGAGATGTGCAGGTCATTTAAATTGGACCACACTAACAAATGGTATATGCACAACACAGGACCTGTCCTAGAAAATGACACTCATAAACATTTATGGGACTTTGACGTACACACGGATCACCTAATATCGACCAGAAGTCCAGACCTTATGATGATGAACAAAAAAAAGAGAATTTGCAAAATTGTCGACTGTACTGTCCCAGCTGCCCACAGAATAAAACTGAAAGAATGCGAAAAGAAGGATAAGTACCTCGACCTTGCTAGAGAATTGAAAAAGCTGTGGAACATGAAAGTGACGATTGTACCAATTGTGATTAGTGCTTTTGGCACAATAACTAAATGATTATTAAAAGGCCTGGAGGACTTGGAAGTTGGCGGACGTTCGAGACTATTCAAATGACAGCATTACTGAGAACGGCTAGAATACTAAGAAGAGTCCTGGAGACTTGAAGAGACGTACTGTCACTCAAACTCCAGTGAAAAACCATCGGCTAATATTGATGGGAAAAACTCTAAACGAGTAAATAAAAATGATAACAATAATACAAAACCCAGAATCCATCCAAGAGAATGAGACGAACAATGTTCTCTGAGATTTTGTGATATAAACAGATCACCTAACCTCCGCCAGACGACCAGACCTAGTGATAGGCGACAAAACAAAAAAATAAAGAGTACCTGCCGAATAGTAGACTTTTTCGTCCCGGCGAACCACTGATTAAAATTAAAAGAAAGCGAAAAGAGAAATAAGTACTTAGACGTTGCTAGAGAACCGAAAAAACAATGGAACATGAAAGTGACGGTGACACCAATTGTAATTGGGGCACTCAGTAAATCTCCAAACGATTAGTAAAGAGACGGGGAAACTTGAAAATAAGTGGACGAGTAGAGATCATGTAAAGTACAGCATTATTAAGATCGTCCAGAATACTGAGAAGAGTCCTGGAGACTTGAGGAGACTTGCTGTCACTCAGACTCCAATAAAAAAACCCATCAGCTATTATTACTATTATTATTATTATTCCTTGTGAGTTTTTCATACCAACGTTAGTTATGGTCTTTCATTGGAGTCTAAATGACAGCAAGTCTCCTCAAATCTATAGGACTCTTCTCCTTATTCTAGCCAACCACCAAAATGCTGGAGCTTGGATGGTTTCGGCATGTCGTTCGATTTCCAACTTTACCGGCCCATGTACTAAGTTTTTTTGGGTCGTTCCAAGAGCACCAATTACAACTGGTACCAACATCACCTTCATGTTTCATAGCTTTTTAGTTCTCTGGCAAGGTCTAAGTATCTGTCTCTCTTTTCATTTTATTTTTAATTTTCACTCTGTGGTTTGCTGGGACGACAGCCTTTTATTCAGCAAATAATAATAATAATAGCAAATGTAGGCTATGCGATGATAGAGATGAAACAATCAATCACATAATAAGCGAGTGCAGCAAATTAGCGCAGAAGGAATATAAGACTAGACATGATTGGTTCGGCAAGATGATCCACTGGGAGATGTGCAAGACATTTAAATTTGACCATACGAACAAATGGTATATGCAGAACCCAGCACCTATCCTAGAAAATAACACACATAAACTCCTATGGTATTTTGACATACACACGGATCACCTAATCTCGGCCAGAAGACCAGACCTTATAATAATCAATAAAAAAGGAGAACTTACCAACTTGGCTATTCCTTCTGACCACAAAATAAAACTGAAGGAACGTGAAAAGAAGGATAAGTACCTCGACTTTGCTAGGGAATTGAAAAAACTATGGAACATGAAGGTTACAATAATAGCAATTGTAATTGGTGCGTTTGGAACAGTAACTAAAGGATTACTAAAGGGACTGGAAGACTTGGAAGTTGGCGGACGAGTGGAGACCATCCAAACTACTACATTATTGAGAACGACCAGAATACTGAGAAGAGTCCTGGAGACTTGAGGAGACTTGCTGTCATTAAGACTCTAGTGAAAAATCATCAACTAACGCTGATGTGAAAAACTCTAAGGAGTGAATAATAACAATTATTATCATTTAACGGATCCAACTTAATATGTAGACGATGCGAATGGTTGCCTAATCCAAACACCAATAGATTATAGAGAAATGCATGATAAGATCATAGATTTTATACATTGGACAATATGCAAGTCATCATCATCATCATTATCATGTCGTGCCACCAGCACGGATATTCCTGACCCTCTCTCACCACTTCTCCCTATCATTCATCGCCTCTGGCAGGTCTTCAGGGCTACATCCCGTATCTTCACAGAGCTGCTGTCTGTATGTTCGAGCTGGCCGTCCTGCTTTTGCTCGGTCATATGCGGGGGTCCATAGGAGTACATCACTTATGAGCTCGTCATTGCTTCTCCAGCAGTGTCCTGCGTGTCTGGTTTGTCTAACTTGGATAGTTTTCGTGATGGGAGGTAGGTGGCCGTATAGTTGGTGCTTTGTGGGGTGTTGCCTCCATGACTTGTTCAATATTGCTCGCAGCATTCTTGTATAATTGCCGTCTAGCTTTTTCTCCAGCCCTTTTGTCAGCGTCCAAGTAGTGAATCCATATAGCAGTATCGATACGACCGCTGCTTGGAAAAACTGCATTTCATTTTATCGGTCAGGTCTGACTTCCATATGATCGATAGCTTATCGATAGCTGTCCATGCCTTCGTTAGCAACGTGTCGATGTCTTTTTCTGTTGATGAGACACTGCTTCATAGCTAGGTGAACTTGTCTACCAGTTTCAGAGAAGTTCCGTCTCGTGTGGAAATGTCACCTGTTTGATTAAAGAACATGTATTCAGTTTCGTGTGCATTGACATGGAGGCCAATGCCTGCGGCGGCTCGTTCAATACTATGCAGTAGTGTTTCGGCTTGGTTGGGTGTGATTGAGAAAAATGTTGTAAACATCAACAAAACCAAGATCAAAAGCAAAAAGAGCTGCTCTTCATTGGGACTTTGCAATCCAAACCGATAAAAGATAAAGAACAACAGACCAGTGGTTTAGGACAAAAAAGAAAAATATGTCTTCTAATTGATAGGGCAGTACCAACAGTCAAAGAATATAATAGGTAAAAAAGGCCTGGATATAGAAATGTAGAAAATTTACCACCTTAAAACTTCCACCGTGCCAGTAATAGTGGGAGCACTGAGTATGATCAAGAAAGGAGTCGACAACTTCATTAACAAGATACCTGACAATCCCAACCTATATGAAATACAAAGAATTGCACTTGGCAGAACTGCTTATTTCCTTAGAAGTGATTGAAAAATATCACCCAAAAACAAAAATATCACCCAAAAACAACATAAATACAAGAGAATATATATAATCACTAGCTTCCCTCGTGCTAGGTCTTGGGTAAAAACCAGGTGAAGAAGTGTAAGAATCGGAAAGTGAAACTAAAAATTAAATAATAATGATAATAGATCATATAATGAAGGAAAGTAGCAAACTATAGCCAAGGGAATATAAAGCTTGACATGAATGAGTAGGAAAGGATATCTACTGGGAATTGTACAAGAAATTTAAATTCGACAATTCTACCAACATTCGCAAGGAGTAAAATAATAAATCCGTAAAAACTGGCTGGACTATTTATACGTTGTTAAATACTTCTGCTTAGGGTCAGATTATCTATGTGATCTGTTGTGGATCAAAATGCCCTTTCCTTGCTACTCAGGATCAAGTGTAGCATCTGTGTTTTGTCTATATTAGTGTTTTTAAGTCCATCATAATATAGAGCTCAAAACCAAAGCAGCTCGTGTTTAGTAATCTCGGTTCCAGGACAGTTGTTAGTGAGCTCTTCTCTCACTGAGTGACCTACTACTCTGGACTGATACCAAACTAAGGTAAGCTTAATAAATACCCTCCTCTCGAGAAGAAATAAAGCTCAAGCAACAATTGTACTTTTAAATAACTGAATTGAAATTATTGCAGCTGTTATACGATACGGTGTACATTTCATTGGATACGCTAATGGTGTAATGGCTATTGTCATAGGAAATGGACTGAGCGACCCCTGTTCAAATCCTGGACGAAACTCTTTGCATTTCCCATAGCGACAATATCATATGAAAACATATGAAGCTTCAGGTAAATAGTAGGGCAGACTTGGCTCTTTAACCTTGGTATGCCAACCAGTCTAGGAGAAGGAAAACTAATACCCTTGGGAAAGGTATGTATCCAACTATTCTCCCTCTAGCTATGGGTAAATAGTAGGGCAGACTTGGCTCTTTAACCTTGGTATGCCAACCGGTCTAGGAGAAGGAAAACTAATACCCTTGGGAAAGGTATGTATCCAACTATTCTCCCTCTAGCTATGGGTAAATAGTAGGGCAGACTTGGCTCTTTAACCTTGGTATGGTAACTGGTATAGGAGAAGGAAAACTAATACCCTTGGGGAAAGGTATGTATCCAACTATTCTCCCTCTAGCTATGGGTAAATAGTAGGGCAGACTTGGCTCTTTAACCTTGGTATGGAAACCGGTGTAGGAGAATTAAAACTCTGAATTTAGGACTGTTCAACTCCGCTAATGTAATTGACCTTGTTTCACACTCTGCTCGAACGAACGGGTTGGTTCAGTGCATGAATTTTATGGCGCAATGATGACCAAATATTGTAGAACAGTAAGTTGCTTATTTCTACAGTTTTTTTTATTTGACATCCTTGAGGAAACCAGCAATTTCTTGTTAAAACTTACCGATTTCAAAAAGTTTCAAAAACTTGAAAAATAAATCACTCTTGTTCAATTATGGCTCTCGGTATTTCTAGAAATTTACTTTAAAAGAATTCGAAATTCCTTTGATTTGCTTTGGTTGGGTTTTATGGCATATCAACCTTTTTCGGTTATTTAATGCCAAATCATATTTATACATATATACTAAATATATATATATGATTTGTAAGCACATTTTTTTGATAACATTAATCAAACGAGGCTTAACTCATTTCTGGTTTCAAGTATTGTTATTTAACACTAATAATTCTATTCAATATCTATCATTTGTTTGACAGTGAAATCGTTAAAAGTATTGCTATTTTACACAAATTATTCTATTCAACATTATGCATTCATTAACACACAGTTAAATGGTTCCAAGTATTGATATGTATCACTAACCATTCAATTAAATGATCAAACAGTTCTATTTATAAGTCATTTGTTTGCACTCGATTTAAATGTCAAACGGTTCTATTTGACCCATAGATACGACCCCCATCAGATGTTACCACTCCGAGTCAGAGTGTATCTGGGAGCGATGGCATTGAATAGGTACTCAGCATTTCCCAAAGCATCAGTATTATTGGGGCCTTACCATCATATGTTTTAAAGTTATATCCGTGACCCTCTTGAGGACGTATTACCTCTATGCAGGGATGAGGTCGGTGTATTCTTCAGGCCCAGCCGACTGAGCTGGATATTGCTTTAGGAATATAGTTTAAGTTACATTTAGTATGATAGGCATCGAGATTAAAATTACATTTACCAAGAAATAATGTATGAAACACTAATTTTCCATGAAATAGTCGATATTTTGAGCCTGCAGTTTTAAGTGAACATTCAGTAACTTTCATTTCACCTACCAACGTGTGACTTTCCGTTTTTTCTAAACACAAAAAATTATCTCAAAAGTAAATTTTCAGCATATGGGGGACATTATCACTTTTTATTTAAAGACGGAACATTTCATATGGGGAACATTATCAAAAAGGCAGTTCAATCTCTGCCTCGACCAATTAAAATCTCACTAGAATAGGATTGTTAAATGTCAAACGAATTATGTTTTTAAAAAATGGACCGTTTTCTAATTCTTAATACGTCTTAGCAACTATAACTTTTGACTTGATACTATTTCAACACACTTGATATATATTACTAACCACTGTTTTATATATATATATATATATATATATACGAGGAGCATTCAATAGGTTTCCAGACTTTTTTTAGTACAGGCATTTAAAATTGTCGTAGACTCTTGAAAATACAGTATGTTATTGTTATACATATTTTGAGATGACTGGCCAATTTTTATGATTTCAGGTTATATAAACAGCAACAGCAGCAATTGGAATACACCCTACTAAAGCCTGATTGTCAAAGCTGGAGAATTTCGAAAATGAAATCTGACACTTTAGAAGAACGATATGCAATAAAATGCCACAGAAACATATGGAATGCTTCAGACTGCTTTTGGACCATCTTGAATAAATCGAGTATCAGTTTTTGAGTGACATAAGAGATTCAAGGAAGGCAGGGAGTCTGTGAGGGATGATAAGAGGTGTGGGAGGAGTAAGGAAGTGAGAACACGAGAGTTGATTGGGCCAAGGGTTAGGGTTAGGGTTACTATGTTGAGGTTTTAAGGGAGTTCAGGAAGAGATTCCAAGGGAAGAGGCCAGCACTCTTCAAATCGGATCAGTGGCATTTCCAGCAGGACAACACACCGGTCCACAACTCCATCCTTGTCACAGACTATTTGACCAAGATGGGCATCAAGACAGTTGTTTATCCTCCCTATAGTCCAGACCTTGCTCCCTGTGACTTTTGGTTATTCCCTAAGCTCAGAGGCTTTTGTTA
>OY757934.1:73306767-73316767 GCA_963585895.1 Sepioteuthis lessoniana
AACAAATATAATTTCGCGAAAATTATTAGTATTAGATGCGAATATTTGAAACTATATAACTGGAAATAGATTATTATTATTATTATTATTATTATTATTATTATTATTAGGGTAAAATAAAAAGAAAATGTGATTAAAACAAATATTGTTATAAAGTATTTACAAATGAATGAAATTCTATTATTAAATAACCAAGGAGTTTTATATGCCATTAAATAATCCAAATAAAACCGAGCCGAATATATATGTATATCCATCTTCATTACGTTCTTTTTCTCTCAAAACACACACATGTACACACAAACACACTCACACATATAAACGCACACACACACACACACACACACACACACACATATATATATATATATATATATAGAGAGAGAGAGAGAGAGAAGGTTCCCGTGGTGTAATTGTTATCGTCGAAGGAAATGGACACGGCGACACGAGTTCAAATCCTGGACGTGACTGATTACCCTTGGGAAAGGTATGAATCCAATTATTCTCCCCCCAGCTATGGGTAAATAGTAGGGCAGACTGTGTTCTTCAGCCTTGGTGAGGCAACTAGTCTAGGAGAAGGAAAACTCTGAATTCAAACCTGTTAAACTTCGCTTAAGAATTGACCTTGTGTCATATCTTGTTCGAGCGGAGGGGTTGGTAAATATATATATATATATATATATATAAACAACTGTGACATATGTGGAAAATTGTGCCTATCTCTGGCTGATCTCAAAAGCCATCTGTGTAAATGTGCAAAATCTATCTTGCAACTAAATAATGTCACTGTAAACAAAACTGATCGGTTGTGCCAATTCTGTGGCAAAATCTGTCGCAGTTTGGCTACATACAATTTAAGGGGGGAATAGGAGAGAAGGAGGGGAAGGGGGGGAGGACATGAGATAAAGGAGGTGGTCACGCTCGAAACCAAGAGAAAAGCCATCATATATATAAACATATACATATATATATATATATATATATACATATATATATATGTATGCATGTATATATATATATATATAAATGTGTGTGTGTGTTTATGTATGTATAATGGCTGTCAGCTCGATTTCAAGCTGGTCGATCATCTGTGACTTGTGCCAACAATCATCTTTGACCGATGCACCTTAAGATGACTCTTGAAATCAGCGAAAATGACGCAGCCCCTACCAATGATCGGACATTGCTCTTTTTTCTTTTCTTTTTTCTTTTTTTTTAACCAGAATATCAAACTAATTACTAACTAGCTGAGAAGCCTTTTGCATGTGACTTTTAAGTTCAGCAAGTGTGATACACAATTTTGGGCATAAATTGCAGAGTATATTGCAAGTAATTACATGAGGCTGGGGCATTACCCCCCCCCACACACACACACACACTTTACGAACGGAACGTTTGAAAAAGAAATAATAAGCACGTTTCTCTTCTAAATTTGAGGTTCCAGATTTAAAGATACCACAGCAGCTCAGTCTATTTCTGACGGCAATATATATATATATATATATATATATATATATATATATGAGATGGTATTCTCCTATAGTGTAATCTTCAGTGATCTCTGCTCGCAGACCATTAATAGTGATATTTTTTCTCACTATGTACACCTTTATTAGGAGACATGTACCACTTATTTTCTACACACACACACACACACACACATTATATATATATATATATATATATGGAGTAAATTTGCGCAGGGTAACGGTTTGAGATCTATGCAAACGGATCATTTTTTCTCAGTGTGTCGACCATACTTCACTTCTGGTTGTACACTACTTATATAATAAACACATACACACAAACGCACTCAAACACACATACATACACAGACATATATATGTGTGTGTATGTGTGTGTGTGTGTTTGTGTATGTGGTGGGTGAGTTGATTTCTATGCAAGTAGATTATTAATATGGAATTTTCTCACTGCGTCCCCCATACTTCACGACTTGCGCAACAGCTTACCTTATTTCATAACTACGCCCCCTATGCATCTCTCTCTCTCTCTCTCTCTTTCTCTCTCTCTCTATATATATATAAAAGATTAATAGATTGATGAAATGATGAATGGTCATTCTACGTCCGCCCAAATCTTTTTGCGCCTTTCAATGTGAAATATTTCCAATTTCAGCGTCATTTTCTATTAATCTTTCATCTTGAAAAGCAGTCGGAGTCTGTGCGTCGATACTGGCCTGCCTGCTTCTTATCTACCAACTGCTTTGATATGGTTTCTCATTGAGTGACATCGGCACATCCCTTATTTGGTCCACGCCACTTTACCGCCCGGCAACTTGATTGGTAGAGGTCCTTTACCGATGCAACCTTTCAACGCCCAGCTTAGCACCCAATTTCACGCCTTCCTTTATCCACTGTCGCCATTTTGGGGAAGTGGCAGTTCGTCTGGGCACGTGACATGTGTACGAATAATTATCAAAACATAACAAATTAACAAATCTATGAATATATGAATATAGAATGATATTCCGATCGCTACCCCCACCCTAGTCTGATAACTGTGGAGTAGCGAAAATAATGACAATAGGTTCAATATCTTACTAATGACGTTAGTTTAATGTTTTGGGATTGGTTTGAATTTGTCCTGCCATTGCAGTCCTTTAAAATTGTCATTTTCTAAGATTGGTTCAAGGCAGGAAGTATGAGAACCCAATTAGCCTTGCTCGCAAACTATACAATGCAGATTACTCGATTCTTTTTATAAAGTTGACTGAGAGTCTATTAAAGAGGTTGATGATTTTAATTTTGGAAAATACAAAAATTTGGTTTAATTTTTTTGTTTACAAACATATTAACCTTCGTGGGTTATTTAATGCTAAAGCCATCCTGGATGAAAAACAGTAGTCATACCATTCAATTCTTTGTTGCGGGGAGATTACAAGATTCCCTTGGGAATTAGAGTCCGAAAATTATTGCAAGAACGTGACTGGAGCTCGAACTCAGTCACTATATTATTGCAGTACAGCAAATTAGCCACGACGTCACGAGTACTTCCCCAAACTTTGCTTAGTCTTGAACAAAGGCCTTAGTTTGCTTATAGTACCCGTTGTATCTTATAAAATATGGGTTTTGAAAATACGGTATCACCTCAAAAAGCAAATTCCCCATGAACATTACGCAATAAGACTTAAAACGCTCGGTTGTGCAATTTAATTTCCAGCCTAATTCGCAAATAACTATTAATTTTGTGAGGAATTTGTTCAAATGAAATGACGTAGTTTCGTAGTGCTACATAGCGGATTAGTGATATCTGTAGTTGACATGTAGAGAAGCATTAAGATTAAGTTCTGATTGGGAAATAATCATAAATTCAACCAGTATGATGGGCAACGTTGAACTCAGGGTTGATATGAGACCAGGGCTCTCAGTAGATGGTTTTAACCAGGTGACTAAAACGGTTCTAGAGTTAAAAAAAAAAAAAAGAAGTTAGTCTCTTTAAGAGAAAACCTCTATTAGAACGACTGAAAGTTACATTTTGGTCTCACTGATTTCCGTTTTAGGCCGCAGCCGAAAAGGGTTGTAAAGTCGACAAGAAAATAAAGGTAAAACGAGTACATGTGGTCGAGTTCTAATTCATCATCCCAGCAGAGAAACATTTTGTACATCAGGTGATGAGGAGAGAAAAGAACAGACAAAATCGGAGATTGCGATATAATAAGCTCAACCCTCGACCCTCTAAACAAGTATTTCTGATCGACTCGCAACTCAGTTCGAAACCCGTGTGGATTCTCATTCTCTGCACAGCTATCGGGAGAGTAATACTTTTACAATTCGAACTGTCCCAAGGGCAATTTTCATTCGTCGATCGTCTAGCTCGATATTCAAAAGATTTTGTGATTATTATAAGCCGTGGTAATCTCTTCTAGTGACGAATCTTCTGAACAAGATTAGTCGACCACTTTCTCGGAAGAAAGCCAATACTGGTGATTAGATATAACAGTATAATAAAAGTATTTCAAGTGAAATACTATCAACTATCGTATTGCATCTATAGTCATACAGAGTAGAGCGTCTGGATTGACTATATGAATGTCGGTCTTAAGTTAACTTTAACAACTTAATGAAATGTTGGAGTGATTCACTAAGTGCCTAAACATGTGAGTTGATAGTTTTCTCTCTCGGATGACAGATATAATTATGAGTGTGCTTTGCCTCACTAAATTCGAGTCGATTCGTTCTCTCCTTAGTCCAAACACCAACTGAACTTGTGATGAGAAACTCAGTCGTTATATACATTTCTTCATAATCTAAATCTATTCTCCCGCTGAAAATACAACCTAAATAAGCAATTGTTTAAATCAATTTCAAGGGTCATTTCTTCGACACAGACTACCCCAAAAATATTCCAGTATTGTCAGCCTATTTGATATTACCAATTGCCAGTTTTAAAATCCATAACTTGGTTTTCACTTCTTGCTACACGAGACCTAATCGGCTGGGGCTGTAGTATACACCGTCTGCATCTCTGTAGAGAGGTACGACTCACTAACGAGTCTTCTAGATATGATACTAAACAATCTGATGATGAGATTCCAGTAATGGTGAAGCTTTAGGGAATGCAGAGTATCCCTTAATTGCTTTTGCTCCCTGGTCCACTTTGGCCCAGAGTAGTAGCACCTGATAGGATCCGATCTATGGATCAAATAGAACTAAAATGTGTACTTATGCTAAACGGATTTGCTTGAAATAGAACTCTTTATATATATATATATATATATATATGATTTGGCATTAAATAACCTACAACGTTTGATATGCCATAAAACCAAACTAAACCAAACCAAACCAAATCTACCTATACGGGTTCACTGGTGGTTTTCTCAACAATCTACTTATTCTCTGAGAAAACTAAAAATTGTGGTTTTTCCCATTAACCCAATCTAGACAGTTGTGAAGAATATTACAACTACAATATTCTCAAAATTAAGGTAACTCTGTTACACAGCAATCAATTAACTTGGTTACAGCACAAAACGACCGAACCAAAAAAAAAAAACGAAGTAAAGCGTAGATGGTTGGTTGGTTGTGTTTTATTGCGTATCAACTCTTGTGGGTAATTTAATGCCAAATCCTGTTTATATACGAGGGGCATGCGATAAGTTCCCTGACTTTTTTCGTATGGTCACTTTTATTGATAGTACACACATGAAGCTCTAGTCCCCTTCGAAGTAATCTCCTCTAATATATATGATTTGTAACCGAATAGTTTTTAGTACACGATTTAAACAAGCCAAAACTCATTTGTTTGAACACACATGAAAATCTAGTCTCCTTCGAAGTAATCTCCTCCGGCTGCTATACACTTCTTGTACCGTTCTAAAAACTTCTTGAAGGCCCCATGGAAGTCCTCCTGTGTGAGTGTGTTAATGCCCTCGTCACAGCCTTTTTCATCTCCTCAATTGTCTCATAACGACAGCCACTGAGCTTAGGGAATAACCAAAAGGCACAGGGAGAAAGGTCTCGACTATATGGAGGATAAGCAACTGTCTTGATGCTCATCTTGGTCAAATAGTCTGTGACAAGGATGGAGTTGTGGACTGGTGCATTGTCCTGCTGGAAATTCCACTGATCCGATTTGAAGAGTGCTGGCCTCTTCCCAAGGAATCTCTTGCTGAACTCCCTTAAAACCTCAACATAGTAACCCTAACCTACGACAATTTTAAATGCCCGTACAAAAAAGTCTGGAAACTTATTGAATATATTTACTTACATTATGTACAATTTGTAAATATGTAGTTTGTTGATAACATTTTTAACAAGCTAGAGCTCATTTGTTTGCACATAGTTAAATGGCTGCAAGTATTGCTATCCAACACTTATAATTTAATTTGCACACTGATGAATAGTTCTAAGACTTGCAATGTAATACTAATAACTCAATTTTGCATTAGAAATTTGTTTGCACACAGTTATTTGGATTCAAGTTTAGAAAATGATTACATATTTCTAATTGACCCATAGATGAGACATTAACAGGTACAACCATTCGAGTTCAGACTGGACCTGGGAGTAAAGTTAATGAAGGGATACTCCTCATTGACCAAAGTTCTGGAACAGGAGCCTCACCATCAGATGCATTTTTGTGCCATATCCAGGACACTAGTTCTATTTGATCCATACATGTAACCCTAACAGATACCATCAACCCGAGTCGGAGTGTACCGGGAAGTAGTGGCAACGAAGGGGTTGTCAACGTTCCCCAAAGCTCCAGGACTTTAGCCTTACCATCAGATGCAGTTTATTGTCATAACTAGGACACTATGTCTGTTTGAGCCATACAATGGACCCTAACAGGTACCACCAATCCAAGTCAGAGTAATGACAATGAACAGGTGCTTCATATTCTTTAAAGAGATGCACCATCAGATGCTGTTTCGTGTCATACTTAGGACACTTGTGGATGGGAAGGGCTCTTACCTCTCTGTAGAGACGCAGGCGTATTTTACAGCCCCAACTAATTGGGCTGACCTATCACAGAGTAAGGGCAATATAATATAGATCGTCGAAGTGTAGGGACAAAAAACAACATGAGATCAATAAAAAAAAAAACTGCATTAAATCTCTCAATGTAAACAAGAAATAACACAGCTAACAAAAAAAAAAACAATATTTATTATATTACAGTTTGTTTCGTTTTGTTGTTTATTTGTTTGTTTGTTTTAAGTTGAAAGTTTTCAATAATTTTTCAGACATTTGGAATATTGATTCTTTCTTTCTGTTTTCATGTAAACAGTGTAATTTCTAGAATTCATCCAGACGTAATCTGGAATTTGAACTTTAAAGTAATTCGCAATTATTCTGTAAATGCAACCAGATATGATACTTCACTTTCAGCTTTGACACATTTTCCACTATCAAACTGTCACCACTCCAAAACAGACTTATCTAAAAATAGTTTCTGCCTCCAGTACATTCGTGTAAGTAACCGTATGTGACTCACAGGAAAAAATCCAAGTCTAACGAACAATAAAAGTTATTTAAGTAATATCCAAATCTCGTATTAAGTGTAACTAAAATGTACCAAGTCTTCTTTTATAAGTCTCTTTCAAATCGACTCTGATTCCTCGAAACAATGTTCAGTTCCTCATTTGTGTCGGGAATAAAATATATTCCCTCTTGAGGGGTAACACCACCCCTGCTAAAAAAAGGGGTTTTCTTGTGCGTGAGGCTGTTTTAACTAAACAAAAGTTTACTGAAAGAGAAATAACCAAAACGGAGGTTGTAAATGAAAATAGAAACATTCATAACATTAACAAGATACAATACTCGCCTGCAGCGGCGTGAAGAAGGTAACCACTGCTAGTGGTGACTGCTTAGTCAGTAAAAATACCCACCATACAATCGCGTGGAACGTATAAATTAGGAATTGGCCATACCAATTAATGATCACCAGTATGGTATATAACATAGACTAAATGGCCTCTATGGTGAGGCTCCGATTCTGGAGATCTGGAAAGTGTGAAGTACCTCTTCGTACCATTACTTTTAGGTACACTCTTACACGGAGCGGTAGTACCTGTTAGGGTCTCATCTATACGTAAAATAGATCTGTTAAAAATCATTAGTATTTGATAGGAATACTTGATACCATATAATTTTAAATTATTTGTTTGAAGAATAGTTATTTGATGTTATAATTGTTTCAAAATTTTAATTAGGGGGAGTTTCTGTGGTGTAGTAGCTAACGAGCTACACTGCGGCATCCTAGTAAGTGAGTTCGAATTCTAGTCGGACGATGACGTTCATTTTCGGACTGATAGATATTCGTCAAAATATCATGAACTTCTTTATTCCCCCCACCCACCCACCAGCAATGGGTTAGATAGTATCTCTACTATTCTTTAACAAGGATGGATTTGCCATTAGATAATCCACAAAGGTTGATAAGCTATTAATCAACAAACATTATTATTATTATTATTGGTGGTAGTATTATTATTGGTAGTAGTAGTAGTAGTAGTTGTTGTAGTAGTAGAAGTAGTAGTAGTTTTGGTGTTGTTGTCTGTGATCACGCTTATTCTAATTATAATTATTTATCAAATGACATAATTATTAACTAGTAATTAGAGAATATTTTCTGTTATTCATTAAGTTATTTAAAATTGAATATAATATAAATTCTATATGTTATGACACAAAATACATTAAAAAAAAAAGAAATAATTTGGTTGGAATGAACAAAGAAAATTTTCATATGAATTTTTTTTTTTAATTTAACTTTCATTAAGACTTGTTTTCATCAGTGAATTGATTCGATCAAAAAAAAATGACTGGCGATTTAAACTAAACATTAGATTCAGAACTGTTCGCCAATGTCCCGGAAGACCAGAGTTCAATCCCTGGTCGAGTCATACCAAAGACTCAAAAAATAGTACTTGATACCTCCTTGCTTAGCACTCAGCATTATAAAGTACGAATCAAGAGTAAAGTGGAGCAATTCAGGGAATGGAGTAGCGCCCTCCCCTACACCTCAGTATAGTATCTATTGAAAAGGGAGCCCTCGGGTCACCCTCGACTAAAGGGAGACAACTTTACTTACTTTACTCATATCAGAAGCAGGAAAAAAAATCGCGGCTTTTGCAAAGATTCTTTCTTTCTATCTACTCTGCGCCCAGACCTCCGGGTCGGCCACCTCGCATTCGTGCCGGGTCGTTATATTTGCCTTTTAAACTTGGCCTCAGAGGGACGTTCCCCCTCAGTTTTTACCTGCTTTGCAAGGTTGGGTTTATTGCTCAGCATCTGAGGAATCCCATTAGAGGTATGCCAATAGAGGCAACAAGTAATTTTTGCAACTGCCGCGCAGGTGTCTCGATTTGTGCGCGGTCTCCTCAATAAAATAGCCTTGTGCTGCGTCCTGACTCTGTAGGAAGCTGAATACGTACCGTTCTTTTTTCGATTTTTATCGCGACTCTTAGATTTGAGAATATAATGGATGTTAATGACATACGACGATGTAGCTTCATACCATACCAAGAGGATTTTTTGAGGTGCTTCGGCCATTGTAAAACTCATAGGAATAAGTGATGTAAATGCCGAGGGAAGCACTTTGAAGAAAAGCAACATATTTCATTCGCGGTTATTTCTGTCTTAGAAAATATTACTTCCGATTTTTTTAAACATAATCAGTATTACGGTTTTGAAAAAAAATTCTTCAAATCATTCCTCTTCAAGATAAAAATTTGTGTCATGTTGGGAAATCTCATAGTTCAAATGTCAAGCCTGATAATCGGATTCTGTTGGAATGGTTTAAATATGACTTCTTTATTTTACTTTTAAATACTTCATGTTTTGTCGGTGGGTTTGTTTTGTTTTTATGTTGGTTTTTTTTTGTTTTGTTTTTTTTTTGTTTTTGAGGGGGCACACTTTTCAAAATTATACTCATTTGTTATATCTCTATTTCTTTCTTTTTTTTTTTCTTTTTTTTTTCGAATTTCTTCTTGTTGATCACCAAATTACTAACACTGCTGTCTTCTTTTTTTTTCCCCTACCAAACATAACCAACCGAATACGAACGCAAAAAATAAAAAAAAGAAATGTTTGTACATTAAAAAGAGAAATATCTATTTACAGGACTTACCCGCCATTTAAAGCATAAGAAATTCATCAATTTTACCGACTAAATGCAATTGTTAAACATCATTTTTCATAAATATTTTAGTGAGTATGATATTTCTGTCATTTCCTTCCATTTATATTTATTTTCCTTTTTATCATTTCTTTTGTATTTCTTCATTTCTTTTTCATTTCTTTCTTTTAGGTATAATTTTTTTTTTTTTGTTATTCATTTTGAATGATGGGTTTCTTTTTGGTGTTTTTTCCCCTGTGTTTTTATTGTTTTATTTTTATGCGACTCAGAGTTTGAAAAATCGCAGCGTGATGGATGAAAAAAGATGAAATTAAATTTGTAACGGAAATAAGGTTGAAGGGGTCGCAAGGTGGTATCACAATTTAGGGGAAACATCAGACACTAAGGAGATTGA
>OY757934.1:73319267-73341767 GCA_963585895.1 Sepioteuthis lessoniana
AGAACACGGTAAAACAGTTGTCTGCAATTACTTGAAAAGTCCAAATAAATATGGAACAAGAAAACTGATTGTTAGACCAGAAAAATTATCACCATAATTCAAGAGAAGAATTGTTCGCGAAGTAAAAAAGAAAACTTTGTCAAAATCAAAAATATAGTAATCTCTAGTGAAAGTTCCTTGTAGTACTAGAGCAGTTAGAAGGCATTTAAAAATAAGCATAAGAAAAGAATTCATCGTCCAAAGTTAACTATGAAGCACAAAGACAAAACGACTGGAATATACTCGTTAATATCAAAACATGAATGCTAAAGAATGTCGATAATTTGTTTTCTCGGACGAAAAGAAATTCAATTTAGAAGGTCGACATGTCTTTCAGAAGTACTGGCACGCAAAAAAATTTCTAGAAGAGAATCACTCAACAAGGTATAGTGGAGGAGTATCTCTTATGATCTGGAAGGGCCTTCCCATCATCAGGAAAACTTTAATTACAATTTGTCAGTGGTCAACAAAAAGCATCAGATTATATGAAGATGCTAAATGATTTATCTCTCGCACAAGAGGGGCGCTGTCTATGTGTAGAAGAATGAATTTTTTAGCAAGATAATGCTGCTATCCACAATGCACCAATAACTAAGAAGTACTTGCTTGAACAAAACATTAGACTTCTTGACCAACCCGCGAGCTCTCCAGACCTCAGTCCTATAAAAAATCCGTGAGGATTGATTGCTGCAAAAGTTTATGAAATAGGTCGATAGTACTCAGCAATTTCTGAACTCAAAAACGCAGTCTTAAACGCATGGGAAAAATACTTTCGGTTCAACTTCAGAAACTAGTTGATAGTATACATAGCCGAATTTTTGAGGTTATCAAAGCTAACAGCAGATCTACAAAATATTAAATAAAAATTTGCCTTTATATTCAATAGTTCTGCTCATTGATCTTATATTTATGTAAAGACAGAATTTTAAAATTAAGCATAAATGCTAATATACATATAAAAAATGAATTGAAATTTCTTCATATTTTAAATTTAATTGTCTTTATGCCTTATCTTTCATATATCTGATTTTCATAATTTAAAAATTGTAAACAATATCTTTTTCTTCATTTTTGAGGGTTGTCTTATATCTTTGTCCAGGAGTATATATATATATATATATATATATATGTATGTATGTATGTATGTCTCTTTCTCTCTCTCTCTCTCTATATATATATATATATGTTTCTGTGTATATATGTATGTGTGTATTTATATATGTTAGTATATATATATATATATATATATATATATATAAATGTTTCTCTTTTTCTATTTACCTGTCCCTTCCGCCACTAACAGGATGTGACACAAGGTCAATTTTTATTTTAATTCAGAGTTTTCCTCATTTATATAAAGTTGGACGATCGCAGTCGAGGGTGACCCTACGGTTCCTATTTCAATAGCCGCACACACACACACACACACACACACGTATATATATATATATATATTAGAAAAGACTAATATACATATGCGTGTGTTACGTATGTATATATGTATAGACAAATAGACATAGATTGATAGATAAATAGATACATAGACGGTTATACACACACACAAACACACACACACATTTATATATATATATATATATATATATATATATTTGAAAGGACTAATATATATGTGTGTGTGTGTGTGTGTGTGTGTGTGTGTGTGTGTGTGTGTGTGTGTGTGTGTGTGTGTGCGTGTATGTATGTATTAGCAAACAGACATAGATAGATAGATAGATAGATCAATGTTTAATCTTGAAAGACCACGAAGTTCGTTTTGAAATGTTTACAATAAGATGATTACTCGTCACCGCTTCAATAGAAGGAAATTATGTTGAAATATAAATATTTATTGAATCAAATGCTTTTCTCATTTAAATACTTCGACATATATCTTCATAAATAGATAAAATATCTACCGTCTTCCTACCACGCCTGATCTCAGCTTTCCCCCCAGTGTGATGAAACACTTGAAGCAGGTGTATTTCTGCAGGGTGTAGGTATGGGCTAGGATGTTTACGCAAAATAATAACGGTAAAAAATTTTAATATCTGAAGACATAAATTGGAAAAATATAGAAATTAAAATATATACTTAAAAGGGAAAGAAAGAAATAAAGAAAGAAAGAAAGAAAGAAAGAAAGTGAATGAAAGACAAAAATATTATGTAGAAAAACGAAATGAGTAAAATGGGAGAAACTGAAAGTAATTCGGACAAAAAGAAAGGAAAGTACGAAATAAAGAAAGAAAGAAAGAAAGAAAGAAGATGTTAAAGAATAATGCCGAAAATAACTGACTCATCAATAAGTCAAAATGCGGGCAAACAAAAAAAAATCCCAAACTCAATGCACAAAGAAAAAACCTCGAGTTCCATTTTGAAAATGTATTCGATATTAAATCCTTACAAGTGAAAATGATGAATGGAAAACAGAATAAGAAGAGAAAGATATTAAAGAAAGGCAGAAGGAGAGAGAAGAAAGAAGGAAGAGGAATGATGTGTTGAAAGAAAGATGAAAAGATGAAAGAAAATAAATCTGTTCAGCAGAAACAAAAAGATTATTTAAAGTAGGATTATAGATTAGTAGTAATAGAAAAGGATTAAGAAAGAAAGAAAGAAAAAAAGAAAAAAAGAAAAAAAGAAAGTGCATTGAAAAATCTAAACAAGAAAGTAAGAAAATAATTCAAGAAAGAAAAAACAATGACCAGAAAAATAAAAGAAAAGACGGAGAAAATAGGAAGAAAAAGAAAAACTCAATTCAAATTTTAAATAAAGAAAGAAAAATAAATGAAAGAAAATGCATGAAGGAAAGTTATAGAAAAAATAGAAAAGAAATAGAAAAAAAAAACAAATGAATGAATGAAATATTTACGTAAAGTAAGAAAAAAATTCCAGATAAATGGAAAAAGAAAGAGAACCAAATATGTAAACATTCTATGAGAAAGAAAGAAAGAAAGAAAGAAAGAAAGAAAGAAAGAAAATTAAAGTTAAAATGAAAATACATGACAAAAAATAAAGAAAATAGAAAGAAAAAGAAGAAAAATTAAAGTTAAAAAGCAATAATTAAGTAAGAAAGAACAAGAAAAGTATTTTAAAGAAAGAAAGAAAGAAAGAAAGAAAGAAAGAACAGATGCATGAATTAACAAAAGACAAGAAAAATTTACAGAAAATATATTCTTGAAATCAGCCAAGAATGACTGAAATATTTTGTCTCAGAAAAGACACAAGGACAAATAAATAGATAAATAAATTAATAAATAAAAATACCGTAGAGTCAAAAATCGCGGTTTAGCCGTTCAATGACTTTAGCTGAAATCATAAAAAGAAAAATATAAGACAACAAAATTTCGTGACTTAAATTATGCGAAGAATAAACATAAAAAAGAAGGAAAAAACAAACACTGAGAAAAATAAGTTTGGAAAAAAATAAAAATAAAAAGGCAAGAACGGAAATTATAGTTAACGAACTGGAGATGAGAAAGTGCGAGATTTGCGAGCAAAAATACATTTTTAAAAATGAATTATTGAAATACAGAAAAACATTGAAAAATAAACCTAAGATTTTAAAAAAAGTTTATAAAAAAAGGTAAAAATACACAACAAATCGGCGAAAAATGAATACAAAGATTTTTTTTTCCTTGATAAATAAGAAAGCCAAACCATTAAACAAAAAATTGATAAAAATTGGCTAAGAAAATCCGAACTCACAAAAGGAAAGGAGAAAATATAATTCAAAATGGCGAAATCTTGAAAGAAAAAAGCCAAGTTTTGGATAATAACGTGATGAGACGTGAATTATGTATGGAAGGAAGGAAGGAATAAAAGAAAAAAAAGGACTATGTGAAGACTTGTAGTTAAATCATCAAAGAACTAAGTCATGCAGAAGAAATATCCTTCGACATTAATTAAATAATGTCAGTACATTGAAGTAAATGATTGATGAACCCTTGCTAAAAGAGGTAAAAAAAAATGAAATTTTCGTATTTGTCAGGAAGGAAATCAAAATCAAAGGGAAACAACTCTTGTTTGAAAAAATAAAGAATGAAGTGAGAAATGAGCCAATGAAAGACAAGAGAAAATAAAACAAACCAAATTGAATGTATAAATGTATTAAAATTACAATGCAGAACATATTGAAAAATACCGATACAGAGCAGAAAATACTGGATAGCATCACATGATCAGAGGATACATATTTCCCCAAAACGGTAGTGGTCGGTATTTATCCACACCTCCACCACCACCACCAACAACAACAACAACATCAACAACAACAAAAACCCAGGACTAATAATGCTTATTTTTCGGGCAATTTTGAAAATGGACTTAACAGAATGTTTATACTCTATATGGCCTTGTACAACATTAGGCAAAGTTTAGTAAATCTCATTACACATATATATCGTACATACAGGGTGGAACGATAAAGAAAACAACACTACAGCTTTATTTTAAAACTTTTATTGAAAAAATCAATTCATGTAACTTGATTATGTAGTAGAGCTGACATCTATTCAATGTAGCCGCCTTCAGCCTCAATCACCGCCTCGATACGGATCCGGAACTTGAAACATGCCTTTTCCACAAGCACCGGCGGGAGCTCGGCGAATACTCGGCGGATGGCAGGGATCGGGCTGGCTTTCGTGTTGTGGGAGGTCTCGACGTATGACCAAACGAAGTAGTCCAGCGGATTCAGTTCGGGGGAGGAGGGGGCCAGTGAGAGAAGGGTACAAAGTCGTAGCACTCCTGAAGCCAACCTGGGTCTCTTTGCACTTGTGGGCCGGCGCCGACTCCTGCTGCCACACCCAGGGTCTGTCACCGGTCACCTGATTGCACCAGGGGATCACCACATACTTCAGGACATCCAGGTATACTTTGGTGTTGCCTTTCAAGTATTTGCGTAATGTGAAAATGCAAACACCCTGGGCCTTGATTTGAACTTAGATAACCTTGTCCATTTCCTACGACGTTTACCATAACACAACGAGCATTTCTTTTATTAAATATATATATATATTTATACTCATATAATAAAGATTGATAATATATATATATATATATATATATATATATATATATATATATTATCAATTATCGTATGAGTTTAAATCTATTTTTATGTCACCATTTAAAAATTAGTTAATTCCGGCTATTTAAGAGTTAGCAAGTAAATCTTATACCTAATGATACTAATTAGGATGGGAAAATGAGCATAATTAAATATAAGTATATATATTTATATATAAATGACACACATAAACACATATACACGCACCACACACACAGACACACACACACACACACACACTTGTATATATATATATATCTATATCTAGCTTCTGGAATCTAGGCTGTCTAGCCACACTGAAGAGTTCTGATAGAACGAAACAGGTCTGTCTGTGGATGACAATATATATATATATATATATATATATATATATATATATATATATATATATATATATATATATATATATATGCTTTTGTATTAGAAATAAAAAATTCTGTAATTCACATTTTTTCTATATCTAGATTTGGTGGCCCCAAAACCTGGAATTATTCCTGGGTTGGGTCATATATATATATATGTATATATATATATATACGTATATATGCATAAACATATGTATACAAATATTTACATACATACACACACACACACATACACGCACACACACACATATATATATACTAAAAACTATTAATAAATTTAGGAAATTTTAAAATGAACACCCAATTAATCTGATTTCCAACCTTTAGGCTGGTTGACGGGTTGACATGCCTTTAAAAACAATTAATGTTACCATAATTTCATTAAATCAAGTAACATATATCAACTACAAAAAAAAGACATAATTATCCGATAAAACTTTATTTAAAGGATGAAGTTTCATCTAGTGTTCCATACTCGATTCATGAAAATTATAGCAATGCTATAGCTATTGTAAAAAGATTATATATATATATATATATATACAAACACACACACACACACACACACACATATATATATATGTGTGTGTGTGTGTGTGTGTGTGTGTGTGTGTGTGTGTGTGAATGTCTGTGTGTGTGTGTGTGTGTGTGTGTGTGTGGATAGTATTGGACAAAAAAGACATCAGAAAATTAATTGATGTTAATAGATATAGGACAATGACCACTTGATATTTGCTAGGATATTCATTAGCATCAATTACTGTCTGACTGCCTCTGTTTATGCTTTCAACAAGTAATTAATAAACATTATGATAAATTATGGTGATTCAATCCCTTTGCAATATCACGAACTTACAGATCACAATCATTGTATCTCACAATTTGACCTTTTTCGAACTCAAACGACAACTTACGAGCCATTTGCAAACAATTACAAATTAGGATACCAAATCAAAGAAAAGATAAATCTGAAAAATTTCCCTTTTTTTCTTTTTCTTTTTTTTTTTTTTTTGGTACTGTTGAAAATTTTCTTTTTAGAAAATTATGATTATTTTGCAACAAGTAACTAAACATTGACCACAAAAATCAAAGAAAAGAATCACGTCCAATGAATTTGTCGTCGTTCTGAAAACAATTTTATGCTGAAAAAATTGCAAGTCTCGATTTAATACCTCCAGGAATATGAAAGACGAGGAATGTTGACGACTCAATTCTTCGATTATGTGATGCCATATATAAAGAAAACACAATAGAAAAATGGATGAAATGCCGTATATTACTCTACCCAACTTTGGAATCACTAAAAACTACAAAGAAATCATTCTTACTGCTGGAGCTGCCAGATTTTATATCCTGCTTCTCAATCATATCCAACTAGAAGTTCAGAAAAGTCTTTAGAAAAAATCAGAATCGTTTTCGGAGAAATCGGTCCACAATATCTCAGATTTTGACTTTCGAAGGAGTACGTTTAAAAATCTTCGCTTTGGTTTGGTTTGGTTCCGTTTGGTTTTATGATATATCAACTATTGTCGGTTATTTAATGCCAAATCCATTAATATACATCTAAACATTTCTATTTCAAACAATTCAGTTAAACATAATTATACAGGTTAAATGTCAGACACAGTTATCTTTTAATTCAGTTTAGCATTTGTACGGTTTTTTGTTTACACACAATTAAATGTAAAAATAGTTCTATTTAAAACGATTCAATTTTTGCTAAACTGAATGGTTTGAAATAGTACTGTTGTTCAGTACGCTGTTTAAAAGTCAAAACAGTTCTATTTCAAACCATTCAGTTTATCATAAGCACACAGTTTAGTTCTGTTTTACCCATAGATAGGACACTATCAGATCCTACCACTCCGGGCCAGAGTGAACCTCTGCATTCCCCAAATCTCTAGCATTAATGGAGCCTCACCTTCAGATTTCTTTGTGTCCTTAACAAGAACATTCATTGGAGGAGTCTTACCCCTCTGCAGAGACACTATCAGTGTATTCTGCAGACCCAACCGACTGGATCAAAAAAAGGAAAAAAAGAATCGTGTGACAATACACGTTTGTAGACTTCTCCACGGTATTCGATTCCATACACAAAAGAAAGATGGAGCAATTACTTCTAGCGTATGGTTTTCCCAAATAAACTGTTACTACTACAATGATGGCCTACAAAACACAAACGCAACGCTTCGCTCATTCGATACTGACAGTGATTTCTTCGACAGTGTCGCCGGAGTCTTGTAAGGAGATACATTAACACCCTATCTATTAATAACCTGTCTAGATTACGTACTATCAGTAGATTAAACATTACAGAAATATAATCACTCTGATGAAATAAAACAGAAAGTATTCTAACCTGAAGCTGAGTCAGTACTATTGTATGGCTGCACCACCTCGACGATAAAGAAACGCTTGGAGAAAAAGCTAGATGGAAACTACACAAAGATGCTGCGTGGTGTTTTGAACAAATCAGCAACTGTACGGCCACTTCCCTCCCATCTAACAAACTATCGAAATAATATCTATAAGCGATGTTCTTCTATGGACTTATAAACAACGTTCTTCTATGAACAGATAATTTTTAGTCGACTAGGTCTGTGAAGATATCTGATGCTGTCTCGAGGACCTACCGAAAAGGACAACCGAAAGGGACAACCAATAGGGACGGATGACGAGGGTGAGTCAAAGGAATCGGTTCTATCGGTACGACTTTATGATGTGGATGTGAAGTTATATTAGAATTTGTGTCAATAATAAAAAAATGGTTAATTTTTTTAATGTTTTATTTTTTGTCCCAAACGATAGATAGATAGATAGATAGATATGTTTGTGTGTGTGTGTGTATGAGAGAGAGAGAGAGAGAGAGAGAGAGAGAGAGAGAATAACACAGTTCAACACTCTTGCTTGAGGGATTTTTTTTCCTTTTACGTGTCTTTGCGTCCAAGATCACCGACCCGACAACCAGACTACTTCGGACACTGTCTACTTGTTTTTTTTTTCTTTCCCACCTGCCTTCTCTGTGTGTACCTTCACCGACAAGCATTCCCTACCCTCACACATCGACCACGCCTTCTTGGGCGAGCATGATTGCTTTCTCCACATCATTTCACTGCTGACAAGAAAATTAGGATATAACTGTGTTTACAAAAAAAAAAGTTGAGAGAAATAAAAAAGGAAATGAATATCAGTCTACTTATCTCTATTAGAGACGAGAAATGCCTACAGTCATTGCTACCGCCTGTTGCTTGCATGTGTAACTAGGAACTAAACTCAATGTCAAACATTCATCTCTATCAAGCCATTAAAATTCCACACATGCAAATACCGTTGATACTTGTGTATTAGTCGATCTTGAGTATTAGTCAAGGTAAAATTACAGAAAAAAATCGCAAGTGGGGATCATAGGTTTAAGCCTATCTGGTTATAGGCTTTGCGAAGTTTCTTTCCAGTTATACTATCTCTGGGTCTTTTTAGCAGTAAATAAACTACAAACAGATAAGACGAAAAACATTTTCTTTAATGGCTGAACATTCTGGCGTCATAAAATATATCTTGAACAAACCATTTAAATCATTTGAATTAATGGCATTTTTTCCACACGATGAAGAGGAAAATATTTTGGATCGGTTTGATACCGAGAAAAAAATATGGACGACACATATGCGTGTGTGGGTAAATGTGTAGATATATGTGCGTGTATGAGTGTGTGTGTGTGTGTGTGTGTGCGTGAGTGCATATGTGCGTGTGTATGTGTGCATGTGTGTGTGACCAAAACTCAGAAAAAACGGCACATCGTAGCGAGCGTTTTAATAGAAGAATACACTTGATACAACCTATATAAAGCTGAAATGTTAATTAGAATCCTTCACTCACCTTTAAATAGAAACACCAATATTATTATGGATTCTTTTTACCATTGATTCTCTCTCTCTCTCTCTCTCTCTCTCTCTCTCTCTCTCTCTCTCTCTCTCTCTCTCTCTCTCTCCACGCGCGCGCGTGCACATATATATACATTTATCACCTCATGCCCACGAGTAGGATGTGACATAAGGTCAATTTTTAAATGGAGTTTATCGGGTTTGAATTCAGAGTTTTTCTTCTCCTAGACTGGTTGCTAGATGAAAGAGATCAATTTACCTCCCTATTTACCCATAGCCGGTCTGATATTGTATTCAGGGGAAATAAATCTTACAGTTACTCTAAAATGCTCCGTAAGTGACGGCCATTTTGTATTTTAAATTTTATCTTGTGAATGACTGTCAATGCTGAACAATGGAAATGGACTTGAGACATGGAAGAATCCTTAGTGAACTTTCAAAATTTGTTCTCTTACTTTCAAATGGCGACAAATAAGAGTGTTTCAAGCTCTAACAGAAGTTTCTATTGAATGTATTTATTAGCCGAATGAACGCATCGACAAGAAACTGACAATACCGTTGACTGTCAACGCTCTCCTAACTAAAATTCATACGCTCCATCAATGATATTGAGTACTCTGGATTCATTAATATAACAAATTACTCCATCAATATGTGTACGAGGTGCATACGATAAGTTTCTAGACTTTTTTCGTGTGGGCACTTTTATTGATAGTACACTCATGAAACTCTAGTCCCCTTCGAAGTAATCTCCTCGGGCTGCAATGCACTTGTTGTACCGTTCCAACAACTTCTAGAAGGCCCCATGGAAGTCCTCTTGCGTGAGCGTGTCAATGACCTTCGTCACAGCCTCTTTCATCTACTCAATTGTCTCATAACGACAACCTCTGAGCTTAGGAAATAACCAAAAGTCACAAAGAGTAAGATCTGGACTATAGGGAGGGTGAGGAAGTGTCTTGATGCCCACCTTGGTCAAATAGTCTGTGACAAGGATGGAGTTGTGGACTGGTGTATTGTCCTGCTGGAAATGCCACTGACCTGATTTGAAGAGTGCTCGACTCTTCCGACGGAATCTCTTCCTGAACTCCCGTAAAACCTTAACATAGTAACACTAACTCTTTGGCCAATCAACTCTGGTGTTCTGACTTCCTTACTCCTCCCACACCTCTCATCATCCCTCACAGACTCCCTGCCTTCCTTGAATCTCTTATGCCACTCAAAAACTCATGCTCGATCCATGCAAGATGCTCCAAAAGCAATCTGAAGCATTCCATACGTTCCCGAGGCATTTTCTTCAAGTTTAAAATAGAATTTTATTGCATATCGTTCTTCTAAAGTGTCAGATTGGATTTTTGAAATTCACTGGTAGTGACAATCAGGCTATAGTAGGGCGTATTCTAATTCCTGTTGTAGCTGTTCCTTTAAACCTGAAATCATAAAAATTAGTCAGTCATCTCATAAGATGTATAGCAATAACAAACTGAATTTTCAAGGGTCAACGATGATTTTAAATGCCCATACGAAAAAAGTCTGGAAGCTTATCGTATGCCCCTCGTATATATATATATATATATATATATAGTGGGTTGTTTGATTGTTGCTCCTTTGTGTCATTGATAAATATTTTCCAATCTGATATAGCATTTAGAGGAAAATAAATCGTCCAGTTACAATAAAATAAGTAGCGGCCATTTTGTATTTGAAATTTTATCTTGTGAATGACTTTCAATGCTGAACAATTGAAATGGATTCGAGATATTGAAAAATCATTAGTGAATTTACAAAGTTTATTCTCTTTTTTGACTTCTTTATATGACAAACTTATAAACAGTTTTATATATATATATATATATATATTTAATTTGTAAGCGAATAGTTAGTTGGTAACATCATTTTTAAGAGTTAGAGGTCGTTTCTTTATACACATGTTATATAATAGCCAAGGGATTTCGGTTCATGCATTTGAGTTTAGTTAGGCTGATAACCTTTCGGCTCAGCACATGGGTTAGTTAGGTGCAACATTGAGGCAGGTGTTAACGCGGGTGCGCGCGGGCGGATGGAGTTGTCACTCAGATGTCATAATAGTCCGAGACGAAATGCGGTGACAGGGTGCAGGTGACGTCACACACCGGAAGCGCGCGGAGATTTGTGTGAGAATCTGAAGAAAGTTGGAGAGTTGGGTACTAGACGCCAAACGAGAAGGATCGACTTTTGGAGCTCGCAGACGCGAGGCGAACTTACGCCTATGGGGGCCGCTCGAGACAGGGGCCAAATGAATAAGACAGCATAGAAGATTGTGTCTCTCCTCCTTACGTCGAAACCTTTAACTCAAAGTTAATAAAAAGGTTTCGTACCAGAACAAGAAGTCGTTACGTGTTTTCGAATTTCGAGATTCCTGTGTTCTATCGTTATGAACATTATATGTCTATTTCGCACATGGCCATATTCGTGTATATGGCTATGTAACACACAGTTAAATGAACAGTTTAAATGGTTTTGATTTTAACTCTAATAATTCTATGAAATATTAATCACTCGTTTGTACACAGCTTAAATGGCTTCAAGCATTGTTATTTAATACTAATAATCCTTGTTAATATTAATCACTCATTTGTAGGCAGCTTAAATGGTTTTAACCATTGCTATTTAATATTAATAATTCTATCGAATATTTATCATTGGTTTGTACAGAGTTTAAATGCCTTCAAGTATTGCTATTTAACACTAATAATTCTAATATTAATCATTTGTTAGCACATAGTTAAAATGGTATCAAGTATTGCTATTTAACACTAATAATTCTAATATTAATCATTTGTTAGCATATAGTTAAAATGGTATCAAGTATTGCTATTTAACACTAATAATTCTATCATTAATCATTTGTTAGCACATAGTTAAAATGGTATCAAGTATTGCTATTTAACACTAATAATTCTATTATTAATCATTTGTTAGCACATAGTTAAAATGGTATCAAGTATTGCTATTTAACACTAATAATTCTATTATTAATCATTTGTTAGCACATAGTTAAAATGGTATCAAGTATTGCTATTTAACACTAATAATTCTATTATTAATCATTTGTTAGCACATAGTTAAAATGGTATCAAGTATTGCTATCTAACACTAATAATTCTAATATTAATCATTTGTTAGCGCAGAGTTAAAATGGTATCAAGTATTGCTATTTAGCACAAATAGTTCTATGTAGCATTAATCATTTGTTTGCACACAGTTTCAATGGCTTCATGCGTTGCTATTTAACACTAATAATTTAAATATTAATCATTTGTTAGCGCACAGTTAAATGGTTGCAAGTACAGTTATTTAACATTAGTAATTAGATTAATCAAATTGTCCTATCTAATTCGTACACAGCTGTATAGTTTCAAATAATGATCATGATAATAATCACCCAAGTTAAGCAAGGTCGAGCCTGGTCAGTACTTGGATTGGTGACCGCCAGGGAATACCAGGTGCTGTAAGATAAAATAAAATTTAGTGTCATACCCAAGACACTCAAAGTTTTGTTTCTCTTAGCGCGATTGACCCTCAGCAACCGCCTTCAAGCACCTTTAAGATAAAAAGGTTTGAATGTTTGTGTCAAGAACAAGTTGAAGAATTCACTCGTGACAATCATTTAGGTGCTTGGATTTAACATTACCAGCCAACTGCCCGTCTAGCAGAGTAAGGACCAAATTTTTCGCCACTTGCAGATCACGTTTGACGAGGGAACCTTAAAATTATATGAATGGATTAAGCATTATAGCATTTTCTAACTGAAAAACGACTTTTTAATCAAAACAATATACTTTGATTTAAAGTATTAGACATAAGGACCCAGCTGGTCGGTAATTATGTCTCTAAATAGAAGTAGACACACCCAGTAGATGAATCCTTATTTTTACATCGCTGTTGCCTGACAACAATAAAGTCAGAAATCACGCTTCAGTATTTTACATTTTCAGTTTTCTTCAGCCAGAAGCCCAGTGGTGGAAGCCTTCTGGGATGGGGGATAATGATTTTAAGATTTTATTCGGTTGTGGGGGGGTTACGGATGATTAAATGTGAAACTCTCTTAGCTGAACAACGCAATGATGCTGTGTGCTGCTTTGAAAAAAAAAACTGGAAGCAGCAGCCTAAAGACAGTGGCTGTATGACCATTTACTTCGATGAACGAGACATACTGGGTGCTATTAGAGGTAAAGGCGAACTCATGAGCGATGTTTTGCGATGGAGTTTTTAACCAGGGTCACACCGGTCGTGGTCGATCATCATAAACTTACTTTTATCAGCTCTGTGCGGACAATTGAGCTCAGTTTCAACTATTGCTATCTAATACTAATAATTCAATTTAGCATTAATCATTTGTTTTTGTACTGTTGAATAGTTTTAAATATAGTAAAGGGTCAAATAGTTCTGCTTGACCCATAGATAGGACCTTAACAGGTACTACGACTCTGGTTCAGGGTGGACCTGGGAGTAATGGCAAGGAAGATATACTCCACATTCCTCATAGTTCTTGGACTATAGCCTCTGTATCACATGCAGTTATTGTCATATCCAAGAGACTGGTTCTATTTGATCCGTAGATGGGACCGTAACAGATAGTTCGACTTTGGATCAGAGTACACCTGGGAGTAATGGCAATGAAGGGATACACCGCATTCCTTAAAACCCCTGTGCTTGAGTGTCACCCTGTGATAGCTTCGTGTCATTCCCAGGACACTTGTTGCTGGGTTCTGAACCCAGTCGGTGTATTCGACATATGGAAGGAAAGTGGTCCTACAACCGCAGTTTTATTGGGTGCTGCTTCTATGATTTGTTCAAATCAGAACGCAGCATCTTTGTGTAATTACCATGTAGCTTTTACTCCTGACGTTTTGTTAAACAGTAGTACTGACACGGCTACAACTTCGAAGACTTTGCCTTTTATTTTATCCAAGAGATCAGATTTTTATATAGCCATTGACCAATCAATAGCATCGTTAGGGATATTGTTGCAATACGGAATTTTGCTGCTACTGTTTGATAGTAATTCTATTTTAATTTTTCTTTTATTGCCTTTATTTTTTTTTAAATACGCCTAAGGAAACTATTTTAAATGAGTTGGTATATGCCAGATATAGGGGTCTTATATCTCATCCGCATATTTCTGAATATGGGATTTGCTATGCAAATGTGGCGGAGTGATTTCAAAGTTTATATTAGTAAAATATTTGGCGAGACAAGGAAGACAGTGTGGGGTTGAACTATATTTCTGTGTGCAGGTGCGTTTCATTGTCGTTTTATTTAATCGATAGATTGATAACAATCTGTCAGTCAATTTCAATCTACTCGTCTCTCTCTCTCTCTCTCTCTCTATATATATATATATATATATATATATATATATGTACGAGGATCATTAAATAAGTTTCCAGCCTTTTTTTCGTATGGGCACTTTTATTGATAGTACACACATGAAACTCTAGTCCCCTTCGAAGTAATCTCCTCTGGATGCAATGCACTTGTTGTACCGTTCCAACAACTTCTGGAAGGCCCCATGGAAGTCCTCTTACGTGAGCGTGTCAATGACCTTCGTCACAGCCTCTTTCATCTATTCAATTGTCTCATAACGACAGCCTCTCGGCATAAGGAATGACCAAAAGTCACAGGGAGCAAGGTCTGGACTATAGGGAAGGTGAGGAAGTGTCTTGATGCCCATCTTGGTCAAATAGTCTGTGACAAGGATGGAGTTGTGGACTGGCCAATCAACTCTGATGTATTGACTTCCTTACTCCTCCCACACCTCTCATCATTCCTCACAGACTCCCTGCCTTCCTTGAATCTCTTACGCCACACAAAAACTGATGCTCGATTCATGCAAGATGCTCGAAAAGCAGTCTGAAGCATTCCAAGCGTTTCTATGATTTTTTTTCCAAGTTTAAAACAGAATTCTATTGCATATCGTTCTTCTAAAGTGTCAGATTGCATCTTTGAAATTCCCCAACTATGATAATCAGGCTTTTGTAGGGTGTATTCCAATTGCTGCTGTAGCTGTTCAATTCAAGCTGAAATCATAAAAGTTGGTCAGTCATCTCATAAGATGTATAGCAATAACATAGTTAATTTTTAAGAGTCTACGAGAATTTTAAATACCTGTACAAAAAAGTCTGGAAACTTATTGAATGTACCGTGTATATATATATACATATATATACATATATATATATGTGTGTGTCTGTGTGTGTGTGTGTATATATATATATATATATATATATATGTATATATATATATATATATATATATATGTGTGTGTGTGTGTGTGTGTGTGTGTATATATATATATATATATATATATACAAATCTTCCTATTTCACTCTATCTATCTGAAATCTATTTCTCGCAATTCCTTATACTTTTGAACATAATAGCTTTAAGAAAAATATGTTGGTTGGTTGTTTGGTTGGTACCATAAGCGCACATCTACTTAATGAGATAGTTTGTCACTAACCTGTTCAGTTTTTAAATTGAACCCCCACCCAAAAAAATTATAACTTGGAAAGAAACGAATTAAAAAAAAAAGACCAAAAACATTAAATAAGAAGATACATGAAAACACAGACAAAAAGAAAGGGAGGGAAGTAAAGATCTGATTTTATTCAAATTTCTTTCAAGGAAATAATCTGGAAAGGAATTAGTATAAAATCCGATTTTTTTTAAATTCAAATTTAATAAAAATAACAGAAGAATAAAATTTTAAAAAAGAACTGTTACAAACTGTGGATCGAAGGGCAGTAAATTGCACAAAGATAAACAAAAGGTTTACATCGAAAGTTTTCTGGCAAATGCTTCTTTTTAATTTGAGGTCATCGATAGTCGGTGAAAATGAACCCATGCGAACATTCGGAATCGAAAAATTTTGCGACAGGAAATGAAAGTTTAGACCCATCTACGCGTTGTCGTGTATACGCAGGCGCGAGGTTAATCTAGATATTTGTTGCACTGTGAACGTTAGTTTCCAAAGGAACATCATTAGGAAGATTTGTAATAGTTCCCGGGGCGAAAATCATAGGTCATTCAACTAGATAGATTGATTGATTGACTTGGACAGATTGGTACACGAGGGTTGGCTGAAAAGTTCTTATTCTGACATCATATATGCTGTTGATGAGTTTTTGACCAATCGGATCCAAGCACAACAACACCGAAGGAAGAAGTTTGGTTTGGTTTGGTTTGGTTTGGTTTTGGTTTTGTTGCTTATTTAATGCCAAAGCCATTTTTATACATATAAACAGTTCTGTTTCAAACTATTCAGTTTTTTATATGTACAATTTAAATGTCAAACACTTCTATTTGACCCGTAGAGAGGACGCTATCATGTGTTACAATTCCGGCTCAGAATGAACCTGAGAACGATGGCAATAAAGAGATACACTGCATTACCCGAAGCTCCAACATTACTAAAGCCTCACCATCAGATTGTTTAGTGCTGTACCTAGACTGGGACTGATGAAAGAAGTGTGGGAACATCAAGGAGAATTATGTTAAAATCTAGGCTTTGTTTCGTCACATCCATAAAAGTATATTAGTCAGTCTATGAGCTTTCCAGCCAAATCTCGTAGATGAATAGAGTGATAGTTTTTTTTTTGTTTTTTTGTTTAATGGCACATCAAACTTCGTAGGTGATTTAATGCCGAAACTATTCTTATTGAAGAACAGTAGTGGTACTGTTTAAGCCATAGCAGGAAGTGGGGTAAGAAGGTTCATACATTTCCTCGGGACCTATCTTTGGGTTGAATAGAACTAAACTGCCTAATTATGCTAAATTAAATTGTTTGAATTAGAACCGTTTGACTAAACTGAATAGCTTGAAATAGAAACGTTTTTGACAATTAAACTGCTTACTTATGCTAAACTGAATTGTTTGAAATGGAACTATTTTTGACATTGAAACTGTACTTTTGTTAAACTGAATTGCTTAATATAGAAGTGTTTTGACATTTAATTGTGTGTAAACAAAATCTATACTCATACTAAACTGAATTGGTTAAATTAGAACTTTTTGAATAAGCTGAATAGCTTGAAATAGAAATGTTTTTTTACAATTAAACTGTGTACTCATGCTAAACTGAATTGTTTGAAATAGAAATGATTATTTGTATAAAAATGGATTTGGCATTACATAATCTAAAAAGGTTGATATGCCATTTGACCCACAAAACCAAACCGATTCAATTATACATTATTTATTTGTTTACACACAGTTAAATGATCAAACACTTCTATTCCCAACAAGTCAATTTATCACAAGTCATTTGTTTGCTCACAGTTCAAATGTCAAACGCTTCTGTTTGACCCATAGAGAGAAACCTATGAGGTGCTGCCACTCCGAGTCAGAGTGAATCTGTGTACAATGATAATGAAGAGATATTCCACATTCTCTAAAACTACAGTGCTGAAGCCTTACCATCATATAGTCTATTGTTATATTCAGGAGACTCGTTTGGAGGGTGGTCTTACCCACCCTCTCTGCAGAGATGCAGTCGGTGTATTCGACAGCCCCAACCAACTCAAGGTAAGTTTTTAGCGGAGTAGGATTAGTTTGATTTCAGAGTTTTCCTTCTCCTTAACAGGTTGTCTTACCAAGGTTAAAGAGTCCGATCTGCCCCACTATTTACCTATAGCTGGAGGAAGGGAAGAATATATGGTTTTATGCCTGAATGAACTTAGGCTCGTTTAAAAATGTTATCGGCAAAATATGTTTATAAATCATATACATTTAATATATATTTATAAATTGAAGTTGGTATTAAATAACCTACAATGGTTGATATGCCATAAAATCCAATCAAACAAACACTTTAACAGCCTATATATGCATTTCAATTTGTCCAAGGATGGATTTTTGGACTGGTGCATTGTCCTGGTGGAAATGCCACTGACCCGATTTGAAGAGAACTGGCCTCTTCCCTAGGAATCTCTTCCTGTACTCCCTTAAAACCTCAGCATAGTAACCCTAACCCTAACCCTAACCCTTTGGCCAATCAACTCTGGTGTATTGACATCCTAACTCCTCCCACACCTCTCATCATCCCTCACAGATTCCCTGCCTTCCTTGAATCTCTTATGCCACTCAAAAACTGATACTCGCCTCATGCAAGATGCTCGAAAAGCAGTCTGAAGCATTCCATACGTTTCTGTGGCATTTTTTCCAAATTTGAAACAGAATTTTATTGCATATCGTTCTTCTAAAGTGTCCTAACGTCCAGATTGCATTTTTGAAATTTACCAGCTGTGACAATCAGGCTTTAGTAAGGTGTATTCCAATTGCTGCTGAAGCTGTTTCTTTGAAGCTGAAATCATAAAAGTTGCTCAGTCATCTCATAAGATGCATAACAATAACATAGTGAATTTTCAAGAGTCTACGCCAATTTTAAATGCCCGTACAAAGAAAAGTCTAGAAGTTTTTGAAGGCACCACGTAAAACAAGTTCTATCTTTTGATCGGCCTTTAAAAGAACTGTGATGTCTACAGCACTTTATCTAGATTCTCTTTGCTGGATTTAATGATGTTCTTTCTTTTTCTATTCGCAAATTTCTCCTAAACAATATTTCACTTTATTGAAATAATAACTTCAGTTTTAATCCTAGATTTCAGAATTAGAAAATTCTAAATTCAAAATTGTTACTGAAATAAATCACCAATACATGAAAATTTGTGTGCAAACTTATTAATACAAATGCATTGTAACAAATTGATAATAAAGACTTATCAAAAATAATTTTTTTGATAAGTTAGTCTCATCATAACTGTGACCTGAATCTAGGACGGGAAATTCACCAAACAGAGAGAGAGAGAGAGAGGGAGAGAGAGAGAGAGAGAGAGAGAGACAGAGAGAGAGAGAGAGAGAGAGCAACTCCATTTCTTGCAATTACTTTTACTTTTGAACATAAAATCTTTAAGAAAAATAGGTTGGTTGGTTATTTGGTTGTTACCATAAGCGCGCATCTACTTAATGAGATAGTTTGTCACTAAACTGTTCAGTTTTTAAATTGGACCCCCAAAAAAAATAATAACTTGGAAAGAAAAGAATTAAAAAATACCAAAAACATTATATAAGAAGATACAATAATTACTTTGGAAATCATTTTACGATAATTATGATTTTTTCCTCGGGTTGTCTCATAATTGCGACATGAATCTAGAACGGGAAATTCACAAAGCACACAGAGAGAGAGAGAGAGAGAGAGAGAGCAACGATTTTTGGCAATGCTCAGAGAATGGTCAAAACGACTTGGACAGGCAAGAAAGGATTATGGATACTTTTTACCGTTCTTTAATCCTTATATATGTTCATTTGTATTAAAACAAGAAAAATTGAAAAAAAATAATTTGACGATCCTTGTCTGTCCTATTCAATAAAGCATGAAAAGATTTGTATGTGAACTGGTCCTGTTTCTTGTTCATCGACGACACTCAGAAATCATATTAATATGAGTTGTCTTCAAAAAGTATCGAGCTGTATATACCAACACAGAAATAAACAGTGAATGGAACATCATTTCTATTAAGAATAGAATAGTTCCCGTAACATGTAACCAACTTACTCCGGCAAGTTTTCCATTGGTCGATGCACCTTTGAAGCTCTTTTTTTTTTTTGATGCTATGTAAAATTGCGATGTCGTGTGTTTTAAATGTCCTCTACGCTCTCGAATCGCACCCTTGAAATGTCACTCAGAGCTTAAAGATCGGGTAAGTATGGAGTGTATCGCACTCGCACAACCTTGTGTTTCGTCAAAGACTGCAGATCAAAAAGGTATCAAGAACTGGCAAAAGTTGTGTTGATATCAAGACATCATTCTATATGTTACTCATCTGAGCACATCTTCATTTAAATTTTGTTTTGAGACAGATAGATAGATACCAAATACATTCTTACATAACATTTCACATGGATCATTCCAAACGATCTTTACATATGAAAACTTACTTGTTGCGTATTTCTCAATAAACGGGAGGTTTTCTCTCGTTTCTTTGGGAAATCCAACATTTTCAAATATTCTTTTCCACGTGCCAGACACGTTCTTATGACTTTTGAATTATGAACGCTATGCGCAGGTTTATATATCTTTTCGTTGTATGTTTCTCGTTTGCTCCTGTCATCTCAACAATCACCCATCGATATTGTGAACTATTTTGATATCCAAGTCCTGATGATGGTTACTGAAACCGAAACGTTAACGTCCACTTTACATCATAATACATTCACCTATTTGGATTATGTTTTTTTCTGCTACCATCATAGATAGATAGGTAGATAGATACTTTATCTAAATATCTAACAATGTATATACTGTTCATAGTTGAATATATTGCAATAGACTACCTTATTGGCTTCACGATGCGGGGCCCAACCTATCGATCTAACTTGAGAGCAAATGATTGGGGTGGAGTATAAAGTGTATATATATATATATATATATATATATATATATATATATATATATATATTGGTGTGTGGCAGGAGTGCTTCTTGAAGAAAATTGGGAACGGGATGGTTATGGATTAGTTTTGTTTGGATTGCACATGGTTTTGGTCTGGTTGGGAGTTGCTGGCTTATTTAGGATCCCACTTCTTCTTCTTCCGACTCTGCCCCCCGCTTCAACTTTGCTCTATACATCCATTTTCGACTTAATCACACATCACATTGCTACAGGCATAGGTAATAACTGATCTTACAGTTTATTTCGGCTAGTTGGGGTTGGGAAAGATTCTTACTAACCCACCTTCAACATCTTTTTATCACATTTCCGTCAACAGACTTGACTTTTTTAAAATGTCTTTCTGCTTCAGGATAATTTCTCTCTCTCTCTCTCTCTCTCTCTCTCTCTCTCTCTCTCTTTCGACCTATCTATCTATCTATCTATCTTGACCTAACTATCCATTCCTCTTTCAATCTCACTATCTATCGATCTATCGATCTGTCTATCCTTTTCTCTCTCTCTCTCTCTCTCTCTCTCTCTCTCTCTCTCTCTCTCTCTCTCTATGTAGCACTCCATCTATCTATCTATCTATCTCGCTCTCTCTCTTTCTCTTTTTATATCAATCTATATATCTTGATCTCCCTCTCTCACTCACTCAACCTATCTATCTATCTCGCTACCCATAACTTCACTATCTTTGAATTTAACATTTCTTTTCGGTTCCTTTTCCCATGCCATATTATTCCACTGTTTTTTTTTCTTCACTTCTACTCATGTTTCCTCGACTATCCGCCCGGTCATGGGGACTTGGATAGCCCTACGTCATCTCCTGTAGTGAGGAAAAACGCACCACGCAAACAAAAAGCGTTTCCTACTAATGACACTAAATTAGATCCAGTGGTGAGTCTCCAGTTCTAGATCTATACATAGATAGAGTCAGCCTTTACTCACAGGTCCACTCTGTCCCAGAATATTAAAACCTGTTGGCCTCTCATATAGAAGTCCAACAGATATGTTTGTGTTATGAAGTGTTTAGCACTTCAAAATTGTGGCGAAGATAGATTTTTGCAACGTCTATGATTGGAAAACGCCCGTGTGAGACTGACTTCGGCTTGAAATAATCCAACAAGAGTTGATATAGCGTAAAACCAACCGAGCAAACAACCAATGTGTGGGGTTTTTTTCGTCCCGAAACGATACAAAATTTTCTAGTTCGTTTTTATTTATTTTTTAGATAAAAGTCTTCTTACAGATCTCAGCACTGAAAATGAAATCAACGAGGCGAGATCAAGCAAAGGCAGATAATTTTTAGTAATTTATTAAGCTTTTTAATTGATGCAGTACAAGGCCGTATGAATGGAGCAACCAATGAGACTCGAACTCACTCGTGTAGGTTTGCTAGTTTAGCTTGCTAACCATTACATCACCCGAGGTGTCCACGCAGATGATTTTTAACGGACTTAGAAAACGCATAATTCCACTTTTTCCTCAGCTTTGGGTAAATGATTAAAAAGAGCTTAAGGCCTCAGTTTTGGAACTTAAGCGAGTGTGGAGACACCCCTTCATTACCACTACTTTTGGGGATGTTTTCCTGGCGTAATGGCTAACGTACTTGATAGTAAGCGAGTTCGAACTCAATTCGTACTCGATCACTCTTGGATAATACCCTTAGGAAAGGG
>OY757934.1:73346767-73356767 GCA_963585895.1 Sepioteuthis lessoniana
GATAGAAGAGGGGTGAAGAGTTATCTCTTCATTGAGCCCACTTCCGTTTTAAATTTAAATTTACGGTTGGCACTGTAGTACATTTATTTTAAAACAATTTTTTTTTTTTTTTAAATTTTTTCTATAGACTTAAATTACAGATATTTCTAATTAGATTTAAATTTTAATTAATAATCTCACGTAAAGATGCAGTAATAGATATATTAAAACAAAAACAAATATTTACTTAAATATTTTAAAATTTCTAAAATTTCAAAATATCAGTTACATTTTTTATGCGTAGTACATATATATTATATGCTTTTTCATAATTTTCTATCTAATAATTTATTATATTTATTCTCAAAATTAACTCTCATTCTTAAATAAATTTATGCTTTATAAAAAAATTTTTTTATTTATAGTTTAAATTTGGCCCTATGTCTACACCTGGCTATTAGTTCATTTCTCTTATTTAGTAAAATTTTTGGCTCAGGAAAAAGCAAAATGTGGATCTTTTCTTCAAGACATAGATTGCACCTACTATCGAAAGATTTTGGGGTACTAGATCTTTTCAATATGGACCATTGAATGTCAGGGGTTAACCCTTTATTTTTTAATCCCCAATAATGTTTTGATAGAGCAGTTTGATTTTTTTGATGCTCATGGGAAAAGGAATATTTATGATTTCCATATCTAATCTTGAAATTAGTAGAAGAAATGCCAATATAATATTTCTTATCACTTATGTCCTCTTTTGGATAAATAATAGCTTGGTATACTACATTATCTAAACTACACAAACCAGTCATTGGACAATCACTTTGAGATTTACAATTACATTCTATTTTTTTACTATTAATGTTATTATTATTTACTTGGTTATGAAATTTATTAATTAATTTATTATTATGGCTATTTATTATTTGAGAAATATTATTAGTGCAAGAATAACTTATTTTCAAGGTTTTCCTATTAAATATTTTATGCAATATATTATCTTGTTTAAAATGTTTATCTATCAGACTCGTTTGAAACGGACTTATTTAAATTAATTAAATTGGTTAAATTTAAGAAGGACTGATAGAAAGAAAACCAAAAAACCCTCCTTTCTTTTGGCCACTGACTTAGTACCCCTTGATTTTTTTCAAGGAGTAGGACGAGGTTGGTCTTTTCTTTCTTTTTTACCCAAAAAACTTTTTCTTTTTCCTCTGGACCGTGATTCGAGATATTTTTATCTCTTGTTCCTGGCCAGGGGTTTTTTGTTTTTTTCTGGTACCGTGAATACTGGTAGATAATTGATTAGGAAATATTGAAGCTCTGGAGTTGTCCATTGAGCACTTTCTTTGCTCTTGTTACTATGGAGAGAGCGAACATAAGTTATTCATACAAAACTTTAGTAGAAGATTTTCGACTAGCGATTTAAGTTAATTCTATAATTGGCTCCATTGGTTAATGTTGAGCACTTTAGTAATTATAGCATTGCAGTATTCGCGGAGGGTTTTTTGGTTTTCTTTTGGCCACTGACTTAGTACCCCTTGATTTTTTTCAAGGAGTAGGACGAGGTTGGTCTTTTCTTTCTTTTTTACCCAAAAAACTTTTTCTTTTTCCCCTGGACCGTGATTCGAGATATTTTTATCTCTTGTTCCTGGCCAGGGGTTTTTTGTTTTTTTCTGGTACCGTAAATACTGGTAGATAATTGATTAGTAAATATATATATATATATATATATATATATATATATATATATATATATATATATATATGATGACAGAATTGATTTTTTAAAAGTGTAAATAATGCTCAACTACTCAAGAAAATCATATAAGGTGGATCTAATTACCAGGTTTTATTATATATATATATATATATATATATATATATATATATATATATATATATAAGCGTGTATGTGTGTACGTGGGTGATGTTATGATTTTTTCAGATTTTCTGGAGCAGTTAAGCACAATTTCGACTTTTAAAGCTTTAATTCTCTGATCTTGTTGTCCAATACTATAATAACAATCTCGGCTCCGATTCAGTCTATATAACAAGTAACATTAAATCAAAATATAGAGCCCACTTTGCCAAGTAATTGAGTAAGTGGAACCCACATGACGCTGAGACCTACATTATAACTATAGATATCTGGAAAAAGATAGGCCCTTCTATTTAAATCTTATTTAATCCTCTGAAAATGGTAACTTCTTTGACGTACTAATCTCTTGTGAAAGTCTTCGGGTGTTACTTCGCGTCATCATCAACCAACGGCTTTCTTTCAAAGAATTCTTTTACAAACAAAAACACTTTCGAGTAAGTGGGTCTGGAACTGTTTTCTTTTCTTCTGCTTTCATCTTCCGTTTAAAATATTATTGCCAAAATCCAAAATATTATGACAGATTCACTTCAATGTATACAGTAATTATAATAGGAAAATTAAGGCGGTGCCCGTGGTGTAATGGTTATCCTCGTAGGAATTGGACACGACGATACGAGTTCAAATCCTGGACGAGACTGATTACATTTCACATTGCACTAATACCCTTGGGAAAGGTATGAATCCAATTATTCTCCCTCCAGCTATGGGTAAATAGTAGGGCAGACTAGGTTCTTCAGCCTTGGTGAGGCAACTAGTCTAGGAGAAGGAAAACCCTGAATTCAAACCTGTTAAACTCCGCTTAAAAAATGACCTTGTGTCATATCCTGTCCGAGCGGAGGGGTTGGGTAAATATGATAATAGGAAAATTAACTTGTCCTATGAGTCGCCGTGGTGTAATGGGTAGAATGGTAATTTTGACCTTTAACTAAACGGGTTCGAAATCCAGTCATGCCATTAAGTTCACTTTCTCATTTATACTCTTGGAAAATGAAATGAACCCTTTTATACTACCACATAAGGGCTTATTAGTATTACAGTACTTTTTCAAAAACAATGGCTCTAGTACTAAATAACCCGCAAAGGTTAATATGCCATTAAACAAAAAAAAAGAAGGAAACTTGTTATTTATGCTATGGTTAGTAAGTTTTGTGGCATGTCAACCTTTCTAATGTTATACGAGTCTTATTCAATAAATAAAGTGAACTTTACCCGACAAGTTGGCAAAAGGTATGCTATTTAAATCTTCACATTCTTTTAACAAAATAAATAGTGATGGGTCTTTAAATAATCTAAAAGACAGTCAGCATTGCCTTCTTTACTGATCACTGCGACCGGTACTTTTGCTTTACGGGAGAGTCAGTGTGTTTCCACTCCATGGACTGTTTTGTGATTCAGGCAAACCTAAGTAAAGGTCATTTGTAAAGATTTATTTTGCTAAAACAAACTTCTGCGTACACATCACTCATTCTTCTGTAAATTTCAGATAGTTTGCACTTGCCAGCCACCAGAAATTTAATGACATACCTCTGTTCAAACCTGGAGCACTCGGTTTCATTTGCCTCCATTTTGAATTACCCGAAAACAAATATTTAGTTGAGATTAAAATAATATTTGCTATAAACCAATTCCAAACAATGCAGGGTTTACATAGAAGGAAGAAATTCAGAAAAAAAATGACTTTGCTTTTTTCAAGAAGATGATTCCTGTATAATGCTTGTCTTGTTATTTGATAAATTTTTTTCTTTTTTTCTAATTTAGATTTCAATCATCATCATCATCATCATCATCAAGTCGCCCTGTAAGCATAGATTTCTCTCTCTCTCTCTCTCTCTCTGTTTGTCTCTCTCTCTCTCTCTCTCTCTCTCTCCATCTGTCCCTATTATCCACCGCTTCCATAAGGTCCTCCAAACTACACCCTGTGTCCGCACAGAGCTGATATAGATTAGTTCTTGTCGATTGGCCAAAATTGGCGCGTCCATGTGTGGGGGTCCATAGAAGAACGTCACTTCTGAGTTCCCCTTTGTTTCTCCAACGGTGTCCCCCATGATTCCTATATAACACGAGAAATGCGTAAATATTTATATGGTTTCAAGTAATCCTATCGACAGGCTATCGATCGTATAAAAAATCTGATCTTTCTGATAAACTAAAACGAGATTTCTTCTAAGCTGTGGCTCTGTCAATATGACTATATGGATTTAACCACATGGATACTAAGGAAACGCATAGCGAAAAACCTAGAGAAGGACTACCCAATAATGCTACGTGCTGTTTTAAACAAAACCTTGAAGCAACACCTCACAAAACAACATTTGTATGGCCACTTTCCTCCCATCTCTCAAACCATCCCAGTAAAACAAACCAGACATGTGAGACTTGGCTGGAGAAGTAAGGGTGAACTCCTAAATGGATTTCGCTTATGGACTCGCACATATTAAAAACTTATATACATCTGTACGGAATCGGGATGCTGTCCAGAAGACCTACCAGGAGCAATGTATTATAGGGACGGATGGTGGGAGAGGGTCAGGAAACACTTTACTGTCAACGTGACTTGATGATCATGATGATCATGATGATGATGGTGTTGATTACCTAATCATACCAGATTTATTTGTCTCATACATGGAATTCTAACAGGTGAAGCCCAGTTAACTGGGACAGTAAAATATATCGACTGCATCTCTGCAGAAGGGTAAGATTCCCAATGAGGGTCCTTGGTATGTCATTTAACAATCTGATGATGAGGCTCCAGTCGTAGAGCTTTGGGGAATGTAGAGTTCACTTTCATTGCCATTGCTCCATGGTACACTCTGGCCTGGAATGATAGCACCTGATAGGATGGCGCTGGCATGAAATAACCCTACCCATGTTGGCTAATATGCCATTAAACAAAGAAACTAAAACAAATGGTGTTTTTTTATAACATAACGAACGCGGCACTCAAGGCATAAAATAACCCAAGGCGGGTTAGAATGCCGTTAAAATCAATCAATATTCAGATTATAATATTCCAGCTAAGTAACATTTAAACAGCTCCAGGCATGAAATAACCAATCAAAGGTTTTTTAAATAATAGATTGGCAAACAGTTTCAAGTATTCCTATCAAATAATAATAATCTATACATGATTAAATGGTTTCAAGTGATTAATTTTATTAATTAATCATTTATTTGCACGCAGTAATATGGTTTAAATATTCTTATCAAATACTGATAATATAAATATGTAAGGCAAACTCCATCAGCTCCAGAACTATAATAATTCTCTTAAATTTTATGATTGATTTTAACGGCATGTTAACCCGTCTGGGGATATTTTATTTGACGAGACGTGAATGAATTTTATTCATTGTATATTCATATTTACATTATTGTGTAATTGTTTTACAAGAATTTGTTTTGTTTTGCTTTTGTTTTTTGGGGGTTTTTTGTACACGATCCTATGAAATACGAATAATTGTTGTTGTTTTTTTTGCATACGGTCCAATCAAATATAAATGATTTTTAAACTGACTTTTTGAACTATAGATGGGTTTTCGTTTCATCTCACTTCGTCTAATGTCTTTGTTTCGTTGTATATCAACCTTTATGGGTTATTTAATGCCAAAGCCCCTCATTGCAGAAGAACAATATTAGTTTTATTCAACCTATGTGACGGTCCAGTACGTTAGCCACTAGAGACTAAATGGGACCTAAACAGATGCAACCACACATAATCAGAGTGGACCTGGGAGTAATAGTAATAAAGTTGTACGTCAAATTTCCCAGATCTCAAGAACTTGAACTTTACCATGAGATACATTTTAGTGTCATAACTCTGGACACCCCTTTTTGCAGGGGTCTTACTCCTTTACAGGTAAAACAGCCCATCGCCCATCGACGGGTGAACAGTCTACATCCTTACTTATCCAACAAAGTATACTATAAAGAATTCAGTCTCGTTTGTTTCTACATCCCTCTTGTATATCTTTTCGCTTTTCTTTATTACCCTTTTGTTCATTCATCGATTCAAATGTGTTACCGTCCGTGTCTCGATATGCCTGTTTTCCGAATCGTTTCCTCCGCCCTTCCCGTACACCTGGTTCTAGTCGGTCATTCCAGCCTCTCCTAAAGGGACTTATTCATTACCGTAGTGTAATAGAATCATTTATGCTTCAATTCAAAGCAGAAGAAGAAATCCCCCCAGGGTAGATTTATCAAATAGATAGAACTCCATGTTCTCGTTCCGTAAACGTCGCCACAGATCATATCATTGTTAGCCAGCAACGGCACTTGGAACATTCATCTCAGCGTAAGCCACAACGCAAACACACATTTATAGTTTTACAACATTAAAAGCCTCTATGACGATATTGATAAGAATCGATCCGACGAGCCTTATCGAGTCACATGGAATAAACAGCCATGGAATATTCCACGAGTTTTCAGGGCACATATCCTCTTTTTTGTGGTTTTCCTCATAACGCTTGTCACTAGATATGCTTTTCGGCCTTATCAACAGTTCGAATACTGGCAACTCGAATGTTTTAACATACGGTGACCTGGTAAGAGTGGAGTGACGTTTCAGGAGTGTTTAGATTGTGAAAACCACCACCAAACAAAATGGCAAATATTGTTAATCGGATCAGGGTTAACTTTTTACTTACGCTCCAAACCCGAAACAATATTCTGCCAGACCTCATATATATATATATATATATATATGTATATTCAATCCCAGGTTTAAAAAAATGGTACTTGATACCTCCTTGGCTAACACTCGGCAATATAAGGAACGTATCACGGGTAAAGTGGAGCAATCCAGGGAAAGGAGTAGCGACCTCCTCCACACCTCAGTGTAAAAGAGATCCTTCTGGTCACCCTCCACTACGGTCACCGACTTTCCTTATATATACGAGGGTCGTTCAAAAAGTCCTGAGCCTAACCAAAATTTTAAACTTGTGGAATATCTCTCACATTTGTATGGGCTTCATCTGCAAAGAAATTAGAAGAGAAATCTAAATTACTTTTTATAGTTTTATGCAAAAAAATGGTCGCGTTTTGCTATAACTGAAAAAGAAAACATAACTAGCATCATAGACTACTGTTACAATATAAACCTTATTGGTTGACGAGTCATATAGTATATATATATATATATATATATATATATATATATATATATAAAGAAATATATATATATATATATATATATTTCTTTAAGAAAAACAAAAAAGCTGTCTTATTAGGATAATAAATTTATTTCCATCCTGTTATGGGTATTGATATGTATCAATAACACCAAAAATAACAGGACCTCTTCAGATCTAATCAAGAAGACCTGCTATTTTTGGTGTTATTGATTCATATCAGGATGGAATAAATTTATAATCCTAATGTGACCGGTTTTTTGTTTTTCTTAAAGAAATTATTGCTCTGTGATGTCTATTACATTGAGCTCTTTACCTGGAAAATTTAAATGTTCATAGTTGAATGATTTTTTGTCCTGACGGAATTATTCGCGACTCCTGCTTAACTGGACTGAATAATATATATATATATATATAAATTTGAAATTTCTCAGAACTTCATTTCATTTCATTTCATATCCTGATTTGTGATGAGTCCTTTTCGCTACAACTAAGGGAAATTTGACTACGATAATCCAGGAAAATAATCATATCCTATGTCTTTTCAAGCAGTTGATGTTTCATTACAATTTATGGCAATAAGAAAAAATGGTTTAGTTTTTTTCATCGTATTTCTGGTTCAGTTCTATATATATATATATATATATATATATATATATATATATATATATGTGTGTGTGTATACTATCAAGCTTTTCGATATTTATTGATAGTTTAGGAATTAGTTGGATTATTTTTCGTATTTCCTCTACAAATCAGTTCAATTATTTCATAACACTTTATGAAATACTAATTTTTCGCCGCCCTGCATTAAACATATCAGATTATCAAATACTTTATTAAATCTACTTCCTTCTTTTGTTCCTTCCTTCTTTCCTTCCTTCCTTCTTTTTTTCTTTCCTTCCTTCTTGCTTTCTTTCCTGCTTTCCTTTTTCTTTCCTTTCTTCTTTCCTTTTTTCTTTCCTTCCTTCTTTCCTTCCTTCCTTTATCTTTTCTTTCTTACTTTTTTCTTTCCTTCCTTCCTTCATTCCTTCCCTCTCCCTTATTTCTTTCATTCTTTCCTTCTTTCATTTTTTTCTTTCCTTCCTTCCTTCTTTCTTTCCTTCCTTCTTTCTTTCCTTCTTTCCTTTTTTCTTTCCTCCCTTCGTTCTTTCCTTCCTTCCTTCTTTCCTTCTTTCGTTCGTTCCTTCTTTCTTTTCTTCCTTTTATCCTTCTTTCCTTTTTTCTTTTTTACCTTCCTTCCTTCCTTCTTTCCTTCTTTCTTTCTTTCCTTCTTTCTTCTCTTTCTTCCCTTCTTTTCTCATTTCGTTCGAAACGAGACAAAAATTCGATGGAATTTCCAGAACTGAGGCTATTTAAGCAATGATAGATTTCTCCACAAAAAGAAACCCATTGAATTATTTGCACATGGCAATTTGAGTGTCGACGATTTGATTCCCTTTTTTTCTTCTTTTTCATTTTTATTTTTTATCTATTTTATTTCATATTATATCTAGCGAATGTTTCAAGTAAATTAATGACGGAGGAGAAATTAATTGTATTTGCTTTTGGGTATGGAATAAAGATCTTCATTTGTTTAGTATTGATAACACTGAACATTTTTCTTTTCTAATCAATGTGTAGACGAATTTTTTCCGAACTTTTAAAATGAGACATCAGAATCACTCTTGCCCAGTCGGGGGGGGGCAGTAAAATACACTGACTGCTTCTTTGCAAAAGAGTGAGACCCCCAACGAGTGTACTGGATTCGATACTAAGCAATCTGATGGTGAGGTTACAGTTATGCTGGAGCTTTGGAGAATACGGAGTATCCTTTCTTCGCTTCCTTTCCATTTTTGCTTGGAGTGGTAGCATCTGATAGGATCTTATCTATGGGTCAAATAGAACGAAACTGTGTAGTTATGCTAAACTGAATTGCTTGAAATGGAACTGTTTTTGGCATTGAGATTGTTTTCTTATGTTAGACTGAATTCTTTGAAATAGATCTGTTTTGACATTTAACTGTATGTAAACAAAAAAACTATACTTACACTAAACTGAATTGTTTGAAATAGAAGGTTTCAAAGACTTTTCTCAGCATTCAAAATAATCTTAGCAATGCTGTAGTCTAATTTATGATTCCTTCAGTCTTTTTTTTTTTAACTTTTAGGGAGCGTTCTGAGAGCACCAAATACAACTGGTATCACTCTCACCTCAGGTTCCTCAGGGTTTTTTAGTTCTCGAACAGAGACCAATTACTTGTCTTTCTTTTCGCTTTGAAATCCACCTGCTAAGCGAGACGATAATTTCTTTCTGTTAGATGGCAACTTCTTTTTGTTTTGTTATGTCTGATTTTCTGGCCGTGAATAGGTAACCCATTTGTATCTCAAAATAATTTTTATTAGTATCATTTTAATCCTTGCAAGTTTTTCCTACTAGCTCGAACGGATGGTTTTTCACTGAAATCAAGCTCCAGGTCATCTAATCTCTTTTGCAGGGTCTTGCAGACAGTTCCGAGGGCCCCCAACAACGTTGGTGTTACTATCACAATTTTTCATTACATTTTCCCTTTTCTGGCAAATTCCGGCTATTTATCCAGTTTTTCGCCTTTCTTCGCTTCCACTCTATCGTCTACGGGCGCACCAAAATTTCCACTTGTTAATTAAAACTATATCTGCTCTTCTGACTTGGATTAGGCGATTAGATTCTATCTGAAAGAATTTTATGTGTCTCACATTCAAAGAAAGATTTTCATTTGTGATTATACCATAAATATATTGTTACTTTATGCCTTTGAGAGTTTTTCCCACCTGCATTAGCAGAGCATTTTTCCCTGGAGTTTGACTGAGAGAAAGTTTCCTCATGTCTCCAGGACTCTTCTCAGTATTCTGGCCGATCTTAATAATGCTGTAGTCTTGGTAGTCTCTACTGGTCATCTGGTTTCTAAGTCTTCCAGTACCTTTACCAAGCCTTTGGGGATTGTCGCGAGTGCACCTATAACAAATGGTATCACCGTCACTCTAATGTTCCA
>OY757934.1:73361767-73370408 GCA_963585895.1 Sepioteuthis lessoniana
TTGTTTTTTGGGGGGTGCGGTATTCGTGGTTATCGTCGTTGGAAATAGACACGATGACCCGATTTCAAATCCTGGACGAGGCTGTTTGCATTTCACGAAGCACTAATATCCTTGGGAAAAATTTTGAATCCAACTATGGGTAAATAGTTGGTTAGGCTAGGCGCTTAAGGAGAAAGGAAACTCTGAATTAAAACCTGTTAAATTCCGCTAAAAAATTAACCTTGTGTCACATCCAGTTCTTGTAGAGGTATTGATAAACACACACACAGACACAACACACCTATATATATATATATATATATATATATATTTGCGAGTGTGTCTTGGTGTGTCCGTGTATTTTCTAACTGTGTGAGGTCCTAAGATCCTTTTCGACTTCTTTGTGCTAGTTAAACGGAAACTAAAACTATGAAGCTAAAACTGGATACCTTTTCTATTTTGGCGTTGTTCAACTTGTAACCAAAATAAATTTACTCTGCTTTGCCAAAAATTCGAAGACTCATATATCTTCAAAATTCCTGAAAGAAATAATATCCAGTGGATTCAATAGTTTATTCCTGAAACACACTAAACTTTTCTTTGATGTTCGTAACATGAACTGTTGAAGGGTCGTAGATAAGGGAAGAGAAACATATTTTTTCAGCATTCATATCAACACACAAAACCCATATAAACTGATATTCTAATAATCTCGTCGCTAAACCCGTAAAGACGACTAACAACTAAAGAATAAAAATCAATATATATTTTTCAGGCTTTATTTATGATTAATACACACACACACACACACACACATACACACTCACACACACACACAAATATATATATATATATATATATGTAAAAAGGAAAGTTGGCGACTGTGGTCGAGGGCGACCAGAAGGCTCCCTTTTCAATAGCTACTACACCAAGGTGTAAGGGAGGGCGCTACTCCTTCTCCTGGATTGCTCCACTTTACCCTCGATACGTACCTTGTAATGCTGAGTGTTAATCAAGGAGGTACCAAGTACTATTTTTAAAGTCTTTGGTATGACTCGACCTGGGATTGAACCCTGGTCTCCCGGGACATTGCTGAACACTCTACCCGCTAGGCCAATGAGCCGGTAAGTAAAGTTGTAAACCGTAATAGAGGGTGACCCGAAGGCTCCCTTTTCGATAGCTACAACACCAAGGTGTAGGGGGGGCACTACTCCATTCCCTGGATTGCTCCACTACCCTTGATCCTTACCCTATAATGCTGAGTGTTAAGCAAGGTAGCATCAAGTGCCATATTTTGAGTCTTTGGTATGACTCGACCTGAGATTGAACCAGGTCTACCCAGCCCATTGGCCAATACTTTAACCATTATGCCTATATATATATATATATATATATATATATATATATGTTGTGATGGATCAGTTGACATGTAAACAATGCGAAAAAGAAATTATCATTAACATTTCACTTTATCTGATATATATACCAAAATTGTCTGAAAGTATCTTGAAGTACTATGGATAAATTTATTCAAAGAAATTAACATTGCCTACAAGCATGGCCTCAAGACGACTTCAGAATCTCCTGCACGTCTTTCCGACGGTTTCCTTGCTTGATTAGATAAATGCTGCCATTATCCTTGCTGTCAGTTGATATTTGGTGTTGCACGGAATTTTGTTGGCCTCTCGCTTAAAAGTGTCATAAAATAATCCAGACAATTGTAATCTGGTCACATTTTAAGGATGATGTGATCGTAGACATTTTCTGACATCCAACACTGGATTCCCCCAGCCGTATCTTACAAGGAAGACGGCTCAGGCATTTGTTCTTTTGATGAGATCCCTCCCGCAAAGCTTGGTTTGGAGAAGTTTTCTCGTTCTTCGGAGATACTCTTTTTTATTTTTATTTCATCTCCACTCGTTTGGTGATGCCCGCTTCCGATATTTTCAAGTATTTGTTGGTTTTCTTTTCCCTATGTATTCCTATTCTTTCTTGATTTGACACTTCTATTCCTTCTGTTATCTGTCTTTTCCCACTTTTGATTATAAGCATGGCACATTTTTTAACGCCAAATTCTATTTCTATATACTGATTGTATATCTTTATTGTCTGTAAAAGAGTCTCCAATTCTTTTTTCATTTTTTGCAAACAGTTTGATGTCGTCCATGTACAATAGGTAATTAATCTTGTGATTTAGTAAATCTATATTCCAGTGTGCATTTTTCAGTCTATGATTGAGTAGCATTATTACAAATACTGATGGTGTAAGCGTATCTCCCTGAAAGATACCTCTCTGGATTTCTTCCTCAGTTCGAATTTTTCCTCCTGCGATTAAATCCACTTTTTTTTTCTTGGCTTCTGTGATGAGCTTTATAATTTTGGATATCTTATACATCTTGAGACAGTTTAATATCCAGCTTTGAGGGCTACTCTGGTTGCTTTTCTTTGTTTTCGTTTTTGTTTTTTTAGTCAATCCACACCATGGCTACATTTTCAGTCTCGTTTTGCTCTCGTTGAAGATGGATTAATCAATGTATATTGCAGATCACCAGTTATTTTTTTCCCTTATGGCGTCCATTTTGTTCTTCGGGAAAGAGTTCATGGCTTACCAGCAGGTAACAGATCTCCTCCCTAATCTGCACTTTACTTTTTTGAGTCTTTTTGGATCTGAGTGGTCTTTCCTTTAGTCATCCAATCGGGTATATTTGCTTACTCTAAGCATCTACTCATTTCACGAGCCAGTCTTTCGTGAATAGACCTGCGTTTTTAAAACCAGAATCTATTTAAGCCGTCATGGCCAGGCGTTTTCCAATTCGGTACTTTTTTAAGTGTTTCTCTAAGCAATTCGGTACGTTTTTAAGTGTTTCTCTAAGCAATTCCAATCGTACTGTCACCTGAGTGCCTTCTTCGAATCCTTGTAATTCCATTCAGCCTTTCTGTTATGATCTTTACATCACCATATTTTACTACAAAATGATTTCGCTTCTTTTGCATCTGGTTGTTGGTATGTCTTCGAGCATTCTCCTCTTAATTGTAAGTCGACTTTTCTTTCGTTATTTCGGAATGTCCTGTTTCGATTGTAATGCTTGACCCTGTGTCGGTATCTTTTAAATCTCCCTTTTCTCATCACTTTCTTTTGATTTATCTCTTCAAATTACAGTTTTGGATTTGTTTTCTGTTTTATTTTTGTCTTTTCATTCCAACATATTTCAATAGATCAACTCAGATTAATTCAGTGATAGCTGTCTTTTGGGATATTAATTAATAATTTGTTTATCTTTTTGGTTTCTGCTTTCAGTTTTTTCCACTCTTCGTTCCTGACAGATGGTAATGTAGTCTTCTTTTCAGTCATGATTTTCTATATTAACTCTATATTTATTTTTGTCTTCTTGTGTTCTGTGGTGTTAAGGGGGTGTGGCGTTTCGGTTTTTATTATTTTGTCTTTCAATTCGGTTAGGTGGTTCTTGTTTTTCAGTATTTAGCGTTTCGACTTGTGTAGTGGTGTCTTCTTTAAATTCTTCCTTATTCATTTGTTAGTATATTTCCAGTATCTCAAGTCAGAAAAGCAACCTTTTTTTGGCTTGATCAGCAAGTCTTTAGCTTGTTCTATCAAATTTAGAGAATTCTACCTAAATTTCTATCATTCTTTTTCTATACCTTCTTTGTGTTGGATTGCTCCTAAGATAAAACAGTGAAGTTCGTTTTTTGTTGTCCTCTCTTGTCACAGAGTTGGGTGGTTGCTTACATGGTTGACTGTGTACCTGAAATTAAAACAGCCAACATTCGCAGGATGCAAGCGGATCCCCCATGTTGGCTTTCAACGGAGCACCTGTCAATGATGACATCAACACCTGTTGTCTGGTCCCTCATTGTTTCGATTTATCTTTTTTTCATGGATAGTATATTGTGACTATACCAAACCCAGGGCTTATATATTATCTGCACTCCGGACACAAATGTGACCAGGTACTCTTAAAAGTAAGAGGACACTTGAGGGGACACAAAAAATATTTAATATATATATATATATATATATATATATATATATATTATATATATATATAAACCAAAATCTGCGTTAAATTTGCTTAAATCCCAGCAGACTATCTTTTTTACCTTCATTTATGTTTAAACTTCAACATTGGTTTACGGTTGTTATTTCTAACGTTAAACTATGAGCGATTTGGTGGCATTCGTTTATTATCGTTTGAAGTATGCTACGAGGTGCACATTTTTTATACAGGCATTTAAAATTGGCGTAGACTCTTGAAAATTCAGTATGTTATTGCTGTACATCTTAAAAGATGACTGATCAATTTTTATGATTTCAGCTTCAAATGAACAGCTACAGCAGCAATTGGAATACACCCTACTAAAGCCTGATTGTCACAGCTGGTGAATTTCAAAAATGAAATCTGGATGAGAGGACACTTTAGAAGAACGATATGCAATAAAATTATGTTTAAAACTTGGAAAAAATACCATAGAAACGTATGGAATGCTTCAGACTGCTTTTGGAGCCTCTTGCATGAAGCGAGCATCAGTTTTTGAGTGGCATAAGAGATTCAAGGAAGGCATGGAGTCTGTGAGGGATGATGAGAGGTGTGGGAAGAGTAAACAAGTCAATACACCAGAGTTGATAGGCCAAAGGGTTAGGGTTACTATGTTGAGGTTTTAAGGGAGTTCAGGAAGTGATTCCTAGGGAAGAAGCCAACAGTCTTCAAATCGGGTCAGTTGCATATCCAGAAGGACAATGCACCAGTCCACAAGCCCATCGTTGTCACAGACTATTTGACCAAGATGGACATCAAGACACTTCCTCCGCTTCCCTATAGTCCAGACCTTGCTTCCTGTGATTTTTGCGTATTTCCTAAGCTCACAGGCTGTCGTTATTAGACAATTGAGGAGATGAAAGAGGTTGTGACGAGGGTCATTGAGACGCTCACACAAGAGGACTTCCATAGCGCCTTCCAGGTGTTGTTGGAACGGTACAACAAGTGCATTGCAGGCAGAGGAGATTACTTTGAAGGGGACTAGAGTTTCATGTGTGTACTATCAATAAAAGTGTCCATACGAAAAAACGTCTGGAAACTTATCCTATGCACCTCGCATGACATCTCTAACCATTACTGGTCAGCGGTTTTTGTCAAAAAAGTTCTAGTCACGTGACAAGGAGAGACCCTTCTGTCTGCTATTTCCTTTACAAAGTACCACATTCTTTGTCAGTACTTCCCTTTGCCAAATAACACATGCTAAACTATTGTCAAATATTCTAAGAAATAAGCATACAACTTTCTTCAATAATATAACAGAAAAATTTACTCTTTGAAAATACTTATTAACCAGAAATATTTTTCAATATTTTGGTAAAGGCAAAGTTGACTGTGGAGCATCGTTTTTTCTTTGAAAATCTTAATTTCATGTTTGTTGCTTTTCTTATCCTAAAAGAAAGTTTCAGTCACGTGACCAGGAAAAATCCTTCCGTCTTCTATTATCATTACGATGTAAGTAAGTAAAGTTGGCGACTGTAGTCGAGGGTGACCAGAAGGTTCCCTTTTCAATAGCTACTACAACGAGGTGTACGGGAGGGCGCTACTCCTCTCCCAGGATTGCTTCACTTTACCCTTGATACGTATCTTATATTGCCGAGTGTTTAGCAAGGAGGTATCAAGTACCATTTTTAAAGACTTTGGTATGACGCGACCTGGGATTGAACACAGGTCTCTACTCACTTCTTTTTCCCTACTTTTCCCCTCTCCAAATAACTTATGCTAAACTGTTACTTAAAATTTAAAGAAAAGAAAGCATACATATTTCCGTTAATATAACAGAAAACTTGTTCTTTGAAAATGTTATCTTATCAGTAATATTATTCCTGTATTTAGGTGAAGTTTTCAATGAAAATTTAATAATCTTTATTATTATTATTATTGTTATATTAATTGTTGTTGTTGTTATTATCATTATTATTATTATTATTGCCTTTACCACAGCCATTACTATTATGATTAATATGCTGGAAAACGTAGAAATGGAAGTTAAAATTAGAAACGTTTCTCAAGTAACTAAACAAAAGATAAAAGAAAACGGTGAAAATGATCGTAAGAGATCGAAACGCTTCTCTTGCAATTCAAGTAAGGTAGCTTGAATATATATATATATATATATATATATATATATATATATATATATATATATATATATATATTCTTATTTGTATACCATAAATATGTACTATATCTATATACTATATATATACACTTATAGATATACTCATATATATATATATATATATATATATATATATATTAGTATATTCATTATAGCAATGTTGCAGTATATATACATATATACTGGACCATTGCTATAAGAGTTAGAGTGTTCGCCAATGGTCTAGGGAACCAGATTCAATCCCTGGTCGAGTCAAAAGAAAAACTCAAAAATGGTACTTGATGCGTCCTTTCTTAACACTGCATTATAAGTACAGATCAAGGGTAAGTGGAAAAATCCAGGGAAAGGAGTTGCAACCTCTGCTATACCTAGGTGTAGTAGGTAATGAAAAGGGAGCCTTCGAGTTGCCCTCGACTATGGTCGGTCAACCTCCTTACTTATATATATATATATATAATCAATGGTAAGTAAAAGAAATAGATACTTAAATTATTGTTTGAAATATTGTTATTATCATTTACTCTTTTAGAGTTTTTCACATCAGTATTAGCTGATGGTTTTTCACTGGAGTTTGAGTGACAGCAAGTCTCCTCAAGTCTTCAGGACTCGTCTCAGGATTCTGGCCGTCCTCTATCATTATTACTATTATTATTATTTACTCTTTTAGAGTTTTTCAGATCAGTATTAGCTGATGGTTTTTCACTGGAGTTTGAGTGACAGCGAGTCCCCTCAAGTCTCCAGGACTCTTCTCAGTATTCCAGCCGTTCTCAGTAATGCTGTCATTTGGATAGTCTCTACCCGTCTACTAATCCTTTAGTTATTGTGCCAAAAGCACCAATCACAATTGGTACAATCGTCACTTTCATGATCCACAGCTTTTTCACTTCTCTAGCAAGGTCGAGGTACTTATCCTTCTTTTCACATTCTTTCAGTTTTATTCTGTGATCAGCCGGGAGACTAAAGTCGACAATTTTGCAAATTCTCTTTTTTTTTTTTTTTTGATTATTTTAAGGTCTGGTCTTCTGGCTGAGATTAGGTGATCCGTTTGTATAGGAGTTTATGTGTGTTATTTTCTAGTACAGGTTGTGCATATACCATTTGTTAGTATGGTCAAATTTAAATTTCTTGCTCATCTCCCAGTGGATCACCTTGCCGACTCACTCGTGTCTAGTCTTATATTCCTTCTGCGCTAATTTGCTGCATTCCCTTATCATATGATTGATGCTTTCTTTTCTGTCACCAAATAGTCTACATTTGCTATTTTGTTGAGTCTTGTCTGTTCTTACGTCGTTGTCCTGTGCTGCCATTCGGAGAGATTCCGTTTCTCTTTTAAGGTTACCTTTTCTTAGCCAGGTCCAGGTTTTCTTGTGTGAGATGGTGTTTATTAGTCGTTTAAAGCGGTCATAGAGTTGGGTTTTTTTTTCATTTTTATTTCCTAGTTATTGTCATTCTATCGTGTGTCGTGTTGTCGGTATCTTTTCTGATGGCTGTAATCAGTCCTCGTTCGTGTTTTTCTATGTTGTCTTCGAGCCGTTGTATCGATGTGTCGACACTGTCTTCGATGCTGGCAAGTCCTCTTCCTCCCTCCTTTGTTAGTATTATTATTATTGTAATCCTTTTTTTCTCACCATTAGTAACTGGTGGTTTCGATGAAGTCTGAGAAACAAGTGCCTTCAACTTCATATAGAATCACACAGGTACATAAACAGAAAGTAAAAAAGAAAACACCATTTATAAAGAAGTTGTTTGTTTTGCTTTTTTATTTTATTTTGCTGTTTTTTTCTTCAGCTTTTTATGGGTGACCTACATTTTCACTTCTAACGTAAAAGTTAACAGGCAACGCTTCAATTGTTTGAGTAGTGAATAATCGCGATAATTGCAAAAAACTCGGTAATGGAAGATGAGCCTTAGCCTTTGAAATATGTCGACTGACGATGATAGAAAAATGAGATGAGGGAATGAGAAAAGTTTCACCCCTTTCCACCACCACCCGCACGAAAAAAATGCGGGGTACCTCTGACTAATTAATATTATTTATAATGCCTCAGTTCTTGTTTAATTTTCTTGTTGTAAATAAAATCATATATATATAGAGAGAGAGAGAAGAAGAAGAAGAAGAAGAAGAAGAAGAAGAAGAAGAAGAAGAGGGAAAGAATGAAAATAGAGTTGAAAGTATAGACAGATGAACAGATTTGGTTTCTGTGTTTTGATGGCATATCAAAGCTCATGGGTTATTTGATGCCAAAGCCATCCTTGTAGAAAAACTATCGACGTTATATTAAACTCATAGCCGAGGGAATTAGTTGAATATATACCTTTACCAAGGGTATTATTCCGAAAATAGACATAATAACGCGAATAGACTTCCAACTCGCTTACAGCAAGGGCACAATCCAGGACCTTAGCCACTACACAACAGGGATTCACCGGATAGATATGAACAGACTAGCCTCTTGGATAGATTGTTCGCCAATGACTCCGAAGACCGGGG
>OY757934.1:73370608-73378108 GCA_963585895.1 Sepioteuthis lessoniana
CGTTTTTAAAACCAGAATCTATTTAAGCCGTCATGGCCAGGCGTTTTCCAAATCGGTACTTTTTTAAGTGTTTCTCTAAGCAATTCGGTACGTTTTTAAGTGTTTCTCTAAGCAATTCCAATTGTACTGTCACCTGAGTGCCTTCTTCGAATCCTTGTAATTCCATTCAGCCTTTCTGTTATGATCTTTACATCACCATATTTTACTACAAAATGATTTCGCTTCTTTTGCATCTGGTTGTTGGTATGTCTTCGAGCATTCTCCTCTTAATTGTAAGTCGACTTTTCTTTCGTTATTTCGGAATGTCCTGTTTCGATTGTAATGCTTGACCCTGTGTCGGTATTTTTAAATCTCCCTTTTCTTATCACTTTCTTTTGATTTATCTCTTCAAATTACAGTTTTGGATTTGTTTTCTGTTTTATTTTTGTCTTTTCATTCCAACATATTTCAATAGATCAACTCAGATTAATTCAGTGATAGCTGTCTTTTGGGATATTAATTAATAATTTGTTTATCTTTTTGGTTTCTGCTTTCAGTTTTTTCCACTCTTCGTTCCTGACAGATGGTAATGTAGTCTTCTTTTCAGTCATGATTTTCTATATTAACTCTATATTTATTTTTGTCTTCTTGTGTTCTGTGGTGTTAAGAGGGTGTGGCGTTTCGGTTTTTATTATTTTGCCTTTCAATTCAGTTAGGTGGTTCTTGTTTTTCAGTATTTAGCGTTTCGACTTGTGTAGTGGTGTCTTCTTTAAATTCTTCCTTATTCATTTGTTAGTATATTTCCAGTATCTCAAGTCAGAAAAGCAACCTTTTTTGGCTTGACCAGCAAGTCTTTAGCTTGTTCTATCAAATTTAGTGAATTCTGCCTAAATTTCTATCATTCTTTTTCTATACCTTCTTTGTGTTGGATTGCTCCTAAGATAAAACAGTGAAGTTCGTTTTTTGTTGTCCTCTCTTGTCACAGAGTTGAGTGGTTGCTTACATGGTTGACTGTGTACCTGAAATTAAAACAGCCAACATTCGCAGGATGCAAGCGGATCCCCCATGTTGGCTTTCAACGGAGCACCTGTCAATGATGACATCAACACTTGTTGTCTGGTCCCTCATTGTTTCGATTTATCTTTTTTTCATGGATAGTATATTGTGACTATACCAAACCCAGGGCTTATATATTATCTGCACTCCGGACACAAATGTGACCAGGTACTCTTAAAAGTAAGAGGACACTTGAGGGGACACAAAAAATATTTAATATATATATATATATATATATATACAAACCAAAATCTGCGTTAAATTTGCTTAAATCCCAGCAGACTATTTTTTTACCTTCGTTTATGTTTAAACTTCAACATTGGTTTACGGTTGTTATTTCTAACGTTAAACTATGAGCGATTTGGTGGCATTCGTTTATTATCGTTTGAAGTATGCTACGAGGTGCACACTTTTTTATACAGGCATTTAAAATTGGCGTAGACTCTTGAAAATTCAGTATGTTATTGCTGTACATCTTAAGAGATGACTGATCAATTTTTATGATTTCAGCTTCAAATGAACAGCTACAGCAGCAATTGGAATACACCCTACTAAAGCCTGATTGTCACAGCTGGTGAATTTCAAAAAGGAAATCTGGATGAGAGGACACTTTAGAAGAACGATATGCAATAAAATTATGTTTAAAACTTGGAAAAAATACCATAGAAACGTATGGAATGCTTCAGACTGCTTTTGGAGCCTCTTGCATGAAGCGAACATCAGTTTTTGAGTGGCATAAGAGATTCAAGGAAGGCATGGAGTCTGTGAGGGATGATGAGAGGTGTGGGAGGAATAAACAAGTCAATACACCAGAGTTGATTGGCCAAAGGGTTAGGGTTACTATGCTGAGGTTTTAAGGGAGTTCAGGAAGTGATTCCTAGGGAAGAAGCCAACAGTCTTCAAATCGGGTCAGTTGCATATCCAGAAGGACAATGCACCAGTCCAAAAGCCCATCGTTGTCACAGACTATTTGACCAAGATGGGCATCAAGACACTTCCTCCGCTTCCCTATAGTCCAGACCTTGCTTCCTGTGATTTTTGCGTATTTCCTAAGCTCACAGGCTGTCGTTATTAGACAATTGAGGAGATGAAAGAGGTTGTGACGAGGGTCATTGAGACGCTCACACAAGAGGACTTCCATAGCGCCTTCCAGGTGTTGTTGGAACGGTTAAACAAGTGCATTGCAGGCGGAGGAGATTACTTTGAAGGGGACTAGAGTTTCATGTGTGTACTATCAATAAAAGTGTCCATACGAAAAAACGTCTGGAAACTTATCCTATGCACCTCGCATGACATCTCTAACCATTACTGGTCAGCGGTTTTTGTCAAAAAAAGTTCTAGTCACGTGACAAGGAGAGACCCTTCTGTCTGCTATTTCCTTTACAAAGTACCACATTCTTTGTCAGTACTTCCCTTTGCCAAATAACACATGCTAAACTATTGTCAAATATTCTAAGAAAAAAGCATACAACTTTCTTCAATAATATAACAGAAAAATTTACTCTTTGAAAATACTTATTAACCAGAAATATATTTCAATATTTTGGTAAAGGCAAAGTTGACTGTGGAGCATCGTTTTTTCTTTGAAAATCTTAATTTCATGTTTGTTGCTTTTCTTATCCTAAAAGAAAGTTTCAGTCACGTGACCAGGAAAAATCCTTCTGTCTGCTATTATCATTACGATGTAAGTAAGTAAAGTTGGCGACTGTAGTCGAGGGTGAGAAGAAGGCTCCCTTTTCAATAGCTACTACAACGAGGTGTACGGGAGGGCGCTACTCCTCTCCCAGGATTGCTTCACTTTACCCTTGATACGTATCTTATATTGCCGAGTGTTAAGCAAGGGGGTATCAAGTACCATTTTTAAAGACTTTGGTATGACGCGACCTGGGATTGAACACAGGTCTCTACTCACTTCTTTTTCCCTACTTTTCCCCTCTCCAAATAACTTATGCTAAACTGTTACTTAAAATTTAATGAAAAGAAAGCATACATATTTTCGTTAATATAACAGAAAACTTGTTCTTTGAAAATGTTATCTTATCAGTAATATTATTCCTGTATTTAGGTGAAGTTTTCTATGAAAATTTAATAATCTTTATTATTATTATTATTGTTATATTAATTGTTGTTGTTGTTATTATTATTATTATTATTGCCTTTACCACAGCCATTACTATTATGATTGATATGCTGGAAAACGTAGAAATGGAAGTTAAAATTAGAGACGTTTCTCAAGTAACTAAACAAAAGATAAAAGAAAACGGTGAAAATGATCGTAAGAGATCGAAACGCTTCTCTTGCAATTCAAGTAAGGTAGCTTGAATATATATATATATATATATATATATATATATATATATATATATATATATATATATATATATATTCTTATTTGTATACCATAAATATGTACTATATCTATATACTATATATATACACTTATAGATATACTCATATATATATATATATATATTAGTATATTCATTATAGCAATGTTGCAGTATATATACATATATACTGGACCATTGCTATAAGAGTTAGAGTGTTCGCCAATGGTCTAGGGAACCAGATTCAATCCCTGGTCGAGTCAAAAGAAAAACTCAAAAATGGTACTTGATGCGTCCTTTCTTAACACTGCATTATAAGTACAGATCAAGGGTAAGTGGAAAAATCCAGGGAAAGGAGTTGCACCCTCTGCTATACCTAGGTGTAGTAGGTAATGAAAAGGGAGCCTTCGAGTTGCCCTCGACTATGGTCGGTCAACCTCCTTACTTATATATATATATATATATATATATAATCAATGGTAAGTAAAAGAAATAGATACTTAAATTATTGTTTGAAATATTGTTATTATTATTTACTCTTTTAGAGTTTTTCACATCAGTATTAGCTGATGGTTTTTCACTGGAGTTTGAGTGACAGCAAGTCTCCTCAAGTCTTCAGGACTCGTCTCAGGATTCTGGCCGTCCTCTATCATTATTACTATTATTATTATTATTTACTCTTTTAGAGTTTTTCACATCAGTATTAGCTGATGGTTTTTCACTGGAGTTTGAGTGACAGCGAGTCCCCTCAAGTCTCCAGGACTCTTCTCAGTATTCCAGCCGTTCTCAGTAATGCTGTCATTTGGATAGTCTCTACCCGTCTACTAATCCTTTAGTTATTGTGCCAAAAGCACCAATCACAATTGGTACAATCGTCACTTTCATGATCCACAGCTTTTTCACTTCTCTAGCAAGGTCGAGGTACTTATCCTTCTTTTCACATTCTTTCAGTTTTATTCTGTGATCAGCCGGGAGACTAAAGTCGACAATTTTGCAAATTCTCTTTTCTTTTTTTTTTTTTGATTATTTTAAGGTCTGGTCTTCTGGCTGAGATTAGGTGATCCGTTTGTATAGGAGTTTATGTGTGTTATTTTCTAGGACAGGTTGTGCATATACCATTTGTTGGTATGGTCAAATTTAAATTTCTTGCTCATCTCCCAGTGGATCACCTTGCCGACTCACTCGTGTCTAGTCTTATATTCCTTCTGCGCTAATTTGCTGCACTCCCTTATCATATGATTGATGCTTTCTTTTCTGTCACCAAATAGTCTACATTTGCTATTTTGTTGAGTCTTGTCTGTTCTTACGTCGTTGTCCTGTGCTGCCATTCGGAGAGATTCCGTTTCTCTTTTAAGGTTACCTTTTCTTAGCCAGGTCCAGGTTTTCTTGTGTGAGATGGTGTTTATTAGTCGTTTAAAGCGGTCATAGAGTTGGGTTTTTTTTCATTTTTATTTCCTAGTTATTGTCATTCTATCGTGTGTCGTGTTGTCGGTATCTTTTCTGATGGCTGTAATCAGTCCTCGTTCGTGTTTTTCTATGTTGTCTTCGAGCCGTTGTATCGATGTGTCGACACTGTCTTCGATGCTGGCAAGTCCTCTTCCTCCCTCCTTTGTTAGTATTATTATTATTGTAATCCTTTTTTTCTCACCATTAGTAACTGGTGGTTTCGATGAAGTCTGAGAAACAAGTGCCTTCAACTTCATATAGAATCACACAGGTACATAAACAGAAAGTAAAAAAGAAAACACCATTTATAAAGAAGTTGTTTGTTTTGCTTTTTTATTTTATTTTGCTGTTTTTTTCTTCAGCTTTTTATGGGTGACCTACATTTTCACTTCTAACGTAAAAGTTAACAGGCAACGCTTCAATTGTTTGAGTAGTGAATAATCGCGATAATTGCAAAAAACTCGGTAATGGAAGATGAGCCTTTGAAATATGTCGACTGACGATGATAGAAAAATGAGATGAGGGAATGAGAAAAGTTTCACCCCTTTCCACCACCACCCGCACGAAAAAACATGCGGGGTACCTCTGACTAATTAATATTATTTATAATGCCTCAGTTCTTGTTTAATTTTCTTGTTGTAAATAAAATCATATATATATATATAGAGAGAGAGAGAGAAGAAGAAGAAGAAGAAGAAGAAGAAGAAGAAGAAGAAGAAGAAGAAGAAGAAGAAGAAGAAGAAGAAGAGGGAAAGAATGAAAATAGAGTTGAAAGTATAGACAGATGAACAGATTTGGTTTCTGTGTTTTGATGGCATATCAAAGCTCATGGGTTATTTGATGCCAAAGCCATCCTTGTAGAAAAACTATCGACGTTATATTAAACTCATAGCCGAGGGAATTAGTTGAATATATACCTTTACCAAGGGTATTATTCCGAAAATAGACATAATAACGCGAATAGACTTCCAACTCGCTTACAGCAAGGGCACAATCCAGGACCTTAGCCACTACACAACAGGGATTCACCGGATAGATATGAACAGACTAGCCTCTTGGATAGATTGTTCGCCAATGACTCCGAAGACCGGGGTTCAATCCCCGGTCGAGGCATATCATAGACTCAAAAAATGGTATATGATACCTCCTTGCTTAACACTCAGCATTATAAGGTTCGTATCAAGGGTAAAGAGGAGCAGTCCATGGAAAAGAGTACTGCCCACCTCTACACCTCAGTGTCGTAGCTATTGAAAAGATAACGTTCTTATCGCCTTCGACGACTTACATATACTAGAAATATGCAATCTGAACAAGAAAATTCTAAAGTCTGACTTTTTGTAGGCATGCATGGCGTCACCGATATCTTCGTAGATAATGATCTCAGCGGCGTGAGTACAAAATTTGCACGAGGCCGTTTGTAATTTACTTCATCTTAATAGAGGAAAATGTTAGCTGGATTAAATTAATTAGAATCTAAGATCATTATTCCGACTTTCTTTGGTATCTTTCATAGGAGGTGTGTCTGCAAAGTAACGACACTGGCATCGCAGATCATTTCAATTCCCCTTCAAGGTAATCCCTCTCGAGTTTAATCCACTATCAAAAATAGAGTAAAGTCGTGGAGAGGAGGGACGATAAAAAAAAATTATCGTCCTAACTCTCCATGACTTTACCGATTATTAACCTATTCTTAAATCGTTTTTGTGTAAATTTCAGCGGTTTTTGCTATTGAAAAAGCACCGATCGAAAGGGCCCTTTAGTTTCTTTTTCAGTCGTATTTTAGTCGTCGTTATCAAAGTATGATTCCCCTGTTTAGAGTAATTTTTCATATATGTTGATTCAAAGTTTATAAATAATATATGGAAAAATAGTAGATTTTAGTAAATCTGACAAGATTATAAAAATAAGCGGAGAAGTGGATAAACCAAACACTTACAATGGGTTTAGTAGTAACATTTCGTTCTTTATTCATGTTTAGTTTGAAGAAGTTCAGCCTTGAATAAAGAACGAAATATTACTTCTAATCCCTTTTGTAAGTGTCTGGTTTATCCACTTTTCCATTTATTTTTATCATATATATATATTTATATAGATTGATAGATAGATTCCTTAGATTTTTTTGTGTTATGGCTGATTATTAAGGGTCAATAAATAAATAACTCAACACGGAGATATGAGTGCCACACAAATGTATCCAAATCTCTGAGGAGGGTTTCCTTGGTTCAACGTACACAAAGACAGGCAAGGTGCTTACTACAGCTGCTGCGGTTCTCTTCTCTATCAGCTTAGTTCTTGATTAATATACCCTTTGGGTAAGTCCATTATTCTGGTCATAGGTGAGTCACCAACAATAGTTTGATGGTTTCATCTTTAACACATGACTTGAAGATTGCTACGTAGGGGTAACCTGAAGAGAGAAACTGAATCCCCTTTAATAGCAGTACACAACAATGCGATAAAAACTAGTTATGTCGACGTAAAAATTGGTAATTCGCAGTAGAATAGCAAGTGTAAGTTATGAAACAGTTGATACCATAAAAAGACTTGGTAAGAATGGGCAGTAGAGGTGATCCACTGGTAATTGTGCAAGAGATTAAAATTTGGCCATACTACCAAAGAGTATATGCACAAAGTAGAATTAGTTCTTGTTGTATACCGGGATTTAGATGACATTGTTATATCAATTAATCCG
>OY757934.1:73385608-73393108 GCA_963585895.1 Sepioteuthis lessoniana
CCTGCAAATGTATACGAAATGGAGTACCTGCTAATCAACAAGTATTTATACTACTACTACTAATAGTAATAATAATAATAATAATAATAATAATAATAATAATAATAATAACTGGGATATCGGAGCCATCTTATGTGGTAAAACTTCAGGATATGCTAGCTGCATATTTCTATGTACGCCTGCGTGAATATTGGAACTCAGACGCACAATGTGAGAGCATTTTCAGCTATATCATTGAACACATGCAAAACACACGTACACAGATGGGAAGAGAAGCTGAAATATTCTTCATCCAACAAACGAAAGAAAAACTTTTTTTACTGGAAGTATTTTAAAAACTTGAGAAACTTTATGCCAAGTGCAATCCTCAAACCCAAGAGCATTTTATAGCTCTAGGGTTTTGGGATACAAACAGATTACCTAATCCTGGACAGAAGACCAAACCTCGTGATGATTAACAAAAAGAAAAAAGAAAAAAAAAAGAGACCCTACTTTGCTGTCCCGGTGGATTGCAAAATGAATATAAAAAAAACGAAAAGAGAGACAAGTACGAAGACGTAGCCAGAGAATTAGAAAAGCAACGAAACATGAAGGTGACGGTGGTACCAATTGTAATTGGTGCACTTACTAAAAATTCTCAAACGTCTGGTTAGGGGGTCGGGAATTTTAAAAATTGGAGAACGAGCCGGGACCATCCAAACTACAGCATTGTTGAGGTCCGCTAAGATTCTGAGAAAGACCATCAGCTAACGCTGGTGTTAAAAACTCGCAAGAAGTAATAATAGCAACACAAAATACCGCCATACGAACAAGTTATACCGAAGTCAAAATTTACAATACACAAGACAATAGTAAGTATATATTATGCTGTGACAGAGATGAAAGAGTTCATTTGTGACACGACATGCAGGCTTAATTTATCTTTGTATGTATGTGCATGAAGGTGTATACATGTATAAAGTTGTGGGGGGGTGACCATGGATTTGTATATGCGCATGTGTGCGTATGTGTGTGTCCATATAGGGGCCGTAATATATTCGCTAGGAAATCACTAATTCTTCCTTGCCAGTGTAAAATGCAGATACCAGATAAAAGCGGATCAATGACTTAAAAATTTCATTATCACACCTTTAAGAGTCTCCTGGAGTATTGTCTGAGGATTGCAGTGTAATACACTTGGCATAAAGTTTCTCAAGTCTTGTCTGCTACTTTTTCTTTTATTTTTAGTCTTGGGCAGCCGAAAGTCCCGAAATTGAATGTTCGCCTCTCCATATATACTGGAAGGTCAGACGGGAAAAGGAGTCTGCTACTAGAAGGGGTAAGAGGCAGACGTGGAAGAATATAAAAACAGAAGCGATGGGGGACTAGAACAGAACAGAATGAAGAACAGAGTTAGTCTGCTGCTTGAAGGAATAAGAGACAGACGCAGAAGTTCAACCAGAGGACAGTCAGAATGACTTCGTCGGTGTTTTGCTAGAAGGGATAGAAGACGGAGACAGAAGAGGACCCAGAGTACAGATAGATGGATCACAGATAAAGAGATCTGCTAAGAGAACAGACACAGAAGAGATAGTGATGGACCAGAGTCAGAGAAGAAGCATAAACAGTACAGTTAGATAAACGGAAGAGAACAGACGCAGGGAGAGACGCAATTTTTTTCCACGCGAAATTCTTCTTCCCTTTAAACATTTATTTAATTTTTCGTATTCGCCTTGTTCTTTCCTGGTGGGACCATCTCGGACTCATTAATTAAGACTTGACCCGCTTAGAACTAACAAACACAACGAGGGAGTCAAACGATTATGCGGCACTAACCTAAATCTGTCCTAGAAAATGAGACCCATGAAATTCCCAGGTTATTTTAACGTATTAACGGATCATAAAATCTTATTTACAAAACCAGACTTAGTTAAAATTAACAAGAAGAAATAAATCATCGAGTGGATTTTTGCCGATCCACGGGACCATAAAGAAAATAAAAGAAAATGAAAAGTTAGACAAATACCTGAATCTTGTGAGAGATCTAAAAATGCCGAGGAATATGAAGGCGACGGCGGTTCCAATAGTTGTTGGAGCTCTTGAAACGGTCCCCAAAGCCAGAAAAAGAACCTTGAATTACTAGGAATCAGATGAAAACTCGAGAATACCCAGACCACAGCAGTGTTAAAATCAGCTAGAATACTTAGAAGAGTCCTGAAGACGTAAGGAGACTTTATGTCACCAAGACTTCAGTGAAAAAACCACCAGTTAGAGCGATGTGATTAACATACATGGAGCGAAAATAATCTGCTTCTAGGGGATGCGAAAACAAATTTTGAAATATTCAGGTATGATAATAAGTAAAAAGTAAAGTTGTCTCCCTTTAGTCAAGGGTGACCAGAAGGCTCCCTTTTCAATAGCTACAACACCGAGGTGTAGGAGAGGGCGCTACTCCTTTCCCTGGCTTGCTCCACTTTATCCTTGATACGTACCTTATATTGCTGAGTTTTAAGCAAGGAGGTATCAAGTACCATTTTTAAAGATTTTGATATGTCGCGACCTTGGATTGAACCCAGGTCTCCCGGACCATTGGTGAACACTCTACCAACAGTAAATTTTACTCAATATGCCCGCAATTTTTTTTTTCAATTATTGTATCAACACACCTTCGAAACGATTTCCATGTCTTCAAAATGAATTCTTCTGACATATTATTCCATTCCTCTTCAACAGCAGTCTTAAGCGAACCAATATTTGGACGGAAAGTTATATTTGTTTTGTTTTCCAAAACGCCTCGTATAGTGTAATCAGTTGGGTTAAGGTCTGGGCTTTATGGAAGAAATCTTTTTTGACTTGGTTTCGGCGTTAAGCAAATCCTAGATTCTTTGACGTTCTTTTCTTGCTCACTCATATTGGGCGGAATTCTAATGAAAAAGTATTTGAATAATTGAACTAATCATGAAAATTTAGATATATGGCGTTGTTTTTGTCAAAAGTTGAACTAATCGGACGACTTTTCAAATCATTATTTATCAGACTTTTTCACACTATTTATATTTTGTTTCCGCTCCCTGTATGTACAAGTTCATTTATATATATATATATATATATTGGCAAAATGATTAGAGTGTTCGCCATTAGTCTGAGAAACTAGGGTTCAATCTCAGGTCAAGTCGTACCAAAGTTTACAAAATGATCCTTCGTGCCTCCTTGCTAAACACTCAGTATTATAAGGTATATATCAAGGGCAAGGGAGCAATCTATGGAAAGGTGTAGTGCCCTAACCTACACCTCATTGTAGTAGCTATTAAAAGGGAGCCTATGGGTCGCCTTCTAGTACGGTCAGCCTACTATATATATATGTATGTATAGCCATACTAAGATCAAAGAGCTCAGTCGGCCCTACTATTTACTAATGGCTGGAATAAATTGGATTTATACCTTTCCTTAAGGTATTAGCAGTATGTGAAATCCAAACAGATTCGTCCAGGATTTGAACTCGGATCGCCGTATCTATTTACACCAGAAACACTTACATATATATGTATATATATATATATATATATAGAGAGAGAGAGAGAGAGATGTTGATTTTTAAAAATTCTATTTCATTGTTTTATTTTTATTATCCATTCAATATAAATTGAATTAGATTAAAATGAAAACGTTATGATCAGCTTTTTCATTATTAACAATGACAGGGCCTGATAGGCCTATTTCTTGGCAAGATTAACCTTTTAGATGAAATTCAAAAAATTATATAACAATATTTAGAAAGAGAGAAGAAAAGAGGAATAATGAGAGGAAGGTGAGGTGGAAAGAGAGGTTAATGAAAAGGAACAAAGGAAAAGACAACGTACCGAGAAATAGACACGAAGATAGATAGATAGATAGATAGATAAGAAGACCCTGAGAATAGATAGATTGGTCGAGAGAAAAAAAGAAGAAGAAGAAGAAGAAGAAGAAGAAGAAGAAGAGCCTGATATATATATATATATATATATATATATATATATATATATATATGTATGTATGTATAATTTGAGAAGAAAAGCGACAAGGAAAAGACAATAAAGTGAAATGAAAAGAAAAAGAAACAATAACGAGGAGAAACAATTATATTAAGATACATACATACATACATACATACATACTGAACACACACACACACACATATATATATATATGTGTGTGTGTGTGTGTGTGTATGTGTGTGTGTGTGTGTGGAGAGAGAGAGAGAAGGAAGGAAAGAGAGTGAAGAACAGATTGAGAGAGATATGTAGACAGATTTGAAAGGACTGAGATAGATAGATAGATAGATAGATAATCGCCATACTAAATTGTTAATACCTGGAATAGCAGGTAGAAAAGATTGATTGGAACAGACATAGATAGATAGATAGATAGATAGATGAGGGAAATTAGGTTCAATCAACGTATCTGAGTTCCACGCAAATAAAGCAAATTGTACAGAACCGGAGGAGGAGAGAGGAAGAGGAATAGTAGTGAAGTGTAAAACGCCGTGTAAGTTGAAGAGTCTCTGTTCGTTTCGCTGATTGGTTGTTGTTGTTGTTGGATGATGGTTGTAGGAGGTGAATGGCCGGAGTTTGGGTGAATTCTTTTTTTAATCCTTGGGTCAACCAGTACTTAAGAAGCCGACATACAACCAAAGGGTTTGTCTTCAGAACAACCAGTGAAGGCATTTTGCTTGATTTGTTCGCTACTTCATTAAATAAAAAATAACGTGAGGTGAAGTAAACATGGCCTCAGCTTCTTGTAATTCGTTGCTCTTTTCTTTTTCTTTCTTTTTTTTTGTTTCTTTTGTTTGGTAGTTTTTGAAAGGTTTTTTTTAGCTTGCTCTTTCTTTTTTTCACTTCTTATATTTATTTTTGTTATAGTGTTACCATATACATTTTTTTCTTTTTTTTTCTTTTTTTTTTTTCCTTTTTCCTTGCTTTTTTTCTCACCTTTTCGATGTGATGTATTTCATTCTGTATTTCGATGTGATGTATTTCATTCTGTATTTCTTTCTTTCTTTTATTGTTTCTTTCTACTTTCTTCTTTTTTGTGCTTATTTTTTCTTCTTCTAGATTTACATTCTTTCTTTCTCTTTCTTTATTTCTTTTTCTGTTTATTTTCCTTTTTCAAATACTTTCTTTCATTCACTATTCTTTTCATTCATTCATTTTTTCATTGTTTCTTTCCACTTTCTTTCTTTTAGGTTTTCACTTTTCTATTCACTTTCTTTCATTCACTCTCCCTCTTTTTCCCTCCCCCCCCCTCTCTCTCTCTCTTTCGTTCTTTCTTCCTTTCTTTCTTCCATTCCTTTTCCTTTTTCATGTAATTTCTTTCATCCTCTTTTTCTTTCATTTTTTACTTCTTCTATCGTTTCTTTCTTCTTTCTTTTAGTGTTTATTTCTCTTTCCTTTAATATATATTTTCTTTCATTATCTGTCTTTCTTTATTTCTTTCTGCGTATCTAAATTCATTCTTAATTTCATTCTGTTTCTTTCTTTTTTTTTCCTTTCTTTCATTTTTTTCTTGTCTCTTTTTTTTCTTTCTGTGTACTTTGCTTTTTTATCTTCTTTCTTTCTTTCTTTCTTTCTTTCTTTCTTTCTTTTGTAAGGTATCCCAACATCTGTTTCCTCTTCATTTTTTCTTTCTTTCTTTCTTTCTTTCTTTCTTTCTTTCTTTCTTTCTTTCTTTCTTTCTTTCTTTGATGCGTACATCTTTTTTCTCTTCATATTCTTTCTTCCTTTCTTGCTTGCTTCCCCACATTTTTTCTTTTTGCGTTTATTTTTCTTTCTTATTCCTTTTGTCTTTATTTCTTTCTTTCTCTCATCTTTTCCTTATTTCTTTTCTTTTTCTTTCTTTTTCTACTTACTTTCCTAATTTGTTTATGTTCTTTCTTTCTTTCTTTCTTTATTTCTTTTTGAGTTTTTTTTTTTTCAAACACTTTATTCAATTCTATTCTATTATTTCTTTCTTTCTTTTATTTCTTTTTTTCTAATTTCGTTTTTTTTTTTTTTTTTCCTAGTCTTTTCTCGTTTTCTCTTTTCTTTTTCACGCACTTTTTTTTATAATTCTTGCCAGCTTTTTTCGCTTTTACTTCCTTATTTATTTCTTTTTTCATCTAATTTTCTGTTATTTTTTCTTTTATTTCCTTTCCATATAATACCCTTCTTTTTTTCTGTATTTATTTTATTTTATTTTTTTCCTTCTTTTCGTTATCGTTTTTTCTTTCTTTCTTCTTTATTCATTTTGCCTTACTTTTTTTCATCATTTTCCCTTTTTCTTCCCTGTTTTTTAAGAATAAAACGGTAACGAAGATCCAATTCAAAATTTAATTCCACTGCAAAAACAACAATATGTGCCATTTTCTTTTCTTATTTTCATCACTTTGCCACACCACGAACAGAACTTTTGCAGTATATTAGGTATAACACTAAACTATCGGATGGTGAGGCTCCAATCCTGGACCTTTAGAGAATGTTAAGTAGACCTTCACTGCAATTACTTCCAGTTCCACTCTGACACAGATTAGTAATAATCAATAGGTCAAATGAAACCATTTAACTGTGTGAATAGCCCAATCGGCTGACGCCGTAGAATACACCGACTGCACCTCTGCAGAGGGGTAAGACCACACCAATGAATGCCCTGATATGACACTAAACAATAGGATGGGGAGGTTCTAGTGATGCTTTGGGGAATGCGGAAAACCCCTTCATTGCCATTGCTCCCAGGTCCACTGTGGCCCGGAATGGTAGCACCTATGAGTTAAATAGAACTAACTTCATAATTATGCTAAACTGAATTGTTTGAATTAGAACAGTTTAACTAAACTGAATAGCTTGGAATAGAAATGTTTTTGACAGATAAACTGTACTTACACTTAAACTGAGTGCTTATGCTAAACGGAATTGTTTAAAATGGAATTGTTTTGACGTTGAAACTGTACTTACACTAAACTAAATTGTTTAATATAGAGCTGTTTTGACATTTAACTGTGAGTAAACAAAATTTTTACTTATACTAAACTGAATAAGCTGAATTAGAACTGTTTGACTAAACTGAATAGCTTGAAATAGAAATGTTTTTGCCAATTAAACTATGTACTCATGCTAAACTGAATTGTTGGAAATAGAACTATTTGCATAAAAAATAGATTTGGCGTTAAATGACCTACAGAGGTTGATATACCTTAAAACCCAACCAAACCAAATCCTATATATTTAAGGTTTATATACCGTTAAATAAATCAAACCAAACTTGAAGCTCTTCAGTGCTAGCCTAGTGAATGCCTCTGGTATTAATGTGACCTATGCTTAAAAAGATCAAGTATTTCCCGAGAAAGGAATCACAAGAAGATAGATATAGGGCGCAAATGGGTCATGGGATTTCACCTCATCGTAGTATGACATATAATGAAAAAAATTTATCTCAGAAACGCACGATGGTTACCATTTCAAGCGATGATGGTACTTATAATAAAATGACTGCTGCTGTTGTTGTTCAAAG
>OY757934.1:73398108-73430608 GCA_963585895.1 Sepioteuthis lessoniana
CGTTGCACTTTGGAAGCATTATAAAAAACAACTCATGAATTTGAATCTCTCTCTCTCTCTCTCTCTCTCTCACACACACACACACACACATTCACACACGAATGCACCCAGACGCACAGACATCATACCCGTAAAACATATTCATATATACATACACACTCAAACTCAGTGTCAACACACACTCACACTCTGTTATCAGTCTGATAAATTGAACCCACAAACATGTATGCCAATAGATGTCGCAAACTGATGTTGCACGCAGACAAAAATATAGACATACACACAACCACCGCAGATAAATAAAAAAACATCACCGTCAAAGCACAAACAGGCATAGATATCACACATGCACATACAAACATTGGGTTTGGTTGGGTTTTATGGTATATCAACACTTCTACGTTATGTAATGCCAAATCCTCTTTATTCGTCTATATTAAATATATATGATTTGTAAATATATTTTGTTGATAACATTTTTAAATGAGCCTAAGCTCTTTTTTGCACAGAGATGGATTCAAGCATTGCTTTATAGGAGCCAGAAATTAACATCAGTCATTTGTTTGCAAATATAGTTTGTTCTATTTGACCCATAGAGAAAACCTATCAAGTGCTAGCACTTCGAGTCAGAGTGGACCTTGGAGCAATGGTAATGAAGAGGCACTCCAAATTCCTCAAATCTCCAAGCCTATAACCTCGCCATTAGATGGTTTAATGTCAAATCTAGAACACACTTTAGGGGGTTTTACTCCTCTGCAGAGATGTCTGTGTATTCTACTGCCCCAGCGAATTTGGTTACATTCAGACGTCACTTACCAAACTTTATCATTGGGTGCCCCTTTCATATGGCCTTGTGCCACATCTAAGCAAAAAGCTTAGTAAATTTCCACTTACCAAACTTTAAAACTGCTTAATTAACGATGCTTCTATAACAGTATTGGATGGGTTTTGGTTGGGTTTTATGGCATATCAACCTTTGTTGATTATTTAATGCCAAATCCTCTTTATGCATATGCACCAAATATAAGATTTGTCAACACAAGCGAGACTGAGCTAATTTTATTGGCGCACAGTTAAATGGTTTCAAGTATTGATATATATCTGTCAAATTTGAACATCAAACATTTGTTTACCCAGTTTGTAGGTAGTTTCATTTTTAAATGAGAAGTAATTTGTTCACACTAGTATTGCTATTATTTCTACAGTTAAATAGTTTAAATCATTGCTAAAGTCATAACGCTAAAAATTCTATTCAAAATTAATCACATGTTTCTCAAGGGGTTACAAGTATTGCTATTTAGCACTAAGCATTTTACTGAACACTATCCATCTATTTTCACAGTCAAATGGTTTTAAGTATTGCTATGTAATACCTAAGATTCAATTTAGCACATATTTAAAGAGTTTCAAGAATTGCTCTATATTACACAAAATTTAGTTAATGTCATTTGTTTACACAAAGTTAAATGGACCAACAGTTCTATTTCTAACAATTTGGTTTAACGTACGTCATTTGTTTGCACACAGCTTAAATGTTAAACTGTTCTATTTAACCCATAGATAGGACTCTGTAAGGTGCTACCATTCCAGGTCATAATGGGTACTCCACATTCCTCAGAGCCCCACTGACAAGAGCTTCGCCACCAGATGGTTTAATGTCATTTTCGAGACATTCGTTAGGGGAGTCATATCCCTCCGCAGGAACGCAGTCGGTGTATTCTACAGCTCCAGCCAACTACGCTAGTATTGGGTTTGTTAGTACTATGGAAGGTGGATCGAGAACCCACTCACGAAGGTCTTATATCAGCATCAGTATATCCAGTGATAACAGAAGGAAGTGCCAGTTTAACTCATTTACACATGTAGAAACTTTTAATATATATACATAAGATAAATATAGACAAGAATGCACAAATGTGTCCCAATAGATGATATCAACCTTCGTTGGTTATTCAAGAGAAGACTCCACCCACCCCCTAAATGTATGTTCTGTATATGACGCTAAACTATTTACGGTCCTGAGGCTCGAGTTCTGTAGCTTTAAGAAGTGTTGGTTCACCTTTCCGCTACCATTGCCACTAAGTTCACGTTGGATTGGTGACGTAGCACCTGTAAGAGTTGTATTAATGGGTCTACTAGATCTGTTTGGGATAAATTCTCAGATAAGAAGTAGAAAGCCCTCGTTGGAGATAGTAGGTAACAAAGAACGATGACAAAAAAAATCGAGAAGGATTCTGAGAGTGTCACATGTGGCCAAGAGGTGACTAATGCGTACACCTCATTCTCCAAGGGAGACAATTATCTCTTGTCTCCCTAAAGCAGTATTTCAAGTCATCTTTCATAAGTTTGACGATATCGAATGTCGATATTCTGCCACGATTTTGTTGAATACTGAAGCTCGCTGACGGTCGATCGATTTGTCGGTCTCTCTCTCTGTCTCTGTCTCTGTCTGTCTGTCTCTCTCTCTCTCTCTCTCTCTATGTCTCTCTCTCTCTCTCTCTCTCTGTCTCTCTCTCTCTCTCTCCCTCTCTCTCTCTCTTGCTGCTGCCGCTCCTTCGTAATTTTCTAGTCTCTCAGATCAAGTGATTTTTTGTATACATACTTGTTTTTTTCTATTCTTGCTTTTATATTTCAATTCTTTATTTATCGTTTACCCAGAAGGCATTTTTATGTTATTGCTTCTGTTTTCATATATTCTTTATAACTGAAGTTTAGAATCTTTTTTTTTTTTTTCTATTTTATTTCTTTAATTTTCAATTTTTTTCTTCATGCCCGATAAAACGTTTCATTCGCTCAGCAATTTCGAACTTGTTCACCTTTCCAATTACAAATTTAAGTCTACAGGGCTTAAAATCTAAACGTAAGCCTGATTAAAACAGATATAACGTACACACACACACACACACACACACACACACACAAACACACACTCAGAGAGAGAGAGAGAGAGAGAGAGAGAGAGAGAGAGAGGAAAACAGACACAAACACACACACACACACACAGAAAAAACAGGCACACACACACACACACACACACACACACATATATATATATATATATATAGGTTTATAATTCTATCAGTGCAATCACGCCGGATTACATACGCACACGTTCATATTACTATTTGCATATATATACATGAAATGTTTGCTTATATATATATATATATATATATATATATACATATACATATATATGTATATATATATATATATAAGCAAATATTTCATCTATAGTTACACTGGTATATCCATATACATGCTATACTGACATTTCCACAGATAAGCTTATATATATATATATATATATATATATATATATATATATATATATATATATACTGTCATGTATATTTTTCCGTAATACTCACATACTTGCGTATATATACTTAAAAAATACTCTCACGTTAATATAAAAACTGTCGATTTATTTACTAATAAATATACACGTACGATTTTATGAGCACATATACGTACATATACATATGTATGTGTGTGTGTGTGTTTGTGTGTGCTTACTCATCAAAGTATGCATAATTTGTTGAATATTCACTCAAGTATTATTTACCAAACAACAAATAATATGTTAAAGGCTAAAACAATTTAACTCTTACGTCTGTGTAGCAGATTAATATATATATATATATATATATATATATATATATATATATATATATATATATATGTAGTTATATCATATGTCTTCATTGATACATCGGGAAAAGTCATCGGTGATGTTTCCTTTGGGTTCACGGGGGGGGGGTCTTGCAACATCAGACCCCCTCGCCCAAATGACCCAGTTAACATTGATCTTACCCCAACTCCCATCCCGGCAGTTAATATATATATATTTAAATATATTAGGTGAATAATTTATTTTTTAGACAGACTCGTAGAAGAAATCTTATCTAAGATAACTGCAACAGTTACTTTTAGTGTTGTATCAAACTTCATGGGTTATTTGATGCCAAAGCCATCCTTGTAGAAGAACAGTAGTGATATTATTTAACCTCAGGGGTTCATGCCTTTCGTAAGGAAATTAGTCCGATCATGAACGCGCTCACGCGGTTGGAGTTCGAAGATTCTTATTATGTTGTCGAGCACGTTAGCCAAAACCTCACTTGGACTCTCCTCTTCGTATCTGAGAATTTCGATGCCCATTGTAATTAATGAAGAAACGTTGAGTTAAGTGCATTGACATAGAAAGAGATTATATCAAAAAATATAAAGTAGTTATTTAACAAGCTTTGCTAAATTTGGTACACAGGTCTTAGATTGGTTACACTAGCTGCTGTTACGAAAAGGTTACCCACCTGAGTACAGATTAGGTTTATCACTGCTTAACTTCTTCGTTTCTTTCTGTTTTCTTATATTCTACTTCTTATTCAATTATTATTATTATTATTATTATTATCTGCATTTAGCAGCCCTTTGCTAAGTTTAGCATACAAGGTTGAGTTATTTACAAATCCTTCTGTTCCGAAGCGGTTACTCATCTAAGTACTGACTTGACTCATCGTTGCTTAACTTCTACCTGCTTTTTTTTAATTTACAAAACTTTGTTAAGTCTAGCATACAAGGCTTAGATTGTTTACCATACCTTCTGTTACGATGTGGTCACCCAGGTATGTACTGATCAGGCTCATCGTTGCTTAACTTCGTTTCGTGCCCAGTCGGCTCGGGCTGTAGAAAATACCGATTGCTTCTCTGCAGAGGGATAAGACCCCTCTCCACCAACGAGTGTCCTGGGTATGACCCTAAAAAATCTGATGGTGAGGTTCCAGTCATGCTGGATATTTAGGGAATGCTGAGCACCCTTTCATTGCCATCGCTCCCAGGTCCACTCTGGCACGGAGTGGTAGCACCTGATAGAGCCCCTATCTATGAGTTAAATAGACCGAAACTCAATACTTATGCTAAACTGAATTGTTTGAATTAGAACTGTTTGACTAAACTGAATTGCTAGAAATAGAAATATTTTTGGCAATTAAACTGCGTACTTATGCTAAAATGAATTGTTTGAAATGGAACTGTTTTTGACATTGAAACTGTACTTACGCTAAACTGAATTGTTTAATGTAGAACTGTTTTGACATTTAACTGTGTGTAAACAAAATCTATACTTACACAAAAGTGAATTGGTTTAATTAGAACTGTTTTACTAAACTGAATTGCTTGAAATAGAAATGTTTTTGACAATAAAATTGTAGTCATGCTAAACTGAATTGTATGAAATGAAACTGTTTTTGTATGCTAAATTGAATTGTTTGAATTAGAACTTATTATTTGTATAAAAATAGATTTGGCATTAAATAACTTACAAAGGTTGATATGCCATAAAACCTAAATAACCTTCAACCTTAAATTTCGTTTCTTTTCTTTTTTTATATCATTTACCAACCGTTTGTTTAATCTGGCATACTAGGCTTGCTGTTTGGAAATGGTTACCCATCTAAGTATTGACTTAATTCATCGTTATTTAACTTCTTCCTTTTTTTAATTTACCAATTTTTGTTGAAAATTCAGGGTTTTCGGACTATTGTCTTCATCCTTATTGCTATATTCACAGTGCTTCGGCCGATGTGTCCACCGGCCTTCTTCAGGTATTTCTTGTTGAACTCGGGAGCCTATTGGAACGTCGAACCACGTCCTTTATTTAATTCACGGGGGTGACCTGTTCTGATTCCGTTAACCATAACCGGGTAAAAGTGTTAAGAATTCCTGTATTGTTACTCGCCAGAAGTCAGGATTGAACCTGCAACTTAAAAGCTTAGGGACTAAACTTTGTTTAGTTTGGAACACAAGGCTTAAGTTGCTTACAGTACTTGCTGTTATAAAGTGTTTATAAAATAAAGTGTTGCTTATTTTTTGGCAAAAGGTCAAAAATATCGTCCACGCAGTGAGGATCGACCTCACTCCCATATAAGGACTTATCCATATAAAACGTATTCTTTCAATAACGCCATAAAAAGGTGCCCAAAGATTTATGTGTAATTGTTTTTAGTATTAATCTATGCTATTATTGAAGAAGATAGCCAAGGAGGCGCGCTTTACATAACAGTTATATAGCCTGGAAGGCGCACTGAGCGCAACAGTTATATAGCTTGAGAGGCGCGTAATGTGGAACGGTTTTATAGCTAGGAAGGTGCGTATGGCATAACGGTTATGTTGCCATAGAGATGTGTATTGCGTAACAGTTATAAAGCCAGTAAGGCGCGCACTTTGCTTAACGTTTATATAACCAGTGAGGTGCGTAATGCGTAACGGTTATATAGCCAGGAAGCCTCGCTTTGCGTAACGGTTATATAGCCAGGGAGACGCGTATTTAGTAACGGTTATATAGACAGGGAGGGGCTCTTGGCTTAACGGTTATATATCCAAGGAGGTGCGTAATGCGTAATGGTTACATAGTGTGGGAGTCATGCTCTTCGTAACGGTTATATAGCCAGAGAGATGCGTATTACGTAACGGTTATATAGACAAGGAGGCGCTTTTTGCTTAACGGTTATATAGCCAAGGATGTGCGTATTGCGTAACGATTATATAACCAGAGAGGCGCGCTTTTCGTAACGATTATCGTCATAGCAAATGGGAATTGGCAAACGACGTTCAAATTTCACTTTACCCTTGTGAAAAGCATAAATCCACCTGCTCTCTAACCATGGATAAATAGTAGGGTTAAGTTACCAATCTAGGAGAAGGAAAACTTTGAAGTTAGGTTTTCTTTCTTTGTTTTATGGCATATCAATCTTTTTGGATTATTTGATGCCAATGTTTTCTTTGCCGGAGAACAGTTGTGTTACTATTTATCCTCTTTGTCGGATGTGGAGTGATGGTGTGTGAGCTAGACTAAATGACTTGTGATTGAAAGTTCGATCCTTAATCGATGCATCAAAATTCTAGCATATCTTCAATTTAAGCAAATAACCAATTTATTTCGCCTGTTAACAAATCTACTAATGGCAATAGTAAATATCTTTCAGCTGTAAATTGTAAATTGTACTATTTATTAGTCATCAATTCCATTTCCTTGACTGTTTATCAATTTACATCATTTTTCAGGTAAACTACTAACCTATATTTTACTAAAATTCTCAAGATACTTGTACATATAGTAAAAATAGTAAAGCCGTTATGTTACTATATAGTAAAGCTGGGAGTAATGACAACGGAAGGGCTACTCCACATTCCTCAAAGCACCAGGACAGAGGCGTCACCATCAGATGGTTTAGTGGGATATCTTGGATATTCGTTGTGATGTTTTTACCCCTTTGCAGAGATACCGTCGATGTGTTCTACAGCGCTAGCCGACTGGACGCCCTTGTAGTGGAGGTCTTAGCTCTTTGCAGAGATACAGTCAGTGTGTTCTACAACCAAAGTCGACTGGACAGCGTCATAGTGGGGGTCTTAGCCCTCTGCAGAGATACTGTCGGTGTCTTCTACGGCCCTAGCCGACTGGACGCCCTTGTAGTGGAGGTCTTAGCTCTTTGCAGAGATACAGTCTGTGTGTTCTACAACCAAAGTCGACTGGACAGCGTCATAGTGGGGGTCTTAGCCCTCTGCAGAGATACTGTCGGTGTCTTCTACGGCCCTAGCCGACTGGACGCCCTTATGAAGGTCTTAGTTCTTTGCAGAGATACAGTCAGTGCGTTCTACAGCCCTAGCTGACTGGAAGGCATCGTAGTGGGGATCTGTCTTTTACAGAGATACAGTCAGTGTGTTCTACAGCCCTAGCCGATTGGACGGTGTCGTTGTGGGGGCCTTACCTCTCTGCAGAGATACAGTCAGTGCGTTCTACAGCCCTCGCCGACTGGTACCCTCGTAGTGGGGGCATTAGCCTTCTGCAGGGGTACATTCGGTGTATTCTACAACCGTAGTCAACAGGACAGCGTCGTAGTAGTGATCTTAGCCCTCTGCAGAGATATAGTCGGTGTGTTTTACAACACTAGTCGACTGGACAGCGTCGTAGTGGGGGTCTTAGCCCTCTGCAGAGATACAGTCGGTGTGTTTTACAACACTAGTCGACTGGATAGCGTCGTTGTGGGGGTCTTAGCCCTCTGCAGAGACACAGTCAGTGTGTTCTACATCCCTAGCTGACTGAACGCCCTCGTAGCTGGAGTCTTAGCCTTCTTCAGAGATACAATCGGTTTGTTCTTCAGACCAATCACTGAGTTCTTTAAGTCCAAAATATTTCAGCTGAATATTATAAAAAGGACACACTTTAAGATCGATGAAAAAATTATGGATTTCACGTCTTAATGATACTAAACAAACTTAACACGCGAATCAAACTTTTAACAGGTTAATGTGCATTTGGCTAAGCCTAGTTTACCACGTGACAAGGCCATTAGTATACTCTTGGGCTATACTGATAGACATTTCTCACATTTCTTGTAATGTTATCAGTGTATACACTGAAGCGCTACAAGGACTCCTATATCTACATCTTTCAATAACTATTTCGACGGCTATGGATGTATGTGCGTGATTGAATGGGTAAAATGTTCCGCCCCGAGGGTTGCAGCCTGTGACTCATCAGATAAAACAAAACCCTAAATTTTCCCTGTGGTTACCTGTTTTTTATGTGGTGTGGGGATTTTCTTTCTTTTTTCTTTTTTTTTTTTTTGTGAGGAAGGGAAAATTATACCTGGTACCCTTGAAACATCAGCACCATGTCATCTATTATTAAGCATTTCAGGAGAATATCCGATGTAGAGTCAATATTGACAGGAGGGAGGACTTTTTTTATTCTTTCTTTCCTTCTTTTTCTCTTTCTCTCATTCTTTCTTTCTTTTTATTTTTCATTTATTTATTTTTTTATTTTTGCTGTTCCTATAAGATTGATGGCTGCAGCGATGAATGTCCTCCGATCCCTAAATTTAAACAACTAGAAATAAGGGCTCTATTTTTTATGAATCCCAGAATTCATTCTTTACCTGTGAAACAAATAATTCCGATTAGGGCTTTCTGTAAATTTTATCATTGAAACAATGATCGACAAGATTGCAAAAAGTAAATCCATGCGTGTGCAAAGACTCATACATTCATATTCCTGCAGCTATATAAAAACCCCATATATATATATATATATATATATATATATATATATATATAAGTTAGTGTTGAGAGGACACAGACTCAACGGTGCTTGGAAACGGTTAGTGTCCACTCCCAGTACGCAATGTATAAAAAAGACTCTGACGACAAACTGAAATCACTTGACCAGATAAATACATAAGCAAGAAATCTGCAGTTGGCAAGCATCACTAACTCTGTGTCTACGCTAAATCAAATATATACGCTCGATTATTAATATTGAGCACTCTCTATTAACATATGGCAAACTACATTATCAGTATTATATATATATATATGTGTGTGTGTGTGTGTGTGTATATATATATATATATATATAAGGCTTTGTATTTACAAATTGCGGCAGAGAAGTTGGTCTGGAATATCAGTCGACTTAAAGAATTTTGGCCCAATATTATGGTTTCGACCGATACCTGCTGTATAGGTCGGTCCCCAGATATGCAATAGGCTACTGTCACGATTCGTTTCGTGTTTACAGTCAAAGGCATCAACTGTTGGAAACTGTTATATAGCGTAAATAAAATACTTAATTTGTTTTACAATTTTATCATTTCATTTTAATCTCTGAGTTAACTTGTTAAATATTTTCACCAAACAGGAAATGTTGGTGACAGTCTGTTGGAGTAACGGTAAGTAGTGTATAACGATTGTTAGGCGTATTGTTCCACAGTTTGACGATGCTGCGGTAAATGTTTGGATTTTAGCTCAGCTGTATCAGTTGACCCTTAGTTCTATAGAGATTTTTTCTGACTTAAGAGGTTGATTTGTACGCAGAGATTTACGATATATTTTCATCATCATCATGTCGCGCTGCGAGCAGAGATTTCCCTGACTCTCTCTTTCGCTATTCGTCTCAATCTTCCATCGCTTCCGGCAGGTCTTCAAGACGACATCCTACATTCGTACCGAGCAGTTGAAGATAAATTCTTGTTGGTCGACCAACGCTTACATATCTCTTTGAAGGGTTCATAGTTGAACATTGCTTATGCGTCCGTCCTAGCTTCTCCAGCAGTGTCTCGCGTGTCATGTTCGTCTTATTTGGATAGTTTTAGAGATGGGAGGTAAGTGTCCGTACTGCTGCTGTTTTGTGGGATCTTGATTCCATGATTTATTCGATATGATTCGTATTATTCTTGTGCAGTTCCCGTCTTGCTTTTTCTCCATACGCTTAGTCAGCGTCCTTGTGGTGCATCCATATATTAGAACTGACACAACCCTTGCTTAGAAGAAATTTCGTTTTATTTTATCGGATAAGTCTGATTTCAATATGATCGATAACATATCGATTGCAGCCCATGCCTTTGCAAGTCGCATATTGATGTCGTTTTCAGTAGATGAGACGCTGCTTCTGAGCTACGTGAACATGTCCACTGATCTCAGGGAATCACCATTTAGAGTGGAGATGTCTCCTTTTAAATTAAAACACATGTACTCTGTTCTGTCTGCATTCACATGCCACCTGCTGCCTGCTCCAGACAATGCTGCAGGGATTTGGCTTGGGTCGGTGTATTTGCCAGAAGTGGCATGATATCTGTATAGTCTGAGTCCGTAATGTTACATAATTAAGGAATTTTTTTTTTTTATATTAATCGTTTTTCATTAATTATATTTTATTTAGTTTGGTAAGGCTTTGAACTACTCGGTGTCCCTTAGTTCAGGTGCCATAGTCAGATGAACACTCTTAAACCCGCGCGGAAAGGATATGACAATCATCATCTGTCATAATAAACCATCAGACAGAAATTGAGGCTAGAGTGTGGATGACGTCATGCCCAGAAGAGGTGGTCCTGAGAATTTGATGATTTTGAAAAGATGGGCAGTTGAGATTCGACCGTTGAATCGCGCGGTTGGGTTTTTCGGATCTGATCAAAGCAGATAAGTTTGGATCTCGACAAGCAGAGATGAGTTGCGATCTTAGACATCATAAGATGCGCCGCACGCGGGACGGGATGATCAGCATAATATGGTTAGCATAGGTTTTTATGATTTGTGTCTCTTTCCTCGCGTCGCCAAGGACTGAAGGTAGAAAGAAATAAACTTGTTGGTACTGCCTGTATTTGTATTATTATACAACACGTAATAATTTGGGCCGGGTATCGTCTGTTTCTTGCTTTTTTGTGTAAAGCAATTTTCTTTCATTAGATCTATCGACGTCCGAAGAAGGTCATCTACGAAGATTATGTTTATCATATTTACTCAACCGCTCCGCTCGGGCAGGATGACACAAGGTCAATTTTTAAGCGGAGTTTAACAAGTTTGATTTCAGAGTTTTCCTTCTCCTAGACTAGTTGCCTCAACAAGGCTGAAGAACCTCGTCTGCCCTACTATTTACCCATAGCTGGAGGCAGAATATTGGATTCATACCTTTCCCATTGCTATGTGAAATGCAATTAGTCTAGGCCAGGATTTGAACTCGTGTCACCGTGTCCGTTTCCTACGAACCTCCGCAAGATTATGTTTATACTCTGCCTAGACTACGTACTTCGAACATTGATAGATCTAATATATATATATATAGATATATATATATATATATACCCACTCAGTATCTTTGTTATTTTTTATTACTTATGTCTGCACCGTGGAAATTCAATAATTGATAATAAAATTGCAACACCTCGGTTATCAAGAATTAAAATACATGTATATATTAGGGATGTACTTAATTTTGGACTTTGACCAATTCGCATTGTTGGTTATATAGCTTCGATTTCATACCATTTAGTCATTGATAATATCAAATGATATCAGCATTAATTAAACAATGTTCCAATATTTTCGATTTAAAGGAAAATTATCTTAGAAAAAAATTGTTTCAAATGAGTACTTACTCGTGGATGATAGTATATATATATATATATATATATGTGTGTGTGTGTGTGTGTGTGTGTGTGGGCAACATTTCTTCGTTAATATAGGTTTGATTAAACAATAGTCATTTTTTGTCTTCATATTTTTGTATTCATCCTTTCGAGTTGCCGTATCAATATATATTCAAAAATAATATTCTATAAAGAAATAAAAATCATAAAACAAACTCTCATCAATAATAAATACATTGTTGATGAATAAACTAAACGTACAATTAAAAAAAGTTAGCTAACAAAATAAGCACTGCAACACTCGACCCAATAAACAAGTTACCGCTAAAACATTTTACCGCAACTAAATGCACTACAATTATAAATTAGATGAAAATATTTTAAAAACATTGATTCAAAGAAACATACACCCCATTGATCTTAATAAATAAATAAAACATATACTATAATAAATTGAAAACCTACATTAATAATAATTCCTCTCGCTCCATTGGAGTTTTGCAAAAAATAAACGTTATATATCAATTAAAATATCCTTTAGGAGATTGTATCTCTGAAAACAACAATATATACATTGAGGAAAAGTTTGGGGATAATGAATTCATCTTTCAGTGGGAACTTGTTCCACCGCACAGCGAAATATACCAAAGAATGGTTAAGGGAGAAGTCTCTCTCTCTAAATATATATCATATTTACCAACCCCTCCGCTCGGGCAGGATATGACACAAGGTCAATTTTTAAGCGAAGTTTAACAGGTTTAAATTCAAAATTTTCCTTCTAGACTAGTTGCCTCACCAAAGCTGAAGAACCCAGTCTGCCCTACTATTTACCCATAGCTGGATGGAGAATAATTGGATTCATACCTTTCCCAAGGTGCTATGTGAAATGCAATTAGTCTCGTCCAGGATTTGAACTCGTGTCGCCGTGTCCATTTCCTAGGACACCACAGGCACCTCCTCTCTCTATATATATGTATATACATATATATACGGTCATCCAGAGGCAGACTATTACGTTGTATCACAACTCATCAGTGTGGCTAGACACGAGAGATGCCGAAAGCTGGGATCAAAACCTGACTGACTTGACACCAGCTGGATATTCTACCGTAGAGCCACCTGCATATTTAGCATAAGTTAAGGGATTTTAACACATATGCATCGCTTTTGTTTTGTTAACATATACGTGCTTAACGGCTACCGAGCAGAAGAGCTTTTCATTACGTGAGTGGCAACCGGTGATACCTTTGTGGGAACGCTCCCTTTGGTGTAATTGTAATCGGCAGCCTGAGTTCAAATCTTGGACGAGGCTGTTTGCATTTTTCATACCTTTGGTATGAATCTAACTATTGTCTCTCCAGCTTGGAATAAATAGTAGGACAGACTTGGCTCTTTAGTCTTGGTATTGCCACCGGTCTAGGAGAAGGGAGACTCTAAATTCAAAACTTTTTAAACGTCGCTTGAAAACATAGACCTTGTGTCGAATCCTGTTTGTGTGGAGGGGTTGGGAAATACATACATTCACGCATATTTATATGTCGCAATTTCTCTCTCTCTCTCTCTCTCTCATGTCCGTTTTCCAAGTTTCGTCATTTTAAAATTCGTTTTACTTATCTTAAGGTTTCTTGATAATTTTAATCTTTGCATATCTCTCTCCAATCTCTCTTTCCCTTATCTCCCTCACTCTGTCAGTCTGTCTGTCTGTATGTCTCATTCCCTCACTCCTTTTCTCTAATTTTATCTGGTTCGTCTCCTCTTACTCTCTCTTACCTTAACCAAATTTCGTCACATTAAAATTTTCTTCCAACTTTAGACTTCTTTGTAGTTTTAACCCTTTCTTATCTATCAACCTATCTTTATATCCCTCTGTTTCTGTCTGTCTGTCCCTGTCTGTCTGTCTGTCTGTCTCTCTCTCTCTCTCTTCTTTTTCTCTTTCGATCTATCTGTCAGATTTTCGCTCTCTTTCAACTTCTCTCTTTTTTACCGCTATTTCTCTTTCCCTTTCTTATTTTAAAAAATCCTATCGACACCTTTTCATTTTCCTGCCTCCTCGCCTTCAATGGCCGGTGGCGAGCGCCATCTTTTCTGCCTGATGCTTACCTTCTTTACGCTATTTAATGTAAATAAAAAAATGTTTCCTGTCTCAGAGCAAAACAAAAGCCATTTTTATGTATCTTCCGGCCACTGTCTTACTGATTAATTCTACATTCCATCTGTTTAATTGACCTTTTACCCAAATATTCTTGTTTTTAGAGACATTGGAACACAGGAGGTTCGTTAACCCAAATTCAACGCGGCAAAAATAGAACATTTGCTTAAATAAACCGAGAAAGAATATTTGGGCTATTATATCATCGGCCATTACTTCGATTTATTCAATATTATTTCATACAGAAATATTCTAAATATTTTTGGCTCAATTTCTTTGTTTGATGACATATCAATCTTCGTCGGGTATTTAATACCAAATTTATCCTTGTAGAATAACACTAGTGGTACAATTTAACCGACAGCAAGCGGAATTAAGGGGGTTCATGCCTTTCCCAAGGGTATTAATCAGAGAGTAAATTTAATGGTGTGACTGGAGTTTCAACTCTTTCACTTCGATGTCACAGCTCAATACGGTAACCCCTACGCCACAGAGAGTCCGTCTTCACTTCTTTTTTAATTCATTTCGTCGTTTCTCTTTTAGCATATCAACTATTTCAAAAACTTTTGAAATGTCTTTTTTTTTTCAAGAAAAATATTTCTCCCGACGAAGACCTGAGGTTGAAACTCGTTGGGAACAATAAAAAATTAAAATTAAAATAATTTATAGGTAACATTTTAAGCAAGCCAGAGATCATTTGCGTGCACACAGGTAAATGGTTTCAAGTATTCTTATTAAACAGGAATAGTTTTATTTAATATTAATCATTTGTTTGCCTACAGTTAAATGGTCAGACAGTTCTGTTTGACCCACAATTGGGACCATAACAAGTGCTTCCTCTCCAGGTCAGAGTGAACCTGGGAGTAATGGCAATGAAAGAGGGTACTCTAATTCCCCAAAGCTTCAGGACTGGAGCCTCACCATCAGTTGCAATTTAGTGTCATATACTGAACAATTGTTCCAGTGGAGGGAATTTCCACCCCTCTACAAATATATAGTCGGTGTATTCTACAGCCCCAGCTGATTGATCTGAAAATAAGTAGAATAAAAAGTAAACGAAACTGACTTTTTTTAGAATAAACACTTTTTGGGGTTGGCTGGCTAGTTGGTTGGGTTGGTTGGTTGGTTGGTTGGTTGGTGTTTCATGACATATCAACCCTGTTATACACACACACACTCACACACACACACACACACACACACACACACACATATATATATATATATATATATATATATATATATACTGTATTTGTAATCTTGGTATTAAATTTGAAGTCTTGGTATTAAATCTGAATAATTCTACTTGATATTAATCATTTGTTTGGACACAGTTAAATGGTTTCAGGCAATGATATTTAACATGAGTAATTATATCAATCAAGAATTCCTATATAATAAGAATAATTTGCTGATATTTATATAGTTTCATATTACAACTAATAATAATCCTTAGTAATCTCTCAAGAAACAATTACACATAAATGTATTAGTGAACGTACAAATAAGGTGATACTCGAACATGTAGGCCTAAAATAACCCTGACTGACATGCCGTAAATACAGTCTTTTTACTTGTGTGTGGGTTTTATATATATATATATATATATATATATATATATATATATATATATTGTCATCCACAGACAGACTGTTTCATTGTATCACAACTCTTTAGTGGGACTAAACACGCGAGATACTGAAAGTTAGGATCGAAACCTGCCTAACTTCATGTCAGACCGTTAACATACCTCTAGCTATCAGGCAACCCAACGGCAACGCGGGAATTTAGCGTATATGTATTAACTTTCGTTTGTTTACATTTGACGCTATCGGATACCGACTTGCTCAATTCGTTAAAAGGGGTTTAAATTACTTTGCTCTACACGTGTTTCAGACTTCATAGTAATCTTCAAGAGGCTAGTATATATATATATATATATTTACAGAATTACATTTAAAAGCAAGCGCCATAATCTCCAACAGCATAGACGTCCTTACACAGTAGTAATTTGCTAAAACAAAAGTTACATCACTTTTGTAACAGATTCTCCCCTGATGATGGCCCAAAGTCGGGCAGAAAGTGCTAGGGATACATACAACTATGGACAATACCTAAATCAATTCCCCCCGAATACGATAAAAGTAATACGGGAATTCGAACGGATCCAGAAGAAAATATGTAGACATAAAATGTCTATTATGTTTAATGAAATTTGCATTAACGAAGAAATGCTGCCTAAATATACACACATATATATATATATATATATATATATATATATATATATATATATATATATGGGGGGTGTACGTTTTAAATCTGAGTGTGTGTGAAATATGGATGTATATGTATATGTATATGTGTGTACCCTTATAAAGGTAAATATGATGCACAGAATTTTTCTATGCGTGTGTTTTTGACAGATATATGTACACCTAAGGGGGGACGCAATAAAGAGGGTTATTTCAAATTTTCTTTATATGTATATATATATATATATATATAAACCCACCGTCACATAGTCGTTTTTAAGCGGAGTTTAATAGGTTTCGATTTCAGAGTTTTCCTTCTAGAGCGGTTTCTAAATAAAGGTTAATGAGCCCAATCTGCCCTACAATTCACCCATAGCTGGATTCTTACTTTTTGCTAGGGTATTAGCATAATAGAAAATTTAAACAGCCTCATCAAGGTTTTGCCCACCAGTTTGATATATAATCACTTTCACTTGTGTACGTGTGTATACAGATGTATGCGTACATCTGTGTGATTATAGAAAGGTGTTACGTGTACGCAAACGACGGCAGGTATGCTACTAAAATTACCTGTGATACTCTACATTTTATTTGATTTTTATTCGCTTAGACGCTCCTGAAATCATGTCCCGATAAGAAAAAAAAAATAGAGAGGGGGGGGCTGTCAGCTCTGTGAAAACTTTAACAAAAACATACGAAAAGCCAACACATTTGTGCAAATAAAGGCAGTAAACATGTAAATAATCCAAACAAGTTGACGGATCGACTAATCACGCTTGTACTTCTGTAGACAATTACGTTTTATTTGTACCACCTGTCTCTATTATTAATGTCAACATGGAACACGAAAACGTGCATCTGGCCGTAGCGAGTTCACTGCGTGCAAAAGAAAAAAAAAAGGAGATACCTTTACAAAATAAGGTCATTAAGTTCGTAGACGACCGTCTAGAAAGAAAAAAAGAAAGTTAAGGGAAGTTTAACATTTTTGCCATATTTTGGGGTGAAGATAGGTAGATATGAATAGATAGATAGATAGATAGATAGATAGATAGATAGATAGGAATTCGATGAGATAGATAGGAACAGACTAGGTCACTTGTTAGACAGATGTGAGCAGACTGAGATAAATATATACGAAGATAGATAGATAGATAGATAGACTGGCATAGATAGATAGATAGATAGATAGATAGATAGATAAGAATAGACTAGCATAGATAGATAGATAGATAGATAGATAGATACATATGAGCAGACTAAGATAGATAGATAGATAGATGAAAGGTGTCGTGATGCTTCGCTCTGTCAAGTCGGATAGTAAGCTAGTCTATAAGCATGAGTGATTTCGATCCTCACTGAGATCCTTATGCGACTTCATTTCTATTGAACTCCACCAATTAGATGATATAGTTATTTAGTATGTGAAGCTTAGAAGTAGGGTACACTCATTGAGGACTAAACTCACTAGTAATGGCTCGTTAACCATTACAGCATGCAACGAACACAGAAAATTAGGATATGTGCACACATTTATGCTATATATGATAAGAATTCAAGTACACACACATGAATGTGTGTGTGTGTGTGTGTGTGTGTGTGTGTGTGTGTGTGTGTGTGTGTGTGTGTGTGTGTGTGATTAAATTCTCATGTTTATATATATGTAAACGCAACTCAACAAAATGGTACATTTTAATGAATGCAATATGTTTCTCTCTCTCTCTCTCTCTCTCTCTCTCTCTCTCTCTCTCTCTCTCTCTCTCTCTCTCTGCGCACGCACGTGTGTATAAAATATATTAAAACAGTAAGAATATTGACAACGAATTTCATGTGTTCGATCTTCAAGTGAATATGTATTGGTATGTCTGCATTTTTGTGCATGGATTACAGTATTTTTATTGATTAAAAAAAAGTTTTGGCGGTAAATTTGAATAATAATCGTGTATATATATATATATTCACACACACACACACACACACTCACACACGTATATATATATATATATATATATATATATATATATATATTGAGAGAAAGAGAGAATGAACAGACATATACATAAACTAAAATAGATAGATAGATAGATTCCAAATATCAACATTGTCTCCAGTTCCCTAGGAACAAAAAGAGAAGGAACCCATTCAAAAATCAATTAATTCGTCTGAATAGGAGATAATTCATTTTTCTTCTTCTTGGCTTCCATATGACACATGGAAAATGTCAAAAAAGTCCCAGCATGCATCACGCATCAGATATCGCAGTGCGCATGTTTTTACCCGAAGCGTGGGAAAAGACGCAAGAAGGTACGATCGACACTCATGCCTGAGAAGTCACACGCAAAAAAACCTGAAAACTTTCAATTATCTTAAACTATTCATGGCAGCAGGGTCGGAGTTCAGCTGCCTTGAATTCGTGGACCCCTCATTGATGTCTTGTCATAAGATAGCATTCCTCCCTCGTTTTGTGCTCCCTGCCCCTCTCTTATGAGTGTTTTGACACGTGTTTAAAGAGGACATTGAATTCCTATTTCATTTTAGTGTTCACTGTCCTTCTCTTACGAGTGTATTTTCACGTGTTTAGTCAAAGGATATTGGATTCTTATTTCATTTTAGTGTTCTTGGTCCTTCTTTTATGTGTTTAGACAGAGAAATATTGCATTCTTATTTCGTTCTTGTGTTCCCTACTCTTCTCTTATACATGTTCTGACATGTTTATACAGACGCCATTGCTTTCCTAGAGTTGGATAGCCCCCTTTCTTTTCGTTACTGCTCAATTCTTCTTCGGATGAAGGTTGCTTTCTGTGGCGGTTCTATCTTCTTTGCTGACCCACTCCGTTCCATCTTCTTTGATTGGAATGAAAAATAACGAATGTCTATTTTACTTGTGTTCACATTCTATTATTTCTGAAGACGCCTTTTACATAACCAGTCGTAAGATACAGAGAGATAATCTTTCTAGCACTGATGGAAATGATCATAGCTTTCGGTTTCTCTGGACTAATATAATGTTACAATCAAACTTCCAACTTCTAGAATTTCTCCTTTTTTTCACTTTAAATCTACCAAAAAAATCCAAACTCTCGACGGGCCTTAAGAGTAATAACCAGTCAATCAAATTTAGTGGGTCTCAGCTAGATATTAATGGTTTCTCACTGAATACAACAATTTAATTCTTTTTAAATAAACTACACACTCGTGTCGGATAAAAGATTTGTCCCATTTTCTACTGACTTTTTCAACATATTCTTTTTCATATGTTTTAGTTTCAAAAAGTTTGCTTTTCCGCCTTAATCATACAAATCCACAAAACATCTTTAATGAAAATTAATATGATTTATTTTAAAGATGAATTATTTTAAAATTATTTTAAAGATGAATTAAATAATTTCTGTGCAAATGTATACAATTAAGAAATATCACCGTAGATCACGATGAATAAATCGACCTTTTTAAGTCTGAAAAATTTCTATACGGTTGGAAGTATGGTGGTGTCGCTTGGTGTAAGGGTTAAAGAGCTGGACCGCGGAATCGTAGTACGCGAATTCGAACTCCAGACTCGCTATTACGTTTACTTTCGGACAAATACCCTTGGGAAAGATACGAACCCCCATATCCTCCCAGCTATGGGTTAAATAGTACCACTACTGTCCTCCTAAAAAAAAAAGATGTGTTTCACATTAAATAACACGAGGAGGTTGATATGCCATTAAATAACAAACAAACATCTACTGGGCTGTGTTTGTTTATTTGGGTTCTATGGCAAATGAACCCTTGTAGGCCATTTAATGCAAAATCCATTTTTATACAAATAAACAGCTCTATTTCAAACAATTCTGGTTTGTATAAGTACAGTGTAAATGTCAAAAACTGTTCTATTTTAATCAATTCAGTTTAGCATAAGTACGCAGTTTAGTTCTATTTGACCGATAAATATCAGGTGCTTTCACTCCGGGTCAAAGAGGAACTGGGGGCGATGGCAGTGAAGGGGTACATTCTTCAAAGCTATTACTGGAATCACATCATATAATAATAATAATATTTCGCTTACAACTGATTCTAAAACAAACCTGTCGTACTTATTTTGACAGGATTCACATATGGGAAAAAAACAAGATCTACGCTAGTCCTGACCTTTAGAAAACGAAAACCTACAACTACGAACTGAAAGTTCTAGTTTTCACACAATTGATCACTAAAATGTTTAGCTAAAAATACTTAATTATTTTACATTAGTGTACATTGTACATTTATATTTCCATTTTCTTTTGTGAAGTTGTTTCTTAAGAGTTTTTATACACATACTTATATGATATCAAGTATTCCTATCCAATACTGATAATTATATGGTTTCAAGTAATAATTTATATTCATAGAAATAAAGACCTATAGTTAAACAGTTACAAGTAATTAATAATTTCCCTTAGGTAACAATTATAGCTTCAAGTAACAATTCTTAATACAAATAATTTTCAATTATATATGAAGTGTTCTTATCTAATGAAAATAATTTGCACACAATTGTTTGTTTCAAGTATTCCTACCTAATACTAATAATTATATGGTATCAAGTAATCATTTCTATTTAATAATTGTCATTTTTTTTTTTGCATGAAGCTATATGATTTCAAGAAACAAATAACAATTCTAAACTAACAATTCCTGCCTTGAAACTATTTTTAATACAAATTATTTATAGTCATGTGGAACCAAATATTCCTGTCGAATAGAAAATTTTTCAAATAGATCTATTTGACCCATTGATAGGGTCCGAACAGATACGACTTTTCTGGGTCAAAAGTGACCTGGGAGTAATGGCAATAAAGGGCTGACTCCACGCTCCATAGATCTACATAATTTCACCATCAGCTGTTGTACAGTGTCATATCAAGACATCCCTTTTGTGGGGTGCCTCTCTGCAAAGGATACAGTCAGCATATTTCAAGCCTTATCGACTGGTCAATAAGCTTCCAAATTATTGCTTCGATAGGTAATTGTGTACAACTGGGAGAAAGAAGAATACTTGAAACTACACAACTGAGGGAAAATTATTTGCATTAAACAGGAATAGTCGATATCATATCAGCCCAGTCAGATGGGGTTGTAGAATACGCTGACTGCATCCCTGATGAGGCTTAATCCCCCATCCTAAATGAGTGTCCTGAGATGACACTAAACTGCATCTGGGTTGGGTTTCTTTGTTTAATGGCATATCAACCTTTGTTGGTTATTTAATGCCAAAGCCATTTCCTTAGAAGAACAGTAGTGGTACTATTTAACCCATAACTGGGAGGATAAGGGGGTTCATACCTTTCCCAAGGGTATTTGCCCGAAAGTGAACGTAATAGCGCGACTGAAATTCGAACTCGCTTACTACGATTTCGCAGTCCATCACTTTAACCATTACACCACGATGACACACCCCATCTGATAAAGAGGCTTCGGTCCTTGAACTTTCGTTGCCATTACTATCAGATCCTCTCGGAGTGGTAGTACCTGTTTGGGTCCCATCTATGGATCGAAAAAAACTGTTAAATTTTCACTATTAATTATTAATATCAAATTGTATTATTGGTGTTAAATAGCAATACTTGAAACATTACGCTTGTGAACAATGAATAGAAATACTTAAAACCATTTAACTGTGCGTAAAGAAATTTTTAATATTAAATAGAATTAATAGTGTTGGATGATAATACTTGAAACTGTTTAACTGTGTGAAAAAATGATTGATATTAAAAAGAAATATTAGTGTTAAATAACAAAACCTGAAACCATTTAACTGTGTGAAAAGAATGAGCTGTGGGCCTTTTTAAAATAACGCTACCTATGATAAATTCCCTTACAAGTCACATATATATATATATATATGTGTGTGTGTGTGTGTGTGAACAGGATTTGGAATTAACTAACCTATAAGGGTTGCTCTGCCATAAAACACGACCAAACTAACAAATGAGCTCTGCCTCGTTGAAAATAATGTTGTCGACGAACTATTCATTTAAAAAACCATACACACACACACACAAACGCACGAACGCAAGCAAATATGTATATATATATATATATATATATATACAAGATTTGGCGTTAAATGATCCAGAAGTGTTGAAAAGCCATAAAATACAATCAAACCAAACCAAGAAAATAGATATAACCACGTGCAAAAAATACTTTAAGAAATAACAGCACAAAAAATGTAAATATGAACTTACAATTAACGCGATTCCCTAACCTCTAAATAACTCTAAAAATCTTTAAAATAACTCTAGACGGGTCGATAACCTTAAAAATCAATCAACCAATCTGTTGGAAGTTCATATAGATGCCATATTTTTACTTCGTAGGCTTCAGTAATAATGAAGCTAATTTTTAAGCACGTTATCTTTCGATGGCTTTTTTTATTCTCATCTGTAGAAGTCACCCTTATAGATGAGCAGCAGTAGTTCCCCGATCGAACTATTTGATCCTGGCCGTTGAAATATAATATTTTTACTCCCAGGGCCTGGTTAGACATGGCGTTGTACCGTCAGTGGGTTTATCCGCTCGCCTTTACGTCCACTATACTGATTCCTCTGGCTTTCGAAAAATAATTATTTTCTTCTTTCTTCCCTCTTCTGCCAATAAGAACCAATCACGAGCATTATTAGCAAACAATTAGACATCAAACTAGGTAAATTTACGCAGGAAGAACTCGACACAGTACTAAGAAAAATTAAAAATTGAAAAGCAGCAGGGCTTAATAAAATACCCCCAGAAGTATGGAAGACTAGGGAATTCGACGACATAGTGTTCCGACATTGTAATCCAGTATATAATCAAAACACAATAGACAGATGGACAAAGGGATGCATCTTCTGCTTCCCTTAGAAGGGTGACCTCGGATTAGCCAAGAACTACCGTGGTATAACCCTTACGTCCATCACGGCCAAGATATACAATGCTCTACTACGCAACCGCATAGAACCCAAAATTGAGAACATACTTCGGAAGAACCAAAATAGCTTTCCGATAAATCGATCCACGACATCGCAAATTTTGACTATGTCGAATTCTAGAAGGTGTACATGCAAAAAACCAAGAGGCAACAATATTATTTGCCGACTTCTCCAAAGCATTTGACTCCATACACAGAGGGAAGATGGAGCAAATACTACTTGCCTACGGCCTAACCAAAGAAACTGTTGCAGACATAATGATACTATATAGAAATACGAAAGTAAAAGTCCGTTCACCGGATGGAGACAAACTACTTCGACATTGTAGCAGGTGTGCTTCCAGGAGATACATTAGACCCATACCTCTTTATCATCTGTCTGGACTACGTGCTTAGAACGTCTATGGATAAAATGAAAGACAACGGTTTCAAACTGACAAAGGAAAGAAGCAGAAGATACCTGGCACATACAATTACGGACGCAGACTACACCGATGACATAGCGCCTCCATGTCAACGCAGACAAGACGGAATACATGTGCTTTAATCAAAGAGGTAACATCTTCACACTAAAGGTAGTTCTCTGAAACTAGTAGACAAGTTCACCTACCTAGGAAGCAGTCTCATCAACCAAAACAAACATCGACACGTGACTATCAAAGGCATGGACAGCTATCGATAGACTATCAGTCATATGGAAGTCAAACCTGACCAATAAAATGAAACGCAGTTTTTTCTAAGTAGCGGTCGTGTTGATACAACTATATGGATGCACTAAACGAATGGAGAAAAAGCTTGGCGGCAACTACACAAGAATCCTGCGAGCAATATTAAACAAGTCCTGGTGACAGCACCCCACAAAGTAGCAGCTGTAGGGCCATCTACAACCCATCATGAAAACTATCCAAGTTAGACGAACCAGACATGCGGGACACTGCTGGAGAAGTAGGGAAGAACTCATAAGTGACATACTCCCGTGGACCCCTTTACATGGACGACAAAAAGTAGGACGACCAGCTAGAACCTATATACAACAGCTCTGTGCCGATACTGGAAGTAGCCTTGAAGACCTACCGGGAGCGATGGACGATAGAGAAGGGTGGCAAGAGAGAGTCTTGGAGATCCGTACAAGCAGCCCGACATGATGATGATGATGATTGAGCACATTTACTTAAATGATAGATAAGAATTCAATCTAAAAATATGCTTCTCTCAATGTCGTTATTTAAACCATGTTTTTTACGCATGTTTTACCTTGGGTGGGGTCTTGGTGGAGTAGTGGCTATTGTGTTGAACTGTAACCCCGTTGTAGTCGAGTTCGAATTCCAGCTGTGCTATTAGGTTCACTTTCGGACTAATTTTCTTTGGAAAGGTATGGAATTCCTTTAGCCTCCAGCTAAGATCTAATAAGTACCACAACGATTCTTTTTCAATGTTGGTTTTGGTATTAAATAACCCACGACGGTTGTTATGCCATCGAATAAAGAAACCAAACAAGACTTTGTTCTTTTACACAAATAGTTCAAATGTTATTCTTATCATCTCTCTGCCCTATCGTCTAAGGCTGTAAAATACAATGACTGAACCTCTACAGAAAGGTAACCCCTCACCAACGAGTTTCCTGGATATAACGTAAAACTGCAACTGATGAGGCTCTAGTCTTGTAGCTTTGGAGAATGTAGAGAACCCCTTTCTTACCATTACTCCTAGGTCCACTCTCATCTGGATCGGTAATAGCTGTTAGGGTCCCTTCTATACATCAAATAGAATGATTCAAGGATTATTATTTACTCCTCTAGAGTTTTTCACAACAGTATTAGCTGATGGTTTTTCACTGGAGTTGGAGTGACAGCAAGTCTCCTCAAGTCTCCAGGACTCGTCTCTGTATTCTGGCCGTCCTCAGCAATGCTGTCGTTTGGATAGTCTCTACCCGTCCGCTAACTTCCAAGTCCTCCAGGCCCTTTAATAATCCTTTAGTTACTGTGCCTAAGGCACCAATCACAATTGGCACAATCGTTACTTTCATGTTCCACAGTTTCTTCAATTCTCTAGCAAGGTCGAGGTACTTATCCTTCTTTTCACTTTCCTTCAGATTTATTCTATTTTCCGCCGGGACAGCAAAGTCAACAATTTTGCAGATTCTCTTTTTTTTTTTTTGTTGATTATTATGAGGTCTGGTCTTCTGGCCTGGATTAGGTGATCCGTTTGTATGTTAAAGTCCCATAGGAGTTTATGCGAGTCATTTTCTAGGACAGGCGCCGGGTTGTGCATATAACATTTGTTTGTATGGTCGAATTGAAATTTCCTGCACATTTCCCAGTGGGTTACCTTGCCGACCCAGTCGTGTCTCGCCTTGTACTCCTTCTGTGCTAATTTGCTGCATTCGCTTATTATGTGATTGATCGTTTCGTCTCTGTCACTGCCAAGCCTACATTTACTGTTTTGTTGCGTCTTATCTATTCTCGCTTTGATATGATTCGTTCTTATGGCGTTGTCCTGTGCTGCTATTCGGAGGGATTCCGTTTCTCTCTTAAGGTTTCGTTTTCTTAGCCAGGTCCAGTTTTTCTGGTGCGAGATGTTGTTTATTCGACGCTTAAAGCGGCCATAGAGTTGTTTTCCTTCCCATTTTTGTTTCCTAGTTGTTGTCATTCTTTCGTTTATCGTGTTGTCCGTATCGACTCTGATGGTTGTAATTAGTCCTCGTTCGTGTTTTTCTATGTAGTCTTCGAGCCGTTGTATGGATGTGTCAATGATGTCTTCGATGCTGGCAAGTCCTCTTCCTCCCTCTTTTCTAGATACATATAGTCTGTCAACGTCGTCTCTGGGGTGTAATGCCTTATGCATGGTCATTAGTTTTCTTGTCCTTTGGTCCATTTGTTTAAGTTCCTCTCTGGTCCACTTGAGAAAGGGTCCCGAGTATCTGACTAGTGGCACAGCCCAAGTATTTATTCCTTTGATGAGGTTTCTGCTGGAGAGTTTTGTTTCGAGTAGTTTTCGCGTTCTCCTGAGATTTTCTTTTCGGCTCATGTCTTTCATTTGTACTTGTTTGATGGTGTCAGCCTCCAAGATGCCCAAGTATTTGTAGGTTTCATTTTCTGATTTGGTAGTTCCATTCCGTCAGTCATATGTCGTTTTCCACTTTTCATGACGAGCATGGCACTTAAAACTAAATAATTGTTAGAATAGATGGGGATATTTGCAACCAAAGAAATGTGTACAAATTATTTGTATCAGATAGGAATACTTCCTACCATATAATACTGTGTAAAACATCTTAAAAACAACGACACTAAAATGTAAACATGAACGAACAATGAACACGATATACTGATCTCTTAGTATAAAGATAATTTTCAGATATATTGACATGCTGTTAAAAGCCAATCAATCAAATATGGGCAAATAAATTATTATTATTATTATTATTATTATTATTATTATTGCTGTTGTTGCTTTTATTATTATTCAAATGCATACAGCTGTTAGGAAATTGCTAAGCTAAAAATACTTGAAACTAACTGATTATGTGCAAACCAATGACTATCAAATAGAAATATTAGTATTAGATAGTAATACAAGAAACTATCTAACTGTGTAAACGAACAAGTGATTGAATTATTTGTATTAGATACCATTTAACTGTGCGCTGATAAATGATTATTATTAAATAGAATTAGTGATATAAGATATTAATAACATAAAACGTTTAACAGTGTACCAAAAATCATTAATATTATATTGAATTATTACTGTCTGACAGAGACGATGAGTTTGGAATCATTCAAATTGAGAATCTTTGAGAGGTTTCATATAATTCTCCAGGAGTACTCGATGTATAACTGGATTGGCAACAGTATCTAACCCGGTTCATTTTATTTTACCCCTCCTATTAAAGCTCAGTTTTTTAAAAATAATATTTGTGTATTTCCCTAACCATTTTGTTACTACTTTCTGAAGAAGCCGTCTGCCTTGTACTACCCTGCTGAAATAAATTTATAGTACCAAAATGGTGGTCAGTTGAGTTTTTCTTCCAATTACACACACACACACACACACACACACACACATTTATATATATATATATATATATATATATATATATATATATATGTATATTATTCAACACAGGTAAAAACATATTAAACATATGCAATAAATAACCATCCACTTTAACAGAATAAGCCAACAAAATATGTTAAAAAAACATTCTATATATAAATGAAACTCGTAGCAACAAAAAACCTAACACAATCTCTTTGGATGGCCAGCGAAATGGTCGAAAGCGCTTGGATTAATGTAGAATTTTTTCTTGTCCCAGAAAAAAGAAAAATAACAAGACACGAATTGGTTTAAAATTTTCAGAGAGTATTTTATTCGAATTCAGCTGTGTTTTTATACACTTATTATCGAAACATATTACAATAATTAAAAAATATTTTTAATAAGTCGTTTTTCTCCGAGAAAAGCCGAACACAAATAATGAAGGTAAACATTATTTCCGTTTTCCAAGAATTTTACACGTGAATTTTTTTCTTCTTTTATCACTTTACTTTCTTTTTTGGTTAACTTAAACAGAGACACTAAACTTTAAACTATTCTAACGAATTGTTTACAAAATATTTTCTTTTCATTTTTCAACATTCCTTTTTTTTTTTTGTTTAACTTCAACGAAAGACATTCCTTAAAAAGCTTTCTTTCTTAAACCATATTTCGTCGGTTCAGTAGTAATGAATTGTTTACTAAATATTTTCTTTTCTTTTTTGTTGTTTAACTTCAACGAAAGACATTCCTTAAAAAGTTTTCTTTCGTTTTATTATCATCGATAAGACACTAAACTTTAAACCATATTTCGTTGGTTCAGTAGTAACGAATTGTTTACTAAATATTTTATTTTCTTTTTTCAAAATTTATTTTTTGTTTTACTTCAACGAAAGACATTCCTTAAAAAGTTTTCTTTCGTTAATAAACCTTAAACCATATTTCGTTGGTCTAGTTGTAAGTAAATTTCTTTTTATTCTAAAAACTTATTCTTAAATTTTTTCTTCATTATTGATATCCCATTTATTTTGTGGTTTAATAAATATTTTATGGTGTGCCAATTATCATGTTGCGAAATATTAACCAGCCCAAGCTTTGTAATGACACGCGTCTTTCAGTAAAAAAATTAATGACCAACATCATAGAAGCAACAATTTTGACAGGGGCTTTCAAAGGTGAAGATGTCCTAAACCCGCGAATCCCTAAGATTCTAACAGATATGTCATTTCAATTTCAGAGATTGCAATTCGCAATTCGATTGGCATTTGCAATCACGATCAACAAAACACAGGGACAATCTTTTGAATTGTGAGGCTTATATTTACACACTGATTGCTTCTCACATGAGCAATTATATGTTGCCTGTTCCACAGTTGGCAATCCAGACAATCTCTTTATCTACACAGAAAATGGAACTACCAAAAATATTTTGTATCCACGGGTATTGGAAAATGAAACATACGAAACATGCATTTTCTACTTTTTTTTCCCCCCATTTAAACAAACTGAGCCACAGCAACGGGTGGCCGGGTACAGCCGGTATATATATATATATATATGTGTGTGTGTGTGTGTGTGTGTGTGTGTATTATCTCTCTCTTTTCTGGCTATCTTTCTTTTCCCTTCTATCCAGTCTGACTTTTCCTCTTCTCTCTCGTCTATTCTCAGGAAATATATTTTCTCTTCTTTTTTCTTTCAAGTACCGCTTCTTACCAACCTTCTTCGTTTTTTCTTTCCTTTTTCTTTTTTTTTTTCTATCTTTTTTTTTACCCACCTTCTCCCTGCCGAAGTTTCTTATTCATCAGCCTCGATTCCATTTCAGGGCACTTTTCAATTAACGTCTTTGATAGATTTCAATGAACAAAGTCTTCTTTACCTCCAATTCAAAAATACCTTGTTTCATGTCGGCTCTAGCATCGCGTTGCCTTCATCTCGGCTTTTGCCTTGTGAAAATATAATTAACCTTTGATCACCTTCATGCATCCTACGCATCATTCACGTCCCCCATCCTCTTTTCTTTAATCTCTTTTGTTCTCCTTGATTTTCTTTACTCAACCTATTCCTCTTCCTCGCTTTTATCTTTCTTCTTTCTCTACTTCTTTCACTGCCAATTCTTTACTCCTTCTACACCCACTTCTTTATTTTCATCTCTTACTCCGACTTTACCCTCCCCTACTACTTACTCTTCTTTACTCACTATTTACTTCTTCTTCTTCTTCTTCTTCTTCCGCCACTTTCCCTTTCTTTCTCCTTTGTTTTTATTTTTCTCTTTCGTTAGCAATACTTGAAACCATTTCACTGTGTGCAAATAAATAAAACTACAAGTGTTAGTAATACTTGAAACCATTTAACTGTGTGCAAATAAAACTACCAGAGTTAACAATACTTGAAACCACTTGAATTTGTGCAAATAAACGATTATTTTTATTTGTGTTAATCAGTTAGCATTACTTGAAATCATTTCACTGTGTGCAAACAATAGCATTACTTAATTGTGTGTTTACGATTATTATCTCTAACCTACTTAAAAATAAAATCTCCTTCAAATTTACAAATCATGAAAATATATTCATGACCCTGTAACTGAGTCCAAAAAAGTGACTAATGTTAAGTTGGTTGGTTGCTTGGTTGATTGTGTTTTTATGGCATATCAACTTCTGTAGGTTATTTAATGCCAACTCCATTTTTATACAAATAATCAGTTCTATTTCAAACAATTCAGTTTAGCGTAAGTACGCAGTTTAATTGACAAAAATTTTTCTACTTCAAGCTATTCAGTTTCGTCAAACAGATCTTATTCAAACAATTCAGTTCAGCATAAATGCACAGTGTAGGTCTATTTGATCCATAGACAGGACCCAATCAGATGCTATCACTCCGGACCAGAGTGGACCTGGGAGCGATGGCAATGAAAGGGTGCTCTGCATTCCCCAAAGCTTCAGTATCGCTGGAACCTCACCATCAGATTGTTTAGTGTCATATCCAGGGCACTCATTGGGGAGATCTTACCCCTCTGCAGAGGTGCAGTCGGTGTATTCTACAACCCCAGCCGACTGGGCAAGACTGATGTTACATTGAATCGTTAGTGTCACACAGGAATAATTGAAACCATTTAATTCTGTACAGATAAAATTTAGTTTTACAATACTTGAACTTACTCGACTGTGTGCAAATAAATGATTAATATTAGATAAAATCCTTGGTGTAAGATATGAATACTGGAAACCATTTAACTGTGTGCAAACAATATCTTCTGGCTTATTTTAAATCTTACTACCAAACTATTCCTTTACAAATAATACAGATGTAATGAATATATGTATAATCAGGATTCGGCATTACATAGTTGATTATGTGATAAACCCATCCAACTCGGTCCGCTCTGATCCTGTTAAGAGTCCCATTTATGGATCAAATAAAACTGTTTGATCATTCAACGGTGCGCAAACAAATATCTTATGTTAGATTGAATTCCTATTGTTAAACAGCAACCATTTAACTGTGTACAAACAAATGATTAATATTGAATAGAATTGTTAGCGTTAGATGGGAGTACTTGAAACCATTTAATTGTAAACAAACAAATGAGCTCTGGCTCGTTTAAAAATGTTACCAATAAATTATCTGTTTACAAATTATATATATATATATATATATATATATAATTATATATATATATATATATATATAATTATATATATATAATAAAGTAAGTAAGTAAAGTTGGCGAAAGTAGTTAAGGGTGACCCGAAGGTTCCCTTTTTGATAGCTACTACACCGAGGTGTGGGGGAGGGCGCTACTCCATTCCCTAGATTGCTCAAATTTATCCTTGATCCTTATCTTATAAAGCTGAGTGTTAAGCAAGGAGGCATCAAGTACTATTTTTTGAGTCTTTGGTTGTCTCGGCCTGGGATTGAACCCAGGTCTCCCACACTATCTATCTATATATATATATATGTGTGTGTGTGTGTGTGTGTGTGTATTATTTTGTCTTAATCTTTTTTTATGTCATACATGTAGCTTATTTTGTCTATTTACTTTTTCTCTCTCGAGTGCGAATGATGTAAATTTTTGTTTCATTTCTTTTTTCGCATATTTCTTTTCTTCCTTCGTTTCAATCTTTTTTTTTTATTTCTCCAACTCTTTTTAACAATATCTTCACCTTCTTCTTTCCTTTTGTCTGACATTTAATCCCAAACATCTTTTTCCTCTTTCGATTTTCTTTTTCTTTCTTTCTTTCTTTCTTTCTTTCTTTCTTCTGTAAGGTATCCAAACATCTGTTTCCTCTTCATTTTTCCTTTCTTTCTTTCTTTCTTTCTTTTGTAAGGTATCCAAACATCTGTTTCCTCTTCATTTTTCCTTAATTTCTTTCTTTCTTTTTTCTTTCTTTCTTCTGTACGGTATCCCAGCATCTGTTTCCTCTTCATTTTTCTTTCTTTCTTTCTTTCTTTCTTTCTTTCTTTCTTTCTTTCTTCTTTTCCTTCTCATCATTTTATTTTCATTCTTTATTTTCTCCTCCTCCTCCTCTTCCCTCTTTCCCTTTTTCCGTTCCTGTTTTTCTTTGGGTTTTTTTTTTGTTTGTTTTTTTGTAAGGTTTTCTTTTTAGTTAATTTTCACACTCATTCAGTCAAATCTGACCCATTAAATCCAGAATTGTTCTTTTTTTATAATTATTATTCGATAATTAAATATCTTCTTCTTTTTTACACAAAATGCATCCATTTTTTATTAATACCTTAAAAATAAATGAAAATTTATAAAGCAAAACAAAAAAAATCTTGTAAACCATATAATCCAATCAAAACAAAAACAATAAGATCTGTTTATATTTATTTATAGAATAACAGAATGTACGTTAATGAAAAAAATATTTTAAATCAATATAATTCAATCACGAAATGATTCGTATCTTTATTTAAAGGTAAAATTATTAAGAAAATACATATGAAAAAAACAGAACTTACACCATAAGTTTGTGCATTTAAATATGTAATCACTGTGACGTCAGACGATATATCATGAAAATTGTTACTTTTGAAACGAAGCTAATTCTAACTCCATTAATTTGAGTTGGTTGGTTTGGTTTCTTTCTTTAATGGCATAAAACCTTTATGGGTTATTTAATGCAAAATTTAAAAATTCCTAGTAAGAGGACACCAGTGGTATTTTTTAACCCATATCTGGCAGTGGGGGATAAGGGAGCTCACA
>OY757934.1:73435608-73445608 GCA_963585895.1 Sepioteuthis lessoniana
CCCGTATGGTTGAGTTCTCGGGCGAAAAAGTAATCGTGTTGCCATTAGCGTATATTGCAAGCCTCTTCAAATATGAATTGAGGTCTCCGTAGCCGTTGAACGGATGTATGTAAACAATTGTAATTGTAATTCATAACCGTTTAAAATTTACTTCGCAGCTAATAGCTCCTCGTGGCTGAATGGTTAGAAGATTGGCGTTTGAGTCAACCGGGTTTCGATCCCAGCTACGGGAAGCTACTGTCTAGCCACACTGATGAGTTCTGATAGAACGAAACAGATCTGTTTGTGGATGACTATATATATATATATATATATATATATATATATATATATATATATATATCAGTAATATCCAATCGGCGTCCGAAGACAGTGGGTATTGATTATTCTAGTATAGAATATAAGAGGGATATCATAAAAAAATCTATGTGAGTGCACGATGTATGGCTATTGTGACATCACTTATTCCTTTGCTGTTCTACAACTTCAAGTATTGCATGTATAAAGTCATCTGACGAGTAATATTCTCCACCGAAATAAATTTATTATGACAACTTAACCAGGTTTGAGTTTCCATCTAATTACTCTATATATATGTATATATGTGTGTGTGTGTGCAAATATCTTACGTTACGTACAAAATTTAAACAATACTTTTAAAAGCCTTATTAATGTTTAAGATTGATAAAGTATAATATAATATAATATATGATGGCAAGAGTAGTATCTGTCTCTCCGCTCACTTTTTGGCGAGTATCAATGACTTATTAAGTAATTTCCTTCTGCTAATATAATGGTTACTTGTTTGGGTTTTATGGCATATCAACCTTTGTTGGTTATTTAACGCCAAATCCATTTTTATGTAAATAATCAGTTCAATTTCAAATAATTCAGTTTAGTATGAGCACGCAGTTTAAATGTAAGTAAAGTTTAATTGTGAAAAACATTTCTCTTTCGAGCTATTCAGTTTAGTCAAGCAGTTTTAATTCCTCTAATTCAGTTTAGTATAAGTACAGGTTTTGTTTGCACTCATTTAAATGTCAAAACAGTTCTATGTTAAACAATTCAGTTTAAAGTAAATACAATTTCCATGTCAAAAACTGTCCTATTTCAAATAATTCAGTTTAGCATAAGCATGCAGTTTAAATGTAAGTACGGTTTAATTGTCAAAAATATGTCTATTTCAAATTATTCAGTTTAATCAAACAATTCAGTTTAGCATAAGTATGCCGTTAGTTCTATTTAACCCATAGATAGGGCCCTATCAGGTGCTACCACGCCGGGCCAGAGTGGACCTGGGAGCAATGGCAATGAAGGGCTTCTCTGTATTCCCCAAAGCCCCGGCATTACTGGAACCTCACCATCAGACTGTTTAGTGTCATATCCAGGACACTCATTGGGGGGTGTCTTCATATTGTTTGTACAAGAGTAACTAATTTTACTGTATTCTTATTCAAAATTTTCTTAAATGGATTGTCCCTATTAAAGTGCTTATCCAGGAGGTTTAGGAAGTATTTACCTATGTTAATGTTGGTAAGTTTACAAAATGGTGGGTTAAACCAGATTGCTCTTCTATTTCTATTTTTCCTCGTCTATTTGAGTAATTATTATTGGTGTCACCTACTTTGACGAGTACACGGGTTCCACTACGATGACTTCGTCCATTAGAGACTGAATTCACTGGCTTCACATACTCCAGTCTACCTTGTAATCCACTGTTTTTAATAGGAACACCGTAATTTTTTTAATATCTGGAGTAGTTAATTCCCTTTGACCATTATTGGCTTAACTAATGGCACCTGGTGGGTGCTGAAAGGTTTTTTTTAGGAGGAGAAGGATGATTGCCTCATTAACTGAGGGATTTAAAACATGTAAAAGGAGTAAACAGAAAAATATATGAAGATTATAGTTTAGTTTACAAGCTTAGTATATGAACGAATAGTTTGTAGGGAACAATTTTGAAACGAAACTGGACTTATTTGTTCGCACACAGTTAAATAGTTTCAAGTATGGTAAATAATTAAACAGTTCTATTTGACCCATAGACGGGACCCTAACAGGTACTACCACTTACATATATAAAGCTGAGATCAGTTTCGTACACTGATAAAAGTACGAAACTCTCAGTGAGAAGTGAACACACTTTTACTCGCCGGCTAATATAATTCGCACAACGGGAGCCACAACACTTTATAGTGTGTTTGTATTTGTGAAATGTGTGTGTGTGTGTGTGTGTGTGTGTGTGTGTGTGTGTGTGTGTGTGTGTGTGTGTGTGTGTGTGTGCAACGGTTGTGGCTTTGCTGGAGCCTTTGTTGGTCTGACGTTTGTGTATGTTTGGTATGTAATGACTCTGTGTAGGTGCAACTGTTTGTAGTGTCTGTGTATGTTTGTATCTAGTGCGTGTCTTTATGGGTTTTCCTTCTCCTAGACTGAAAGCTTGACCCAATCTGCCCTATAATTTACTCCTAGCTGGGGAGAGAGGAGAAAGGATGGATTCATGCCTTTCTCAAGGGCATCAGCGTAAAGTGAAATCCAAGCAGCTTCGACCTGGATTTGAACTTGAATCACTGATTTCATTTCGATAACCATTACCTTAAGCGTTCGTTCACCATTGAATATAACGTGTGTGTTATGAACGTGTGATATTTGTGTCTGGAGGTATGTATATGAATGTTAATAAATATGTGAATGTGTGTGTGTGTGTGTCTGTTATTATGATTACTCAGTCAGAGTTTATGCGATATTCGTATATATATTTGTGCGATATTCGTATATATATTTATATATGCCCATTGTCTCTCTGTGTGTGACAACTATGTCTGTATGTGTATGCGTGATTTTGTGTGTGATGATTGTGTTAGTCAAAAAATATTTTTGTAAGTGACGTCGGTATGTGCACGTGTGACGTCTATGCCTGCTTGTGCATGGATGTTGGTGTGTTTCTATGTGTGGTAGCTGTGTCGATGTCTCTATATTTCTGTGTGCGTGTGACAATTGTTTGCGACATCTACCTTCATCCATGTTTGTTTGTTCAAAATGTTATTTTTGTGACTGAGATCTGTGTGTGAGTGTGTGTGTGTATACGGATGTGTCTTCCGAGTGAGATGTCTAAGTGTCTGGATGTGTTCGTGTGCGTGTGTGTATGAGAGAGAGAGGGACAGAGAGAGACAGATAGACAGACAGACAGACAGGATAGATAGATAGATAGATAGAGAGAGAGAGAGAGAGAGAGAGAGAGAGACAAATACCAGTTGAGTTATATTTTCATTTCATTTTTTACACGGATTAAAGAGAGAGAGAGAGAGAGAGAGAGAGAGAGAGAGAGAGAAATACCAGTAGAGTTATATTTTGATTTCATTTCTTTACACAGATTAAAGAGAGAGAGGGGGAGAGAGAAAGAGAGAAAGAGAGAGACAGGTACTTGTTTTGTGATATTTTGTGATCATTTCTCAACACAGATTTTAGAGTGCTAGAGAGAGAGAGAGAGAGAGAGAGAGAGAGAGAGAGAGAGAGAGAGGAATACCAGTAGAGTTATATTTTGATTTCATTTCTTTACACAGATTAAAGAGAGAGAGAGAGAGAGAGAGAGAGAGAGAGAGAGACAGGTACTTGTTTTGTGATATTTTGTGATCATTTCTCAACACAGATTTTAGAGTGCTAGAGAGAGAGAGAGAGAGAGAGGGTACTTGTTTTGTGATATTTTTTTATATCCTTTCTCAACGCAGATTTAAAACAGATTTAAAACAGATGGAGAAAAAAAAGAGACAGAGACAGCTATTCGTTTTGTGATTTTGATCTCATTTCTCAACATATATTTAAGAGAGAAAGAGACAGACAAACAGAAAACAAGAGATATTGACAGGTACTTGTTTTGTGATATTTTGATCTCATTTCTCAACACAGATTTGAGAGAGAGAGAGAGAGAGAGAGAGAGAGAGAGAGAGAGAGAGAAATCAGACCCTTGTTTTGCGATATTTTGATCTCAATTCTCAACACAGATTTGAGAGAGAGAGAGAGAAAGAGAGAGAGGGAGAGAGAAATCAGACCCTTGTTTTGCGATATTTTGATCTCATTTCTCAACACAGATTTGAGAGAGAGAGAGAGAGAGAGAGAAATCAGACCCTTGTTTTGCGATATTTTGATCTCATTTCTCAACACAGATTTGAGAGAGAGAGAGAGAGAGAGAGAGAGAGAGAGAGAGAGAGAGAAATCAGACCCTTGTTTTGCGATATTTTGATCTCATTTCGCAACACAGATTTGAGAGAGAGAGAGAGAGAGAGAGAAATCAGACCCTTGTTTTGCGATATTTTGATCTCATTTCGCAACACAGATTTGAGAGAGAGAGAGAGAGAGAGAGAGAGAGAAATCAGACCCTTGTTTTGCGATATTTTGATCTCATTTCTCAACACAGATTTGAGAGAGAGAGAGAGAGAGAGAGAGAGAAATCAGACCCTTGTTTTGCGATATTTTGATCTCATTTCGCAACACAGATTTGAGAGAGAGAGAGAGAGAGAGAGAGAGAGAGAGAGAGAAATCAGACCCTTGTTTTGCGATATTTTGATCTCATTTCGCAACACAGATTTGAGAGAGAGAGAGAGAGAGAGAGAGAGAGAGAGAGAGAGAAATCAGACCCTTGTTTTGCGATATTTTGATATTCTTTCGCAACACAGATTTGAGAGAGAGAGAGAGAGAGAGAGAGAGAGGGAAATCAGACCCTTGTTTTGCGATATTTTGATCTCATTTCGCAACACAGATTTGAGAGAGAGAGAGAGAGAGAGAGAGAGAGAGAGAGAAATCAGACCCTTGTTTTGCGATATTTTGATCTCATTTCTCAACACAGATTTGAGAGAGAGAGAGAGAGAGAGAGAGAGAGAAATCAGACCCTTGTTTTGCGATATTTTGATCTCAATTCTCAACACAGATTTGAGAGAGAGAGAGAGAGAGAGAGAGAGGGAGAGAGAAATCAGACCCTTGTTTTGCGATATTTTGATCTCATTTCTCAACACAGATTTGAGAGAGAGAGAGAGAGAGAGAGAGAGAAATCAGACCCTTGTTTTGCGATATTTTGATCTCATTTCTCAACACAGATTTGAGAGAGAGAGAGAGAGAGAGAGAGAGAGAGAGAGAGAGAGAGAAATCAGACCCTTGTTTTGCGATATTTTGATCTCATTTCGCAACACAGATTTGAGAGAGAGAGAGAGAGAGAGAGAAATCAGACCCTTGTTTTGCGATATTTTGATCTCATTTCGCAACACAGATTTGAGAGAGAGAGAGAGAGAGAGAGAGAGAGAGAGAGAAATCAGACCCTTGTTTTGCGATATTTTGATCTCATTTCTCAACACAGATTTGAGAGAGAGAGAGAGAGAGAGAAATCAGACCCTTGTTTTGCGATATTTTGATCTCATTTCTCAACACAGATTTGAGAGAGAGAGAGAGAGAGAGAGAATCAGACCCTTGTTTTGCGATATTTTGATCTCATTTCGCAACACAGATTTGAGAGAGAGAGAGAGAGAGAGAGAGAGAGAGAGAAATCAGACCCTTGTTTTGCGATATTTTGATCTCATTTCGCAACACAGATTTGAGAGAGAGAGAGAGAGAGAGAGAGAGAAATCAGACCCTTGTTTTGCGATATTTTGATCTCTTTTTGCAACACAGATTTGAGAGAGAGAGAGAGAGAGAGAGAGAGAGAGAGAGAGAGAGAGAGAGAAATCAGACCCTTGTTTTGCGATATTTTGATCTCATTTCGCAACACAGATTTGAGAGAGAGAGAAAAAAGAGATAGAGAGAAAAAAGACATCAAGAGGTACAGAGATAGAGAGAAAAGCTGTTATCTGTTTTTAGATATTTTGATCTCATTTCTCAACACAGATTTTGGTAATTTTTATTTGTCTTTATTTTTTGGAGATGGGGAGGGGTATGAAAATTTTCGCCATTTTTTTTTTTCAATTTTCCACTCGTAAAATCGGAAATGATGAAGAAGAGTTACAATAAATAAAAGAGATTTGTTTTCTTTTATGACATCTGAAGGAGAGTGAAATTAGTAAGAAGCAAACGTAGAAAAAGACAGAAAAGGAAAGAAAAAAAATAAATAAACATTGATGGATTTGAATAAAAAAGATGTCGGTAAGTGGGTAGGTTTGGGGGAGGGAGGAATTGAGGTCGGGAAAGATGAAAAGATGAAAGAAAATGGCGGGAAAAAGATGAAGAAGGCTTTAAAGAATAGCAGTCAATAAAAGGGCATGTTTCAAATTGGTTAATGAAAATGATTGATGGGGCCTTTTTTCTTTTCTTTTTTTCTCTCGAGAAAACGGTGACGACGTCTGTTGTGTCGTCTTTAAAAAAAGGAAAATACGAGAAGTTGCTATCGAAAATGGCGTTTCTTTTGTTATACAATGTATCGTACAAAGATGATCTTATTTGAAATTTAAAAAAAAACGTTTGTGTGTAAGTGTAATTGTATTAAACAAGATGGTTGTCAGTGTGTGCGTACCTGAACAATTGTGCTTTACGCCCTCGTCGGGGCAAATGGGAAAATATGTGTGTTTAAGGGAAAGTAACTCGCATCGTTTTTGTCTGAACAACATAAGTGTTTACACGTAAAATTTCTGTGCCTGCACACACACATGTATGGGTATATGAAGGTATTTGTGTATGAGGGAGATTTCTTAGTGTATATTTTTTAAACAAATAAACAATTCGACAGTTAACATGAGAACATCTATAACCGTGTGTACTCAAGTACAAGTCGAAATCCTTTAAAATTCCCAAATTTTCTAAAAGGATGTTCCAATTCCTTTCGTAGTGATATCACATCAACCGGATTTTTGTATGCGGACCCCCATTTTTCAAAAGTACCTTTTTCTCCATTTTGCTTTTTCAAAGACCATCCTATCGTGTGTCCCCAGCAGATTGGTAAGATCCCTACCCCCAAAATCTAAGGATCGTGAGTATGATATCAAACTGCATCTGGTGATGATGTTTCAGTTCTAAATATCTGGGGAGTGTGAAGTACCTATTTATTACCATTACTCCCAGGTCCACTTTGGCCCAGAGTGACAGTATCTGTTAATATCCCATGGATCTAAAAAAAACTATTCGTATTTGATTACAATACTTGTAATGTAACTGGAAATTACTTGGTTAGGTTTCTTTGTTAAAAGGCATACCAAATTTGATGGGTTATTAAATGCCAAACTCATCCTTCGAGGAGAATACCGGCCCACTGGCATAAAGGTCAAAGTATTCGCCCATGGTCTGGGAGATCGGGGTTCAGTCTCAGTTGGGTCATACCAAAGATTCAAATAATGGTACTTGATGCCGCCTTGCTAAACATTCAACATTATAAGATATGGATCAAGTGTAAGGGAAATAATCCAGGGAAAGGAGTAGCGCCCTCCCTTACTCTTCTGTGTAGTAGGTATTAAAAAGGGAGCCTTCGGGTCACCCTCAACTACGGTCGGCTAACTTACTTATTTATCTCATTCTTGGGTGATTAGGAATTTCATGCGTTTCGAAACTGTATTCGTTCGATTATATATATATATATATATATATATATATATATATATATATATATATATATATATATGTATGTATGTATGTATATAATGTGCATAATATATATATATTTACTGATGCCTTTGCAACGATGAGGCTGTCAAACAAGTTAAATTATCAAGCGGAGTTTAATAGGTTTGAATTAAGAGGTTTTCCTTCTCCAAGACTGGTCGCCATATAAAGATTAGAGACCAGTCTGCTCTACGTTTTACCAATAGCTGGAGGGAGAATATGATAATTATATATATATATATATATACATATATATACTATGCAAAAATGTATTCACTATATATATATATATATATATATATATAGAGAGAGAGAGAGAGAGAGAGAGTGAGAGAGAGAGTGTGTGTGTGTGTGTGTGTGCATAATTGTTATCGGCGTATGAAATGGAATCGATGACCCGGGTTCAAATCCTGTTCGAGGTTGTTTGCCTGAATGTCATAAAGAAAGGCATGTATTCATCTCTTCTATCCCAGCTACGTGTTAATAGTTAGGCAGACAAGGTTCTTTAGGCAACTAACCTAGGAGAAGGAATACTGAATTCAAAATTTGATCTTGTATCACATACGTCCGTGGTGGATGATTATCTATCATATATATATATATATATATATATATATATATATATATTTTCTGATATAATGGTTTTCGAATCAGGCAAGCATACTCTTGTTAGTGATTTTATACTCAATAGATGCTCTATGACTTCTGATCTTATGCCAAACTAGAACAACTTAATTCAGATTTAACCTGATATCTGAAAACGCAATTACGATTGAACAAGTAGCTTCCCATCTAGATATGGAAGACCAGTTTTACTCGTCTGCGGTTGAACGATTAAAATATGCAAGTCTGCTTCACTTATTCTCTCTCCTTAAAATGGTAGCTAATGAAAATATCTTCCAGATCTGCAATGCTTTTTCAAATTTAAAGCCATAATGAATTTTAGGTGTATTTCCCTCTTAAAAGTTTCGCTACAATGTGCTATTTTCCTTGAGGATGAATGTATATGAACCCATAATGGAGGAGCATGTAGTGTAATAGTTATATCTATCTATCTATCTATATATATATATATATGTATATATATATATATATAACACAAGGTCAATTTTAAAGGGAATTTAACAAGTTTGAATTCAGTGTTTTCCTTCTTCTAGACAAGTTGCCATACCAAAGCTAAAGAGCACAGTCTGCCCTACTATTTTATCCATTGCTGAAGGAAAAATACTTGGATTCCTACTTTTCCAAAATTTATTAGCGCAATGTAAAATACAAACAGCTTCGCCCAGGATTTGAACTCGGTTCCCCCTGTCCATTTCCTACGATGATAATCATTTCGCACACAGCGTCTCCGCCTAGTGTAATGGTCACAGACATAAGAAATGGACACGATGATCTGAGTTCAAATCTTGGCCGAGGCTGTTTACATTTAGCGCTAAACCAAAACGAAAAGTAGGAGTCTAATAATTTCCCTTCACTTAGGGGTAAAATTGTAGGACTCGGTTTTTTAACCTTGCTATGGCTATCGGTTTTGGAGAAGTTCAAACCTGTTAAACTCTGCTTAAAAAGTGACCTAGTGTCATATCTTGCCTGTTCAGATCGATTTGGTAAATACATATAAGAACCCTTTGTAAGAATTTTAATAATATATAGTTATTTACTAAGCATGGTATTGGTACTAAGTCAGTTGAATAGGGCACCCACTGATAATTGGACTTACTGCTGATCTAACCTGCTAACTATACAAAGCGTTCGTTGTAATAGACCAAGTTTTAAGCTTTAATGTGGCACATGGCCGTGTTAATGATGCACTCGATAAGAATCGAATTTACTCGTGAAATTTTGCAAGTCCAGCTTACTAATCATAACACCACCCGAGGTGCCCAGTTGCTAGAAGTAGTATCAAGATATGAACTGACAATCTTTTATGTGTGACTATAAAACAAATTTTAACATGATAATTAATCTAAATATGACCATATATATTTTCGCGAATATTTCATTTCCTGAGCCCCAGAATAACCATATGATTTATACAAAGCATTGATAATCCTTATTAGCTTATAAAATAATATTTCTAACTTTTTATCCGTAAAATTTCTCATGAAACTATCGAGATTAACGCCATGATCAAAATAAGTATTGCATTCATGGTCGCGTGACACCGTCATGTTCACACAACTCGTTACGCATGCGTGACTTTAGAAAAATTTGGATGCTGTTTCTCGACATTGTTCTTGTTGCTTTTCATTGGAATAACAAACATGTCCCCGAAAAAAAAAGCTATTGAAATACATGAAGGACTGAATGAAGTGAACAGTTAGAAATTATTGGATTCACAGGAATCTGAACCGATGCACCTGCTGAACCCTCCATTGACCCTAGGGCTAACACAGACACCAACACCTCACGTTGAGAGAAAAAAACACGT
>OY757934.1:73450608-73597960 GCA_963585895.1 Sepioteuthis lessoniana
TTAAAACACGCCGTTTAACCAACATTTACCATAGCGAGGATGATGACGTCAGCGACGGCTATAATCTGCTTCCCCCCCCCTCTCTCTCTCTCTCTGTCCCTCTCCCTCTTCCCAAGACAGTTGTCAGTTGTGCTAATTTTTTTGAGCACGGTATCTGGCTTGCTTTTTCTATTGGCTACAGCCAAAAGCGAGATTTCACTAACATTACTGTTATTATAAAGGTCAAGTGCTGGGCACGGATTACGGGTGTTCAACATTATAGCCGATTTTATGGGATGTTCAATGAATCTGACGGTGGCCGGACAAAGACTATCCGTTCGAAATAGAATCGTTGTATTATTCCCAGATATATTTATGAACTTTTGGCTACTTAGTTATCGAAACTTGAATAGATACGTGATTTAATTGAGATCAGACTAAGTATGTTTGCTTGAAATTAATGGATGATTTTTAATCCATTGACCGAGTTATTGGTCATGCCGGGCACGAGTAGCACTAGTCCCATCTCCGCCCCTGATATATATATATATATATATATAAAGCGTCAACATACAGTCTACAGTCATTAGTAACTATCAGTTTCTCTACTAAGTATTCGTCTGGCTATTTATTCATAAATATAGCAAAATATATATGCGTGTGTGTGTGTGTGTAAGTGTGTGTGTGAAAATGAATAGGTCAGTAAATAATTTCGAATTTGGTATTTGGCTTTTTTATTGTTCTATCATATATTTGTGCGCTACACGTTTTTCGGACCTTAAAACCGTCTTCACGAGATTTGACTGGTAATTTGTGTCTTATTTCTTTCATTGTAAAGTTTGTTTTGATAGGTTGTTTTAATTAAATTTGATGCCGATTCAAGTGTCTGAAAATGTCCCTTTCGACTTAACTGCCTCTGAAGACGTCAAGGCTATGAAAATTTTCAGTATCTATGTGAATATGTACTGTGTGTGTGTGTGTGTGCACGTAGACATGTATGTGTACTTATGTATACATACACATATTTTCAATGGTATTGGGTGGAATTCCTTTAACCTCTATTATTGTAAATGTTCTCTTTTTAGTTCATATAAAGTTTGGTTTGTTTGGGTTCTACGGCATATCAACCCTTGTAGGTTATAATGCCAAATCCTATTTATACATACATATATTAGATATATATGATTTGGTTTGCTTAGGTTCTACGGCATATCAACCATTGTAGGTTATTTAAAGCCAAATCCTCTTTATACATATACGAGGTGCATACGATAAGTTTCCAGACTTTTTTCTCATGGGTATTTAAAAATGTTGTTGACTCTTGAAAATTAAGTATGTTATTGCTATACATCGTATGAGATTACTGACCAATATTTATGATTTTAGGTTTAGATGAACAGCTACAGCAGCAATTGGAATATACCCTGCTAAAGCCTGATTGTCACTGCTGGTGAATTTCAAAAATGCAATCTGGTCGTGAGGACACTTTAGAAGAACGATATGCCATAAAGTTCTGTTATAAACTTGGAAAAAATGCCTCAGAAACGTATGGAATGCTTCACACTGCTTTTGGAGCATCTTGCATGAATGGAGCATCAGTTTTTGAGTGACATAAGAGATTCAAGGAAGGCAGGGAGTCTGTGAGGGATTATGAGAGGTGTAGGAGAAGTAAGGAAGTCAGAACACCAGTGTTGATTGGCCAAATAAAGAATTTCAAGGATAAGGACCATCGTGTGTCTATAGAGACAATAAGTGCACAGTTTGATGTCAGTGTGGGAACTGTACACACAATTATTCGCGAGGAACTGAAGATGCGGAAGATTTGCGCGAAGTTTGTCCCAATGGTGCTCATTCTTGTCACACCCTATTTGACCAAGTTGAGCAACAAGACAGTTCCTCACCCTCCCTATAGTCCAGACCTTGCTCCCTGTGACTTTTGCCTATTCCCTAAGCTCAAGGAAAAACTTAGAGGCTGTTATTATGAGACAATAGAGGAGATGAAAGAGTCTGCGACGAAGGTTATTGACACGCTCATACAAGAGGACTTCCTTGGGGCCTTCCATAAGTTGTTGGAACGGTACAACAAGTGCATAGTAGCCGGCGGAGATTACTTCGAAGGGCATTAGAGTTTCATGTGTGTACTATCAATAAAAGTGCCTATACGAAAAAAAGTCTGGAAACGTATTGTATACATCTCGTGTATTAAATATATATGATTTGGTTTGGTTGGGTTCTACGGCATATCAACCATTGTAGGTTATTTAATGCCAAATCCTCTTTATACATATATATTAAATAAATAAGATTTTGTTTGATTGAGTTTTATGGGATATCAAACTTTGTAGATTACTTAATACTAAATCCTCATGATACATATATATTAAATATATATTATATAGATATATATTATATTCATATGATTTCTCAACACATTTTGCTAATAACATATTTAAACGAGTCTGAGGTTTTTGGGGTTTTTTGGGCACATAGTGTAATGGTTTCAAGTAATGCTATGTAACATGAACAATTTAACATTAATCCTTTGTTTGCACACAGTTAAATACACACACACATACACACATACATATATATATATACAAACAATTCCCTTACAAATTATATATATATATATATATATATATATACATATATGTAATTTGTAAGGACATTGTTTGTAGGTAAGTTCATCTATTCGTGAGTTAGAACTAAATTTTGGCTCACTTTTATTGCAATTGTTTCCACTCATTTAAATTGTTTTAAATATGTCTCTCTAACACTTATAATTCTATTCAATATTAATCATTTATTTGCACGCAGTGAAAAGGATACGAATATTGTTATTCAACACAAATTATTCTATTCAACATTACTTATTCATTTGCACACAGTCAAATGCATCCAAGTATTGCTATGTATCACTAACAATTCAATCAAACATCAGCGTTCTGTTTGGACTCAACGAGACGAGATAAAGTGCTCTATACAAAGTTATCTCATGTCAAATCTTCTTTATACAAATATATCAAATATATAGGATTTGTAAACATATTTTGACAACGATTTTAGACGTGGTAAAGCTCATTCATTCATGCATCCAAGTATTGCTATGTATTACTAACAATTCTTTCAAATTTCAGTCATTTGTATATACATATTTAAATGATCAAACAGTTCTATTTCAAACAATTCTATTCAGCATATGTCATTTGTTTGCCCACAGTTTAAATGTCAAACAGTTCTATTTGACCCATAGATATGACCGTATCAGGCGCTACCACTCCGGGTCAGAGTGGACCTGGGAGCAATAGCAGTGAAGGGATATTCCATAGCCCCCAAAGCCTTGAGTCTCACTTTCAGATTGTTAAGTAATACACGCGCAGGATAATATATATATATATATATATATATATATATATATATATATATATATATATGAACTGGCCCAGTTGGCCAAGGCTGTAGAATATACCGACTGCATCTCTGCAGAGAGGTAAGACCTGCCCAACGAGTGTCCTGGAAATGATACTAAACAATCTGCGCACCGATATATGTATGTAGTAATTTTCTTAGCGTTTTGCATCGATGTGGCACAAGGACGTATGAATGGGATACCCGAAGAGGCCTACATATATGTACACTTATGCATACATACTCATATTTTTACAAGAGCACGACTGGATTTGATGTATTTAAGAATATATTTGACAACATATATAAATGGGTTTTTAAGCTTATCGATGTGTGTACGTGTTTGCCCAGTCGTTTTGTTTGGCTTGGTTTCGTTTGGTTTTATTAAATATCAACCATTGTAGGTTATTTCATGCCAAATCCTTTTTATACATATAAACAGTTCTATTTCAAATGATTCAGTTGAGCATAAGTATGCTGGTTAGTTGACCCGTAAATAGAACCTTATCAGGTGCTACCACTCCGGATTTGAGTGGACCTGGGAGCGATAACAATAAAGGGGTACTCCGCATTCCCCAAAATTCAAGTATTACTGGAGACTCACCATCAGATTGTTTAATGTCATATCCAGGACACTCTTTGGGGGAATTTTACTCCACTGCAGAGAAGCAGTTAGGGTATTCTACTACCCCAGCCGACTGGGCTATTGCCCATCCATGTATATGAGTACGCGCGCGCGTGTGTGCGTGTGTGTGTGTGTGTGTGTGTGTGTTTGAGCGCATCTAGGCTAGCTCGAATTTGATGTTGGCAAAAATCTAAGAAAAATTTTTATTTGGAATGAGTAGTCATCGGTCTGGTATATAAGTATTAGTTTAAAGTCTCCCTTACTGCATTCATAAATATGTTTTGGTACAAAAACTTTTCTCTTTTTTGGAAATTTTATCTTGCTTTTATCTAAAGGAAAGAACCAATCAGTACTGATTGCCGGGAAAAAAATGCAACCGTAAACAGTACTGACAACAGTTAACTGTTTAATGGAATTAAAATGACCCCCCACCCTTTTTTTTTAAATTACATTGAGAATTGTTGCTAATAGATCTGAAAATAAAAAGATAGATTTACAAATCAATGACACGGAACAGTTATTCATGAATATCTGCTTTTTAAAGCATTATGCACCACGTAAATTCCATGTCTCTGATAAACGTTATTTAGTGGGTCGATAAGCAGAACAGATCAGCTGGGTTCGAGTCCCGGCTCGTGCCTGACCTTCCCCCCTAAATCCCCACTATAATCATTGACCTTGTGTCAGGTCCTGTCTGGTGGGAGGCAGCGACAAATATCCATACTTCCCTGGCCTTAGCTCGGCTATCTGGCATTCGTGCCGGATGGTGTATCGAAATCAAATGCAGATTAGAGGCCAAAAGGCCCCGGGCTTCGGCTAGGCCACCTTCGGGTGAGCGAGCTACAACCTCATTCCCCTATGTATAACACTAGACCTTGTTGTCTACTTTAAGCTATAACCCGGCATACAGTTCTACTTCAAGCAATTCAGTTTAGTATAAGCATAGTTTTTGTTTGCACACAGTTAAATTTCAAAACAGTTCTATTTTAAACAATTCAGTTTAGCATAAATATACAGGTTCAATGTCAGAAAACAGTTCTATTTCAATCAATTCTGTTGAGCATAAGTACGCAGTTTAGTTCTATTTTACCCATAGATAGGACCCTATCGGTTACTACCACTCTGAGCCAGAGTGGACCTGGGAGCGATGGCAATAAAGAGGGAAAAGTGGCGAGAGAGGGTCAGGGATATCCGTGCTACCAGCATTACATGATGATGATGATGATGATGATCTTTCATTTAGGAGAAAATGAATACACAACTACTGTTTTGTGGAATGCTGCTTCCAGGATTTCTTCAAGACAGCACGCAGCATCCTCGAGTAATTCCCATCGAGCTTTTTCTCCTTGCGCTATACAACAGTATTGATACAGAGATTAGCTTTCTATATGGTCGATGAACTGTCGATGGCAATCCATGCCTTTCTGATAAGTATCGTTTGGTTTCTTTGTTAAAAGGCATATCAACCTTCGTGGGTTATTTAATGCCTAAGCCATCCTTGTAGAAAAACATATGATACTATTTAGCTTTGAAAGGATAAGGGGTTTAATACTTTTCCTAGGGGCATTGGCCCGTAAGTGAACGCACTAGCACGACTGGAGTTTGAACTCGCTTACTTCGTTCCAGCAGTCCAGCCCTTTTGCCATTATGCAACAGTTACCCCCCTTGCTTATGTGAATATTGAAATCTTGATTAAAACGCATGAACTCTGTTTTAACTGAGTTCATGCCTTCAGCTGATTGATCCAAGCTATGTGGCTGTCATTCTGATTGTGCTGGTGTATTTGCAAGAAGCACATCATTTTCTACATCCGTTGCTGTTTCTGTAAGATATTGTCTGCTTCTTTGCCTTTTTTTTAGAGTGACACTATTTTTCGTTAATTCTATTATGTTCTAAAAACGTTATCTACCATTTTTTTTCTACTGCAACCATTAATATTTAAAAGAACATTAACTAAAATATTGCAGAGAACCGTTTTCATGGATTTCAATGAAACACGCACACAGATAGATTGATAGATATTATAAAAAGAAATGTAAATAAAAGTTTCTTACATAAAAAAAAGGTCCACGAAGATATTGTGGCAGAACAGGTATAAAACCTAAGAAAATATTCGAACCCTAGAAGTTTATTACTAGTTTTATTTCTCTCTTTGAGTTCTTCTTTCGCCGCCATCTTTTCTTCTCGGCCGTTCGTCTTTCATCAAGATCCCACGTTCTTTCAATGGGATGAATAACAACGGAATCCCCCCTTTATTACATCGACGACATGGGTGCATATTGATCTGACAGAAATGTGAAAAAAGGGACCTATCTTGAGTTTATATAGCGTGAATTATAGTCATGTGATAAAATGTTTGTACACATGATCCTCACTAAAAAAAACATGCATACGTATATAAGTTGGTGTCATCATCATCATCATCATGTCATGCCGCCAGCACGGATATTCCTGACCCTCTCTCGCCACTCCTCTCTATCATTCATCGCTTCTGGCAAATCCTCAGAGCCACGTCCCATATCCTCGCAGAGCTGCCGTATGAAGGTTCGAGCTGGTCGTCCTGCTTTTGCTCGGCCATATAAGGGAGTCCATAGGAGTACATCACTTATGAGATCATCCCTGCTTCTCCAGCAGTGTCCTGCATGTCTGGTTCGTCTAACTTGGATAGTTTTCGTGATGGAAGGTAGGTAGCCGTACAGTTGGTGCTTTGTGGGGTGTTGCCTCCAGGACTTGTTCAAAATTGCTCGCAGCTTTCTTGAATAAGTTAGGTTAGTCTAAATAAAAGAGGATAAATTATGGGACTAGTCAGGTGGTAAATTACAAAGAAGATATATGTTATCATGCCGGCACTTAGATATCAATTCACGTCTTCTATCCAGCAATTTGATTTCACCATGTTGTGTGATGCCTTTTCTTTTTTCTTCCAGACAAAATCTGCAGCTATTGTTATCTCCTTTTAAGCTTGTGCAATTTTCACAATATCCCATTTAATTCTGGTTGACTTATTCGTTTCATCTCTTATTTGCCATATACGTTTTGATAATGTTGTCCTGTCTGCGCAGCAGGTAATAATAAAGCTAAGGTTATTGTTATTCTATTTAGTTTTCTAATATCCTTATACAAGGTGGTTTTTTAATTTCGAAAAGAAATTGTTACTTGCGCATGTGAAGAGTCATTTTGCTTACCAAGCATCTAATCTCTCTCTCTCTCTCTCTCTCTGTTTATCTGTCTGTCTCTCTCTCATTCTTTTTTATCGCCCCTCTGTCTCTTTTTTTATACTTTTCTGTTTCTCTCAGACTCTCTTCCTTATTCCCCTCTTCTCTCTCTCTCTCTCACTCCCCCTCTCTCTTTAATCCCTCTCTCTGTCACTCATACGTTACTGCACACTCTCTCATTCTTTTCCTAACCTCTCCCCTCTCACTCTCTCTCTCTCTCTCTCTCTCCCGTTCATTCGCTCACTCTGATTCTTTTCTCTCGCCTTTGTGTCAGTTTCTATTATTCATTCTCTCTCTCTCTCTCTCTCTCTCTCTCTCTCTCTCTCATACGGTTCTGTTTTTTCTCACTTTTATTCTCTTCTCTTGCCTCTCTCTTCGTTGTATACTTCTCTCTCTATTTCTCTTTCTCCCTCTTTTATTCTCAATCAGTCTTTCATTCTCTCTAACTCTCTTCTTTTCTCTCGCCTTTCTACTTGTTTCTCATATACTCTCTCTCTCTTTCTCTCTCTCACTCTCTTCATCTTCTACGTCTCTCTTTCTCCCTCTCTCTTTCATTCGCTCTCTTTGATTCTTTACTCTCAGTTTCTATTATTCATTTTCTCTCTCTCTCTCTCTCTCTCTCTCTCTCTCTCATACGGTTCTGTACTTCTCTCACTTTCATTATCTTCTCTTGCCTCTCTGTCTTCATCGTATCTCTCTCTCTCTCTCTCTCTCTCTCTCTCTCTCTTTCTCACTCTTTCATTCTCTATCATTCTTTCATTCTCTCTATCTCTCTTCTTTACTCTCGCTTTTCTACTAATTTCTTATATACTTTCTCTCTCTCTCTCTCTCTAATATATATATATATATATATATATGTATATACTGTTTCTCTTCCAATATTTTTCATGCATTCGGTTCTTCCATAATCTCTTTCTCTGTATATTCCTAAAAATGTTCCAAATTGCCGAGATTTAGTGAGAGTGACACTTATGCATAAAAAAGAATTGCTCGAGAGCCCAACAGGGAAATAATCAATTTCCTCCAATTATTGTCACAATACCAAAGGACGCTTTTCTACCAATTCAGAAAACTTGCAAATTATTCCAAGTGAAAACATATTATTGGCTAAAATTGGTGACGTTTATTTGATAAGCAAACTCTCTCAAAATGAAATATGTCTAGTAGATTCTTTTTCAACCTCTCTCTCTCTCTCTCTCTCTCTCTCTCTCTCTGTATATATATATATACATACACACACACATATATATATATAAGAAAAAGCAAAACCGGTCACATTAGGATTATAAATTTATTTCCACCCTGTTATGCTCTGTAATGTCAGTTACATTGAGCTCTTTACCAGGAAAATTTAAAAGTTCACTGCTGAATGGCTTTTTTTGTCCGGGTGGAATTACTCCCAACTCCGGTTTAACTGGACCGAATAATACAATATATATATATATATATATATATATATATATATATATATATATATATGGTTTTTAGGGAGGTGAATTGAAAGGTGATCGGTGCTTTTAGAACAGAAATAAAGTTTTTAATTTTAACATGAAAATCTTGCTATACCTCGATCATTACTGCGATTTTTATGTCATGCAGAAAGAAAGGTATTGTCGGTGATCAAGAAGCAATACAAACGTTACTGATAGGATCAGTTAAGATTTTATTTTTTATGGCATATCAAACTTCGAGGGTTATTTAATGCCAAAATCATATTTTCTTGAAGATTAATGGTCCTATTTAAACAATTGCTGGGAGAATATGGGTGTTCGTACTATTCCCAAGGATATTAGTTTAAAAGTTAACTTTATAGCCTCGACTGGAGCTCGAAAGTGCACGTTAGCCACAATACCAAAGGGACTTCGTCTGAGTGAATATATATATATATATATATATATATACGTGGTGCCTTCAATATTCAAAATGTTATTGCTATGAGATGACTGACCAATTTTTATGATTTTAGGTTCAAATGAACAGCTACAGCAGCAATTGGAATACACCCTACTAAAACCTGATTGTCACTGCTGGTGAATTTCAAAAATGCAATCTGGACGTGAGGACACTTTAGAAGAACGATATGCAATAAAGTTCTGTTTTAAACTTGGAAAAAAGGCCACAGAAACGTATGGAATTCTTTACACTGCTTTTCGACTATTTTGCATGAATGGAGCATCAGTTTTTGAGTGGCATAAGAGATTCAAGGAAGGCAGGGAGTTTGTGAGGGATTATGAGAGGTGTGGGAGAAGTAAGGAAGTCAATAGACCAGAGTTGATTGGCCAAAGGGTTAGGGTTAGGGTTACTATGTTGAGGTTTTAAGGGAGTTCAGGAAGAGTGTCACGTGGTCAGCCACTGAGAGGAGAGAAATAGGAAATTCCCCAACCCCTCCATGTTTGAATTAACAGACCTCAAAGATTGACCGTTAAAAGAGGAATAAGGAATGCAGGTCAACTCCTCGACCTGCCTGTTAATTGGAAGTATCGAATCCAGGTCAGAATGAAAGCCAGGAGCTGCTTACACTCTGTAACCGGTTGGACAGAGACGCGCCATAGAGGTCAGTATAGTAGCCCGAATGAATTGCATGACAGGGTGAGAAAGAAGAAAGAGGCCAAATGATTGGCCAGAACCCTAAAGACGGAAGTAGCACCCTTTTCGCCAGAGGAAATATGGATAAAGAATTCAGTTTTCAGGACGGAGGTTGCCGTGAGAGGACGGATGATCTCATGCCAAAACTCCGGGCGAAGAAGCAGAGCCGAGTTTCAGGACAGCATTTGGCGTGACCAGATGTATTGAAACTGTCACCGAAACTCCGGGGAAAAGCGGAAAAAATCTTGGACAAGAGGATAACCGGTGCCTTCAAGCCAAGCTGTACAGAATCCCGCTAGCCCGTAAAAGAGAAACTACTCTCAGAAGGAACCCGTCAAAAAGCTAAGTAAACCTTAAAACTGTTTTCTCCCTCCACCCTTCCTAAGTATTGCAATTGTATGCTCTCCCTCTCAATTTAAAGAAAGAAGCATATAGAGAATTATATGCCCTAAGAAAAGAAGAGAAATGGAATGAAAAGATTCATTTCATAAACTGTAAATATATGAATGGACTTTGCTACCTTTTTAAGGTTCAAGAGAAAAGAAAGAAAGAAGAAAGAAAAGAAAACGAAAGAAAGATACTTGTATTTGATATTGTCCGCTGGTAATAGAGCCTGCATCTTAAATAGTTATTTGGACCTTGGCTATTAAAACCTTGTTATAATTTAGATGTCCCCTCGTGTCGAAATTTAGTCATTGTGTTGTTTGCCTATCGAAATGCCTTCTTTTGCATGTTCCTTTTCAGCTTCATTATCGCCTCAATTTATTCTCGCTAATTGTCTTATTCGCCTTTAAAAACATTACACGGGAAATTGGAATTGTCGACTACAATAAATAATAATATTATATCTACACCTAGAGGCCCATATCTTTCATTATCCTAGGGGTAGGAAGACGAAGTGGTCTGGTGGGTTTGTGTAACGTGAAATTTGGAAACCCCTTGCCAGCGGCGGTCAGTCTAGCCCCAAATTAACCCCCACATTATCTGCCAGTTTCCATATGCCCGAAGAAGGAATCTTAACTGGGACTTATTTTTTTGAGGGATCTAGTGCCAGACTGCCCTGTCTTCACATGTGCGAAATATAAACTACCGTCCTGGGATAAATATTTTATGCCACGTCACAAGAGATTCAACACTCTTCAAATCGGGTCAGTGGCATTTCCACCTGGACAATGCACCAGTCCACAACTCTATCCTTGTCACAGACTATTTGACCAAGATGGGCATCAACACAGTTCCTCACCGTCCCTATAGTCCAGACCTTGCTCCCTGTGGCTTTTGGTTATTCCCTAAGCTCAGAGGCTGTCGTTATGAGACAATTGAGGAGATGAAAGAGGCTGTGACGAAGGTCATTGAGAGGCTCACACAAGAGGACTTCCATGGGGCCTTCCAGAAGTTTTTAGAACGGTACAAAAATCGCATTGCATCCAGAGGAGACTACTTTGAAGTGGACAAGTGTTTCATGTGTGTACTATCAATAAAAGCGCCCATACGAAACTTATTTAATGATCCTCGTACATAGCAATAGTTGATAACATTTAACTATGTGCAAACGAATGAGAAATTTCGAATTGAATAACTTGGGTTTAATAGCAATGCTTGTAACTCCTCACTGTGTATAAACAAATGAATAATGTTGAGTAGAAGTATTAGTATTAGATAGCAATTATTGAAACTGTGTAGAAACAATAGCAATACTAGTGTCCAATGAAATTTGTTTAAACTCACTTAAAATGAAATTACCAACAAACTATTCATTTACAAATCATGTGTTTATCCATAAAAATAAGTACAAAGAAATAACTGATGTTAAATTGTTACTGTTACATTGAAATACTTGAAACCATTTAACTTTGCTCAAACAAATGATTAATAAATAGAAATTTTCATGTTGATAGAAATACTTAAAACCATTTAACTTGTTACAAAATGAATGAGCTCAGGCTCGTTTAAAAATGTTATCAACCAAATGTGTACATAAATCATATATATGTAAAGAGAATTTGGTATTAAATAACTATATATGCCATAGAACCCAATGAAACCAAACCAAAACGAATGTGACATGGTCGGTATCATGTGAGGATACTGCAATTAAAGCCAACCTAACGCAGGATTTTTTTTTGTTTGGTTTGATCATTTATTGCCATATCAAACCCCGTGGGACATTTAATGCCAAATCCTGCTCATATATATATATATATATATATATATATACATACATACATATATATATATATAATTTGTTAGTGAATAAGTTGGAGTTTATAAATATTGTTTTCAAATAAGTTATTAGAGCTCATTTATTAGAACAGAGTTAAATAGTTTCAAGTATTCCTATCTAACACAAATAATTCTATTTAATATCAATCGTTCATGTGCATATAATAAAAATTTTTTAAATATTAATATTCAGCATAATTAATTCTATAATCTTTTGTTTGCACACAGTTAAATGGTTTCAAATATTGCTATTTTATATTAGTAATTCTATTTATTAGTTATTCCTATCTAACACAGGTAAGATTAGGTTATTTGGTTTAATGGTATATCAACTCTTGTGGGATATTAAATTTCAACTCCTGTTTTACACACACACACACACACACACACACATACATGATTTGTAAATGCACAGTTTGTGATCGCTTCATTTTTAATGAGTAAGATCTCATTTGTTTAGACACAGTTAATTGGGTTTAAGTATTGCTTTTTAACATTAGTAGTTATATCAAGTATTCTTATCTATTATGTGACTAATCATTTGTTTGCACATAGTTAAATGGTTTTAGGTATAGTAAATGAATAAATGTTCGAGTTGACCCATAGATGGGACCTTAACAGGTACTACCACTTTGGATCTGAGTGAACTAGATTATGGAGTGGTACTCTACATTTCCTAAAGCTTCAAAACTGGAAGCACACCATCAGATTGTTTAGTATAATACCATTATCACTCATTGAGAGTGAGTTATTCCACTGAAAAGATTGTCGACATATTCTACGTCCCCTGCCGACTGAACGATCTCGTATGGTGAGTGTAAAAAAGGCTCAGATTCCGTCAGCATTCAATGTCCCTTCAAGCAGCGATCAATAAAGCTAGCCTCTTATATCTTTTAAACGACAGGTTAGGTGCCATTTGGTGGGGAAAAGAAACAAGGCTGATTAATTTCTCAGCAACCCAACACGATGGTACCAGGTAACAATTTATTTTAATTTTAACTTTGAGCATTTTCAGCCTTACATTTTCTTTCTTCAAAATAGATTTTACAAGCACCAAGTGTACATTTCAAACCCTGTTTTGTACACAAAAACCTAAGTATAGGCAAATAAACAATGCTACAAAGCAAATACTTTGTTTTGTCGAGGTGAGGCCATTCTGTTTTGTCAATGTTCAGACACGTCAAATAATTCATGAAGAAAAAACTGATATTGTCACCATTGACATCTGTAAAAGCATCGTCTCCATTTCCGTTACACCCCCCGACTTTAGTCAGGATTTCTAACCCCCACAATCCGCCAAACTTTCTCCCAAATTCTGTACAGCCGGTACAGAAAAATACAGGACACAAATGTGGATGACACATCATGGCAGAAGGTAGACTTCCGGTGAAGGAGACATTACAGATGCACTCGGCCATTTATGACTTTTTCTTATTGAAGCCTTGATTATTTTTTTGTTTTGTTGGGGGTTTTTAATATTACATTATGCTGTATTCTTGAAAGGATTGGTTTATGTCATCGACAGCGTTAGATATGGGTGCGTAGACGGTGGATAAGATGACGTGTCAGGGTTTGTGCATAAGAGTAACGAAGTGTTGTGATTGCGGGAAGGTGATATTCATGATTAGTTGCTTTGTTTGTTAGTTTTACGGCATCTCAATCCTTGTTGGGTTATTTAATGACAAAGTCAGTCTTTTTTCAAGCAATTATATGGTTTTGCGCTATTACATTCACTTTAGTTAAGGTATGACTCCCTTATACCCACTTTCTATGGGGTGAATAGTATTACTGCTGTTCTTCTACAAGAATGGATTTGGCATTAAATAACCCAAGAAGGTTGATATACCATTAAGCTAAAAAATGAAACGAATACAAATAAGTATCACATAGTTACGGGATGCATTCAATAAGTTTCCATTTAAAATTGTCGTGGACTCTTGAAAATTCACTATGTTATTGCTATATATCTTATAAGATGACTGGTTAATTTTTATGATTTCATGTTCAAATGAACAGCTACAACAGGAATTGGAATACACCCTACTAAAGCCTGATTGTCACAGCTGGTCAATTTCAAAAATGCAATCTGGACGTGAGGACACTTTAGAAGAACGATATGTAATAAAACTCTGTTTTAAACTTGAAAAAAGACCACAGAAACGTATGGAATACTTCAGACTGATTTTCGACTATTTTGCATGAATGCAGCATCAGAGTGGCATAAGAGATTCAAGGAAGGCAGAGAGTCTGTGAGGGATTATCAGAAGTATGGGAGGATTAAGGAAGTCAATAGACCAGAGTTGATTGGCCAAAAGGTTAGGGTTAGGGGAACTATGTTAAAGTTTTAAGGGAGTTCAAGAAGAGATTCCTTGGGGAGAGGCCTGCACTCTTCAAATCGGGTCAGTGGCATTTCCAGTAGGACAATGCACCAGTCCACAACTCTATCCTTGTCACAGACTATTTAACCAAGATGGGCATCAAGACAGTTCCTCAGCCTCCCTATAGTCCAGACCTTGCTCCCCGTGACTTTTGCCTATTCCTAAAGCTCACAGACTGTCGTTATGAGACAATTGAGGAGATGAAAGAGGCTGTGACGAAGGTCATTGAGAGGCTCACACAAGAGGACTTCTGTGGGGCCTTCCAGAAGTTTTTAGAACGGTATAATAAGTGCATTGCAGCCGGAGGTTATTACTTCGAAGGGGACAAGTGTTTTATGAGTGTACTATCAATAAAAGTGCCCATACAAAAAAGTCTAGAAACATATTTAAGGATCCTCGTATATGGTTTTAACTTTTCTTTTAACTTGAAAATTTTGTTTAGTAATAATTATGTATTACAACAGTTATATCGTTTATCATATTGTAATAATAATGCTGATGATTAATAACAATAATAATCCTTAGTAAACAATTATAGCTTCAAGTAACTCTTCTTAATACAAATGATTTACAGTCATATGATAACAAATATTCCTTTCAATTAGTAATAACTTGCATACACTTGTATGTTTCAAGTATTCTTATCTAATACTAATAATCATATGTCTTCAAGTAACTAATGATATTCCGTAGTAAATGATTATAGATTCAAGTAAGTATTCTTTATAAAAATGATTTAAATTTATCTTATATCAAATAGTCCTTTCAAGTAGAAATAATTTGCACACACTTGTACGAATTCAAGTATTCCTATCTAATACAAATAATTTCCAGGCACTTGTATGATTTCAAGTATTCCTTTCTAATAGATATAATTTCCAGGCACTTGAGGTAAGAGGGGTATGACACTAAACAATCTGATGGTGATGTTCCAGTGATGCTGGAGCTTTGAGGAATGCAGAGTACCCCTTCATTACCATTGCTCCCAGGTCCACTCTGGTTAGGAGTGGTAGCACCTGATCGAGTCCTATCTATGGGTTGAATTGAACTAACTGCATACTTATGCTAAACTGAATTGTTTAAATTAAAACTGTTTCACTAAACTGAAATGCTTGCATTAGAAATGTTTTTGACAATTAAACTGTCTACTTACATTTGAAACTGTACTTACACTAAATGTAGAATTGTTATACTAAACTGAATTAGCTGAATTAGAAATGTTTGAATAAACTGAATAGTTTGAAATAGAAATGTTTTTGACAATTAAACTGTATACTCATGATAAACTGAATTGTTTGAAATAGAACTAACAATTTGCATAAAAATGGATTTTGCGTTAAATAACCTACAAAGGTTAATATGCCATAAAAACCAACCAACCAGTTAACCATCTAATAGGTTTTGATGCCAAGAAATTTTTGCTACAGTTCACTTCTTTGGAATGGAATGTTTTTTGGTATTAAAAAGTGTCCAAATGCTTGAAAAAATGGTAGTCGATGGGTAAGGGGTCAGGAGAATATGGTGGATGTGACAAAGTCACATATCCTGAACCAGTGAGCGTCTACAGTGTCATCCTCGCAAAATGTGGCCGAGTAGTGTTATCCTCGCAAAATGTGGCCGAACATGGTCACGAAACAAAACAATTACCAAGCAAAAAAAGAAGATGCATCACCTTCGCATAACTTTCAAAATTCAATGAAGTGATTGAAAATTAATAAATTGGACACTTTAATCATTAGAAATGTGAATTTTTATACAAGTAGAGGATAGAGTGTTTATCAATGGCCCGAGAGACCGGGTTTCAATCCTAGGTCGAGTCATACTAAAGACTAAAAAATGGTACTTGATGCTGCCTTGTTTAACACTCAGCATTATAAGGTATGGATCAAGGGTAAAACGAGCAATCCAGGGAATGGAGTAGTACTCTCCCCTTCACCTGGGGGTAGCAGCTAATGATAAGGAAACCTTCGTATCACCCTTAATAACGGTCACTAGCTTTACTTACTTACAATTAAAAAATATATTAGAACACAATTTATACAATTCATACTAAAATCGGACTGTATTTTCCGAATATCCACATTGTTAATATTAATAATTAATGGTTTTTCACACTGTTTTATAGTTTCAAGTATTCCAATATTAATTTCCACACACTTATAATACTAATCATTTTCAAACAGGTCTATTTAAGCCAGAGATGCGATCCTAGTAAAAAATCAAACTGAACAGAGTAGACCTAGGAGTAATATCACTAAAAGCATGACTCCATCCTCCCAAAATCTCTAGAACAATAAGTGTGTGTATATAATAATATATATAAGCGCCCCATTGGTCTAGTGAGTTGAGTGTTCACCAATAGCCCGAAAGACTGGTGTCCAATCTCAGATCGAGTAAAGACTCAAAAACGGTACTTGATGCTTCATTGCTTAACACTCAGCATTCTAAGGTACGTATCAAGGGTAAAGTGGAGCAATCAATTGAAAGGAGCAGCGCTCTTTCCTATACCTCGGTATAGTATCTATTGAAAAGGTAGCATTTGGGTTGCCCTCGACTACGGTCGCCAACGTTACTTATATATATATATATATATATATGAAGACTTAAATGAACATTGTTTTTCCTTTTTATGACTTTAAATTTAAACTCGCCGTCACATTTAATCTTCTCTCATTTCTTCACTCTTGGCAATTCTTTTTCTTCTCTCTCCTTCGTTTCTCATTCCTTGTCTTTGTAATAGCACGACTGGAATTCGAACTGGTTCACTACGATGTCGAAGTCCAGCACATTAGCCACTATGCCACGGGAGATGCAATTTGAACTTTCTTCCATTTTTCTTCAATTCTCTCTCTCTCTCTCTCTCTCTCTCTCTCTCTCTCTCTCTCTCTCTCTCTCTCTCTACTTTATTTCTGTAGACCTAATTCTTGTCAATAAAAAATGTAGACAAAATGTAATTTTTTCAACACGTTTCAAAAAACATCACCCGAAAATAAACGACGTCTCTCCTTAGCCAACTTTGCAATAATCCCTTCTCATACTCTACAATATGGTACATCCCCCTTTTTTTCCTTCTCAGACAATTATTTGTCGTTCTAACATTTCCAATCAACAGGAGGGTGGAGTCGTAGAACATGGGGCTAGTGTGAGCTTTCGTCCTTAGCAACAAATAGTCCCTCTTGTTATATTTTAGGAATTCCAACATGTTTACTGAAAACATATCCGACTCTTATTAAGACCCCGAAACAAATCCAGTCGAAAATTGCTTTTTGCAATCGTGTATATCTTTATATACCCTCTGCAATCAGTGCTTTTCTCTTGTTTTTCTTTCACTTTCTTTCTTTATTTATTTATCTAGCTTCCATGCTTTTTTTCTTCATCTGTCTCTCTCTCTTTCTCTGTCTTTATTTATGTATTTACATCTTGCTTTCTTTCTTTTTCTTAATAATTTTTTCCTTCTTTCTTTTGTTCTTTCATTTTTTGTTCCTTCTTTCTCGTGCAATTTAGTGATATTTTTTTTTGTTTCTTTTTTTTTTTTTTTTTGGCCTGGCACACCAGGCCAATGGTGCTTGCACTACCTGACGTTATTGATTGATCATATACCTAAACATCATCTTGTCGGTAGGGGTTTAGAATACGCTGACTGTATTCTCTGAAGAGGGGTTAAAGTTCCACCCCTTGCCCCCACCAAAAGAGGAAGTCCCAGGTATAACACTCTGAGAAAAATGAGGTTTCAATACTAGATATCAGGGGAGTGTGGATACACCATCATTGTCATTATTCCTAGGTCCACTCTGTCTTGAATGGTAGAGTCCAATAGGGTCGAATAGAACTATTTAATCATTTACTATACTTGAAACCATTTAACTATGTGCAAACAAATTATCTCGAGCTAGTTTAGAAAATATAACCTACAAACTATTCGCTTAAGACTCATATTCATAAACAGGATTTGTCATTAAATAACTCACTAGGGTTAATATACAGGTTGGTTGTTTCGGTTTTATGGTATATCAACCATTGTAGGTTATTTAATGCCAAATCCATTTTTAAATAAATAGTCAGTACTATTTCAAACAATTCAATTTAGCATAAGTACGCAGTTTAAATGTAAATACATGGTTTAATTGTCAAAAAGATTTCTATTTCGAGCTAATAGGTTTAGTCAAACAGCTCTAATTTAAATTGCCCAGTCGGCTGGGGCTGAAAAATACACCGACTGCTTCTCTGCAGAGGGGTAAGACTCCACCCAACGAGTGTCCTGTATATGACACTAAACAATCTGATGGTGAGGTTCCAGTGAAGCAGGAGTTTGGGGGGATGCGGAGTACTCCTTCATTATCATCGCTCTCAGGTCCACTCTGGCTCGGAGTGGTAACACCTGATAGGGTCCTATCTATGAGTTAAATAGAACTAACAGCATGCTTATGCTAAATAGAATTGTTTGAGTAAACTGAATAGCTTGAAATAGAAATGTTTTTGACAATTAAACCATACTTACATTTAAACTGTGTGCATATGCATAACTGAATTATTTGAAATAGAACTGTTTTCCGACATTAAAACTGTATTTGCACTTAACTGAATTGTTGCATAGAACTGCTTGAATAGTTTGAAATGGAAATGTTTTTGACAATTAAACTGTACTCATGCTAAACTGAATTGTTTTAAATAGAACTGATTATTTACATAAAAATGGATTTGGCGTTGAATGGCCTGCAAAGGTTGATATGCCATAAAAACCAACCAACCAACCAACCATCTAATTTAAACAATTCAGTTTAGCATAAGTATGCAGTTTAGCTCTATTTAACCCATAGATATCAGGTGCTACCATTTACTATATATCTAATACATATGTATAAAAGGGAGTAAATAAGCTGCAATGGTTGCTATGCCATAAAACCCAACCAAGCCAAATCCTATATATTTAACAGACATTTATAAAAAGAATTTATCATTAAATAACCTACGATGGTTGATATGTCATAAAACCCAACCAAACCAAATCCTATATATCTAATAGTTATATATGAAAGAATTTATCATTAAATAACCTACGATGGTTGATATGCCATAAAACCCAACCAAGCCAAATCCAATATATCTAATAGTTATGTATAAAAGGGATTTAGCATTAAAAAGCCTACAATGGTTGATAAGCCGTAGAACCCAAGCAAACCAAACTGAATAGATTGCATCCGACAACATCTGGATTATGGCTGAGAAAGGAAAATCTCATGGAAGAAATGTGATCTCTATTAGCAGAAGCTGAAAATAATCCCCTGTGGTCCAATTACATAAAAGCGAAAATTGATAATACGCAATACGCAACTTGAAACGGTTAATCGCATAATAAGCGAGAATGCAGCAAACTAGCGCAAAAGGAGTACAAAACTAGGTATGACAGAGTGGGAAATGTGTTTCACCGGGAATTGTACAAGAGATTAAAATTTGACCTTAATACGAAATGGTCGCGGTATAAACCAGAATCCCTCCAATTTGCATGAAATGCATAAGAATCATTGGAATTTTGAGTTATAAACGGAACACCAGCCAGAAGATTTAGAATTCACAAGAAAAAAATTGCCGTCAAGTGGATTTTACTGGAAGGCATAATACCTGTTAGATTCCTATCTATGGGTCAAATACATCCGTTTGAAAATTATTTGTATTTGATAAGAATACTTGAAATCATATACATAAATTTTTCTGACCCCTTCACCGTGAGTAGGGTGTAACTCAAGGTTAGTTTTCCAGGATTGTAGTGCTGATTCGAATTCAGAGTTTTCCTATCCCTAGACTGGTTGCCAAATTAAGACTAAAAAAAGCAGTCAGCCCTACTATTCACTTATAGCTGTGGTGAGAAATAGGGTTTGGGTTTTCTTCGGTTTTATGGCATATCAACCTTGGTGGGCTATTTAATGCCAAATTCGGTTTATTCCTATATATCAGATACATATGATTTGAAAAAATAAGTCAACAAACTAAATGGTTCCGCGTATTGTTATGTATCACTAACCATTAGTCATTTATTTATACACAGTTCAATGATCAAACAGTTCTATTTTAAACCATTCAATTTGGCATAAGTCAAAGTTAAATGGTTCCAAGTATTTCTATATATCACTAACAATTCAATTAAACGTCAGTCAAACAATTCAATTAAGCATATGTTATTTGTTTGCGCTCAGTTTAAATGTCAGTTTTATTTTACCCATAGATATGACACAATCAGGCGCTATCACTCTGGGTCAGAGTGGACCTGGGAGTGATGGCAATGTATGGGTGTTCTGCATTACCCAAAACTCCAGCATTACTGTAACCTCACCATTAGATTGTTTAGTGTCATATCCAGCACACTCGTTAGGGGAAGTCTTATTCCGCTGCAGTGGCGCAGTTTGGGTATTCTACACCCCCAGTAGTGAGAAATAGTTGGGTTCTAGTCTTTCCCAAGGGTTTCAGCTCATAGTGAAAGACAGTTTCATCCGGGATTCGAACTCGGGTTGCCGATTTCATTTCATGCCATGGTAACAATAACACCAAGCACACCTCCTCAACTTGAAATCATACAAATGAATAAATTATTTGTAATAAGAAAAGCTTCTTGAGGTTCATGGCATAACGGTTATCGTCATGAGAAATGTACTCTGCGACTCAAGTTCCAAATGGGGTCGAGGCAGTTCTTATTTCACATTCATTTGGGAAAGGTATGAATCCAACAATTCTCCCTGCAAGTAAATTCTTAGCACGACTAGAATTTTTCATCTAGAAGAATAAATACTTGAAGCGGTATTTGTTGCTCGCCCCACCGAACGGGCAAGTATGGCACAAGGCCTTTTTATGGTGGGTCCGATCGCAGGGCCGTAGCCCACACACGTCCGGCATTTTCCAAAAATGCCTACGGCCCCGTCGGCATTCCCCTTATTAGGTGCGCCTCAGGCGCCGGGCGATGAACCCAACCCTCCCGAAGGAGGTAAAATCCTGGGGGGAAGGCCCCCTGAGGCCGAAGGAAATAACCAGTGCCGAGGCACACCCAGCCAGATCCGTGCCAAGATCAAACACGTCCGGCCGAAGTGCGACCCAACAATTGGAGACCAATACTTAAACGTATGATCTTGAAAGAATAAATACTTGAAGCTATAATTGTTTGCAAATAATTTTCATATATAACTTTAAACCATTTAATATCTTGCGAAAAAAAAAACAGAATATTTTCAGCATTAAATAACCCAATAAAATTTTACATGTCATTAAACCAATCGAGCAACATCTCGTTTCCTCTGATATATTATATCAATCATCTTTGAGTCGGTTGAAATATTTTTATTATTCGACACTTTTTACAGAATCAGATATTCATCTTTGTTGCTATCAACCCAAGATTTTATTTAATATATTTCCAGAATTTTCTGTGTCATAAATCGCCATTAATTTATTTTATTTTTCCTTAAATTTTTTCTTTCTCATCATTTCAACTAGAATATTCAAGTTGTCAACAAAACAACTTTCGGAAGATACTCGAAAACATTTTTTATCATGTAATTGGACTTATTAGTCCGAAAAACGCGTGGAATAACTGTTTCGTTCCGTTTCCATCATTTTCGTTTTTCAAATTTAATTCCAACCCAAGTAACGTCTGCTAATGCTTGATATGCAAGGTGTCCCGGATGTGTTCCGGACTTCCGCTGTGATGCCCAACGGCTGTCGTCAAATATGGAGCGAGAAAGGTATTTATTTGTCATTCTTTTTATTCCTTCATTTTTTTTTTCCTTTGCATTGTTTCTTGTGTCATATGGAATGAAGAAATTAGCTAAAAGCTGCTCATAAGCAGACAGCTAATGCCATAAGGTTAGAAAAATTAGAGCCTCTTTTTTTTTTTTCTCTCAGTTCAAACTTCCTTGGAGGAGGGGTGAATTTTTTTTTTTTTTTTTTTCACGCATTCTTTTTTGAATGTATCTAATTTGTTTGAGGTACGTTTCATGAAGTGAAACAAAGTTTATGATGTGTCGTATCGGTGAGTTTTTTTTTTTTCAAAAATTATTGACCCTGAAGGAAGAAAGATAAAAAGCTGGATAAACATCCTCTAACCTTGGTGATTTCATTATTTTTCTTCACGGATGATGGAAATACAAGATGTAATTAAAAAGTGCCGAGACTAAGTTTTTATCTTTAATTTTTTTTATTCAATCTAAGTCGTAGTTGAGTGATTGATTTTAAAGGCATATCAATACGTATATGGTTAGTTTATTCTTCGAGCGTTCGTAATATAGTCACATTTATATTTTTTTCTGTAATTGTTTCGTAAGAGGTTTTTTTTTTTTTAAATATTTTTTAAAAACCCGGTCCTATTGAATACGAATGATTTTCAAACAGTATCTGTTTAACCCATACATTGTTCGGGTACAAATCACTTAGGGCCAGAATAGACTTGTGGGTAATAGCAAGTAAGGGAAACTATTCACTCTTAAAAGCTCTAGAATTGGATTCTTACCATTAGAGGTAGTTTAGTGTCATACACAGGACACTTTTGTTTAGGCGGATATAGTCAACGTAATGTCATCCCCACCGACCGGGGGAGGGGAATAAAAATGTGAGCATAGTAACTGAGTCGGCTGTTTGATGATGATTATACAAGACAGTGATAAAATCGATACTTTTTGATCTACAGTTTTTTGCGAAAGACAGAATTGTGTAAGTGCAGCATCGACCATAATCCCAACACCTATCTTCGTACGACTTTGTCTTGTTTCCTAAGTTACTTTGTTTCTTATCTGAACAATAAGATTTGAGATCATGGAGGATAACCCAGTAATACAGCTACAAGCCACATAAAGATGAGTTTCAGAGGTGTTCTGACCAATGAAAAACTCACTGGAACAAGCCATTGATTTATCATTATACTCCTTTGTTTCCTTATAAAGGAGTGCATATAAGAATTAAAGTTTTTTTTCCTCCGGTTCTAGCGCTTTCGTCCATTTTCTAGCCATTGGCATAAACAAGAATAATATAGTTGATGTTTTTATCTTAGAAGACCATAGAAATATTTGGGATTTTTCTGATTAAATCTGGTTGCAGGAAAGACATATAAAGAGGATTTTTTAAGGAAAACTGACGTATATTTTTTTTAAAAAAAGATTAAAATTTGTTCAAAAGTTTATTTTAACGTCAAATCATTTTTTATTTTAATAAAATCTGTTTTCTTACATTAAAACTTGTGGAACTTTTTTGAAATGCATTTATCTATTTATTTTTTATTTTGATGGTAAAAAAAAAGAATTTTGAAATGTATACAAAAACTAATGATTTGCGAAAACGAATGATTTCGTCACTCGTATAAAAACTGATCATTTACTAAGACGTGTTAATTCATACATGATAATGAATAAGTAAAGTTAGTGTTCGGTGCCTCACTATTTTCATTATTCCAAATATTTGCTAAAAAGTATATTTAGTATTAAAAAAAATTGTAAATTTAGTATAAATAAAATTTAGTATAAAATTGTAAATTTAGTATAAAAAATTGTAAAGTATTGCTAAAAAGTATATTTCATTCCTTGTCAAAAACAAAAAAATAAAAGAGAACGAAATGTATGAACAAAAAGAATTTCTTATTTTATTAAGTATTCTCTAAATAGTTATAGAAAAAATTTAGTTCCTCCACACACACACACACACACACACACACACATATATATATATATATATATATATATATATATATATATATATGTGTGTGTGTGTGTGGAGGAACTAAATTTTTCCTATAACTATTTAGAGAATAATTAAAGATATTATATATATATATATATATTTATAATGGTCAATGCACGAAAATTTAAAGCAATATCATTTCAAATAGAAGCTAAAAAAGTGTACATTTGTTATATATCTAATTTCATATTTGAAATATATAGTTATAGATAGATATTATATACGCGTGTGTGTGTGTGTGTGTGTGTATCATAAATATGTGTATGAATGAATCATGAATATCCTATATATATATATATATATATATTCTGATGACGGTTTAAAAATCGAAACGTTTAACGTTGGCAAAAATCTTTCATTAAATATCTTTCTCTGAAGACCTGGTGTTTTTTTTTCTTTTCTGTAAATTATATATATATATATATATATATATATATATATTAGTGTGTGTGTGTGTGTGTGTGTGTGTGTGTGTGTGTGTGTATTTCAGAAAAAAACATCACATCATCGAAATCTTTTGTTCGGGCAATGCTCTTAAAACCTAAATGTATTTCCATTTAAATATACAACTGAATAATGATTGTGTTCAGCACTGTTATTTTTTTTTTAATCATCCAACTTTTCGATGTATAACGAAGATAAAATCTTTCCCTCCTTCCTAAACAGAAGTATCAGCATCATCACGAACCGTCGTTAACACGAAAAATGTCACGGGTTTGTGGATGCTTTCGTTTACTCATTTGTTTTGTAATAAATTATTCACGTTTTCTTGTGAAAATCAGAAATGAGGGATTTGGAGGGTCCAAGTACGTCAACAGGAAATCAAGGTATCAGTTTTTGTTTTTTGCCCACCAAACCCTTCGCCCTCCACCCGAACGTGCTTGGGTCTATATTGTTCTAATGGTGGGGTAGTGTTGTGGGAGAAATGGTAAAATGCCTGAAGGGATATTTCGGCTACAAGATGTCCTCTTGCAGATAGAGGGATAAGAGAACATGTGCAATCTAAAAAAAAAGTCAAATTTGAAAATAATGGAAGGAAAAGAGTAAGAAGTGAGTCAAACTTAGAAGAGATTGGAAGGAAATCAGAAAGTAAAATCAGAAATAACTTAAGAAAGTGCGAAAATATAAAGAATTGGGGGTTAACAGTAAAGAAAGAAGGAAAGAAAGAAAGTATGAAAATGTGAAGATGAAAGAGATGTTAATGATTCACTACAGCAAGAAAAAAGAAAAAGAAAGATAATGAAAAATTGGAAGAAGAAAAAGATTATAGAAATTCAGAAAGAGTAAAGAAAGACGGAAAACCAATAAACAATAAAAAGAGGAAGTTAAGAAAGAAAGTACCAAGAAAGATTGATATTCAAAAAGAAACGAATTAAGAAAGAAAGAAAGAAATGAGAACTAAATACATGATTCCTTCAATAAGTTTCCAGACTTTTTTTTTTACAGGATTTTAAAACTGTCGTAGACTCTTGAAAATTCACTATGTTATTGCCATACATCTCACGAGATGACTGACCAGTTTTTACGATTTCAGGTTTAAATGAACAGCTACAGCAACAACTGGAATACACCCTACTAAAGCCTGATGGTCACAGCTGGTGAATTTCAAAAATGCAGTCTGGACGTCAGGACAATTTAGAAGAACGATATGCCTTAAAATTCTGTTTTTAAACTTGGAAAAAATGCCACAGAAACGCATGGAATGCTTCAGACTGCTTTTCGACATTCTTGAATGAATCGAGCATCAGTGTTTGAGTGGCATAAGAGATTCAAGGAAGGCAGGGAGTCTGTGAGGGATGATGAAAGGTGTGGGAGGAGTAAGGAAGTCAATACACCAGAGCTGATTGGGCAAAGGGTTAGGGTTAATATGTTGAGGTTTTAAGGGAGTTCAAGAAGATATTCCTTGGGTAGAGGCCAGCACTCTTCAAATCGGGTCAGTGGCATTTCCAGTAGGACAATGCACCAATCCACAACTCCATCCTTGACTTTTGCTAATTCCCTAAGCTCAGAGGCTGTCGTTATGAGACAATTGAGGAGATGAAAGGAGATGAAAGAGGCTGTGACGAAGGTCATTGACACGCTCACACAAGAGGACTTCCATGGAGCCTTCCAGAACTTGTTGGAACGGTACAACAAGTGCATTGCAGACAGAGGAGATTACTTCGATGGGGGCTAGAGTTTCATGTGTGTAATATCAATAAAAGTGCCCATACGAAAAACGTCTGGAAACTTATTTAATGATCATCGCATTAAGAAAGAAACGGGCATGAAGTGTTAGAAACAGGATAAAAAGAAAGAAAGAAAAGAAATGGGATTTACAAAGTACATAAAAATGGAATAAATGAGAGAAAGATTGAACAGGAAATCAGGCAAAACATTTGCAAAAAAAAAAAAAGGAAATAGACTAAATAATATTAAAGAAAAAAGAAAAAATCTTGCATGAAAGTTGTCTTGGGTTTGGGTTAGAAAGGTTGAGCAAAGCAACGAAGGAAAAAGGGAATAATAAAAATTGCAAAAGAGAAGAGAAAAAAAATGAAAGAATAAGAATGAAAAACAGAAAAAGAAAAAAGAAAAATCGAAGAATAAAAAGAAAAAAGTGAAAATAAAGAAAATCAAAAGCAAAAGAAATACAAAAACTACAGAAGAAAAAATGAAAATAATGGAACATTATCAAAGAAAAAAGAAGAAAATTTGGAAAAAAGTTAGAATGAAGAAGATTAAAGAAAAAAACAAAGAATAACGAAAGGAAATGGAAATAATGAAGAAGAGAAAAGAAAGAATAAAGAAGAAAAATGAAAAGGAAAAAAAGAAATTTGGAATAAAAAAATTTAAAAAAAGGAAGAATAAAAAAGAAGAAAAAGAAATGAGACGAAAAAAGAAGAAAATTTGAAAAATAAAGAAGAAAAATGTTTGTATAACGAAGAAATATTGGAAGAAAAAAAAGAAAATGGGAGAGGAAGAAAGAAAAAAATCGGAAAACAAAAAAAGTAAGAAAAAAAAATGGGAATAATAAAAATTAAGAAAACTAAAGAAGGAAAATGGGAAGAATAAAGAAGAAACGGTAAAATCAAAATCAAACGGGCTGCATTAACGAAGGAAAAAGAAATGGTAAAAGATCTGGTTTGGGTTCTTTGTTAATGGCATATTAACCTTTGTGGGTTATTTAATGCCAAAGCCATCCTTGTAAAAGAACAGTAATGGCACTATTTAATTTATACCTGGGGGAGGGAATAAAAAGTTTCATACTCTTCTTAAAGGAAGTTCGAACTCACTTCATATGATATTGCAAGTCCATACGTTAGCCACGACGCCAAGAAGACTTCTTACTAAGAAATTGTGAATGATAAAAAATCAGTTCATCTAGAATTAAGACAAAAGAAAACCTAACTATTCTGTTTGTTTTGTGATGAGAAATAATCTTTAAAGGAGGAAAAAGACAAGAATAATCGAAAGAAGAAATAGAAAATAGAAATAAAGAAAGATTCAAATAGAAGAAGGAGACAAAAGAAGAAATTGTTCAACAGATGGAAGGAAGAAGAAATCTGTGAAGATGGGAAAGAAAAATAAAAGTTGAAGGCATCAAGAACAAAAATGTTTGAATTTTAAAAAAAAAATAGAAATAAAAAAAAATTATTAACATTATTTATCAGAAGAATCAAAGAAGAAAATATAAAGAGGGAAAATAATGAATGAGTGAAAGAAAAAGGAAAAAATTATATGAATCGAAAGAGAAAATTTTGAGAGGGAAAATAATGAATGAGTGAAAAGGAAGGTAGGAAGAAATGAAGTTAGGAAGGAAGAAAATAAATCAAAGGGGTACCTATTGAAAAGAAAGAAAGAAAAAAAATTGACTGGGAAAATCAATCATTTGAAGGTAAGAAGGAAAAAGGAAAGGAAGGAATATATTTAATGAATGGAATTGAGAAGGAAAATTATCCTTGAGTGAGATGAAAGGAAGTATTCTCATCGAAAAAGAAATTGTGAGAGAGTAAACATGAATGAGTGGAAGAAAGAAAAGAGTTAAATCGAATTGAAAAAGAAAATTTTGAATGAGTGAAAAGGGAGGAAGTAAATCGGTGAAAGAAGAAATATAGGAATCGAAGAGGAAATTTTGTGAATGAAAATGTATGAATGAGTGAAAAAAAGGAAGGAAAGAATTATATGAATTAAAAAGGAAATTACGAATGAGTGAAAAGGAAAGAGGGAAAGAAAGAAAAGAATTGTAAGAGGAAAATGGCAGGTAGGAAAACAGAAACCCAGACAGGACCGCTAAAATAAGAGATTAAATAAAATAAAAAAATAAAGATGGAAGAAAGGAAAGCCTTTAACACTTAATATAGATTAGTCTTATCATCAAAACCCTATAGACAGATGAATGAAGAGATGCATCCCCCACTTCCCTAAAAAAAGGGTTACCATGGATTAGCCAAGAACTACCGAGGTATATCACTTACATCCATAGTGGCCAAGATTTCCGGAGAAATAGGTCCACGACGTTACAAATTTTGACTATCCGTTAAATTCTTGAAGGTGTATGAGCAAAAAACCTAGAGGCAACAATATTATTTGTCGACTTTACTAAGGCCTTTGACTCCATTCGCAGAGGAAAGATGGAGCAAATTCTACTCGCCTACGGCCTACCCAAAGAAACCGTTGCAGCCATAATGATGCTATATAGAAACGCCAAAGTAAAAGTCCGTTCTCCAGTCCGGAAGGCAGCATCAGCTGCACGGTCACCTACCAGCCATCACGAAACCTATTCAAATTAGACGAACCAGACATGCAGGACACTGCTGGAGAAGTAGGGACTAGCTCATTAGTGATGTACTCCTGTGGACCCTTTCACATGGCTGAACAAAGGCTGGATGACCAGCTCGAACCTACATACAGCCGCTCTGTGCCGATACAGGATGTAGCCCTGAAGACCTGTCAAAAGCAATGAACAATAGCGAGAGAGGGTTAGGGATATCCGTGTGGATGGCACATGAAGATGATGATTGATAAGTCTGGCTCAAGGTTACACAAGTGAGGCTAAAACTTATAACAGTAGCAAAATTTTCTGTAAAACGAGTCTCCAAAAGATTAGACAAAAGCCCAGTATAAAAAAAATATAATAAAATGATTTAAACTGACTATGTACTAAGCAAGACTGAGTAGAAAAATTAATAAAACGTTAATTTTCTTCAAAGCACTTGCTGTGTTCAAAAAGTATCAAGAATGAAGCTTTATTTACCAAGATTGAAATGAACAATGAATAAAACTCCCATTAGCATTCAACATAATAATACAAGCGAGTTTTCCATAACTTATTCAATGATAAATTCCATATATATATATATATATATATATATATATATATATATATATATATATATATATATATATATAATATTATATAATTGCGGAATGATTTCTTTTTATATTATCATTTTTCGTTGGTTATATCTTATCTTTCGGTTTAGTTAGGCTTAGAACTATTCGGCTTAGTGCATGGGTAGGGGCACACGCTCGCGCGGGGAGGATATGACAATCACAGATGTCATAATAAAAACCCCGGATAGGAAATGCGACTGGGGATGTGAATGGCGTCATGCCCGGAAGCGATGGGCTGAAAATTTTGGGTGATTTTTGAAAAAAAGGCAGTTAGTTGAGATTTGAACCTAGGCGAGTTGATTTTTCGAATCTGGGTGAGGCCAGTTGGGTCTACGTGATGCGCCGCGCGTGATGGGGTCAGATCAAACAGTCAGCATAGTAAAGATTCTCTCTCTCTCTCTCTCTCTCCTCGTGTCGAAAAACCTAAAAGTCAAGAGGGTAATAAAAGTTTCGTACCTGAACTAAAGAAAGTCGTCAGTGTTTCGGGATTCCTATGCATGTGAACGTTTCACGTATCCGTATATTTATCATATTCGTATCATAACTATGTTACATTTTATATATATATATATATATATATATATATATATGATTTGTGAGTGAATAGTTTATAAGCAACTTTATTTTTAAATGAGTTAAAGCTCACTTGTTTGCGCACAGTTAAAATGTTTTCAAGTATTGCTATTTAGCACTAATAATTTTATTAAATATTAATCATTTGTTTGCACCTTTCTGAAACTAGTAGAAAAATTCACCTACCTAGGAAGCAGCGTCTCATCAACCGAAAAGGACATCGACACGCGGCTAACGAAGGCATGGACAGCTATCGATAGGCTATCGATTATATGGGACTCAGACCTGACCGATAAAATGAAACGCAGTTTCTTCCAGGCAGCGGTCGTATCGATACTGCTATATGGATGCACTACTTGGACGCTAACTAAACGGCTGGAGAAGAAGCTAGACGGCAATTACACAGAAGAAGAATGTTGCGAACAATATTGAACAATTCGTGGAGGCAACACCCCACAAAGCACCAACTATACGGCCACCTGCCTCCCATCTCGAAAACTCTCCAAGTTAGCCGAGCCAGACATGCAGGACACTGCTGGAGAAGCAGGGACGAGCTCATTAGTGATGTACTCTTATGGACTCCCACATATGGCCGAGCAAAAGCAGGACGACCAGCTCGAACATACATTCAGCAGCTATGTGAGGATACGGGATGTAGCCCTGAAGACCTACCAGAGGCGATGAACGATAGGGAGAAGTGGCGAGAGAGGGTTAGGGATATCCATGCTAGCGGTACATGATGATGATGAAATGGTTTCAAGTATAGCTACTTATCATTAGTAATTCTGTTAATCAAATATTTAATACGAACAATTTGCCCACAGCTGTATGGTTCCAAAGAACTAACAACCCCTAGTAAAAAAATATTAAGCAATTCTATTTGATCCATATATGGAAAACTTATAGGCAGTATCACTTTGAGTTTAAGTGGATCTGAGATTAATAGTAATGAAGGATTACTACACATTACCCAAGTTCCATGACTGCAGATTCGCCATAAATGCAATTGAATGTCATACTCAAGACACTAAATGGTTTCACGTGTTTGGTTTCATATATTTCTATCAAATACTAATAACTATATTAAATATTAATTATTTGCTTGCACACAATTAAATGGTTTCAAGAGTTGTTATTCTAGTTAATATTAATCATTTCTTTGCAAATATTTTGACGGTTTAATAATTTTATTAAAGAGTAATCATTTGTTAAACTGTTAAATGGTTTCAAGTATTTTAAATGAGTAGATAATTCAAATTTACCAGTTCATGGGACCTTAATAGGTACTACAAGGGTCTGAGTGGATCTGGGAGTAATGTCAATAAAGAGATACTCCACACTGTCCAAAATTTCAGGACTTGAGCCTCACCACCAGATGGTTTAGTACAATACCCAGGACATTCGTTGAGGGTGTCTAACCCCTCTGCAGAGGTGCAGTTTGAGTATTCTACAGCCCCAGTTGATAGAATATATATATATATATATGAGTGAAAGAGAGAGAGAGAAAGTTAGGAGAGATGAAAATATTTATATTGATAGAAATGTAAACAATTAGATAGATAGATAGATAGATAGATAGGAAGTATGGGAGATACTATGAAAATACTAAGATGGATATGATGTGACAGAGAGAGAGGAAGATTGAACGCGAATCGAGAGAGTCGTGATAATATGCACTCATGAAAAGGACATGCTGAAAGAATTTTGCAGAATCCTACATTTTTATGCCACTTATTTTATTTTCATATTTTTTTTCTCGAAGCTTCGCAGACCTGCCTTATTTTATCAAGTGATGTTGTCATGTAATTAATTTAAACCGCCAAATGTCAGCATCGAATTTTTAAATGAAAACATTTGTCACGTGTCAGATTAACTTAGGAAAAATCAAAACGATGAGGGCCCACGCAAAAAAAAATCAAAAAGAAGGGGAAAAAATTGTATGTGTCGTGGATAAAAGTCGAAGAAGAAGAGAAATAAAGCCATACACCAAAATGGTGGAAATTTGAAAGTGTGGATGTACGTCATTGGGGTTGTTGAATATGCACGTTTGGGAGTCACAGTCAATGAATTTACGATTCCCCGTCTAAGTGAAGATGCCTTTTTATGCAAATATATGTGGTGACCTACGTTTAAACGTAGACACGCTGCAACATTTTAAGATGTGTAGGAATGTGCATATAATTCCTGATGTCAGACAATCTGGTTATATAAATAGCTCGGTCGAAAATATTTACATGTGTGAACTCCTGATAAAATGAAATTCACTCCAAACAAGGAGTTATCTCCTTTTTTTATGTGGCAAGCTTCTGAAACACGTCGACCAATTCATATATCTCGGTAGCAATATCTCATCCGCTGAAAGTAATGTTTACATACGCCAGGCCAAGTTGTGTAATACAATTGTCCGGTTATCTATATGGAAATTTGATTTCTCTGATAATATAAAACTGGATTTCTTCCAAGCTGTGACAGTGTCAGTACAACTGTTTGGATGCACCCACTGGACGGTAACGAAACGCATGGCGAAAAGCTAGAAGGGAACTAGACAAGAATACTATGTACTGTTTTGAACAAATCCTGGAAATGTACAAAAAAACAGCAGCTATACGGCCACTTACCTACTATCTCACAAACAATAAGACGAACAAGACATGTGGGGTACTGCTGGAGAAGTAAGAACGAACTCATAAGCCGTGCCAGTGTTGGCCGACCAGCAAGGACTTACATGCATCAGATCTGTGTGGACACTGGATGCAGTCTAGAAGACCTGCCAAGAGCAATGGATTATAGGCATGTATAACTAAAGAGAGTTAGGAACTCTGTGCTATCTATGCGACGAAGATGATGATATCCAACAATTTGCGCACGCCTTCAAAGATATCGGCGACCTTTTTTGTGTCTTTTGTATGACTTGACCTGGGATTGAACCCCGGTCTCCAGGACCATTGGCGAGCGCTCTATTCATTAGGCCAATGGCATCCGTCCGCTCCTCCGTTTAGCTAAGGCTCCGCCATTCTTTATCCGACTTCAAATAAATGTAAAGAAATTTTTAGAGTCTTACCTAGAAAGGTTTTAAACTATATCATAATCATTTGATTATATCAATATTGTTTAGGTTGAATTTTGTCTCTAAAAAGGAGTCCATCTCACAGTGTTATTGGCCCACTCGGCTGGGGCTGTAGAACATACCGACTGCATCTCTGCAGAGGGTTAAGACTCCCCCAACGGGTGTTCTGATTACGACACTAATCAATTTGATGGAGAGGCTCTTGTAATACTGTAGCTTTGGGGAATGTGGAGTACCCCTTTCATTGCCATCGGTCTCAGGTTCACACTGGCTATGAGTGGCAGTATCCGATAGGATCCAATGTGTGTGTCTAATAGAACTGTTTGACATTTAAACTGAATGTAAAAAATAATAATATATGCTAAACTGAATTGTTAGGAATAGAACTGTTTTGTCATTTAACTGTGTATAAACAAATGACTGATGTTTAATTGAATTGTCATGATACATACAATGATCCATAGCAATACTTGGAAAGAATTTAGAGTGAATAGAAGAATGAGCTTAGGCTCATTTAAAAACGTTATCAACAAAATGTGTTTATGAATCATATTGATTTAATGTATATGTATGAAGAGGATTTGGCATTAAATAACCTACAATGGTTGATAGGCCATAAAACCAAACGAAACCTTTAATAAAAGCGATTTTACGTCCTTTATTTTTAATTATGACCAACTAACAACTCTTACATTTATCATTCAGAGTTTTAGGACTGTTGACGTCATATGTATTGTTATATTCACAACGTTTCGGCTGATATGTCCTCGGGTATTTATCAAACTCGTGAGCTTACATGGAACTTCGAACCTCGTCCTTTATTTAATCCAAAGGGTCGCTTGTTCTGATTCCGTTAACCATAACCAGGTACAAGTGTAAAGTATTCCTGCATTGTTGCATGCCCACAGTCAGGATTGAACCTGCAACCTCCAGATGATTGCTACTAAAAAGCTTAGGGAACCAACGCCTATAACCGTTACACTGTGTGTCCTACAGGGCATTCCAGAGTGATTTTTTTTGGGACTTCAAAACCTAATGTTCTTACGTCACTATGAATTATTACTATTATGTATGATTTTTTAACCTGAGCTCATATTACGATTTTTTTTTTCAGACTACAGCATTACTAAGGTCTGCCAGAATACTGAGAAGAGTCCCGTAGACTCGAGTAGACTTGCTGGCTCCCAGATCTCCAAAACTAGGGCCTCACCATAAGATACTGTTTAGTATCACCCAGTGTACCTATTTTTATGGGGACTATGATCTAACTCTTCTGCAGAGGGGTAAGACCCCCCCCCAATGAGTGTCCTGGATATGAGACTAAACAGTCTGATGGTGGGGCTTTGGGGAATACCGAGCACCCCTTCATTGCCATTGTTCCCAGATACACTCTGGTCCGCAGTGGTAGCACCTGATAGGGCCCTATCTATGGGTTAAATAGAACTAACGGCATTCTTATGCTCAACTGGATTATTTGAAATTGAACAGTTTTTGACTTTGAAACTGTATTTACACTAAACTGAATTGTTTAACATAGAACTGTTTTGACATTTAACTGAGAGTAAACAAAATCTATATTTATACTAAACTGAATTAGCTGAATTAGAAATGCTTGACTAAACTGAATAGCTCGAAATAGAAATGTTTTTTACAATTAAACTGTACTTACATTTAAACTGCGTGCTTATGCTAAACTGAATTATTTGAAATTGAACTGTTTTTGACATTGAAACTGTACTTCCACTAAACTGAATTGTTATATATAACTGCTCGAATAAACTGAATTGTTTGAAATAGAAATGTTTTTGACAAACTGTGTACTCATGCTAAATTGAATTGTTTGAAATAGAACTGATAATTTACATAAAATGGATTTGGCGTTAAATAACCTACAAAGGTTGACATGCCATAAAACCAAACCAAATCAAACTCTATCCACCGCGAACAGGGTGAGACACAAGGTCATTTTAAATCGGAATTGAACAAATTTGAATACAGAGATTTCCTTTTCCTTGACTGGTTGCCTTACCAATGTATTCATAGCTGTAAGGAGAATAGTTCGATGAATATCTTTATCAAGACTTTTTGCGCCAAGTGAAATATAAACTGTTTCGTCCAAGATTTGAACTCAAGTCGCTGTGTCCATTTTTTTACGATAACCGTTTTACTACGAATGTGTATGTGTCGGCATATTCGAATACTTGAGTCTCAGAGCATGTGTGCGTACATATTCAAATGAGTATATGTGTGTATTCGTAAATAAAAGAGAAATAGAGAGTGAGAACGAGAGAGAATGTGATTGTTCTCAATGGAGTTACTTTATTGGGTAAAAAAAAAAGCAACAAAAAAACAGAGTGAATGACAGACGAAACCAAGCGAGTGACAGGCTAAACCAAGCGATCAAAATAATGCAAGAAAATCTGACAAAAAATTGATTAACTAATAGAATCTGACACATCATTTTTTTTTTTTTTTACCAATTTGATTTCGAAAATAAATGACTTTGTATTGATGTCATTGCGTGTGTATCTGTATGCATAGTTCAGCGTAGACCTTTTTTAAAATCTTTAAAAATCCCCATTGACCAGATCTGAAATATTGATAGAAGTCTGTCCCAACTCCACCCGCCCAGAAAAAAGAAAGAAAGAAAACCTCTTTTTTTATGTAATATTTAAGGCTCTTTTATATCTACATGAGTGAGTCAAAATTTTGCAATATTTTGACAACATATTAGCTTTATTTTTCAAGTTACAAAAAAAAATAAAAATAAAATAAACAGCCAACCATTCAAAGTAGAGACCAACGAATATGAATCATTTTAGCACAGATCTATTTCACCCATAGATGGAACCCTAACAGGTACTAGCACTCCAGGTCAGAGTGGATCTGGGAATAATATCAAAGAGGGAGTATTCCACATTCTCCATATCTACAGATCCATCAGATGCAATTTAATTCCATATTCAGATATACCCTTTTTTGTGTGGGTCTTACACCTGTGTAAGGGATGCAGTCAGCGTATTCTAAGCCCCTTCGAAAAGGTGGAACATATTTCCTGAGTGAAATTTCCAAAAATAACATTGTGTCCTGGATATGACCTTGAAACATCGGATGGTTAGGCTCCAGTATTGGAATTGGGGGAATCCGGAATATTCTTTCATTATCATTACTCTTTGACCCAGAGGGATAGTTGCGATCAATGATTCAAATAGAACTATTTATAATTAATATTAAATAGAATTATTAGTGTTTAATAGCAATACTTGTAACTTTTTAACTGTGTGCAAATAGAATCATTAATGTTAGGTACAAATACTTGAAACTATCTGTGCACAAACAAATCATAGATATCAAATGGAATTATTAGTGTTTCACCGGACATTGGCATAGTGGTTTGAGTGTTCGCCAACGGCCCGGGAGAACTGGGTTCAATCCCAGGTCGAGTCATACCAAATACTTGATGCCTCCTTGCTTAACACTCAGCATTATAACGTACGGATTAAGGGTAAAGTGAAGAAATCCAGGGAAATGAGTAGCGTCCTCCCCTACACCTCGGTGTACTAGCTATCGAAAAGGGAGCCTTCGGGTCACCCTCGATTAAGGTCGCCTACTTTACTTTATTTGTGTTAAATAACAATACTTGAAACAATATGAATCTGTACAAACAAATGAGCTCTGGCACGTTTTAAAATAATGTTGCCTATAAAACAAGTCACTTAAATCACATATATACACGTGAATAAACATGATTTGGCATTAAATCTCCATCAAGGGTTGCTGTGCCATTAGACCAAATAACCTAATCTGAAAAAAAAAGTCAAATAATGGGCTGGATTTATGTGTGAGTGTCTGAGCCCTGATTGGTTAACAATATCACGTGATACATGAAGTAAATCTGTGTTTTTACGTTAGTTTGATTTGAAATATACAAAAGAATATGTATGAGAAAACCTTTTGGGTTTAATATTTTCCAAGCCTGTTTGGGTTACAATTAAAGGAAACTTATATTCACAACATAATGGGGTCACTCTGTCGGCTGATACTGTAGTTTACACGGACTGCACCTATGTAGAGGAGCAAGACCCCAAAAGAGTGTCCTAGGTATGACACTAAACTATCTGATGGAGAGGCTCCTGTCGTGAAGTTTTGGAGACCATGTAGCAACATTTCATTTTCATTACTCCCAGTTCCACTCTGTTAGCGTTCGATATGCGGGTCAAATAGAAATGTTCAGTCATTTTCTATTGTTATGATTTTACTCCTTGCGAATATTTCTCATCAGTGATTGTCTTTCACAAAGTTTGAGTGACAGCAAGTCTATTCAGGTCTCCAGGACATTTCTCAGTATTCTGGCCAATTTCAACAATGCTGTAATTTTGATAGTTTTGATTTGTCCTCGATTTTCCAATTCTTCCAGCCCTGTCTCCAAACCTTTGAGGACCATTCCAAGTATGCCAATTCAACAGGTATCACCGTTACCAACATGTTCCACAGCTTGTTTAATTCTCTGGTTAGATTCAAGTACTTGTCACTCTTTTCATTTTCTCTGATTTTTACTCTGTGGTCCGACAGGACGGCAAGTTTTTTTTTTTTTTTTTCTGTTAACAATCACAAGATCTTCTGGCCGGGATTAGATGATCTGTTTGTATCTAAACAATATCTCAGAAAATTTTTGTTTCCTTCTCCAGAAAAGATTCTGGTTTGTCCATGTATTATTTGATAGTGTGTTCAAATTATAATTTCTGGCACATTTCCAACTGGATCACCTTCCTCTCCAAGTTTTATCTAATTGTATAACCTTTGTGTACTAATTTGCTACATTCACTGATTATATGAATAATCGTTTCGTCTCTATCAACACTTGCTGTTATGTTGCGTAATATAAATTTGTGGAGGTGTCCGTGGTGTAATTGTTATCGTCGTAGGAAATGAACACGGCGACACGAGTTCAAATCCTGGACGAGACTGATTGCATTTCACATAGCACTAATACCCTTGGGAAAGGTATGAATCCAATTATTCTCCCTCCAGCTATGGGTAAATAGTAGGACAGACTAGGTTCTTCAGCCTTGGTTAAGCAACTAGTCTAGGAGAAGGAAAACTCTGAATTAAAACCTGTTAAACTCCGCTTAAAAATTGACCTTGTGTCATATCCTGCCCGAGCGGAGGGGTTGGTAAATGGGGTAATATAAATTTCCGCTTCAACATTGTTGGTCCTCGGGAGATTGATTTATTCTGCTATGAGAAGAGATTCAGTTCATCTCTCCGGGTTTCCATGTTACAGTCATGTCCTGGTCTTCGCGTGTGAGATTTCGCCAGCTTATCGCTTGAAATATACGTACAATTGTTTTTCTTCCCATTTCTGTTTCCTGGTTATTGTGATTCAATTTGTTCTTAGATTGTCTCTGCTGTTTCGAACCGCTGTAATCTGTCATCCTTTTGTCTTTTTAATATAATTTTCGAGTCCTCTTATTGATTCATCCACGCAATCTTCAATGTTTGCGATTCCCTTTGCTTCATCTTTTCTTGACACATGTAGACTATCTATGTCATCTCTCGGCTGGGGGTGTATAATACACCGACTGCATCTCTGCAGAGTGGTAAGACACCCACAACGAGTGTCCTGTATTTGACACTAAACAATCTGATGGTGAGGTTCCATTAATGCTGGGGCTTTGGGGAATGCGGAGTACCCCATCATTACCATCGTTCCCAGGTCCACTCTGGCTCGGAGTGGTAGCACCTGATAGGATCTTGCCAACCAACCATCTCTCGGATGTAAGGACTTGTGCATTGTCATTAACTTTCTTGTCCTCTGGTTCATTTGTCTACGTTCTTCCCTGATTCATTTTAAGAATAGTTCCAAGTATCTTATAAGAGTTACTGCTCACGTGTTTAATCTTTTGATGAGATTTCCGCCGCAAAGAGATATTTTTTTCCCATTTTTTCTTTCATCTCCGCTTGACCGATAGTGTCCACTTCCAATATCCCCAAATGCTTGTAATTTTTTTATTCTTCGAGCGTTATGGTCCTTTCTTCATTTGGCAGTTCTATTCCTTCAGTCATTTTTCTCTGCGAAATTCCATTCCTAAATCCTGGCTAAATATTCTTATTTATCTTATCAGTCTCCCATTCTTTTTTCATTTCATTGCAAGCAGCTTAATGTCGTCCATGTTCAGCAGGTGATTAATCTTTTCTTTTGATTTTGGAAATTTGTAGCCTCCATTGCATTTCCTATGAATGTAATTAAGTTGAATCATAGCTATTACAAATAACAATGGCGAAATTGCATCCCCCTGGAAGATGCCTTTCTGGATTTTCACTTTTGCTGAAGTTTTGCTTCCTGCTACCAATTCCACTTTCCAATTTTTCATGGTTTCAATGATGAATTCAATGACTGTCGAATATCTTGTACATTTTCAGACCATCCAGGATTTTGAGATCATATCGTCGGTGTTTTTGTTGTCAATCTTCGCCATGGCTACATTTTTCGCCTTTCTTTGCTCTCCTTGAGAATGTTCTAATCAATGTACGGTAAATTACCAGTGCTTCTTGTTCCTTTATAAGATCCTTTCTGTTCTACCGGAAACAATGCACGATATACTAGCGTGTAAAATATCTTCTTCCAAATCTGTACTGTTATAATCTTCCTTATAATAGGTTGACAAGATGTCGGTCTATAATATCTGGGATCGTTTCTTTTCAGGGGTCTTTCTTAATCAAAATGGTCTTTCCCTTAGTCATTCATTCGTATATATGCTTATTCTAAGCATTTACTCAGTTGTACAGCCAGTCTGTCATAGATTGACGAGTTTTTTTTTTAAACCAGAATCCATCTATGCTATCATGACCTGGCATTATCTAATTCGACACTTTCTTGAATGTTGCTCTGAGCGATTCATGGCGTTTTTAAGTCTTTATAATTCTTTTTTTTTTGTGTTATTTATCTATTCGCCCTTTCTGTTATGTTCTTTCCCTTCCCATATTTTTCTCCCAAATCGTTTTGCTTCCTTTGTATCCAGTTATTGGTTTGTACTCGTGCATTCCCCACCTACTTGTTGGTAGATTTTTCTTTATTTATTTTGCAAGTCCTGTTTGCATTGCTTGACCCTGTCTCGGTATCTTTTTAGACTTCTTTCTTTCGCCTGAATCTTTTGATTTATCTCTTCAAGTTGTATTGTTAGACTTGACTGCTATTTTGTTTCAATTTTTTTCCTCCCAAAAATCTCTGCGTAATTTTCCTTCCTTAGCATTTTCGCTTGTGGTCGCAATTTATTTATTTGTCCTTCTAGCCTTATTTACCATCCAGGTTTTGTATTTCTGTTTAGGTTCCTTAAGAGGATGATAATCTTATCACAAACTAGTTTTGTTCCCGTATAAATTAGCTCTTTTTCATCACTGATGTTGTTCTTCGGGATATTTGGTGATAATTTTCGGTTTCTACCTTGACTTTTCCTGTCATAGTTCCTGAGAGAAGGTAATGTAATCTTTTTTTTAGTCATGATTTTCTTTAACTCTAGATAGATTTTATCTTCTTGTGTTAACGTTTATTTTGTAGTGCTGAGGGGTTTGTGCCGCTTCGGCTTTTAGTATTCTGCGTTTCAATTCGGTTACGGAGCTCTTGTTCCTCAGAATTTACCATTTTGGTTCGAATAGGTGATTCGTGTTTTTCAGAATTTAGTGTTTTGGTTCGGATAAGTGAGTCTTCTTTTTCAGAATTTAGTGTTTTGGTTCGGATAAGCAAGTCTTCTTTTTTCAGAATTTTATATTTTGGTTCGGATTGGTGAATCCTGTTTTTCAGAATTTAGTTTTTTTTCTTCGGATAGGCGAATCTTGTTTTTCAGATTTTAATGTTTTGGTTCGGATAGGTGAATCTTGTTTTTAAGAATTTTGTGTTTTGGTTCGTATGCAAGGGGTTCCATGTTTTCACAAGCGTCTTATGATGGTGTAGACTACCTTGACAAGCCTCCTCACTACTCAGTTGATAACTTCAAAATGCAGTCCGTCTGCTACATTAGACCTCCCGTCGCTGACCAAAGAAATATCCTTACCGACTTTATCCAAGTCTGGACATTTACACATCAAGTGTTGAGTTCACCAATGCTCAATCTTGTCAAACGCGTGTTGTTCCTTTGTAGACGGTTCATTCAGGAATGAGGAAAATTGATCCTTCCACCTGGCAAGATGCTCGACTTCTCTGTGATTATTTGATTTTGTCGAGAAGTAAGCATTTTTTCTAAGTATTTCATTCTTGACCTCCACACACTTCGGTAAAAATCCTTAAAGGTCACTAGGGTCTGCAAGTGTTAGGATTTCAGCTGCTTGTCAGTCACCATTTATTCTTGAGTTCTCTGCATCTCTGTTGAAGACGTTGACTGAATTTTCTATATCTATCCTTTGGAGACTTGGTGTTCTTGCTGAGAATGTTATGGCTGGTGAGATTCCTGTTATTAATAAACTCTTCTAGCTGTTGTTTTCGTCGAACCAATCTTCATGCTTTCTTACGGCAATACTGATTTTCTTTTGGGGTACCTTGTACACAATTGATTTTGAAGGCGTTTACAGTACTTGTTGGAATTTCAGCTAGCCTGTCATTTAACGACGCCTGCGGGTTATCTCTGACTGTTGATCTCGATCGTGTTGGTTGCGAGCTTCCTGATTGGCATTTAGTATTTTCTCATTATCCGATTCACTCATAGTTTAGTAATAGACTTGATCATAACACGATCAGTAGTGCAGTTGGCTCCTGCTGTCGCTCTTGTGTTCAGAAAGTCTGGCAGATAAAGCTGTTGTTTGATAATTTTGTCGATAAAGAGTCAATGTTTGGCTTGAATGTATCCAGGAGTTTTATTTGTTTTTGAAGCAGTAATTTACAAAGTTTTTTCTCAGATGTTGCACAAGGATGTATGAATAGGGCACCCAATGAAACTCAAACTCACTCGTAATAGTTCGATAGTCTAACTTGTTAACCATTACACCATCAGAGGTGCCATTTTGTGTTTGAAGTAGGTGTTGGTAATGACCAGCTGGTATTCTGTGCAGATGTATAGCAGCAGATTGCCCGTGGTGTAATGGTTATCGTCGTCGGAAATGGACACGACGACACGAGTTCAAATCCTGGACGAGGCTGATAGCGTTTCACTTACCACTAATATCTTTGGGAAAGGTATGAATCCAATTATTCTCCCTCCAGCTATGGGTAAATAGTAGGGCAGACTGGATTCTTCAGCCTTGGTAAGGCAACTAGTCTAGAAGGAAAACTCTTAATTTAAACCTGTTAAACTCCGCTTAAAAATTGACCTTGTGTCATATCCTGCCCGAGTGGAGGGGTTGGTAAATATGGATTGCCATCGACATTTGACTACCCTGTTCCAAACTTACCAAGGACCTTCAACCAGGTATAATCTGATTCGCTAAATCTGGCGTTAAAGTCTTATTTTTTTCTAGCTTGATGGTGAAGGCATAAAAAATTATCAGTGTACAATATCTACTGTCGCTTAATGGAAGCCACAGCGTCATAAATATGTCGCTTATTAATTTAGGATCCTCAGAAATATTTGGCAGAAGACCATTCCTAAGCGCAAACGCCATACTAGATTCGCTTCGGTCTATTGATGTTTTGACCTTCTAGTTGGAAATGTAGCTCATCTCCTCTCTGATGCGGCCACTTTCAGCGAATCTGACTTCACTCAGAGTCGCAATATCGATATATTTTTAAAGCTCCTTAGATATAGTGACATTCCTCCTTTCGGGTCTATCTGAGATGGGTTTGTCCTTATAGTTCTTATAGTTCATGTTTCTTGGTTGAGGTTGTAGGTTTGTTGGGCCTTTTTATTCAGGGCGACAGGTATTTTTCTTTGTTGAAATATGTGTTTCGCAAGGGAAACTGGCAAGGTTGTTTAAGGATGCATTTGGGTTTGCAAGTTTTCTACTCCTCTAAGAAGGTGCTTAGCTGGCAAGGATGGTGCAAGACAAGATCTGCATTTCAGGGTTCATATGGACTGACCGGAAGTATATGAAGGCGTATACATCCGTCTTCACATGTTGTTACACGTGCTATACACCAAGCAATCCAGAGTTTACTTCAGAGGAAACAATTTTGAAAAAAAATTATTTTGCATTTTTTTCAAAGAAATTCTCCGAATTTACTGAATGACCCTCTTGTGTATATATATATATATATATATATATATATATATATATATATAGTTTTAAAAATAAGAACCGTGTGCAATTGGAATTTTGGTTAAAAAGTTGTTGCGAATTTCATTCTGAGTTACTGAATGGCTTGGCAATAAGTAATACCTAATGACATCCGTTTTGTTCTAATGATGTTCCACTAGAAATAAAATATTGATGAGATTGCTTCTTGTGAAATATTTTAAAAGAAAAATTGAATGTACTTGGTTATGAGTGATGCTCTCTCTCTACACACACACACATATATATATATATATATAGGCATGTAGTCGAGTAATCTCGGTGCATGTACACACATTTCTATTGTAGTTGGATTAAATTGTAATTAGATGAAATTTTAATACCGAAATCGGTATCCTAAATTGCTAGGAGAATAAATATTGTTAAAAAATTATACTCAAAGCGAGTAATACTGATGAATAAGAGTCGTCACTGTTATATATATATATATATATATACTTTAAAATGAATAGGGCCACAAGTAAATTGGGTTTAATTTTTATCTTCTACACATGTTTCTGACGTTAGAGTCGTCTTTAAAAAGTTAGAAATTAGAACAGTCAACTTTTGTAGGATGCCGATCGACTCCCTCATGTTAGCTTTTAAGGGAGTGTTGTATATTGGTTCGTAAGAAACGGAAGCACCGTTTCGGCCATCTTTGAGTTGTGGATATAAAAGGCGGAAGCGATTACTTCTCGGTGTACATTCACTCTCGCTACTATTTGCGTTTAATGCGTTAACCAGACTACAACAGGGAGCACCTGCTGTACAAAAATCGAAAAAAGTGAGAGGAAAAAATATTCAGGCTTTTAAAAAGTTTCTTGCTTCTACTCGTGTTTTTAGTTTTAGAGTAGTCTTCAGAAAGTTAATGATTAATTTAGCCGCTCCCTTTCCCTTTTATAGGGCTGCGGTTCTTCTCAACTTCAGGACTTGTATCTGTGAAAGTCCTATTGGAGTTAATAACCGACATTAGTTGATATGAGATTATATATATAATGCTGTCATCGACTGCCCTATTCTCCATTACCTTGCAGAATCCTGAAAAGTATAGTTAGTTACTAAACTTAACTTAGTTGTAATAAAAAGCCGGAACTAAAAGGCAACCCACGGGAATCGAACTCACAGTGATCTGCTAGTTCAGCTTGCTAACTATTACAGCACAATACAGGTGCACAACAGATTATTGTTCAAATGTAAAATCTGTATTGCATTTGTTATGGGCGCGACCCCGTGATGCGTTCTCTGGGATTTTGTATTAGGTTTGTGCTACTCACTCCAACCTATTTATGGAAGAGGATCTTTCTTTTGATACTTCAGTTCTATATAAGTAAAGCCTATAAAATGGCACGTTAAAAAAAAAAAGAGAACAAAAAATAGTATTTAAAGAAAAAGAAAAGATACGTCACTTCAAAGATAACGTCGAATATGGGGTTTTAATATTGGTCGGCACGGGGCTCCAGCTTTCATGTCAAAAATCGACAAACAACTGTCTATTTCCATTCCTGCTTCTTTCATTTTCTACATTCAGCAAAATGCGAAATAACTTAATCTCGAAAGGGCTTTGAACTCTTTTGTTTTCCCAAAACATAAAAGAGTTCGTAGCCTGAAGCAATCCACACTCATTTGTCGTGTTTGGAAAGTTTATAACTTCAAAGAAAACGTATTCTCAGCCCTTTCTCCTCTTTTCTATCGAGGTTCATTAATTTCTATCTCTCAGTGTTCTATGTATATCTATCTTTCTTAGTTTTTTTTTTCTTTTATCTTTCTAGTCATCTCGTTCTCTTCATATCTATCTATCATTATATCTTAATCTGTTCATAACTATATATCAAAGTTTGTTCGGGATGGGGGGGGGCAAAAGCTAAGATATTGGACTACAGCTTCGAAGTAAGCGAGTTCAATCTCCAATGGCGCTGTTCCGTTCACTGTCATATTAGTACCCTCGAGAAAGGTATGGAAACCCCCCCCCATGTATCCAGCAAAAGGTTAAATAGTACCACTGCCGTTTTTTACAGGGATGAATTTGGCATTAAATAATCCACGAAAGTTGATATGCCATTAACTAACCAGACTAAACCAAACCAAAGTTTGTGTGGCCCAGTCAGCTGTAGAATACACCGATTGCATCTCTGCAGATGGCTAAAACCCGCCCCCAACGAGTATCCTGGATATGACATTAAACAATCTGATAGCGAGGTTCCGAATTTGGAGAATTTGGAGTACCCTTTCCTTGACATTGCTCCCAGGTCCACTCTGACCAGGAGTGGTAGTACCTAACAGGGTCCTATCTATGGATTGAATAGGACAAACTATGTGTCCAAACAAATGACTGATGTTAAATTGTGACTGTTATATACCAATACTTAAAATCATTTAACTGAGTGTAAAAAAGAGCCCAGGCTCATTTAAGAATGTTATCTACAAAATACATTTAGAAATCATATGTATATTTAATATACAAAGAGGATTTGGCAATAAATAATCTAAAATGGTTGATATTCCATTGAACCAAACCAAATCATATATATTTAATATATACGTATAAATTGGATTTGGCGTTACATAATCTACAATATTCGATATTTCATAAAACCCAACCAAAACAAAAATTGTTTATATATCATCTAGAACATCCTCTTTGCAGCTGTTTTCATCCGTAAATTTATGCCTATGTGAAAGTCTTTACGGATTTTTTTAAGTGTATCAAAACTGAAGCTTAAACATTTTTTTTCTTTTTCAACATGGCATCAAGTACCATATTTAAGACTTCGGTATGACTAGACCAGGGATTGAATCCCGGTCTCTCAGGCCATTGGCGAACACTCTACCCACTAGAACAATAATTTATCAAGTTTGATTAAATACCACGGAACTTTCCTTTTTATTATTTTTTTCATATTTTTCTCTAGTTTTTCGGATCAGGGTCATGTTGATAGAGAAGCTGTTCCAAGTTCTTCTCCCAGGGGCTTTCGATCATATCCATTGGTTGTCTTCAGGAAATTTTTAAAAAATAAGATAAAGCTACAGGAAAAACATACACTCGTAAAAAAAGAATTTCCATAGTTTCTTACCAAACCTGTATGAATAATAACTTGCAGGTAAAATATACACAATATATATATATATATATATATATATATATATATATATATATATATATATAAAGTTGGCCGACCATAGTCGAGGGCAACCCGAAGTCTCCCTTTTCAATAGCTACAACACTGAGGTGTACGGAAGGACGCTACTCCTTTTCCTCGATTACTCCACCTACCCTTGATCCGTACCTCATACTGCTTAGTGTTAAGCAAGGAGGCATCAGGTACCATTTTTGAGTATTTGGTATGACTCGACCGAGGATTGAACGTGGATCTCCCGGACCATTGCCGAACACTATAATCATTTTGCCAATGGACCGATCAAAACTCCCGATTTGCTATCTTCTCATATTCATTTCAAGAAAAAATTTATTGTCAAGAAATAGTTTGTAAGAATTTTATGAAAAACAAAATATTCAAAGGGTGTATTTTTTTATATGAAATTTGCCAAATTCCGGTCTGTGTGACTGGGCAGAATAATTGCTGTTGTAGGGTTTCATATGAAAAAAAATCACTCTATTTCCTTCTTTTTTTTTTTATTTTTATTTATTTATTTATTTTTTTGCGTATATCAACATTGATTGCGTTTAATTTCAAACTAGAATGACGTCACTTTAATGTGTTTGAAAATATTTTTAAAAATAACGTCTTTGTTGTTTGGAAATTATAACAAAAATAATGAATGTAAGTATGATTAAGTTATTATTAATTAAAAAAGAATTCCAATAAGGAATATTGTAATTATTTAGAACTAATTTTAACAAAAGAAGATAAGTTAAAAGAATCAGGTCTTTGTTTATTTGTGTTATCATTAGAAATAATCCTAGTTTCAACAATCTTTCTCTATTGATTATTATGTATTTTAACAAAAATTTTGTAATCTTTAAAATTCAAACTATATTTGTTTTCTAAACGATGTTTTACGAAAGTCTCCTAATTTAAAATCTCAAATCTATTCATAAATGCCTTTTGTTTATTAATCCTGGGAGTTTCACATAATGTAAATCTGGTTACAATCATTACAAAGAATGAAATATACGCGAGTTTTTAATTCCGTTTTTTTTTGTTTTTTTTTTGTTTGGTTGGTTTTTTTTTTTTTTTTGCTTTTGGGTTTGTTTGTTTATTTTTTTGTTTTGTTATGTATATTTTTTTGTTCCTTGTCGCCTTAGAAGAGTTTTTTTTTTACCGTTTGGATACCGAGGAAGTTAGATTATACTGTCGATAATGTGAACTGAATTAATTAGTAAAATGATAAAATTATGCAATCGATCTTTATTCGAAATTTTGGTAACTAATTGTGTTTTTATTACTTTTCTGTTTGTGAATTCTAAAAGCTTTTGATTTAACTTTTTATATAGAAAATCTGGAATAAAGGAATTTTCTATATAATTAAGTTCTTCATTTAAATATTTGAGGCTTCGAATTCTAAGGAACGGAAGATAAAAAACCTATACGCATCCATTTTTATTTTATTTTGGAATTATGATATAAGTAAAAATAACTATGGTCATTCTTCTTTGTAAGTTTTTGAAAAACTTTAAATTCTAATTTGTTGTCATTTTTTATTAACAATATATTTTTCAAAAAGATACGGCATTGTTAGTTCTCTTGTTTGTTGGTAAAATCCATTATAGATTCTATTTCATTTTGGAATTTAGGAATTTTTTTTAAGGCAATATTTTGTGGATGTATGAATACTATATTATCACGGTGAGGAAAGTATTTTTGAAACTTTCAGTGTGATGAATCTAAATAAAAAGTAAGTAAAGTAGGCGACTGTAGTCGATGGTGACCTGTAGGCTCCCTTTTCAATAGCTACAACACCGGGATGTAGGAGAGGGCGCTACTCCTTTCTCTGGATTGCTCCACTTTACCCTTGATACGTACTTTATATTTCTGAGTGTTAAGAAAAGAGGTATCAAGTACCATTTTTAAAGTCTTTGGTATGACCCGACCTGGGATTGAACCCTGGTCTCCCAGACCACTGGCGAATACTCTACACACTAGACCAATAAATTCAAGAAAAAGACAAAAAAGAACACATTTAAAAGGCGAACCTACGAGAAAACCGAATTCTTTTTTTTTTTTTTTTTTTTATTACAAAAAATATCAATGTGGAAACCAACACTCAATCAAGCACATTTTGATAGAATGCACAAAACTAAACCACACCAGGAAAAAAGTTTTATAAGGCGAACAACATGGCGGAACTATTTTAAAAAATTGCCCTCAAAAACATAATCAACTTCTTAAAAACATTTGGCCTCCCATTAAAGATATAGACTGTTACCAACATCTTCGACCATCAAGTTTATACAAAAGCTTTGACATTTATATATAAACACACACACATACATATCAGAATTTAACCCTCAATGACCCTTAAGAGGTCAATTTGCCATAAAACCAAACCATCACCAACCTAAACATATACATTTATAAATCATATATATAATATATGTGTAAAAAGGCTCTGGCATTAAATAACCTATAGAGGTTGATATGCCATTAAATCCAACTAACCAACCAATCATAATAGTAAAAGAAGCAAGTGCATAATGTGAAAATTTTTATTATTTTGTTTATTAGTTATGGTAATATTGCTTTCGTTTTCTGAAGATGTTTTTTTTATAAATGTTTAATGCCTTTTCTAATAGAAATATAAGTATGTAATGATTTTATGTTTTGACTGGCTAAAAATGTATTTTTCATATTTATATTATTTACGTTGTTGAGTTGTTCGTCCGAGTTTTTGATATGTAAATTTCTTTTGGTACCCAAAAGAAGCGTTGATATTTTCGCTAATTATTTTGTAAGGGGCACAATCAAAGCTTGATGTGATTGGTTTGAAAGGAGTGTGAGGTTTGAGTTTTTGGGAGTTCATATATTTTAGGGATTATATAGTAGTCCTCAATTCATTAGATTGTAGAGAAAGCTGCATTAAATCCGACTGTATATAAATATAAAAAACAAAATATTCATTCGATGTATTCTTTTCCCTCGTTTCAGTCTGTGCGATCATTTCGTGGGGATGGATAATCGTTCTTTAATGGTTCATCTATAAAAAAAAAAATAATAATTTTCAGATTAGAAAAAAATCAAACAAAAAAATTCTTTTTTTTTTTTTTTGTTACTCAGTATTAATCGAATTCATTTCTGTCAAGGCTGACGTCACTTTTATATGTTCGAAAATATATTTCAAAAATTACGTCTTTGTTGTTTATAAAGTTTAATAAAAATATTGGATATAAGTATTATTCAAATAAGTAACATTGGAACTAATTCAATAAAAAACAGGAGATCAACCGGATAAGAACCCGGTTTTTGTTTGATAGGATTAGAATTAAAATCATAATTAATATCAAAAAATAATGCAAGATTCAACAATTTGACTGCGTAGTTAATTATCTATTTTAATTAATATCTTGCAATCTTTAAAGTGGAAATTATGTTTGGTTTCTAAATCCTGTTTAACAAAACATAACGAAAATCACCTAATTCAAAATCTCGAATGGGTTCACTGATATGTCTTTTAATAGTCCACTTATATATATTATATTATAACAGTGTTGGTTGACACTAAATCACTTTGTGGGTATGTGTCGAACCAAGTGCAATATGATATGGAGAGTGCTCAATATCTAGGATAGAGCTATTATATACTAATAAATAAATAAATAAATAAATATATATATATATATATATATATATATATATATATATATAATTCATGGAATTTAGACTGCGACCCTGGGTTTCATGGAGTTTTTTTTTTTTTTTTTTTTTTTTTTGCCAAGCAACAATCATCAGGCAGTTGAGAAAATTTTCTTAACTGCCTGATGATTGTTGCTTGGCGAAAAAAAAGTCCATGAAACCCAGGGTCGCAGTCTAAATTCCATGAATTAAATATATATGTCTAATATTTATTTATTTATTATTATTATTATTATTATTTACTCCTTTAGAGTTTTTCATACCAGTGTTAGCTGATAGTTTTTCACTGGAGTCTGAGTGACAGCAAGTCTCCTCAGGTCTCCAGGACTCTTCTCAGGATTCTGGCCGTTCTCAGCAATGCTGTCATTTGGATAGTCTCTACCCGTCCGCCAATTTCCAAGTATTCCAGGCCTTTTAATAACCCTTTAGTTATTGTGCCTAAAGCACTAATCACGATTGGCACAGTCATTACTTTCATGTTCCATAGCTTTTTCAATTCTCTAGCAAGGTCGAGGTACTTATCCTTCTTTTCACATTCCTTCAGGTTTATTCTGTGGTCCGCCGGGACAGCAAAGTTGTTTTTTCGTTATTATTATTTTATTTTTAAACCTATTTCTATAACCCTCTCTCTATAACTTTAAGTGTTCTAAACTAATATACATATGTGTGTGTGTGTGTGTGGCACACGTGAGTGTATAAGCTAGAAAACAAAGAAACGGGCGAAATATCAATTTCATATAATTATACAAATATTGCTCACGTAAAAATTCTTAGTCATTTTTTATTTGTTTGTTAGTTTATTGGGGTTCTTTTTGTTTTGTTGGTTTGTTTTTTTGGCGGAGGAGCGGTATTTGATTAATTTTTTTTTTTTTTTTTTTTTTTTGAAAAGGTTGAAAACTAGAAAATGAATATTGATTGTAAAGCTGATTAAAAAAAAATTGTGCACACAGTTAATGAAACCAGTTTTCTACCTTGTTTTCATTTTCTAGATCATCATAAAAAACGTGTGCGTCGAGGGTTTTTAAACATGCTTTATAGAAATTATTTTATATCCATGTAATACAGAAGAATTGCTGCCGTTGTGGCTTTCTTGGTGGCTTACATGAGTGTCATCATTTTACATCATTTAATGTGCATACACACACGCACACACACACACATATATTAGTCGGTACGCTTTTTTTAAAAATTAGCCATCTCATTCGGCTCCTTTCGATCTATCTATCTATCTATCTATCTATCATTCAATCTTAATCTACTCATACTTATATATAAACACATATTACTGGCTCGAAATTTAATGTCTTTTACACGATTAATATACCTGTTGTCTATTTTCGGGGAAAAAATTTATAAAATTTGAATCTATTAAAATTCAAAACGACTTCACCAAACGCATTTTGCAAAGAGAAGTTTTATACAAAATCTTGATTGTAAAATGGTTTATGTTTTGTTGTTGTTGCTTTTATTTTCATTTTTATTTTATTTATATTATTTTATTTTTAAATAGATCGTCTATTCTGTGAGAAATGTTGTTTTGTGAAAAAAAAATGGAATTATTTAAAATGCAAAATTTGAATTGCCGAATTTATTTTCAAAAAGCGAAGATCTGTACAAAATTCTAATCACAAAATTATTTCCTTTAAATCTGTCGTCCATTATAAAAACTTATTCTAATGGAAAAGGAAATTATTTAAAAGAAAAATGAAATAAGAAGACTGAAAATATCATTTTTTTTTTTTTCCTAATTTATAAAAATTTCCTATCTTTGATTATTTTTCTTTGATAAACTTTCAAATTAGAAAAGAAGTCAATTAACAATAATGATAATTATAAGAAGAATTTTCCAGACTTTGGAGATACAAACGGATCACCTGATCACAGCCGAGTGTTAATTCACAAAAATGATTGAGAATCTGTAGAATAGTGGACTTTACCATCCCTGCAGTTCACAGTGTGAAAATCAAAGAGGACGAAAAGAGAGGCAAGTACTTAGAACTTGCTAGATAACCAAAAAAAAAAAAAGCTATGGAACATGAAAGTGATAGTGATACTAATTAGAATTGGTGAGCTCTGTACGATCTTCCCAAGGTTTGGTAAGGGAATTGGAAGAGTTAGAAATCGGAGGGCCAGCCGAGACCATCCAAACAACAGTATGGTTAAGGTCGGTCAGAATACTGAGAAGAGTCCTGGAGACTTGAGGAGAATTGCTGTCACTCATACTCCAGTGAAAGACCATCAGCTAACGCTGGTGTGGAAAACACATAAGGTGTATAATAATAATAATAATAATAGTAATCCCCCCTCCCCGAGATCAGAAGCTAAAGCAGGTGCGAAAGAATCTTAGTTGGAGTCCAGTATTACCATGACGAAATTCACTCCTCCAGAAATTCGTTACCCAGTTGGCTGGGGCTGTAGAATATACCGACTGCACCTCAGCAGAGGGGTGACCCCCCCCACGAGTGTCCTGGATATGACACTAAACAATCTGATGGTGAGGTTCCAGTGATGCTGGGGCTTTGGGGAATGCAGAGCACCCCTTCATTGCTATTGCTCCCTGGTCCACTCTGGCCCGGCGTGGTAGCACTCGATAAGTGTCCTATCTATGGGTTTAATAGAACTAAATCGTGCTTCCTTCACTATACTCATTTTTTTTTTTTCATTTAAACTGCGTATTTATGTTAAACTGAATTGTTTAAAATAGAAATGTTTTGACATTTAAACTGCGTACTAGACTGAATTGCTCGAAATAGAACTGTATTGACGTCTAATCTGTGTACTTATTCTAAACTGAATAATCTGTTTGAAATTTAACTCTGTGTATGGCCTAGTCGGCTGGGGCTGTAGAATACACTGACTGCACCTCTGCAGAGATGTAAGATCCCCCCCCAATGAGTGTCCTGGATATGACACTAAACAATCTGATGGTAAGGTTCCAGTAATGATGGGTCTTTGGGGAATACAGAGCACCACTTCATTGCCATTGCTTCCAGGTCCACTCTGGCCTGGCGTGGTAGTACCTGATAGGGCCCTATCTATGAGTTAAATAGAACGAACGGCATACTTATGCTGAACTGAATTGTTTGACAAAACTGAATAGCTTGAAATAGAAATGTTTTTCTCAATTAAACTGGACTTACATTTGTATTGCGTACTTATGCTAAACTGAAACCGTACTTCCATTTAAACTGCGTGCTTAAGCTAAACTGAATTATTTGAAATAGAACTGTTTTTTGACATTGCGACTGTATTTACACTAAACTGAATTGTTTAACAAAGAACTGTTTTGACATATAACTGTGTGTAAAGAAAATCTACACTTATACAAAACTGAATAAGCTGAATTAGAACTGCTTGACTAAACTGAATAGCTTGAAATAGAAATGTTTCTCATAATTGAACTGTACTTACATCTAAACTGCATGCTTATGCTAAACTGAATTGTTTTAAATAGAACAGATTATTTACATAAAAATGGATTTGGCGTTAAATAACCTACAAAGGTTGATATGCCATAAAACCCAACCAACCTAAACATTGGTTGATGATTTTATACAATATCGTTTATTTCAGCGTTACACTCTGAGTAATGGATTTTCGTACTTATTGTTAAATTATATATACACGTTTTTTTCTAGGAGGAGGAGGATGATGGCCCCATTAGCTGAAGGGTTTGACATATGTAAAAGGAGTAAACAGAAAAATATATGAAGATAATAGACGAGTTTACAAGCTTACATTATTCATAAAATGCCACCAGCAAAGAAAAAGCTAGCATATGTTCAAATTAGGAATGGTTAATTTACAGGAACACCCTTTTTGTGGTTTCTTAATTTTTCTAATACTTTATTGTTTTAACCCCCTTTATTTTCGCCTGAGAATTTGAATTTATATAGGTTTTTTCTTCCTTTTTTTCATTCACACACACACACACACACACACACACACACATATATATATATATATATATATATATATATATATATATATATATATGCTGTTTTTCAACCTCAAATTAAACGTGTGAAGTCATCTGATGAGACGAAGATTATAAACATATTCTTCGTCGAAATAGATTTATAATGATAGTTTAACTAGGTTTGGGTTTTCTTTTAATTCCCTTATATATATATATATATATATATATATAATATATATATATATATATGGAATGTTTTTAAAATATTAACATTTCTTTCAGAGTACATCTATAGTAGTATGATTTTGAAGTTTCTACTTGTTCACTCTTCTTTGTTGCCACATTATTAAAGTTTTCCCCAAATAGTCTTGCTCAGTCGAATGGGGCTGTAGAATACACTAACAGCCCCTCTGCATAGGGGTAAGACCTCCTCCCCCAATGAGTGTCCTGGATATGACACTAAACAATCTGATGGTGAAGTTCCAGTGATGCCGGAGCTTTGGGGAATGTGGAGTACCCCATCATTGCCATTGCTCCCAGGTCTACACTGGCCCGGAATGATAGCACCTGATAGGGCCCTATCTATGGGTTAAATAGAACTGCAAAATTATGTTAAACTGAATTGTTTGAATTAGAACTGTTTGACTAAACTGAATTGTTTGAATTAGAACTGTTTGACTAAACTGAATAGCTTGAAATAAATATGTCTTTGACAATTTAACTGTAATTACATTTAAACTGCTTGCTTATGCTAAACCGAATCGTTTGAAATGGAACTGTTTTTGAGATTGAAACTGTACTTACACTAAACTGAATTGTTATATATAGAACTGTTTTGATATTTAACTGTGTGTAAACAAAATCTATACTTATACTAAATTGAATTGGTTGAATTAGAACTGCTTGAATAAACTGAATAGCTTGAGATAGAAATGTTTTTCACAATTGAACTGTGTACTCATGCTAAACTGAATTGCTTGAAATAGAACCGATTATTTGCATAAAAATGGACTTGACGTTAAATATCCTACAGAGGTTGATGTGCCATAAAACCCAACCAACCAACCAACCCAAATAGTCTGCGTAAAATCAGTTCTGCTTTTCCAATAAAGACATTCACTTGCATAGAAATAATAACATTTTTTTAATAACCTGTGGGAGTTTCCTAGAATGTATCTTCAGGGACCGTGAACATGTGTCGACTGTTTGAAATATATATAATGTGCAAGATTTATCGATATAAGGGGATTTTTTTAAGGAAAATAATCTTTTTTTTTTTCTAGAAGTGTTCCCCCTTCAGTATAAACTCTGTATTGTTTGGTATTGTTTCATTCCAAAAATTATATGATCTTACAAAATATTTGTTTTAAGACTATTCAAAATGGTTAAAAGTAAAACAGATTTATCCCGGCTTTAACGTAGTACTGTCATTTTTTCTGCCGAGAAGTCAAATTTACAGAAGAATGTTTGATGTGTACAGAAAAACATGTTTTTGTCCAAAAATATTCACAAATGAGCTAAATAAGGTTTTGCTACTACGAATCGGTGTGAAAAAGGAAGTGAATGGAGTGAAACCACACTGTCTGGTAAAGAAAATGCTCTGGGCGCAGGTATATTTATCGCTGCCTCCCACCAAACTGGATATGACACAGTCTTTTTTTTTTATAGTGGGGATTTTAGGTAGAGCAGAGGTCGGGCACGAACCGAGGTTTGTGCTCTGTTGGACTAATGTACTGGGCGCAGTGGTCAGTAAAGAAGATAATGCTGTGACAGTCTCCTTGGACATGAAAGAAACCATCCCTATTTCCTTAAAAAAAAAAAGCACATTTGTAAACAGAACTGTAAAAAAGGCACATCTGTAAACAGAACTTCCTACTGCCTACTTAAACAAAAATGACCCTCGTATTATGTGTGTGTGTGTGTGTGTGTGTAGGAGTGAAATGAATCAGACAAAATATATGTAGAGAAACGCACGAAACATTTATTGGTGTAGTTTGATGACTTAATCAGGTTTTACTTATTTATTTAAATGATACTAAAAGATTTCAAAATCACCTTATAACACAAGCACCCCTTTTTTCCAGACATTTAAAATTATAAACCGTTAAAAAATCTGTTTCTCAAACCGTTAAAATGCTGTTACCCACTTTTTTCAGAAATTCCACCTCATGACGTAATCAATTTCGAACATATTAACCTGTATTGTTCGTCTTTATTAGAAAAAAATCTTTATTACCCTGATGATGATGATATCCAACTGATATGAAGATTCATCTCTAATATTAATTTTGTTTCTTACACTTGAAATAAATTTAATGTTTTTATATTCAAAAATTTTGAAGTCGAAACGCGTTGTCTGAAAAAATAAATAAAACAGACAAAAATAAATCCTCAAACTGTACCAATATATATCTTTTGTTCGTTTCCTTTCTCTACTCATATATATGACAGCGCTGCATGTAATATGTAATTCAATATATTTCTTTTAGCACTATACAAACCTGATGCATTATATATATATATATATATATATATATATATATATATATATATAGTGATATGAACCAATCGTTATGAAAATATTTGTTCTTAAAGCTTAAAAGTGTTAAAAGACTGACCAGGATATAACCTAAAATAAATCATTTTCCTATCGTCATAATTTTCATGCATTTGGAATAAAACATAATCTTCAGATGAAACCTGATAGATATATATATATATATATATATATGGTATGAACGAAAAATTAACTCATTCTCTTTCGAATTTTGTTCGTGTGTTTGTCTTTGGGGTACTTTTATTTTTGCTTTAATATTACATGTGTGTGTGTGTGTGCGCGCGCGAGCCTGGGCCTGCTTTGTATTAAGGTTCTAAGGGTGTTTTTCTTTTATATTCTCTTTTTTTTTTTACTGTTTTATATTCTCATTTATTATATTTACTCATGATTGCTTAATTTTTATAGTATTATGTATTTGTTCGTTTTCCTATTGGCTTAGTGGTAAAATGTTCGCCAGTGGCTCAGGATACTGAGGTTGAATCTCAGGTCGAGTCATACCAAAGACTTTAAAATGGTACTTGATATCTTCTTGCTTAACGCTCAGCATTATAAGGTACGTTTCAAGGGTAAAATAGAGCAATCCAGGGAAAGGAGTAGCGCCCTCCCCTACACTTTGGTATAGTAGCTATTAAAAAGGGAGCTTTCGGGTAGCCCTCGACTACGGTCGCCAACATTATTTATTTAGATATGTCTTCCATTTAATTAGTTGTTTTGTTTTTTTTGTCGGGTGGGAGGTTGTGTTTTTTTTTTTGTTGTTTTTATTGGGGGGGTCTTTTTGGAAATTTTATATTTTCTTTCATTATGGTATAATTTTAAACAGTTTTCACGTGTTCACCAACTCAGTGAACACATTCTTGAAATCTGCCTCAGATGGTTAAAAAAAAACTGTTGATATTTCTATGGGAGTATCTTTATTGGAAAAGCAGAACTGACATAATGGATACCAGATGGGAAAAATTCCAATAATGATCCAGACGATTTAAAAAAGATGATTGTAGACTCGTAGGTCAATTTCGTCACCAGGCGCCTTCAATCGACACTTTTATTAGGTCGACATTGTTAATAGACGCTAAGATACTTGAAATACGAAAAAACTTTTTACTCAACCGGCAACATATTATCATCATCAAGTCTCGCTGACAACCACAGAGTTCCCAAAGTCTCTCTCACCATTCATCCCTAACATCCACAGCTCCAATCAAGTCGGCAAAGACTGGTAGGTCCATGCGTTGGAGTTCATAAGAGAACGTTGCTTCTGAGTTCGTCCCTACTTCTCCAACGGGTCCCTGCATGTCGTGTTCGTCTTACTGGGAGTAGTTTGGAAGATGGGAGGTAGGTGGCCGTACAGCTGCTGTTTTGTGAGATGTTACTTCTAGGATTGGCTAAAGACAGTTCGTAGCATTCATGTGCTGTTCCTATCTTGCTTTTTCTCAATATCTGTTGTTAACATTCATGTCGTGCATCCATATAATAGTTTGGACACAGCTACACCGTGGAAAAAACCCCGTTTTATTTCATCAGATTGATCAGATTTCTGTAAGATCTATAACCTGCTAATAGTTTCCCACGTCTTCCTAAGGTGTATGTTGACATCACTTGCAGCAGATGAGAAGTTGCTGCCGAGATATGTGAAATATTCTAATTTTTGTGGCTGGTCATTGAAACTGGAAATGGCTACTTCTTATTAAAAACAAATGAACTCTATTTCATTTGGATTCACATAGAGACCAATACAGCCTGCTGCTTCCTCTTGGTTATGCACTGGGGATTCTGCTTGGGCTGGTGTATTTGCGAGAAGCGCTTGATCATCTGCATAGTCTACGTCTGTCATAGTTTCTGCAGGATATCATCAGCTTCTTGTCCTTTTTAATGAGAAATTACACACACACACACTGTCGAAGGTGTCCCGAAGGCTCCCTTTTCAATAGCTACTACACCGAGGTGTAAGGGAGGGTGCTACTCCATAACCTGGATTGCTCCACTTCACCATTGACTCTTACCTTATAATACTGAGTGTTAAGCAAGGCAGCATCAAGTACCATTTTTAAGCCTTCAGTATGACACAACCTGGGATTGAACCCCGGCCTCCTGGACCAATGGCGAACATTTTACTCATTAGGCCAATAATATATATATATATATATATATATATATATATATATATATATATATATATATATATATATATATATATATATATATATATATATATATATATATATATATATATATATATATATATATATATATATAATCTCCAGAAGGCAGAAAATAAAAATTCATGTTTCGGTTTCTCCGGTAAAATCGTCTTTAATGCTAATTAACTTCCAGAAGTTTACACCTTCGTACTATAATAAGTATATCAAAATCGGCATTTCTGCTATTTTTGTCTGTTTCAAAGAAGTTACAACCCCCAAACCACAACTACCCAACCTTTTTCAATCCAACTCCTTGCTTGCTGATTTGGATTCTTCAACACTTTTGTATTGAAATAGAATTAGTGACCGGGCCACTATATATATATATATATATATATATATAAGTTTTTTGTATCAAATTATTATTTTTCTTTTTTCACGTTTGCTGGCGATAAGATATCCTTTTATCTTCCCCGACAGTTGGATATATCAACCTTACAAGTTCCCTCATTAACATTTTTCTTTCTGTTCGATTATTAATTCCTATTGGTTGCTGATAAGTAAGAAATATAGATTTTGTTTCAACTTCACAAAGATTTTCGCCTTTGATAAATCAAAAGGACATGAGGTAGTTCTATTCACCCATAAGCTTTTCTTTCTTTCTTTTTCCTCTTATCCTTCTTTTAGCATTTTCTTCTTTGTTTTCTTCCCACGTTTCTTTTGTTCAATTTTCGATTTTCTAACCCGACATTTCTTTCTTGTTTTTCTTTCTTTTATTTTCATTCTTCATTCATTTTTCTATTCTATCTTCCCGATTTGATTTTTACTTCCTAACTTCAATTTTCCTTTTTTCTTTTCATTCTCTCGGCTTTTTTTTTCTTCCATTTTCTTTTCTTTCTTTAAATGTCGACAATAATATATGTTGATTTAAATATCCCACAATCCTACAAATGAAAACGGTCTTGAGAGAAGGGTCTTTTGATAAATCAATACACATGGCATTCCTTTATTCACCTGCAAGCTTTCCTTTTCTTTCTTTCAGTCTTTCTTCATTGATTGCAGTCCTTCTTTCTTTCTTTCATTACAGTCTTTCTCTCTTTCTTCTTTGAATACAGTCTTTCTTTCTCTCTTTCTTCTTTGAATACAGTCTTTCTTTCTTCTTTGAATACAGTCTTTCTTTCTCTCTTTCTTCTTTGAATAGTCTTTCTTTCTCTCTTTTTTAATTACAGTCTGTCTTTCTTTCTTCCTTCTTTAATTACAGTCTTTCTTTCTTTCTTTGTTACAGTCTTTCTTTCTTTCTTTCTTTCTTTCTTTCTTTCTTCTTTGATTACAGTCTTTCTTTCTTTCTTTCTTTCTTCTTTGTTACAGCCTTTCTTTCTTTCTTTCTTCTTTGTTACAGTCTTTCTTTCTTTCTTCTTTAATTACAGTCTTTCTTTCTTTCTTCTTTGATTACAGTCTTTCTTTCTTCTTTGATTACAGTCTTTCTTTTTTTCTTCTTTAATTACAGTCTTTCTTTCTTTCTTTCTTCTTTGATTACAGTCTTTCTTTCTTTCTTTCTTCTTTGATTACAGTCTTTCTTTCTTTCTTTCTTCTTTGATTACAGTCTTTCTTTCTTTCTTTCTTCTTTGATTACAGTCTTTCTTTCTTTCTTTCTTTCTTCTTTGATTACAGTCTTTCTTTCTTTCTTTCTTCTTTGATTACAGTCTTCCTTTGCTTATTTATTTTATTCAAGTCTCCCTTTTATTACGATCATTCTTTCTTTTTTTCTCTTATCAAAGTCTTTCTATCTTGTTTCTTTCTATCAGAATGTTTGCTTTTTTTAAAATTCTTCCTTTTATTTCAGTCCTTCTTTCTTTCTTTTTTCTTTCTTTCTTTTTCCAATCGAACTTTGTTCCTTTAATTTTTATCGTCTTTGTTAATCATTTTTCTTTTATCTTGTGTTTTCTTTTCTTCCTACCTTCCTTCCATTTTTCTTTCTTTCTTTCTTTTATTCTAGTGCTTTTTTTTTCTTTTTTCCTTTTATTTTTATTTTTTCTTCTTTCTCACTTTTATTCCAGTGCTTTTTTCTTTCTTTTTTCTTTCTTTCATTTTTCTTTTTTTTTTCTTTCTTTCTTTCTTTCTTTCATTCCAATGCTTTTTTCTTTCCTTTTTCTTTCTTTCTTTCTTTCTTTCATTTTTCCATTTTGTACTTGCCATCGTCATTATATCTTTTTCTTTCTTTCTTTTATTCTAGTGCTTTTTCTTTCTTTTTTCTTTCTTTTTTTCTGTCATTTTTCCTTTTTTCTTTCTTTCTTTTATTCCAGTGTTTTTTCTATCTTTTTACTTTCTTTCTTTCATTTTTTCCTTTTTCTTCTTTCTTTCTTTTATTCCAGTGCTTTTTTCTCTCTTTTTTCTTTTTTTTCCAAATTAGTACTCGGTCCGATCGAATACGAATGATCTTTAAACAGGTTTGTTTGACGCATTGATTATATCCAAACAGTTATTATGTTTGAGTCGACTTAGGAGTAATTATAATAAAAGAGTACTCTACACTCTTCCGAGCACTAGAATAAATCAGCAGGGGAAACAGTCAGTGTATTCTAAGTTATTTACTGGTAGGGCGACAACCAGACGAGAGGATCGAATGTTAAAGTTATAACTTTTTATAATTATGAATGAAAAGTAAAAAAAACAAAAACAAAAAAAACAAGAGAGGAGTCATTCCAAAATGATCCATTTTTAAGAAAGAAGTGTTCATCTTTCAGCAGGTCAAAATTTATTCTGTCGTTTAATACTAAACCATTTTTCACCGTGGATTCGTTTCTTGGTATAAGCCATAAACAGCTTCCTGTCAGAACAATTCGACGTTGAATTCTGGGAAAATAAATCTTCTAATTACTATAAAATTCCTGAACCCTGTTCACCACTGAAGCTTGTCTGCTTGAAAGATCTATTTCAAGGTCTTTCTGTAAATGTTGAAAACTCGTTTGGGACTGGAGAGCCGATACCAAACAATTTCCGAGTTTGATTCACTATACTATAGTTTAATATGTCAAAACATTTAACATTTAATGGTTTCAAATAACTATTACGATTAGATAAAATAACAATTTACATATACTTTTGTTGTATACCAATGAAGGAATGAATATCCAGTAAAACATTTCTTTATGAAATATATATATATATATATATCTTTATTACTCGAAAGGTCTGAAATGCTGCACGTGTGAGAAAGACACTGAGACAATAAGACTGATGAGGGACGGCTAAATTGACATCATATCTTCCAAACCTATTTCTCAACGTGAGGCTACTTGGCTCCCCCTCAGAGCCGTTCTCAAAGCAGCTTCTGCTCTGACTGCTTGCTTCTTTTGACAGATTGCCAGTCTGTGGGCATCTGTGTATATATAATATTCATAACACCTACACATTCCTTCTGATTCTCAATCCACATGATCTACTTCCGCTGTTCTCTTGTTTACACAGCTGGAACATCGTGTTTACGAAATCCACTATAACCAGCTTTCAAAGGTCAATATGTAACACTTTCAAGTAACTAGAATGAATAATTTATGCACAATTACAAGGTTTCAAGTATTCCTATCTAATACTAATAATTAACAAGGTGTTATATGTTTTCAGGTAACTATTCTCATTAAATAATAATCATTTGTTTGCACATAGTTATATGGTTTCAAGTACAAGCAAAAGTAAAGTTGGCGACCGTAGTCTAGGGCGGCCCGAAGGCTCCCTTTTCAATAGCTACTATACCGTGGTGTAGGGAGGGCGCTACTCCTTTCCTTGGATTGCTCCACTTTACCCTTGCTAGGTACCTTATAATGCTGAGTGTTAAGCAAGGAGATATCAAGTACCATTTTTTGAGTCTTTGGTATGACTCGACCTGAGATTGAACCCAAGTCTCTTGGGCCACTGACGAATACTCTACCAGATTGGCTAATAGGCCGATTTATTGTATACCGATCTAATATCAATAATTTCCAAGGACTTACATTTTTAAGTAACTTCCAATTAATAATCATTTATTTTATATATATAAATGTGTATATATATATATATATATATATATATATATATATATATATATATATATATATATATATATATAGCATTTATTTTATATATGATATATGGTTCAATTCTAATAATTTGCAAACAATTATATATTTTCGAGTAATTATTCTCAATTGAAAATTCAAAGGTATTAATAGTGATTAAGAAACAATAGCAACTCTAAGAGAAAAGAAATTATAGATGTTAGAGGCAGGATCGATCTTAAACCAACTGGACGAATCACTACTTAATGGACCCCCCCTTAGACTATTTAGCTCAAATACGCGGTTTAGATATCAAAACAGTTCTATTCCAACCAATTCAGTTTATCATAAGCACATAATTTAGTTCTATTTGATCCATAGATAAGACTCTATCAGGTGAACTTGGGAGCGATGGTAATGAAGAAGTACTCTCCATTCCAGTATAGCTAGTGCTTTATCATAAGATTGTTTAGGTGGAGGTGCCCGTGGTGTAATGGTTATCGTCGTAGGAAATGGACACGGTGACACGAGTTCAAATCCTGGCCGAGACTAATTGCATTTCACATAGCACTAATACTCTTGGGAAAGGTATGAATCCAATTATTCTCCCTCCAGCTATGGGTAAATAGTAGGACAGACTAGGTTCTTCAGCCTTGGTGAGGCAACTAGTCTAGGAGAAGGAAAACTCTGAATTCAAACCTGTTAAACTTCGCTTAAAAATTGACCTTGTGTCACATCCTGCCCGAGCGGAGGGGTTGGTAAATATGATCATAAGATTGTTTAGAGTCATCAAAAGGATACTCGTTGGGGGAAGTCTTGCAGAGGTACAATCTTGCAGAGGTGCAAGAAGTCTTGCAGAGTCTGCAATCGGCGTATACTACAACTCCAGCCGACTTCGCCATTGACTCACAGATTAAACCCTAACAAGTTGTGGCATTCCGGTAGAAAGCGAAATGGCAATGAAGCGATATACCACACTCGTCAGATCTCCAACATTGGAGCCTCACCATCGGATACAGTTTTGTGTCATGCCCAAGATACGCCTTTTCTATGGGTGGAGTCTCATCCCTTTGCAAAGAATGCAGAGCGAAGGGCTTTTTATTTGCTCTTTAAAACCCGACTTGTATACAAGTATACACGACTTTTATTTCTTTATGCGAAATTTTATTTTTTTAAATTTTTCTGAATTCAAAATCGGTTTGTTTAATCCATTGCTGATATTTTTTTATTTCCTGGATTTTTTTTTTTTTTTTTGGTGACAAAAATAAGGACCGAATTATGTGATATAATATCATTCCGTCACTACACATGCATAATACTCTATTCATTTATGATATATATATATATGAATAAATGCGTCATAAATATATACCACACACACATATATATATATATATATATATATATGCAGATACATACACACACACACATACATATATATATATATATATATATATATATATATATATGACACATGATGGCTGTCCCCTCGGTTTCGAGCATGACCACCTCCTTTATCTCAGGTCCTCTCCCTTACTCCCCCTTAAATTCTATGTGTTCGTAGGTGACTCTTCAGGCCATCCAAGCTGCGACAGATTTTACCACAGAATTGGCACAAATATTTTACCACATAAGTGCCATATACCCACATACATATATACATGCATACATACTTTTATTTATATATATATACGTACATGAATACATATATAAATATAAACACATATATAAATGCACATTTATACACAAAGACACATACACACACACACACACATATATATATATATATATATGGCGTTTCACAATTTTTCTAAACAAAATGTTCAACCACAAATCAAATTTACATTTATTAAAAGGTAAAAAGATATCATTTTAATGATCTGCAACCATTTTATCTAAGACATTAACCAAAAATGTGAATAGGAAGCCTACAGTTCATGCTCCGTTCAGTTAAAGGCACTGTTGAATGCGACGTGAAAAGTTGTTGATGACGCATGCAGATTTTTCCTGTATGATCGCTGGAATACTCTATGTGATAACTGCTTTTAATGCAGCAAAGATTCGAGGGTTGCCTTGGTAGATGTTATTCTAAAGGAAACCCCACTGGAAGAAATCTGGTGGTGGGGTTTGGTTCAGGCAAGTTAGGTGCTCTTTCCACTTCAGCTTTGTGGCTGATGCTTCCAAAACTTTTCACAAAGCCGTACCCTAATAACAACAGTGCAAGGAGAAACAACATCATGCTAAAACCATTGTTCTTCCTGATTAAGGTTTTCACGCTCTCAGAGCTTTCTCCATAACTACTCATTCACTAGAATCAAGGGCTCTTTTGTCACTGTCACTGCTTTACGCCGAACATTTTCAAAGAAAAATGGTACAATGCTTCAAGATGATGATCCATACCGTGCTGTTTTTTAATGCCGAGAGCGTCCATCTAATCTGAGAGGATTCTTACTTCTCTCAAACACACCGTTCTTCGAGTAATTGTGACCATTCAAGAGGAAGTGAGCTTTATCCGAAAGCCAGACATCATTCAAGAATTTCTCGTCTTCGTCGATCTTTTGCAAAAACCACTGGTACATATCTATGATGATTCTCTCTAGCGGCCTTGATCAGTTGCTACTTGATATGGATCCAGTTGCGATGTAATATCTGTGCCAACGCCAAAACCAAGACTGCATCTATAGAGGTCCTTGTGTGGTGTCTGGTGTTTAATTGTCGTCAAGATTTTGCTGCTTTGGGAAAACGAAAAGGTGTTATTCTCCAGCGTAACAATACAAGGGTACACTCTGCAGATGTCGGGGTGCAATGGCTATCGTCAGACGAAATGGACACAGCGACACGAGTTCAAATCCGAGACGAGACTCTCCGCATTTCACATAGTGCCTTGAGAAAGGTATGACTAAGGATGGTGCTATTTCCACATTAAAGGGCAAGCCTCTAAAATTCGTAGATCATACTTCGGTAGCAATATCTTATCAACAGAATGCGATATCAACAGACACAAAGTAAACTCATTGACTCCTATTGACAGTTTATCGATCATTTGAAAATCTGATATCTCTGAGAAATAAAACGAATTCTTCCAAGCTATAACCGTATCGATACTACTGTATAGATGCACCTCTTGAACTTTAACGAAACGCTAGATGGGAACTATACAAGGCTTCTACGCGATTTTCTGAACAAACTCTGGAAGTAGTGACCCACAAAACAGTAACTGTATCTCCCATCAGGCGAACTATCCAAGTCAGACGAGCAAGACACGCTGTGGACTGTTAAAGAAGTAAGGACGAACTCGTAAGCGAAATTATCTAATGGACTACTACACATTTACACACTAATGTTGTTGAGCAAAAAATTACGTTCATCAGCTCTGTGCAAACACGATGCCGTCTAGATAAGTTATCAAGACCGGTGGCGAATTATGTTAATAAACACCGGTATTTTTTCACATTGAAAACCGTGAAAATATTCCATGCCGTTGCTGCGAGATTTTTTTTAACTTGTAAAAAAGATGGGAGTGTCTAAAAATTCTCATTTTATGGTGCATATAAATTCAAATATGAAATCAAAGTTAACATTAATTTATATGCATAAACGAGCTTTACATAATCAAACGACTTTACAATTATCAAAGAATAACAGGATTTACGAAGATCATTAAATAAGTTTCCAGACTTTTTTTGGTAAGGGCACTTTTATTGATAGTACACACATGAAACTCTAGTCCCCGTCGAAGTAATCTCCTCCGGCTGTAATGCACTTGTTGTACCGTTCCAACAACATCTGGAAGGCCCCATTGAAGTCCTCTTGTGGGAGCCTCTCAATGACCTTCGTCACAGCCTCTTTCATCTCCTCAATTCTCTCATAACGATAGCCTCTGAGCTTAGGGAATAACCAAAAGTCACATGGAGCAAGGTCTGGATTATAGGAAGGGTGAGTCAAATAGTCTGTGACAAGGATGGAGTTGTGGACTGGTGCATTGTCCTGGTGGAAATGCCACTGACCCGTTTTGAAAAGGGCTGGCCTCTTCCCTAGGAATCTCTTGCTGAACTCCCTTAAAACCTCAACAAAGTAACCCTAAACCTAACTCTTTGGCCAATCAACTTTGGTGTATTGACTTCCTTACTCCTCCCACACCTCTCATCATCCCTCACAGACTCCCTGCCTTCCTTGAATCTTTTATGCCTCACAAAAACTGATGCTCGATTCATGCAAGATGCTCGAAAAGATGCAAGATGCTCGAAAAGCAGTCTGAAGCATTCCATACGTTTCTGTGGCGAAAAAAGGCCACAGAAACGTATGGAATGCTTCAGACTGCTTTTAAACAGAATTTTATTGCATATCGTTCTTCTAAAGTGTCAGATTGCATTTTTGAAATTCACCAGCTGTGACAATCGGGCTTTAGTAGGCTGTATTCCAATTGCTGCATTTGCTGTTCATTTGAACCTGAAATCATAAAAATTAGTCAGTCATCTCATATGATGTATAGCAATAACATAGTGAATTTTCAAGAGTCTACGACAATTTTAAATGCCTATACAAAAAACGTCTGGAAACTTATTGAATTTACCACGTACTTTCAAACTCTCTCACATGCACGCACACACAGGTGTGTATATGGTTATCCACAGACACGTTAGATTTCCGAAGTTGGGATCGAAACCCGGCTGACTCAAACGCCAATCCAAGATTCTACCACACAGCTTCGAGGAAAACAGCGCAAGCGAAGGCAATTTAAACGCTTATGTATCACATTTGTTTTGTTTACATATATCCGCTTAACGGCAACCGAGGGCTCAATTCATTTGAAGAGCCTTGCTTTTAGCTCGTGGCAACCATTACTTCCTTCGCTAGAGAATTCAATCCCACAGGGGTAGGGGAGCATATATTTGTCATCCACAGACAGACGGTTTCGTTGTATCACAAGTTCAAGTGTCATTCAATAAATAAGGTGAATATAGCCTTCGCAGTTGGTACTAAAAAGCACTGTTTGGAGTTGTATCTTTATCAAGGGAATGAATTGTGATGGGTCCCTTCATATCCCAGAAGACTCTCAACATAATCTTCTTTAATGATAACTACGAAGTGTCTGCGTCGATGGACTGTCATTTTGACTAAGGCTTATGGTGACTTCCCCTTGTTGTAAATATCACAAAGGATTATACGAAGAACCAGTATCTTCATCTAATTAAAAGCCTTCCTTATATATACGCGTGTGTGTGTGATCTTCTCTCAGTTCAAATTCTCTGCCTTTTGGTCTCTCTTTTTATTCTCCTCTTATTCTCTCCTGCCTTTTCCAAATTTCTTCATTTTCGGTTTTTCCCAAATGGCTGGGGCTGTAGACTACACCCGTCTGTTTCTCTGCAGAGGGGTGAGATTTCCCTGCCAACGAGTGTCCAGTCAGCTGGGATTGCATAATATACCGACTGCTTCAGTGCAGAGCGGTAATACCCACCGCCAATAAGTGTCCTGGATATGGCACAAAACAATCTGATGGGAAGGTTCCGTTAACGCTAGAGTTTTGGGAAATGCGGAGCACTCCTTCATTACCATCACCCCCAGGGTCCTATCTATGGGTCAAATTGAACAAAATTCTGTTGGTAGAGAAGGGAATGTCTTTGCATTTAAACTGCGTATTTATGATCAACTGAATAGTTCAAAATAGAACTATTCGGACATCTAAAGTGCGTACGTATGCTAAAGTGAATTAGTTGAAATAAAACTGTTTTTATATTTAACTGTGTATTGCCCAGTCGGCTGGGGCTGTAGAATACACGGACTGCTTCTCTGCAGAGGGGTAGAACCCCCTCAACAAGTGTCCTGGATATGACATAAACAATCTGATGGTGATGTTCAAGAAATGCTAAAATTTGGGGGAATGCGGAGAACCCATTCATTGCCATCGCCCCCAGGTCCACTCTGGCCCGGAATCGTAGCACCTAATAAGGGTCCTATCTAGGGGTTAAATGGAACTAAACTGTGTACTTATGCAAAACTGAATTGCTTGAAATAAGACTGTTTTAAAAATTTAAATAGCATACTTCTGCTAAACTGAATTGTTTATAATGGAACGGTTTTTGTACTCTAAACTGAATTGTTTGTAATAGAACTGTTTTGACATTTAACTGTGTGTAAACAAAAACTATACTTATACGAAAGTGAATTGTTTGAATTAGAATTGCTTGACTTAACTGAATAGCTTGAAATAGAAATCTTTTTGAGAATTAAACTATGTATTTACGCTAAACTGAGTTGTTTAAAATAGAACTGTTTATTTGAATAAAAATGTATGTAGCATTAAATAACCTACAAAGGTTTATATGCCATAAAAACCAAGCGAACAATCATCTTAGGTTGGTTGAGTTTGTTTTATGGCACATCAACCATTATAGTTCTATTTCAGGTATTTCAGTTTCGTATAAGCAATGTTTTTATTTACAATCAGTTAAACGTAAAAACAGTTCTATTTCAAACGATTCAGTTTAGCGTAAGTACACAGCTCTATTGTCAAAACAGTTCTATTTAAAGCAATTTCGTTTAGCATAAGTAAACAGTTTAATTCTATTTAACCCATAGATAGGGCCCTATCAGGTGCTACCATTCCGGACCAGAGTGGACCTGAGAGCGATAGCAATGAAAGGGTACTCCGCATTCCCAAAAGCTCCAGCATTACTGGAACCTCACCATCACATTGTTTAGTGTCATATCCAAGGCACTTATTGGCAGGTGTCTTATCCCCCTCAAGAGAAGCAGTTGGTATATTCTACTGCCCCAGCCGACTGGGCATCAAATTGTTTAGTGTCATATACAGGACACTCGTTGAGGGAGTCTTACTCCTCTGCTGAAAAACAGTCCGTGTATTCTACGCCTCCCACCCACTTCATTTTAAAATTCTTTATGCCAATCTCAAACGAATATATAATTGCAAAATGATATGCACATGCTGCAATATATATCATATACACATGCTGCAAAAAGAAACCACTGCGTAGCCAAGAAATATTTCAGCAGATGATACATTTCGGGCCGGGCAGCATTTTGGAACAAAAACATCATTATCATTAACTCACCAAACTTTGATAGTTTTTCCTCACGGCAAGAGAATGCCTGATCACTTTTCTAATTAATGAATAATAGAATGGAAACCTCTTTCTCGGCAAAAGAGCAGTTGTTTTCTAGAAGAGACACTTCAAGATCTATGTGATGACCTTCCTGAAAGTCATGCTATGGATATCAACTTCGAGGGAAGCGTAGCCCTGAACCAGCCAGTGTTGGGAAGAAAGATAAAAAAGAGGGAAATCAGCGTCGAAGCAAAGAGGAAAGAGACAACGTGCAAACTATGAGCTGTCTTAATTTGTTTCAGAACGTTGGCCAACATAAATATGTAACATGTTTAAGAGACTTCAGAAATTGGATCAGTCTCGAGCAACCCCAGAACTATTCGCGGAAGTAGCATCGGCTGCAGAACTATCCCCAACACGATCCCAAATAGAACGGTAGGTCATTTTCAATCGTAGATAAATGCTGCACATTCCTATGAGATATATATTCCAACCCCTTCCACGCGTGCAGGATGCAACACAAGTCCCAGTTTTAACGTGGGGTTTAACAAGTTTGAATTCAGAGTTTTGCCTCTCTTAGACTGGTTCCCATACCAATGTTAAAGAGCCCAGTCTACTCTTCTATTTAACCATAGCGGTAGGGGAATAATTGGATTCATGTCTTTTCTGGGGATATTAGCGCTATGTGAAATGTAAACAGAGTTGTCAAGGATTTGAATTTGGTTCAACGTACTCATTTCCTACAACGGTAACCATTTCATCCCGAACAAGCATATATATATATATGTGTGTGTGTGTGTGTGTGTGTGTGTGTGTGTGTGTGTTAGTTTATAGCGCATATATCACGTAATCGAAGCAGTTAAAATTGTGAAGTTATCCGCTGTGGCTGATAGTATTGTGGTAGTCTGTGCGTTGACACGTTATGCTTCACTATACCCAGATGAACGTGCTACATACTCTTATTCGAAAACTTAGGTTTTACGGGCTCAAACTGAACCATAACGCCGGGGAAGCAATCAGAAATATGATTTACGAAAGGTGCAGGTGTTGTTGATCACAGTACAGTCACCATATAATTCAAGAACCTCAACAATCAGGCAGGGTCAGGTTGGCTGAATACCGTCGATAGGAGTCCCTCGGCGTAGGGGCTAACATGATGAAATGCGACATCGTAGTAAGCGCGTTCGAACTCCAGTCACGCTATCATGTTCACTTTCGGATGAGCCCCTTATGCCCAGGGCTATGAATTAAATGGCACCTCGGATGGTCAACAAATTGCGCTCGAGCATTTTTAAAAAAATCATGAATGCTGATATATCATTCGAAAAATACACCAAACTAAACTCGAATCATAGATTCCAAGAACGTGCTCCCAGACACAGATGGAAATCCGGCAAGTATCACTCGGAGAGCATCAGGCAAGCTTAGCATCTCTCGAGGCGGTTTGTCAACTTTACGCTCTATGAAGAAACATCCATATCTGCCGAATTGTACAACATATAACCAAAATATTTAAAAACCTTTGACTCATCTTAGTATATATATATATATATATATATAGTAAGTAAAGTAAAGTTGACGACCAGAATCGAGGGTGACCCGAAGGCTCCCTTTTCAATAGCTACTACACTGAGGTGTAAGGGAGGGCGCTACTCCTTTCACTTACCCTTGATCTGTACTTTATAATGCTGAGTGTTAAGTAAGGAGGCATCAAGTACCATTTTTGAGTCTTTGGGGATTGAACCCAGGTCTTCCCGGGCCATTGACGAACGCTCTACCCACGAGGCCAATGGGCCGGTCATATATCTAGACTAAGTGAAAATACAGTTGCAGCACTTTGACTTACGCCGGATTAAATGTGCTGGATTACAATAAATGATCAAATATACAGATCGATAGATGCAAAGGTTTCAAAATAAGAGGCGTTGCAACAGTATTCAGATTCTATACACATAGAATACCCTGATTAAAATCGGTATTGTCCTTCAGAAATCAAAAAGAAATGAACCCTCTTCTTCCATAACCGGCTATAGTTAAGTAGTCGGACATATTTGGTTCTTTTGCATTGGTAGGCAACCGGTCTAGGAGAAAAGATTGAGCAGGAATGTTTTTCAGAGAATCTCTCACAAGAATGTGCAGCACTTTTTTCGTACCAATTTTTTTTTTCTTATTTGCATGGGTAAATTGTTGTCTAAATTGCACAAAAAAATGAAAAGAACACTTCGTCAGAACATTTACCAAAATTACATAAAAATATCTTGAAGTACTATAAATTAAATTTGTTTCGTGATCTTTATTTTATTAATTTAGAACCGTTTTATTGATAAATTCTAATTGTAATCACACACACACACACACAAATATTTATACGTGCAGATATGTGCATATGTATACGCATATACATTTACATATATATATATATATATATATACACCTTTGTTTGTTATATGCATCAAACATACATATATAAATATACACATGCAAGCTCACACACATGAATATATATATATATATATATATATATATATATATATATGGAAGAAGCCTCCTCGTCTTAATGTGCGGATTCAGTGAATATGAGAGACAAGAATTGTTTATACAGTTTCCCATTAAGTTTTTCTTGCCGGCGAGTAAGTTGTAAATATGTATTAAGACTGAACAAAAAATTTCGGGGATTTTCGTACGCCTGAAATATATATATATATATATATAGAGAGAGAGAGAGAGAGAAAGATAGTGAGCAAGTGGAATATGAGTTTTCGTGTGTACGTGTACACGTTGCTTAATATATATGTACGTATGTATGTATTTGCCTGTGTGTACACGCATGTATATATTTCCTCTATAGTCCTATAAGAGCTCTTATCAAAAATATGTGTAGATCTTATATAAATGGTTTATTTATTTAGGATTGTTTATCTGCGACCAAATTCCGACGAATTGACGTCATCTTCAAAGGCTCAGCTTTCTTTCTTTTTCTCTTTTCTTTCTTTCTTTCTTTCTAAAAGTCACAAAAAGAAAACGAAATTTACTTCCGTTGGAATTTAAGCGTCTATGACTTGCAAAGAAACAAAAAATATCAAGTAGCATTTATTTTTAAATAAGAGAACGAAAAATCTTAATATTTTATTAATTCTTTTCTTTACCATATTTCGCCATTTGCAACAAGACACGCTCCCTGCAAATACGTTTCTACTTTTCTTTCTTTCATTCAAACTTTTTGCTTTATATATTAATCTTTTTTGGGTAAATATTTCATTCATTTCTTTTCTTGCTTTAAATTCATTTTTTTTCCTCCTTGATTAACACAGCGTCTCTTTTTTATTCAATTTGTTTTTTTAACTATATCTTTATCGTTTCCAGTATTTCACTCAAATTTGAATATTTTTTTTTTCCTTTACTGGCAGTTCAACACGGTGTTTCCAGTTTTATAAGAACAGGATCCAGTCGGAATATAAAAGTTAAACAACAATGAACCTGGTCAGTACAGGGTGGAACAATAAAATTGTCGCCCTAGAAAAGACGACATGATTCCGTTTCCGTTTAATGAAAACCGGTTTTCTTTTTTTGTTGCAGACCTTCTACGAGTTGGCCAGTTGTGTACAAATCTCAAGTGTGATAGGAGCTATCTATGATGTCTGAAAGTGACACAATGTTCAACGAGTGAGATCGGAGATGCGCCGCTGTACAACTCATGCTCTCTACCGATCCAAGTTATGACAACAGGACCACTGCCAGCTCCCTCAAATTGCAAATCCGGACGGTTCAACGCTTGAGGGCACAGCTCAACGCATCGGATGACCCTTTGGAGGTGGTGAAGCGGAAGGACACCGCCAGGGAGACCCGGACCAAGCAGTTCAGCGAAAAGGTCCAGGCAATCATTGATGAAACTCCCCAGCGGCTTATTCGGCACATTGCCAGAGATTTATGCATCTCACACACAACTGTGAATGCATATGTGAAGGAGGACTTGAAGTGTAGGTCCTACAGGAGCCAGACAAGCCAGATCTTGACTGAGAAGACAAAGAACCCCAGGTCAATCAAGTCCGTCAGGCCCTCCTCCTCCCCGACCTGAATCCGCTTGACTACTTCGTTTGGGCATACCTCGAGAACATCACCAACATGACCACCCACAACACCAAAGCCAGCCTGATCGCCGCCATCCGAGCTCCCGCCGCTGCTTGTCGAAAAGGCATGCTCCCAGTTCCGGATCCGTATCGAGGCGGTGATTGAGACTGAAGGCGGCTACATTGAATAGATGTCAGCTCTACTACATAATCAAGTTACCTGAATTGATTTTTTCAATAAAGGTTTTAGAATAAAGCTGTAGTGTTATTTTCTTTAGGACGACAATTTTATCGTTTCACCCTGTGATAGATGAGATGCTCCGAAAACAGGCCGGATTAACTATGAGTCACTTGAAGCACAGGTCTCGGATCCTCAGACTCAGTGGGGTCCTAAGAAAGCATAAATATTTTTTGTCATTGATGGAGTCAAATGTAAGAGAAAAAAAAAATTTCTCAAAGTTGAAGCATATAAACAGTAATCCTTGCTCAAAAATGTCCAGCAATGGTTTAAATGTTTATCCCATACGAACACTGCAAGTGAAGGAACTTCACGTGTCGTAGTGGCTAACGTGCGGTATTGCGACCTTGTATTAAACGAGTTCGAACTCCAGTCGCGCTATTACGTTCACTTTCGCACTAATACCCTTGGGAAAGGTATAAATCCCCCCTCATATCCCCACTAGCTATAGGTTAAGTAGTACCTATAATGTTCCTCTACAAGGACCAATTTGGCATTAAATAACCCACAAATGTTGATATGCCATTAAACAAAGAAACTAAACCAAGCCGCTTCCGCATTAGCTCAATTTTGATTTGTTAATTTTAATTGCAAAAAAAAAAATAAAGAAAATGAAATTATGTTGCAAAAAGGTGGAAAGAAACCATTGTCAAAAAAAACCAAAAGAATGCCAATTGCATTTTGCGGCAGAATATTCTAATTTTGATGGAAAGTAGTTTGAGAGCATAATATGAATCAAGATGTTCTCTTTATATTGAGGATCCGGTGGTTGTCTTAGAAGATCTGGTGAAAAGTTGTTGCCGGAACGTCTGAAAATAATGGTGGAATAATGGTGCGAAGAACTTTTCCGTCTTCTGGAATTGGTGAACTAATTCGATGTGACAAGAATATTAACACTAAAGAATACATTAATATTCTCAAGAAAGAAATATCACTATCTATTGACAAGCCGTTCTCTTCCGTAAATCGAGCAGACATTATTTTTCCACATGATAACGTACCTCCTCTTTATATTGCTAAATTGACAAAAATTGGCTTTCTAAAAACTCATTACAAGTGATGTTCTGGCCTGGATAATGTCCAGATTTAAATCCAGTCGAAAACGTTTGAAGTATAAAAAAAATAAAGTTTTCTATTAAGATGTTTTCTAATGAAGATATGAGGTGCATACGATAAGTTTCCAGACGTTTTTTGTACAGGCATTTAAAATTGTCGTAGACTCTTGAAAATTCACAGTTATTTCTCTATATCTTATGAGATGACTGATCAATTTTTATGATTTCAGCTTCAAATGAACAGCTACAGCAGCAATTGGAATACACCCTACTAAAGCCTGATTGTCAAAGCTGCTGAATTTCAAAAATGCAATCTGACACTTTAGAAGAACGATATGCAATAAAATTCTGTTTTAAACTTGTAAAAAGGCCACAGAAACGTATGGAATGCTTCAGACTGCTTTTCGAGCATCTTGCATGAATCGAGCATCAGTTTTTGAGAGGCATAAGAGATTCAAGGAAGGCAGGGAGTCTATGAGGGATGATGAGAGGTGTGGGAGGAGTAAGGAAGTCAATACACCAAAGTTGATTGGCCAAAGGGTTAGGGTTACTATGTTAAGGTTCTAAGGGAGTTCAGGAAGAGATTCCTAGGGAAGAGACCAGTACTCTTCAAATCGAGTCAGTGGCATTTCCACCAGGAAAATACACCTGTCAACAACTCTAACCTTGTCACAGACTAATTGACTAAGATGGGCATCAGCACAGTTCCTCATCCTCCCGATAGTCCAGACCTTACTCCCTGCGACTTTTGCTTATTCTCTAAGCTCAGAGGTTGCCGTTATGAGACAATTGTGGAAATGAAAGAGGCTGTGACGAAGGTCATTGAGAGGCTCACACAAGAGGACTTCCATGGGGCGTTCTAGAAGTTGTTGGAACGGTACAACAAGTGCATTACAGCCGGAGGAGATTACTTCGAAGGGGACTAGAGTTTCATGTGTGTACTCTCAATAAAAGTGCCTATACGAAAAAAGTCTGGAAACTTATCATATGCACTTCGTAGTTTGTAAGAAACAGTTAAAAATGAATGGGAAACATTTCTATTGAGCAACGAATTCAATGGTAAATCATCACGTATTTAAAAAAAAAGACTTTATAAATCTATTTATCAAAGGTATGGCTTTTTTTTCTTATTTACGTTAATACTTCTTCAATATAATTGTAAATATGACCCAGGCTCATTTTCATTTGCCCACCATTGTATTTAGTTGGGGGGATCTCAAGGAGAAAAACAATTATATTCGTAGGAAATGGACTCGCTAACCTGAATTCAAATCCTGATTGCTTTTTATTTAGTAAAAATATCCTCGAGAAAGGCATGAATTCATTACTGCTCTCCATTTCATACCCAACCATGGGAAAATACTAGTTGCATAATCCCAGTTCTTTTGCCTTGGTTAGTCAAACAACCAGCGAAAAGGAAAACTTAGAATTCATACAGCTTGTACTTTAGTTTGTATCACATCCTGTCCGTGACGGAAAGGTTGGATAAATATATACCCCATTGTATGTGTCTCATCCTGTCCGTGACGGAACGGTTGGGTAAATATATAGCCCATTAGCTGATTGTACTCATATCCACTATTTGGCTTCCGTATATATGAAAATCTTATCTATCTGATTTTGTATGTATTCTGTCTCTTCTTTTAAGATCAGATAGATAACATTAGAGACTCAGTGGAAGTAAAACCTTCTTTTTGGGCAATAAAGTCTCTCTGTTGGAGATAGAATTAAAAATTTTAAAAAGAGGGAAAATCTTTTTTAAAAATCTGCACAAAAAATGTAAATATGAACGTGGCTCCCTAATCACAAGGCATAAAATAACCCATGGCAGATTGACGAGACTTTATAATTAATCAATCGTCTTGAAGACTATAATTATTCTATATAATTGAGTGACTGGTTTTAATCAATCTATCTAGTATTATTCTATGCCAAGGGGTTAGGAAATCGTGTTCCTTAAACTTTCATGTTTTTGATGTAGTTGTTTCTTTATAGGTTTACCGAATAGCTTTTAACTAGATCTATTTGACCCATAGATGGAACCCTAATAGGCACTACCTCTTTATGTGAGAGTGGATATGAGAGTAATGGCAATGAAGTGGTTCCCCAAACTCTTCAGATCTCCAGAACTGCATTAGATGCTGTTTAGTGTGAAACACGGGACGCCCTTCTTTTTTTTCTTCTTTTTGGTGGGGTGCTTAACTCACAGTAGGGGATACATCAGCTAATCGTACGCCCTGTCGACATGGCTATATTATTTTATAGTGAATTCAATTCTAGTGAGTGTTCAACCTTGGGCCAGACTAAGTTTCAAGAAGAATGTCTGTTTAAAGCAACCCTCTTCTGTTAAACAGAAATGAACAACTAGAATCAAACTATGCAAAAAAAAAAACAAAAACTAATAAATAAATAGAAAGAAAGAAAGAAGATGACATCATTCTAGAGAAACGAAAAAGCTGGCAATGTTTACATGATGGAATGACTGTAAAATAACCTGTTGCTTTTATCTGTAATTAATTTTTAGTCATGACTTGGAAACGGTAGCCCTCTAAAACAAATCAGCTTCCGGCCAAATACAACAAAATGGGATTCTCCTCTTCGCAAACAAGACCCTAAATCAAACTGTCCCTAACATGCCGGGTAAACAGGAGCCGTTCCCCCTCGTAATATATTGCTGGGTGACTTTCCGATTTCACATCTGTGATTTGGTTTGTTTGAAAAAGAAACTAATCTAAATTTGAATCCCACGAATTTTGTTAGGCTCCGCAACAGGCGGTGTTGCATAGTCCGGAGGTCAGGTGAATAAAAAATGACAGGTGGGTGGGGCAATTAAAATAGTGTTGGATTAAGGGATTGAAAGGATTATGAAGAAATAGTTCCGGTGAAAAAAAAGTAAGATAAATAGAAAGAAGGAATGAACACGAAGAAAAAGAAAGAAAAGGAATGAGAAAATGAAAAGAGGATTTTCCCAAAAGTCGAAATAAGAAATGAGGAAATGATGAAAATATTCATAAATTAAAGAAAGAAAGTGAGAAAGAGAATGGAAAGAGGACAAAGAAATAGTTCCAGAAAAAGCATGAAAGGAAAAGGTGGGAAAAGAAGAAGATAGAAAAGAAAGAAGAAAGAAAAAGAAAGAAAAGAAGAAATTAAGTTTAAGAGAAATAAAGACAGAAAAAAGCAAGAAAAAGAAGGAATGAAGACGAAAAGAAAGAATACAAACGGGATAATCACATTGGCGCTAGGGCATGTCGAATCAGACCTCTCCCACTACCCACCGAGCCCAGTAAGGGCCATAGTGGGGTGTTGCGGGATACGGGACAACTTTAGAGCGAAGAAAACGAAAAAGGGAAGAAAAAATAAAGTAAAAAAGGAAAAGCTAAAGAAGGAATGAAAAAAAGAAGAAATGAAGAAAAGAAAAAAAGAATTTTTTTTAAATGAAAAGAAAGAAAGATAAGAAAAAATGAAGACGAAGTAAAAGAAAGAAAAGAAGGAATGAAATTAAAGAAAAAGAAAAAATAAGGAATGAAGGCGAAGAAAAATTAAGAAAGAAAATACGGATTGAAGACACAAGAAACGAAAAGAAAAAATGAAGACAAAAAAAGAAAAAAAAGAAGGAATGAAGAAAAAGGAGGGAGGTAGGAAGAAATAAAAAGAACAGAAGAAACGAAGAAAAAGAAAAATTGAAGAAAAGATGGAATAATAAAAAAAATGAGAAAAGGAATGAAAAAGAAAAAAGAAAAAAGAAGCTCTGAAGGAAAAAAAACGCAAGAGTATAAGCAACGAAGAAAAAGAAAGTAAGGAATGCAGTAAAAAAAAAAGAAAGAAAGAAAGGAATGAAGAAAAAAAGAAAAAAAATTCGGTGATAAGAAAAAAGGGATAAAAACTGATGAAGGAAAAACTACTTAAGTTTGAAAAATTAGTTTGAATGATGAAGCAAGAGAAACTGCATCTTCGTCCTTACTCCTTAAAAATGGTTGTCTTGGTATGATACTAAACTGATTTCATCACTGAGGCCAAAGTTATGTAGTGTAGGGAAGTATGGAGTCACACCTTCGTTACCTCTAATGTCTTATCTGTTAAGGTCTTATCTAAGTGTCTAATAGATTTATTTGAGATACAGCCCAGTCGGCTGGAGTTGTAAAATACACCAACTGCATCTCTACGGAGGGGTAAGACCCACGCCCAACTAGTGTCCGGGATATGACACGAAACAATTTGATAGTGAGGCTACAGTTCTGGACCTCTGGGGAATGCGAACTACCCCCTCATTGCTATTGCTCCCAGATCCGTTTTGGCTGGTTATCGCCGTGCGAAATAGACACGCTGACTCGAGTTCAAATCCTAGATTAGGCGGTTTACATTTCGCATAGCGCTAATACACTTGGAAAAGGCAAGCACCAACTATTTTCCCTCATCATCATCTTGTCGTGCCATCAGCACGGATATCCCTGATCCTCTCTGGCCACCCCTCCCTATCGTTCATCGCTTCCGGCAGGTCCTCAAGGCTACACCTCGTATCTACACAGAACTGCTGTATGTAGGTTCGAGCGGGTCGCCCTGTCTTTGCTCGTTTATGTGCAGGGGTCCACAGGAGTATATCACTTATGAGCTCGTCCCAACTTCTCCAGCAGTATTCCGCATGTCTGGTTCGTCTAATTTTGATAGTTTTCGTGATGGGTGGTTGGTGGCCATATAGCTGCTGCTTTGTGGGACGTTGCCTCCAGGACTTGTTTAATATTGCTTGCAGCATTCTTGAGTAGTTGCCGTCAAGCTTTTTCTCCATCCGTTTAGTTAGCGTCCATGTAGTGCATCCATATAGCAGTATCGACACGACCGCTGCTTGGAAGAAACTGCGCTGCATTTTTTCCTCCTCCTACTATGAGTAAATAGTCGGAAAGACTGGGCTGCTTAATCTTGGTATGGCAATCGAATAGAAAACTCTGAATTTAAACTCTGCTTAAAATAGTGACCTTGTGTCACATCTTGATTACAACAGAGGGGTTGGGTAAATACATCTTTGTGGTAAAGTTTTCTATTTCCTTCCTTCTGGACGTGGTATAAATAATTTAAAAAGAATGCTTTTTAGTAGGTTTGGTTGCGTTGGGTTTCATGGCATACCACTTATTGCCGGTAATTTAATGTCAAATCAGGTTAATACATATATATTAAATATATATATATATTAAATATATATTAAATATACGTATATATTAAATATATATATTAAATATACGTATATATTAAATATATATATTAAATATACGTATATATTAAATATATATATTAAATATACGTATATATTAGATATATATTAAATATATATATATATATATATATATTAAATATATATATATTAAATATATATATTAAATATACATATATATTAAATATATATATTAAATATATATATTAAATATACATATGATGTGTGAACTCATTTTTTAGATAACATTCTTAAACAAGACTGAGCTCTTTTTTTTTTTTTTGCACATTATCAACTGGTTTCAAATATTCCAATTTAACAGTCACAATTTAATATCAATCATTTGTTTGCACACAGTTTGTTCTATTTGACCCATAGACAGGACCCTATCAAGTGCTACCAGTCCGGCTCTGAGTGGACCTGAGAGCAAAGGTAATGAAAGGGTACTCCACATAGGTCAAATAAAACTGTTTGACAATTTAACTATGTGCAAACAAATGGCTGATAATTGTTTATGTTACATAGCAATACTTGAAACCATTTAACTGTGTAAAAACGAATGAGTAATATTGAATAGAATTGTTAGTGTTGAATAGCACTACTTCAAACTCTGTATGCCAAATTGGAATTATTGGCTTTACATTGCTATTCCTTGAACCATTAAACTGTGTGCAAATAAAACTATTATTGTGAAATACATGAACCGTTTCTCTTTGTGCAAGAATTGAATTATTAGTATCATACAGAAAAACTTAAAAGCATTTGACTGTGAGCAAATGAATGAATAATGGGGAATAGAATTCTTTGTATTGAATAACAATACTTGAAACCACTTCACTGTTTGTAAACAAGTGAGTAATATTAAATAGAATTATCAGTATTAAATTGCAATACTTGAAATTCTTTAACTGTGTGCAAACAATAGTAATGCTAGATTGTGTGGAACCAAATTAACTCTAACTTGAAAAAAAATTACTCGCAAACTATTCAATTTTAAATCATGAATATATATATCCATTTAACTGTGTGCAAACAAATATTTGATGTTAAATCTAATTGATACTGTTACAAAGCAATACTTAAAACCATTCAACTGTATGTAAAAGATAATTGATAGTAAATAGAATTATTTGTATTAGATAGGAATACTTGAAACCATTCAACTGTGAGCAAACAAATGAGCTCTGGCTTGTTTAAAATCCTAACTACACACTTTTTGTTTAGAATATATATTTGATAAGGAATAAACAGGAATTGTCATTAAATAACCGACAATGGTTGATAAGCCATAAAACTCAATCAACCAACCAAGCCTTCCTGAACATGCTATGCTAATTCTCGTCCCTCGGTGGCCGAAATGCATAGATAATGGAGGAGACTATGTGAATAGAAAGAACAATTTTAAAGCTGAAAATATTCTCAGTCGAATGGTTTTATTATATTCCAAGTATGTGATTTACTTTCGGTGGATATAAACGGGAGGCATTACTTTCGGAGCAATTCCATTCATTCCTGAGCGACAAAAAATGCATAACTCATGGTGGTTAAATGAAAAGATATTTTTTTGTAGCTGAAAACTTGCTCAATCCTAAAATGTCTGTTTCTGTTGCAGTTTAGGGTTTGAGTTTTGTGTAATGGCATTTCAACCTCTGTGAGTCATTTACTACCAGAAAGGGTTAGATTGGTTTTGTCTTTTGTGTGTAATTTTGGGGTTTAGAGTATGGGGTTTTCATATTTGGTTAGATTTAAATGAAAACGTTGGTTTATTTTAGAAAGATTTTCTCTGGTGTTTTTGAAGCGGTCCTTTGAATTTCTTTTCTGGTAATACTACCAGAAAAGAAAACTCAAAGGGGTGAGTTTGTCTAAACCTGTCAGATTATGAGAATGTGTTTAACTCAGAGGGTTACTTTGTACGTTAAGCATATTGAGTAGTCTTTCCCTTTTAGAAGGTGTGACTGGGTAATGTGGGTGTGGCCAATGCGAAAACTGAAAGGCATCACTTCTATTTCTTGTTATCTGCTGTTGCAGCTTAGGTGGAAATAAGTAGACGGTATCTCTTTCGAAGGAACCTCATATATATATATATATATAATCCTGGATTCCTAGAAGTATGAAAATCAATATTATATATCCATTATAGCCTCCTTGGCTTTTAAAAATATACTGAGAAAAAAGTTTTTTTATGGAATTCTACTGATGGATCAGTATAAGCTATATATCTTCTGCTTTATCTATTTTTATATAATTATAATATACACATCTCTCGTCACCTTCTCTATCTTCTGATCATCATAAGATGTTTTAGGTGTCACATTCATTTCCCTACATTTTAATCCTATTCCTTTGTTTTGTTGTAAATATTCTGTTTTAGAGATAACAACTATTACTACGACTACTATAATTAAATGTGGGGTGTGCGATATTAAAGAATGCTTTTCGTTATTTATGTCTTACGATATATCAACCCTTTTAGGTTATTTATGCCAAATCCTGTTTATATATATATATTATATTTAAATGGAGGAATTAACGTTATATTAGAATTATCATGACTCGAAAATCCGCCAAACACCTACATGTGACATACGGAACATTGAACAGCTGTTTCGACCTTATTGGGTTTCATTAGCTGTGCACACCGTGATCTCCACCACTGAGATCGAACCAACAACCATGGTATGCAGAAGCCGAAACTCTACCACTGAGCCACCGGTTCATGTCACATATAAGCAATGCCGAATTAACTAATCATGGTGACAATGCGCGACCACTTGACCTAACGTGTCTTGAAGTAGTTCAGTGTTCCGTATGTCGAATGTAGGTGTTTCCCGGATTTTCTAATCATGATAATTCTAATATATCATTAATTCCTCCATTTAAATATAATTCTATTTCCTGCCCAAGAAGTTAACGTTATGTGGATTCATAACACCGACTTGGGAAGAAGTAGCCCCCGAGGTGGCCGTGTCCTCTGTAGGGAATACGCACCTTCACATTGTTACCCTGACTAGTTAATTCGGCATCGCTTATATGTGACATGAACCGGTGACCCAGGGTTAGAGTTTCAGCTTCTGCACACTGTGATTGTTGGTTCGATCTCCTGTGGTGGAGATCACGGTGTGCACTGCTAATGAGACCCAATAAGGTCGAAACAGCTGTTCAGTGTTCCATATCTCCCATGTTGTTTTTAGCCGGATTTTCTAGTCATGATAATTCTAATATATATATGAGGATCATTAAATATGTTTCCAGACTTTTTTCGTATGGGCACTTTAGTACACACATGAAACTCAAATCCCTTTCGAAGTAATCTCCTCCAGCTGCAATGCACTTGTTGTACCGTTCTATCAACTTCTGCAAGACCCCAAGGAAGTCCTCTTATGTGAGCATGTCAATGACCTTTATCACAGCCTCTTTCATCTCCTCAATTGTCTCATAACGACACCCTCTGAGCTTAGAGAATAACCAAAAGTCACAGGGAGCAAGGTCTGGACGATAGGAAGGGTGAAAAACTGTCTTGATGCCCATCTTCATCAAATAGTCTGTGACAAAGATGGAGTTGTGGACTGGTGCATTGTCCCACTGGAAATGCCACTGACCCGATTTGAAGAGTGCTGGCCTCTTCCCTAGGAATCTCTTTCTGAACTCCCTTAAAACCTCAACATATAGTAATCCTAACCCTAACCCTTTGGCTAATCAACTCTGGTGTATTGACTTCCGTACTCCTCCCACACCTCTCATCATCCCTCACAGACTCCCTGGCGTCCTTGAATCTCTTATGCCACTCAAAAACTGATGCTCAATTCATGCAAAATGCTCCAAAAGCAGTCTGAAGTATTCCATACGTTTCTGTGGCCTTTTTTCCAAGTTTAAAACAGAATTTTATTGCATATCGTTCTTCTAAAGTGTCCTCACGTCCAGATTGCATTTTTGAAATTCACCAGCTATGACAATCAGGCTTTAGTAGGGTGTATTCCAGTTGCTTCTGTAGCTGTACATTTGAACGTGAAATCATAAAAATTGGTCAGTCATCTCATAAGATGTGTAGCAATAACATACTGAATTTTCAAGAGTCTACGACAATTTTAAATGCCTGTACAAAAGAGTCTGGAAACTTATTGAATGCACCACATTCATATATATATATTTATATATATATATATATATATATATATATATATATATAATCAGATGCAAATGTATACCAACTTTGTTCATTGACTGTATTCAAAAAAGAGAGAATGATGTAATAGTGATAAATCCTGGTAGGTTTATATGGTGGTCAACTGTAACAACGGGTTCTGGTGTGCCCTGTGGTCATAATTGTTGCATTTAATTGAGTCATTTGCACAAAACCTGCAACAATCAATGAGTTTATAGCAGCAAATGAAATAAAATGTATCAAAATACAAGTTGAAATAGTTTTAGAATTTTGCAATTCTATCTGCAGTGCCTTAAGCAGAATGCTTATCAGTTTGAACACTTGCAACAACTCAGTAATGTTTGCAATTATGTCTTTTCTCGTTATCAACAGAGCGTGGATTGTTATATCCTCAAAAAAGAACATAAAATAAATAAGACAAACATGTACTTAGAGATAAGAATAAAAGTTATATATTACAGTAAACAAGTAATACAACGTCGACAATGTAACTTTTGCAACCGACTCCCTGGGTGGATTACAGTCAAATGTTATATCTTTATTGAAAGAGTCCATTGAATATCGAAAATCGGGATAATACCACAACATGGATTAAGAGCGAGGATTAGTTCAAACACCTGTGTGATCTCAGAATTTCCGTAATTGTCTTCTTTAACTTGGATTATAAAACTTAAATATATCTGAATAAATATTTTATATATAATAAATCAAAGTACGTATACATTTTTCTGAGGCATCATATATATTAAATATACATGATCTATCTATGAAATGTTTGTAAATAACAATTTCATATCAAGCCATCACTGATTTTTTTTTTTTTTTTTTTTTTTTTTTTTTTTTTGTACACAGTTTCAAACATAACCATCTAAAACTAATAATTTTATTTGCACACAGTTAAATGGTTTCAGTTATTGCTATCGAATACTAATAGTTATCTTTGCCTCAGTTCAATGGTTTTAAGTATTACAATATATATTTACCAACCCCTCCGCTCGGATAGGATATGACACATGGTCAATTTTTAAGCGGAGTTTAACAGGTTTGAATTCAGAGTTTTCGTCCACCTAGACTAGTTGCCTCACCAAGGCTGAAGAAATCAGTCTGCCCTACTATTTACCCATAGCTGGAGGGAGAATAATTTGATTCATACCTTTCCCAAGGCTATTAGTGCTATGTGAAATGCAATTAGTCAAGTGTTACTATAGGGTACTAGTAGTTTTATTTGCACGCAGTTAAATGATTTCAAATATAGAAAATTATATTTCTATTTAACCCATAGAAGGGGCCCTAAAAGGTACTACCCCTCCAGGCTAGAGTGAACCTGGAAGTAATAGCGATGAAGGGGTTCTCCACAATCCTCAAACCTACAGAACTGGAGCCTCACCATTACATGCAGTTTAGTGTCATTACTAAGACACTAGTTGGTAGGAGTCTTACTACTTTGCAGGGATGCAGTAAGGATATTCTACCATTCCAGCCCACTCGGCTGAACTTTTTAAAATTTAAATATATATATATATTTCCAAGGAATAGGGTGGCGCTCTCCCCTATACCTCAGCGTAGTAGCTATTAAAAACGGAGCCTTCGGGTCGCGACGACTACGGTCGCCAGCTTTACTTTATTTATCTCTATATGCTCAGTATTATTAAATAACTAAGGTGAATTTTGTAATATAACGCCTCACATTTCACCCCGGAAAGAATTGGTTCATTTTTCAAAATAACTTAGGACACATTTTTCCAACTGAAAAACAATCTTTTGCATTCCTTCAGCAATTAAATATTTTTTAAAACTTTTTATTTTGTTTTTCATTTTATTTTTTTAATAGAGGAATTATATTATAAAGTTGAATTACCGCAACCAGAAAATCCGCAGTGCTTGCGGTAATTCAAATTTATAATATAATCCCTCTATTTAAAAATTAAACAAAATCTGTCTATTGCTTAACACTCTAGCTTATGATTACGTAGATGTGTATCTCCAATCCTCTTGGGAAGACGTTGCCTTGGAGGTGACCGTGTCCGCTATAATAGTACGGATACAATTGCTAGAGGAATCAGTTTAATTTGGTTTCGCTTATATGCGATGTGGACAAGTAGCTCAGTGGTATAGTTTCGGATCTGCATACTGTGGTCACAGGTTCGAATTCCCATGGAGGAAGATCACAGTATACACAGCTGATAAGACCTAATAACGTCGAAACAGCTGTCCTGTGGTTTCATATATCGTACGCTGTTTTCTTGGTAAATCAGATTTATAATGAAATATTTAGAGTTTTTGCCATTTGTTCATGGCGTTCTGCACTTCATCATCACACAAATGTTCCAAACAAATGGAAATAAAAGAGACAAGATCTGGACTATTAGAAGGTTATGGCAGCTGTTCCCAACCAAATCAACCGATGATTTCCCCTGTTCGTGTAGTAGGATGAGACCTTTCATTGTCCCGGTGAAACACAACCACTGACTTTAGAAAAGGCAAAATAAGTAGACACAATTTTGTTAGCTGTACCCAAAGAAATTTCCCTTTATTGTAACTCTTTCAGAAGTGATCAGCATTCTTCGTCTAAATATCCTGTCTTTATCTTGAATATTTCTTTTAACAATTTAACCCATTTTCTTTCCAAAAATATGCTTCTCCGTGTATATCATTCCTCTATGAATTTCACATGATTTCTCCCTCACAGCCCGCAAAGATTTTATAACAGATCTCTGTTCAATAGTAGAGAACTGTTTGATTTGCAGTCATTTTTAAATAGCCGGAAATCAAATATTTTTTGCTGGATTAAAATACGTCATTTTTTGCTCTAAATCAAATTTAAACAATGCAAAGTTTATATTTGTAGTCACACACTTAAAAAATGCGCAGAATCACCTCGTCAGTGATGTTCTTGAGGTCCTTACAAGTTTCGAGTCTTTCAACAACATACTTGCTCTCTCAAGTGACCCTACGGAAACTACTGTTCCGGCCGGCGATCCTTCAGTAAAAAGTTCGCCAAGCACGCAAAACCGCTCAGCACACACCTAAAAAAAATTAAGATTCTACTGCTAATGAGCTTTTAAAATGGAATTGGCCAATGAGAAACCACATACGTCACTTCCCTCCCAGTCGCGATGAATTAAAAAGCTAAACAAACCACATGCTCGTCTTTCTCTAGATCTTGTACTAGTATACTCACACGCACTGAGCAAGGTTCGGTTCAAGATACCAGGAAAACAAAACTCATAGGAAAGAAAATCTGAAAAAACATTTATTTTGCTTTTTTTTAAATAAATATCCCCTCGTACACACACGTACACTCACATACATATATATATATATGTGTGTGTGTGTGGTGCATTCAATAAGTTTCCAGACTTTTTTGTACAGGCATTTAAAATTGTCGTAGACTCTCGAAAATTCATTATGTTATTGCTATACATCTTATGAGATGACTGACCAATTTTTCTGATGTCAGCTACAAATGAACAGCTGCAGCAGCAATTGGAATACACCCTACTAAAGCCCGATTGTCACAGCTGGTGAATTTCAAAAATGCTATCTGGACGTTAGGAAGAACGATATGCAATAACATTCTGTTTTAGATTTGGAAAAAATGCCACAGAAATGTATGGAATGCTTCAGACTGCTTTTAGACCATCTTGCATGAATTGAGCATCAGTTTTTGAGTGGCATAAAAGATTCAAGGAAGGCTGGGAGTCTGTGAGGGATGATGAAAGGTGTGGGAGGAGTAAGGAAGTCAATACACCAGAGTTGATAAGCCAAAAGGTTAGGGTTAGGGTTACTATGTTGAGGTTTTTAGGGAGTTCAGAAAGAGATTCCTAGGGAAGAGGCCAGCACTCTTCAAATCGGGTCAGTGGCATTTCCAGCAGGACAATGCACTAGTCCACAACTCCATCCTTGTCACAGACTATTTGACCAAGATGGTCATCAAGACAGTTCCCCACCGTCCCTATAGTCCAGACCTTTCTCCCTGAGGCTGTCGTTATGAGACAATTGATATGAAAGAGGCTGTGACGCAGGTCATTGACACGCTAACACAAGAGGACTTCCTGGGGCCTTCCATAAGTTGTTAGAACGGTACAAGTGCATTGCAGCCGGAGGAGATTACTTCGAAGGGGACTAGATTTTTATGTGTGTACTATCTATAAAACTGCTCATACGAAAAAAGTCTGGAAACTTATTTAACGATCCTCGTATATATATATATATATAAATGCAGAATTATATGCAGGTCGTTAAAAGGTTTCTCAGTGAGATTTTAGATTTGTCGCACATCTCTCACTTTTGTATTGGTCTCATCTGCACAATAATTGAGACTTAGTTTTTCTTGTTTTACAAGAAATGGTTGTGTGTTTCCAAAACAAAAATGTTCACCTATAACTCTATTTTCTGGTTGTGGCTTAGAAAATTTTGAACCACCCCAATGTGTACACACACACACACACACACACACACACACACACACATATATATATATATATATATATATATATATATATATATATATATATATATAAGTTGTCTTCTTTTATAGAATTACCAAAACAATGATTCATTATAACGGGTGTCTTCTTTCTAGACAAGTTCTCAAAGCACATCGAAATAAACACTTAAACCGTAAAATACCGTAGACTTTAGCAAACAGATTAAACAGTTATAAATCAATTGAAATTAACAATTTTTCCCAAGCTGTTCGTTATTGATTCTATTGGAGTAACTCAGCATTCATAAAACGATTACTTATGTGGCAAAGACTTCGAAACAATAAACAAAGAATGATACCAAAATAAAAGCTAAATTGCGAGCGATTAAAACAATAACAGTCAAAAGTTACAATCAATAAACGGCCAAAGTCAATAAGCGAATTTTACGGAGGCCGTAGAAATTCCAGCTGTAAACCTATTGTTTGGAACCAATATAGTTTCCAACCAGATTTATGGCACTCTTTATTCGCTTAGATACCCACCGTAAATTCCAGCGTTCGCTACGAATTAGACGAGTGGCATCTGTTAGTTCTTCAGCTTTTGCAAAAGAATTTTTTGGTTTTTCTCTGAATTCTAACTATTTTTTCGTGTGTTAGTGTGTGTGTGTTCTTTCTCTCTTTGCCAGAATGTGAAAGCTTGGGGAGAGCTTTATCGGACTGCACTGGAAACGCATTTAACACCCATAAATATGTGCACCCTCTATCAAAGTGTTTCAGCCTACGACACTTCGACTAAATCCCATGCAAAAAGAAGGAATCCTGGTTATGACACTAAACTTCCCCTGGTGGTGAGGTTCCAGTTCTGGGGAGTTCAGAGTAACCCTTCCTTAACTTCGTAATTGTTAAGGTTGCATCGATGGGACAAATAGATGTTATTTGTATTTGATTGGAATGCTTGAAACTATATAATTGTATGAAAATTATTAGATTAGAATATCCGAAATCCTACTGCCCTTACGGCTGGAGCAGTAGAATACGCTGACTGTAAGACCCTCCATAAGAACTCAACCGATTTCCAGACAAAAAAAAAGTATTTTTGTGCCAACAATAGACTCGGGAAGCTGTTATAATTGTTTCTGCATTTTTGCATTTTATCAAACAATCGGTTCTTACCCACTAGTTTTCAAATTTCGAGATACTTCGAAGGCAACAATATTTGATTTGTAACAAATAATTTCAAGGATCAAAATCCAGAATAATTTAAGAAATCTTTTCTTTCCTAGATTGCGAAAAATTCATTTGATAATCAATTAGAACCGTTGTTTAATCATCAACCTTTAAACTAATTTTGATCCTACGTCAATTGTATAAATAAGCGAAGAAATACATATTTCTTCAGTTGGTAGTGAATTATTCTATATCTACACAATATTCGGGTTATTTCTTTTGAGTAAAAATTCAACATTCTTTTCTTTCAAGGATTGCATTTCATTTTAGCATCGTTTAATTTTTCTTAAATTGAACTAGTATGTTAGTTTACAACGGGCTATTGGTATAATGAGTAGAGTGTTCGCCAATGGACTGGGAGACCGGGGTTCAATCCTAGGTTGGGTCATACCAAAGACTCAAAAATGGTACTTGATGTGCTGCCTTGCTTAACAATCAGCATTATAAGGTAAGAATCAAGGGTAAAGTGGAGCAATCCATGGAATAGAGTAGCGCCCTCCTCTACACCTCGGTGTAGTAGCTATTGAAAAGGGAGCCTTCGGGTCACCCTCGATTAAGGTGGCCAACTTTACTTTTTTACTTTAGTATTACAAAATTATCTCTCTTGCCGATTGTTTCATTTTGTTTACAAACTGTTATTCGCATCTTAACGTTATTCATGCACTCCAAAGTTCCACACTCATACAAAGATTTTTATACTCACAAATTAAGTTCATTTAGATGTTAACCTAACAATAAGTGCTATATTTCACTTTCTCTCTTCAAAAAATTTACGTTCTGATTAATATAATCTTTTCTTACAAGAAGATATTTTGTTACTTCCATTTTTTAGCAACTTTTTCGCTCAATTCAAAAAAGTATAATTGATTAATTTATGGATCGGAGTTTTTATTGAGTCATTTACACTTTTGTTCGCTATAACCTCCCCTGATTACATGTCCTTTCGACCTTCGTCGGTCATTGTTGAAGGGGTTCTTACAACTCTGTAGATTATGATAACTTTAGATCGGGTAAAATGATCAACTTATATCAGATAAATTTAAGTATTGTAGCTCTTAAATTGAAAGAGATTTTGTTAAGTATGAGGTATCTGCTTTTTTATAAAATGGTTTTATTAAAAATAACACTTTTAGGACGAGAAAAAAAAGTTAAAGCAGCAAAATACTTTTGACTGGTAGTGTGTGTGTTATTCCTGGAATCAGCACCCTACAAAACACCACTTGTATGGCTTCCTATCTTACAAACCATCCAAGTAAGACGAACAAGATTTACAGGGGACTGCTCGAGCAGTAGAGACGAACTCATAAGCGAAGAACTTCACACATTGTCTCACCAGTGTTGTCCTTACGACAAAAAACTTATATTCATCAACTCTGGGTGGACACTTGATGCCAAACAGAGGACCTATTAGGTGCGATGGACGATAGACATATAGATTGAAAGAGAAATAGACAAGGGAATCCGTGCCGACAGAATGACTTCTGGGGGAGATAATGATGATGTATATATAAAGTAAGTAAAGTTGTCTCCCTTTAGTCGAGGGTGAGCCAAAGGCTCCCTTTTCAGTAGCTACCATACCGAGGTGTAGGGGAGGGCGCTACTCCATTCCCTGGATTGCTCCACTTTACCCTTGATCTTTACATTATAATACTGAGTGTTAAGCATGGTGGCATCAAGTACCATTTTTTGAGTCTTTGGTATAACACGACCTGGGATTGAACCCCGGTCTCCCGGACCATTGTAGAACACTTTACTCATTATGCCAATGGCCCGGTTTATCCATTATCTTCTTTCTATCTCCTAGCAATGGGTGAAATAATTGTGCTGACTAGACTCTAAAGCCTTGCAAAGACAACCCATCTAAGAAAAGGAAAACTCTGAATTCAAACCAGCTGTACTCCGCTAAAAAATTGACCTTGTGTCGGATCCAGCTCATGGCAGATGATTAGGCACACACACACACACACACACACACACACACACATATATATATATATATATATATATATATATATATAGAGGGTATTTTATGGAAAATAAAAGATATGGTTTTTAGCTTTTTATTTAGTTTTCTTTTTGATGTCGTATCTGTAGTTGAAGGTTGTTTACAAACTGTCCAAAAAACTGTTCCATCACAATTGCGACTTCCCGTTCGCCAACATAAAAAGCTGAATCAAAAGCTAATAACCTAATCCTTGTCTATTATTTCCAATGAAATATGCCATATATATATATATATATATATATATACGTGTGTGTGTGTGCGTGCGTGTCTAAGATCTCACAAATACGTTGCTTTGTATGATAAAAAGGTCACAGTAAAAACGAAATGCTGGATTTAATATGCTCCTGATATTTCTTCTCATAAAACATTCTGTCGTTTCGATCGTTTCCTGAAATTCATCAATTTCTCAAAATCGATGACCTGATCGATATCTACGAGTTAATTAGTTTGAATTGAAGACAGAAGAATCGAACAAAATACACATATGCACACACATCTATTGATAATGTTTCCTCTTTCTTTTCTTTTTTTTAACTTTCCTTCTTTTTCTGCCTTGAATATACGCAACCTCTGCGGAATGGTAAAACCCTCTCCTACAAAGGTGGTTGTCTATTGTATAGCACTAAACTGGATTTGATCAAAAAGCTTCAGTTTTTGAGATCTGGGAAATGTAGAGTTCTTCATTGCTATTACTCCAAGGCTCCCTCTGATTTAGGATGATAGCATCTGTCAACGTCACATCTATGACTCAAATATCAACCTCCATGGGTAATTTAATTCCAAAAACATCTATGTAAAAGAACTGTGAGGGTACGATTTGTTTAAGGGCACACCAACGACTTATGGGTTATTTAATGCTGAAATTGGATTCGTTTGTAAACGTTTCATTGCAGTAATAGTTTTTGTTTCATTTGGTGACTTTTTGTTTTTATGGGAGTTTTGCATCAAGTATTCCTAATAGATACAAGTAATTTTGTTAGCAGATTTATTTTGGTTTGGTTTTATGGCATATCAACCATCGTTGGTTTGTTATTGCCAAATCCTATTTTTACATATATATTAAATATATATTTTTACATATATATTACATATATAATTTGTAAACTTATTTTGTAGATACACACATTTCAACGATCAAACAGTTCATTTTCTATCGATTCATTTTAGCATAAATCAACAAAGTTAAATGGTTCCAAATATTGCTATGTATAACTAACAATTAAATTAAACATCAGTCATTTGTTTATATACAGTTAAATGATCAAACAGTTTTATTTAACGTAAATCATTTGTTTGCACTCAATTTAAATGTCAAACAGTTATTTGACCTATAGAAAGGACCCAACCAGGTGCTACTATTCCGGTGTAGAGTAAACCTGGGAACAATAGCAATGAAAGGAGACTCCATATTCCCAAAATTTCCAGCATTACTGGAGCTTTCTTATCAGATTGTTTAGTGTCATATCCAAGATATTCGTTGAATGATATTCGTTGTCTTGCCCCTCTGCAGAGATGCGGGAGGTCTACAGCCCTAGTCGACTGGGCCGGTAGATTTATTTGACCCAAATCAAAGACTCTATCAGATACTACTACTTTGTTTCAGAGTCGACCTGGGAGTAAGGGCAATGAAGGAGTAATCTACATTCCCCAGATGTCCAGAATTGAAACCATTTAATGCAGTTTCGTGTCATCCCTAAGACACTATTTAATTATGAGTGAAGGATTCCGAATTACATATAATTATCTCTGTTGTATCAAGTGTTTGAATGTTCATCAAGATACAGACACAACATTGATTAACAATTAAATGAATCTTAAAAATATTTTCCATAATATATTTTTCTTAGTTGAATTATTTTCAGAAATAACATTTACTGGTTTCTTTTTTACATTTTAATATTACGTTAAATCTCTACGTTGGCATATACCGTTGGGATTACATTTGCAAGGATTACATTCCTTTGCCTTCCAAAGAGTACTTCTAATGGCCATTCGTTGGTGTGACCAAAGTAGCATATAAAACGGCGCGGCAAAGTTAAATCTCTCTCCCTCCCTCCCTCCCTCTCTATCTATCTATCTTCGTCCTAGCCTCGGCAATCAAAAGCACGGATGAGTGTGTGCGTTTCCCAACAGAGAATGGGGATCTTAACCCTACAAACCTCGTGTTGTACCATGCAAAGTATTAAGTTTCACAAATTCCGTTCCATGAGAAATTATTTACTTATACCAAAACACTCTTCAACTGTATGATAGGACTTTTCTCTATTGTGTTTTCTTTTAGCAGTTCATTTCATTTCTGTCTTCATTCTATTAAATATGCCCTGGCAACAAACATGTCAATTTGTCGTGAATTATTTTACATTGTTACGTAGAAATATGAAACCATAATATATTTCCTCTACTACAAGTGTTCAAATTGTTTTCCTTTAAGTCAAATTTTGCCTAATCGGTTGGGGCTGTAGAATACGCCGACTGCACCTCTGCAGAGGTGTAAGACCTCCACCTCTGCAACGAGTGTCCTGGATATAACACTAAACAATCTGGGGAATGCAGGGCACCCAATCATTGCCATCGCTTCCAGGTCCACTCTGGCCCGGACTGGTAGCGCCTGATAGGGTCCTATCTATGGGTCAAATAGAACTAAAATGCGTACTTATGCTAAACTGAACTACTTGAAAGAGAACTGTTTTGATATTGAAATTGCGTACCTATGCTAAACGGAATCATATGAATTAGAACTTTTGACTAAACTGAATAGCATGAAATAGAAATGTTTTTGACAATTAAACTGTGTACTTACATTTAGACTGAGTACCTATGCTAAACTGAATTATTTGAAATGGAACTGTTTTAAACATTGAAACTGTACTTATGCTAAACTGAATTGTTTAAAATAGAACTGTTTTGACATTTAACTGTGTGTGGACAAAAACTATACTTATACGAAACTGAATCGGTTTGAATTAGAACTGTTTGACTAAACTGAATAGGTTGAAATAGAAATGTTTTGAATAATTAAACAGTGTACTTGTGCTAAACTGAATTGTTTGAAATAGAACTGATTGTTTGCATAAAATGGATTTGGCATTAAATAACCTGAAAAGTTTGACATGCCATAAAACCAAAACAATCAATCAATCACAGTCAGATCATTGTGACAGTGAGTTTTAGCACTCTGATGGAACAAATATAGGAAGACAAACCTTCAAGTCATCGATACCAAAGTTCCGATGATTCAATTTTCGCAATACTATTATTTAGCAGTAAAAGTCAGGGCAAAAATAATTATATTCAAACCGTTTAATATCAGATCACTCGCCAAATTTACATACAGTATTGAATATATCATTTCATTAGCATAACCGTTAGAGTGTTTGCTTATAGCCCGGAAGACTAGGGTTCAATCTCAGATCGAGACATACCAAAGAATCAAAAAATCGTACTTGATGCCTCTTTGCTCAACACTCAGAATTATAAGGTACGGATCAAGAGTAAGTGGAATAATCCAGGGAAATGAGTAGCGCCCACCCCTACACCTTGGTCTAGAAGCTATTGAAAAGGGAACCTTCGGGTCAGCTACGGTCAGCCAACTTTATATATATATATATATATATATATATATCGTATTTTTGTTTGTCCAACGAGAGTAAAGTAAATATTTTAAAATGAATTATTCTTCAAATGATTTTGAATGTGGCACTTTAGGATTTATTTAATATAATTATGCTCTACTCGTGTTTCCGATTTGTGTAAAGCCCAATTATATGAAATAAAACTTAAATTACCATATTCGAATTTATTTGCGGATTTACTCATTTAATATTAATTAATATATATATATATATATATATATATATATATATATATATATATATATATACTGATATTAAGTCTAACGTACACTTTCACATAGAATAGTGAGTAACCAGACAAGCCCAGAAGTTTCTTTCCTTATCAAAAAGGAAGGAAGAACCTTGGAATCCTTACCGACTACCCTTCAATTGCATTCATCTAAAAAAAAGTTTGCTTTAAGTAAAACTATCAGTTTGTATCGTGATGAATACTTTGAAATTGTTTCTGATATATCTGAGCCTGCTTCTGTCCCAAAAAAACCAAACAGTCAGATTATATTGGTTAAAGATCAGTTTCCTCCCATAACTACTGAAATTATGCCAATAACAAAAACCCTATCAGCAGCTTCCCATTTCCAAGGTGGAATCTTGATTGTTATATGTTTTATTGTTTATTGGATTTTCTAAAGAAATCCCAGTCGGGAGTACCTATAATAATTCAGTTGTTGCTGTATTTTAGTATTAATCACTTAATAATTACAATATTTTAACTTTACAGAATAATTGAAATTGAAATAAAAAAAATTAAAACAATGCTTATTATAATTTACAAAGATTCGTTAACAAAATTATGAATGAATTTTAATCTTTAAATTTTCTATCTGTAACCTGTTTTTCTCTAAGTAATATTTGATTTTTAAATCTCTTTACTATTTTTATCAAATTGGCCTAGTGGTTAGAGTGTTCGCCAATAGCCCGGGAGACCTGGGTTCAGTCCCAGGTCGAGTCATACCAAAGACTCAAAAAATGGCACTTGATGCTTCCTTGCTTAACACTCAGCATTATAAGGTACGGATCAAGGGTCAAGTAGAGCAATCCAGGGAAAGGAGTAGCGCCCTCCCCTACACCTTGGTGTAGTAGCTATCGAAAAGGGAGCCTTCGGGTTACCCTCGACTAAAGGGAGACAACTTTACTTTTTTACTTAAGTCTAACGTAAAGTTGGGCGGGTTTCGATCCTAGCTTCGAGCGTCCTACGTGTCTAACCACACTGAAGAGTTGTGATACAACGAAACAGTCTGTTTGTGGATGACAATATATACGCTCCCCCAGGGGGGTTGTGCACTCTGGCGAAGGAATTTTCGGCTGCTGCTCGCATAATGCAAAGCTCTTCGAACGAATTGAGCACTCTGGTGTCCGGTAGGGTATAAAATGTAAACAAACGAACGCTGCTATTTAATACCTTATTATCCCCTCGCTGACACGGTACGCTTGTTGGCCGAGCGCTCTGATACGAAGTCTAACGTAAAGTTGAGTGAGTTTCGATCCCAGCTTCAAGCGTCCTACGTGTCTAGCCACACTGAAGAGTTGTGATACAACGAAACAGTCTGTCTGTGGATGACAATATATATATATAAATATAAGTGTAATAAACTCATATTCCAAAGCCGCCATAAAAACGTATTTAAACTCATATGAAAAAGATTGATAATTGAAAAATTGATTGTGATAACAATATTAAAATAAAATTAATGTTATCAATTTTATTCTTAATAGAAATGGTAAAAAAATTAGTAATAATTGTAATAGTTGTTACTTTTGATTATTAAATTAAAAATTACTAATAATAATTATCATAATAATATTAATTATTGCAATGTTAATTAGAATGGCAGTATTCAGAATAAAAAGTATGTAAGAATATTAAAAAATTGACTAGACTAAATTTTAATTTTAAACGGAAATCAAATAAAACCAATAGAAAAAAATTGACTCGGGAAGTTAAGTTTTATATTACTAAGAGTGTTTATCGCCTTGCTTTCCTTAATAAATAGATTGTTTCTTAAAATAAGAGAGGTTAAATTATTGACAAGATTTTAGTTGCTGGGGTTTTTGTGAGTTGTGTAAAAACGTTTATATACATAAGGATACATGACACCAGACGATGACATTAAATCCTTTTTTGACATTAACCTCAAGCCCATGTCTTTTTGTCCCCACCTTTTTTACTTTTTTTAACGAGTAAGAATCTATTGAAAAAATATTTAAAATTTTCTCTTCATTGAGTGATGGCTCTCTGAAGGAGCTGGTTTCTCTTTGTTAGCTGAAATAAATTTTTAATGGCCAAATGACAGTTTTTTGCGTATTTTCAATAATATGGAAATTTGTTCTGCGCGAAATCTAGATAATTATTATCATACATTAGGTACTCTTGGAGAGTTATAAGAATTTTTTAATATATTCTCAAATAGAATCATTCCCAACTCATCTTCTTTATATATATATATATATATATATATATATATATATGTGGTATAAAATAAGCCATGAGCGTTGATATGCAATCAAACACGATCAAACCAATCGAAAACTATCGATCAATAAAATTCTGTTAATTTCTTCACGTAACAATGCTAACTTTAGATAATATGAAAGTATAATTGTTCAATTTTTTCTATTCATACGAATTCTTATCTTGCTGTAACACTTCCAAAAAGAGTAGATATTATCATGAATTATTTTAGGTTAACATAAATTGTTATTTTTATTTTATCATGAAAACATCTTTTTCCACGGAAATTAAAATCTAGTTTCCCCTCTTTTTTAAATTCAATATTCATAATTTGTTACGAGCTATTTCTTTTGCTTTATTTGTAAAAATAAAAAAGCTCCCATTAAGTCTCTTATCATTTTAAGGAGACAATGAAACGCATTCAGTTGATCTGATAATATTACTACCATTGAAAACTGCGCCGTCATTGTGCTGAACAATCAATTTTCACAGCAGCGCCCTCTGTCGACCGACGAACGACCGCGATATAAAACCCATGTCCAAAACTTCATTGTTTGTCTGTTAGCACCGCTTATGCTGCCATGAGTAATTATGACTAACGTATGAATGACCAATACTCCTACTTTTCTTTACAAACTGCTATATTCAATCTACTGAACTTTTTTTTTTTTCCTTTAACGTTTTTTTTTTTTTATTATTGATAAGGAAGACTCATTTTCAGCCGATTGGATACTGTTGACAATGACTTTCATTACAGATACGAGGAAAAGTATTTGTCACTGATATACTAAGGAATTTTTGTATTGAACTACTTGAATCTTGAGATGAAGTAGTTTTAGGAAAATAACTTTTGGTTCATCTTTATATCATTGTAGCTTTTATCACGTCTATCAAGCTGAATGGTTGTTGAAGAATTTGACATAAAATAGAATCAAAAGTAGCTTAGACTTGATTTTAATTTGAACTCTAGATCTTTGGAGATTGAAAAGAAAGAAAGAAAGAAACTCAAATGATTGGAAAATAAACGAGGAAAAAAAGAGCTAAAGAAAGGAAGAAACAGAAGAAGAAACTAAAGGCTGTACAAGAAAGAAAGAAAGAAAGAAAGAAAGAAAGAAAACAATAAAGACGTAAAAGAAGAAAAACCAATTAAAGATAGAAAGAAAGAAAGAAAGAAAATTTCAAAAAGAAAGGTTACAAAAAGAAACAAAAAAGAAAATAAAGACAATACAAGAAGACAATCAAACCAAAACAAAATAGAAAGAAAATGAAAAGATCTAAAGAAAACAATCGACGAAAGAAAAAAAGAAAGGGAATAAGGAAGAAAATAAAGCCGATAAAGGGAAGAAGAAGAAGAAGAAGAAGAAGAAGAAGAAGAAGAAGAAGAAGAAGAAAATGCATGTGTTTGAACAAACTAAATGAAATGTTGAAAAAAAAGGAGGGTTATCGAAATCAAAGGTAAAAATGAATCCACACTTAGAACGAAGGGAAATAATAAATTTATTTATTTATTCAGAAAATTTCTCTCATAGCGCTGTTTGTTAACAATGGCACTTTCAGGAATTATAATCGTAGCAACGATATCTTTTCGTCAATCTGATGGCACATTTCAATTCTTGACATATCTTTTAAGCCCTTAAGTTTCTAATTAATATCAGTAATGAAAAAAAAAGTCTTATTCTTCTTTTCTTTCTTTCCTTTATTCTATCTTTCATTCCTTATTTATGTTTGTTCTGTCATTTTTTAAATCTTTCTTTCTTTTATGTTTTGTTTTATATTGATTTTATACTCATAATTATTCTTTGTTCATTCTTATAGGAATTTTTTCTTTTTCCTGTGATTCTTCTCTTTTCTTCTTTAAATTCTTCTTCTCTTTTCTTTCTGTCTTCATTTTATGCTTTCTTTTGTTCAGTCTTTCTTTCTTGCTAACTTATTTCTTTCTTTTGTTTTTTTTAACTACTTCTTTCTTTCTTTCTTTTGTTCGTTTGATCTTTCTTTCTTTCTTTCTTTCCAATTCCCTTAGTTCATTTAATCTTTCTTTCTTTCTTTCTTTCCCTTACACATTTTATATTGTTTTTTTTTTCTCTCCTTTCTTTCAATCTCGTTTTACCTTTATTGCCTCCATCCTCTTCACCAGTTCTTTCCTTTTTTTTTCTTTTTTCTTCTGTTATTTTTCAATTGATTTTTATTATTATTCCATGGTCTTTGGATACTTTTTTTTCACTTTCATCTTCTTTTTCTTCACTTTTTTATACTGCATTCTTCTTCTTTTCCTTCTTCTTCTTCTTCTGTTTTCTGCTTCGTCTCCTCTTCCACCTTATTTCTCTCCATCACCACTCCTTTCATTCTCCTTCTTCTTCTTCTTCTTCTTCTTCTTCTTCTTCTTCTTCTTCTTCTTCTTCACCTCCTCCTACTCTCCAATCTTGTTTTTATCCTCCTAAATCTTCTTCTTCTTCTTCTATACCTCCTCCTCCTCCTTCTTTTCTGCTGCTTTTTTTTTATTCTGCTTCCACTTACTATTCTACCGTGTTTTCTTTCAACTCTTCCATCTACTTCCTTTACTCCGCCACTCCTCCTCATTCTTCTTCTCCACCTTCACCACCTCTTCTATCTTCTTTTTATTCTTCTAAACCTTCTTATCCTCTTTCTTCTTCTTCTTCTTCTTCTTCTTCTTCTTCTTCTTCTTCTTCTTCACTACTACCTCTTCTTCTTTTTCGTTTTCTATTCCACATTTTTCTTCTTTTCCTTCTTTTTCTTTTCCTTCTATTCTTCCTTCTCCTTCTTTTTCTTCTTGCTTCTTCTTCTTCTTCAGTACCTTTTATCTTCATATTTCTTTTTCTTCAAGTCATTGTTTTACTCGGATGACATGTTTTATTAACACAAGAAAACGTGATATGTCTCGCTATGTTCCCGATCGAAAGCCCAAGATATTTTTTTCGTTTTACTGCAACGCAAATATTACAATGCTTATACAAAACCCACCGCCTCTTTATTTCTGATATTCCAATTTTTACTTTCACCAATTTCTTTTTATACTGGATGGAGGAATATCCCTCACAATATATTACAATATCGAAATGGATGCTGAACATTCTGTTCCATGACATCTCTCCGCCAAGAGCTGCATCAACTTTAAGCGATTGTACAAAGCAGAAAGTAAAAGAAGTTAATATATTCACAGACCAGAATATGTCCCGAAGAATGGAACACAAAAAATTCTCTTGGATCTTGAAATACAAACGAATCACCCAATCCGGCTTGAACTTGTTAACTAGTAGACTTTATCGTTCAAGGATATCGTGGAGTAAAAAGAAAAAGCCTGGATAAATACCTGGACTTTGCCAAAGGACTAAAAAAACTTGAGAAATATGAAGGTAACAATGATACCAACTAAATTGGTATCATTGGAGGCTTAGGAACAATGCAGAGAAACTATGAGAATGATCGGAAGAACTGGAAATTGAAGAAGGATTAAGACAACTGCGATTGAAAGAGTCCCTAAAAACTGAGTTGTTCGAACTTCGGTGAAGGCTATTGGTTACTGCTGGAGTAAAAAAAAAAAGAACTAAAAATAATACTTTTTAAAGCAAGAAAACTAATTACTACCAACAGAACGTATCAGTTGTGAATTTACTCTAACTTCCAACGATAATGACAGGAATATCAGTGAATTAGAATTATCATATTCTGTCTTTATGGATTATAAATGTGTCCGTGTTAAAGAAAATCAATCAAATCAAACTTTACCAAGAGAAATAGAAATATTGTGTATTGCCATAAAACTGACAGTGGCTACTTTCAACAAAATAGTCCAAAAGTAAAGGTCATAGTGTGATTGAAGTTCTAACTTGATTACTACGGACAAAAATTTACGACACTAGAAATATACTGAGACATCAGACAAAAATAGAAAGTCCTGAAATTCAAAATGGGTAATGGGGGTGTCCTCGTGATGTAATGGTTAAAGCGATGGACTGCGGAATCGTAGTACGCGAGTTCGTACTCCAGTCGCGCTATTACATTCACTTTCAGGCAAATACCCTTGGGAAAGGTATGAACCTCCTTATCCTCCAAGCTATGGGTTAAATAGTACCACTACTGTTCTTCTAGGAGAATAGCGTCGGCACTAAATAACCTACAAAGGTTGATATGCCATTAAACAAAGAAGCCAACCAAACCAATCAAATGGGTAAAATCCTCCGAAATTTACTGCAAATGAAAAAAACAGTGGTGGTTGGGTATCTTTGATAAATTTAAAATTTAAAAAGCAAAGCAACAGGAAAGACATCAAAGAATTATACTAGTTGATCAGATAAGTCTTCAGTCCTCAATCCTTATCTGTGATACCACTCAAGTCAAAAGACAGATCCTCTCTCTTTATGGATCATGATAGGACCATGAAACGCTGGATTTAACACTTCATAGATCTCTTTTACAATCCATCAGTCAAGGATAATTTTGTCGTCTATAATTTTGTCGTCTATAATTTTCTTCAAAAGGATATTTTCCGTAAGATCACTTCCACTATTGGTAAGGTCCAAAAAAGGATTAAAAATCAATACTGGGAAGGTACCATTTTTCTACGGCATTACTGTTGCAATCGTTGTTCATGGGGGTGTCAAGCTCCCTAAAGAAATCCATCATTTGATATCAGACATCTAGTTTGGTGCTCCTGTCCCTCAGGACTAGATTGATGAAATATAATTTCGCTGTACAAAAGAAAATAACCCAAATCTGATTATGGAAATTACAGATATATAAGGCTGCTAAAGGTGTTCGGCAGGGCTTTTATCAAACATTCTTTTTGTCAGCTAGCGAAATGCATATCCCCCTCTTTTAGCCCAGAAAATCAATGTGGGTTTAGATCAGGTCTTGTTATAATGAGCATCATTTCCTCTTCTCATCTCTTGGAGAAATGTATCAAATACCACGTAGCTCTATACTAGATCTTTGTTGATTTAACAAAAGCTTTCACTACAATCAAGAGGACCTCTGCTCAGTGGACAATACTCGGTAACCTTGACTGTCCACTTCATTTCATCATATGGTCATGCAACTGCCTCTTAACATGAAAGCTTAACTTCAAGGACTTACTTTCGGAATCTATCTCCATCGATTATAGGCTTAAACAAAGTGGCCTTAGTGCCCCTAGTCTTCTGGGCCATTGGCCTAATGAGTAGAGTGTTCGCCAATGGTCCGGGAGACAGGGGTTTAATCCCAGGTCGAGTCATACCAAAGACTCAAAAAATGGTACTTGGTGAGGATCAAGGGTAAAGTGGAGCAATACTTGGAATGGAGTAGCGCCCCCCTACTCCTCTGTTTAGTACCTATTGAAAAGAGAGCCTTCGGGTCCCCCTCGACTAAGGTCACCAACTTTACTTACTTTGTATGCATTCCAAGACTGTGACATCGCGTCTCCGTTCGATTCAGAACCACAGAACAAGTCTCTTATCTCAAATGCTTCAAAACCAAGTCAAACACTTTTCAGACACTCATTCGGGTGCTGCTCTACGTTGACTACACAAATGCCGTTGCTCCAACTGAAGAAGATATGTAAGCTGTAGTGGACATCTTCTCCAGAGCATGCACTTTTGGGCTAACTTTTCATTCTAAAGAAAACGAAGATCATGATCATTTCAATTCCAGGCTAGCCCTATATCGAAGCAAACATCTTCGTAAAGAGTACAAGACTGGATGTAATTGATTCTTTTTTACATGTTGGCAGCACTCGTTCTAGAGTTGCATCTCTTGAATCTGAAATAAATCTGTGGATCGAAAAAGCCAGCAAGACCTTCATAAATCTTGAAAGCCATGGGTGGCCACCTAGATGTATTCACATCGATCCTAAGCATTGGGTCTATAAAGTGTGCCTTCTTTTTGTCATTTTACACAATCCTGATACATGAACAACATATCGCCATCACTTCAAAACCTTGGAAAGATTCCATCAAACTTGTCTTAGAAGGACCCTAAACATCAAATGGCAGCCTCTGATACCAGACACCATTGTTTTCCAGCAAGGCGATACCTACCGTATTTAGATGCTCCTCATGCGTAGAGATACAGTGGGCTGGGTATCTTACCAAGATGGAGGACGTTAGGCTACCAAAGTGCAGCTGTTCTATGGTTAACTGCAACACGGTAGACGTCCAAGGCACAAAACCTACGAAACGTTCTAAAGTTATTGTCAATAACAACCTCAGGAGGTTCGGCATAGAGATCTGATATTGAGAGCAGATGATGGTAAATCGATCAACATGAAATAAAGTGATTTATGAAAGATGAAAAGCGTTTGGAACTGAGAGAATCGAACACTCCAATATGAAGTGAGCACTTCGGAAACAGGCCTTGATCTCTGTCCTGAACACTTTACATTCTCAACGTATTTGTAACAACTGTTGTAGGATCTGTTTGTTCAAAGCTGGATTGCTAGTCATTTGAGATCTTATGACAGTAAATAATCGAAAATTCGTTTTTACAGACGTCTTTTAGCAGCAACCTAGTCGTAACTCATGTCAACTCTGTGAAAAAGCATGTGGGTCTACAGAATGTTTAAGAAATCATGTGAGTGTGCAATGTCAACGGAAAAAGCAGCAAATCTTTTGTCGCACATGCAATAGGGTTTGAAAGGATATACTTGGAGTCACACACGCTCTCACTAGTATTTTTAGCGGATTGAGGAGACGGCTTTCTTCTGCAAAGTGGCAGTCAGTGTATATATATATATATATATATATGTATATATAGAATGTTTCAGAATTGTTGAAACAGAACAGCGACCTCTCAGATCTTCGTTAAATTTATTCTCTTTCTCTGTTCACATTATTGCTAAAAAAAGTTACCATTTTGATATATTTAAGCAAATTAATCGAATTTTTTTATGATGCCTTGAATGATGGATATTTTGTGTGAAGACATATTATGAAACTGTGTTTCAAGATTGTTCAAGCAAGATACAGAAGGAAGTTTAATTTCAACAGTTTTTCATACGGGTGTTTAATTTTGAAGTTGTTCAAAAATTTTGAAGCTTACAGCTCTGGTGAAGATTGTAGAGCAACAGGTTCCTCATCATCTAGACTTTCGATAACCTAGAAGGAATGTATACACCATTGCACGCTGCTTTCACAAGTGCCTTCAAGTGAATGGCGGGTATCTGGAACATGTAGTCTTGAACTCTTCTTGATGTTTTTGGTTCAAGTTTGAGACTAAATCGTCGCAAATCTTAAAATGTTATCCTTACAATAAAAGTAATTTTAATCACTCAATCATCATCTGATAGATTTGTGCTCGATCATTTTGTTTCAAAAATTGGGAAACTCCCACTATATGCTTATATATATATATATATACAATAAATGTAAAGTAATGGAACGGATAATATGAATGGATTGTGATGTCTATTTGTGAAAAAAACAGACTAGTTGGGCAGGAGACAAAATGGTGATGGGGTTTGCATTAAATTGACAAATGATTTATTTTTCGTCTTTTGAAAACTCCCGACGCTGGAGATGAAGGGAAAAAGGAAATTGACATTTGCAAATAATTGGATAGAAAAAAATTGAATTGAAAAACAAAATAAACAATAATGAACAACTAAGTGATAAGGAAAAGAAAAAAAAAGAAAGTTTCAAAATGTCGAAAGAATCGAAATGAGAGGAAGGGTTCAAGAAAAAAGGGCTACGTTGATAAAAAAAAAAATGGTGATTATGATAAGAAAGTGTAAAATAAACCCAAAGAAAGAAAGAAGGAAAGAAAAGTGCTTAATTTGATTAAACAAATAGATTTAATCGATAAATGTAAAGAAAGAAAGTTGATGAAATAAAGAAGGTCAAAGGAAGGAAAGAAAAAGAAAGATAAAAGAAAGTAAATTAGAAGGAAAGCGGAAGGAAAACGAAAAATGAAATTGAATATATTAGTAGAACGAATGAAGAATATTGAAGGAAATATTGAAAAAGAAAACGAAAATTAGGATTGGATTAGGAAATGAAAGAAGGAAAAAAGTTAATAAATTCAAAGAAAGAAAGAAAGAAAGAAAGAAAATAATTAAACTCGAAAAAGAAAAGAACTTTAATAAATTTGAAGAAAAAAGAAAGAAAGAAAAAAAAGGAAGAAAGAAAAAGAAAGAAAGAGAATAAATAAACTCGAAAACAAAAAGAGATTTAATAAATCGAATAAAAGAAAGAAAGAAAGAAGAGCCGACAAAAGGACGGTAAGAATTAACGAATATTTTTGCAAAACTGGATGCAGAAAGATAAAGGAAAATTAAGCGTGGGAAAAGAAAATTTTAAGTGTGAAAAAGTTTTCTTGTAAACCAAGAAGTGGAAAATAAATAGGAGGGAGAAAAGAAGAAAGGGATACACGAAAAAATGGATGAAGGCTTAAAGATAAAGAGGAAAATATTGATAAGAAGATTCCAAGGTTAGCTGTGACGAAGAAGAAGAAGAAGAAGAAGAAGAAGAAGAAGAAGAAGAAGAAGAAGAAGAAGAAGAAGAAGAAGAGCAGCAGCAGCAACAGCAGCAATCTTGGAGTAAATGTAGATGAAATCAGAACATACTCGAAAAGGAAGAGGAAGAGGCAGGGGTCTTGATGGTAAGAAAAAAAAAAGGCATAGAAGATTTCTGTGGAAGGGAGACCTTGAAATAAAATTACAAGAAATGGAACCAAAAGAGAAAGAAAGAAGGAGATGAATAGAGAAAGAAATAGAGAGAAAAAGTAAGAAAGGTTATGGCGTCTTTAAAACTGAAAAGTCTAACACACAAACAAAAAGAAAATTCACCAGAAAGTCAAATCTGATGAAAAAAAAAATTAAATCCCTCTGATAAAGGTATCGCCTGCCACCACCGACGATAATTAAAAAGACAAGGAGAGAGTTAAAGGAATTCTCGCAGTTTTTGAAGGTTCATATCGAAAACATTAAGAAGGTCGTTTAAGCGAATCTCCAACAAACAAAATAAATGAATTAGCGATAAAAATCAAAGCATAATGAGACACACCAGGCCAAATTGTCGTCTGCTGCGGTAAAATTAAGGTGGGTTGGGGCAATGAGTAGGGAGAGAGTCAGGAAAATAATAAGGGATCATATCGACAAGAAGAAATAAGGGAAAGGGCGGGCTTTATCTTTTGATTAGCCCGTCTGCGATTATTGAAGATATTAATTTGCATTTTTAAGGCATAGGGGATACAAATATCAATAAGGAGTCAGTCAAATGTCCACCACGCATGCGCAGTTACATCTAAAAGATTCTATGTAACCTGCACATATGCTGATATGCAGTGAAACACATAGAGACGCTCTAAGCACAACGGTTTTAGTCGGAGTAAATGGAGTTTGTGACTCGAGTTCAAATACAGAACAAGGCTGTTTACATTTCACTTCGCGCTAATACCCTAGGAAAAGACAAGAATCCATCTATTCTCCCAACTATGAGGAGTAAATACTAGGTAGGACTTTTTTTTAGCCTTGGCCAGGCATCAGCCGAGGCTAGGGAAAACTGAATTCATGCCTTTCTCAAGGTAATTTGTGTGAAGTGAATACAAAGAGGCAATGACAGTCGACTGAGTTAATAACAAATGCTACCTGCTGGCCATATCTGATAATTGTAGCTTTCTCTCCAAAAGCAGATGGCACAGTCGGCTGGGGCTGTAGAATACACCGACTTCTTCTCTACAGATGGGTAAGACTCCCCACCACCACCAACGAGTGTCCTGAATGACACAAAACAATCTGATGGTGAGGTTCTAGTAATGCTGGAGTTTGGGGGAATGCGGAGTACCCCTTCAGTGTCATCGCTCCAAGGTCCACAATGGCCCAGGGTAGTAGCACGCGATAGAGTCCTATCTATGGGTCAAATAGAACTAAACTGTGATGGTTAAGATGGGACTGTTTTTGCATTTAAACTGCGTATTTGTGCTAAACTGAATTGCTAGAAATAGGATTGTTTTGACATTTAAACTGCGTACTTATGCCAAACTGAATTGTTTGAAATAGAACTGTTTTGTTTGCTAAACTGGATTGTTTGAAATAGAACTGTTCTTGACATTGAAACTGTACTTACACAAAACTGAATAGTTTGAAATAGAAGTGTTTTTACATTTAATTATGTGTAAACAAAAATATACTTATACTAAACTGAATTATTGTAATTAGAACTAATGAAACTGAATAGCTTGAAATAGAAATGTTTTTGACAATTAAACTGTGTATTTATGCTGAACTGAATTGTTTGAAATAATACCGTTTATTTGTATTAAAATGGATTTGGCATTAGATAACATACAAAGGTTGATATGCCGTAAAACCCAAACAAACTAAACCCAAATGAGAAGAAAGAGAAACTTATAGCTATGGAGAAGGCAAGGGGAGAGTGAAAAGACTTTGTTTTAGGTTTTACCTAGCTATGCTGGCCGATGTTGAGCACGTCTTAAAATGTTTTTGAAACGCGTTTTTAAAAAATTGGTCACTCATTCATCTTTCGTTTTAAGGATCATTCATTATATACACATATAATCATCATCGATTCACACTGTTAGCAGGGATTTCCATGACTCTCTCTCTCTCTCTCTCTCTCTCTCTCTCTCTCTCTCGTCTATCGCTCCTGGCAAGTTTTCCAAACTACATCCTGTGTTTGCACAGAGCCGATGCAGATAAGTTCTTGCTGGTCGGCCGACGCTGGGCACGTCCATGTGTTGGGGTCCATATATATATATATATATATATATACGTGTGTGTGTGTGTGTGTGTTTACCAAACTCTTCTGTTACAAGTATGGGATTCAAGGATATTTTAAAGCGGTGTTTAATAATTTTTTTTTCTCCGATCCTGGTTGCCATACAAGTTAAATATCAAATGGCACATATGTTTTCATATTTTAAATCAAGTAGTCTTTTTTAAAATTTTTATTAATTTATCTCGTTTTCAATTGCCATTTAAACTTAATATGAAAACTAATCACCCGGCCTTCAAATATATATATATATATATATATATATATATATATATATATATGGCTAATTAAAGACATTTTCATCAGAAAACTTCCTTAATTTGACCCATGATTACAGTACCATATACATATATATATATATATATATCCACAGACAGATCTGTTTCGTTCTATCAGAACTCTTCAGTGTGGCTAGATTCCCGAAGCTGAGATCGAAACCTGGATGACTGAAACGCCAATCCAAGATTCTACCACTCTGCCACGAGGAAACTGTACCATAGGTAGATACACATATTTGGGAAATGGACAGATAATGTTCATAACGATAGAACCTAGGAATCTCGGAATTCGAAAACACGTAATGACTTCTTGTTCAGGTCCGAAACCTTTTTATTAACTTTGAGTTAAAGGTCTCGACGTAAGGAGGAGAGACACAATCTTCTATGCTGTCTTATTCATTTGGCCCCCAACTCGAGCGGTCCTCATAGAGCGCACGTTCGCCTCGCGTCTGCGAGCTCCAAAAGTCGACCGTCTTTGTCCAGTGTCTAATCTCCACTCTAACTTTCTTCAAATCTCACACAAACCTCCGCGAGCTTCAGGTGCGTGACGTCACCCACACCCTGTCACCGCGTTTCGTCTCGGAGTATTGTGACATCTGAGTGACACCTCCATCCACCCGTGCGCGCCCGCGTTAACACCTGCCTCAATGTTGCACCCAACTAACCCATGTGCTGAGCCGAAAGGTTCTCAGCCTAACTAAACTCAAAAGCATGAACCGAAATCCCTCGGCTATTATATAACAAAACCAGCTCAAGCGAAGGAAATTTAAACGCTAATGTATCACATTTGTTTTTGTTTATATATATCCGCTCAAAGGCTACCGAGAGCTCAATTCATTTGAAGAGGCTTTCTTTACGCTAGTGGTAACCATTACTTCCCTCGCTAGAGAGCTTAACCCCACAGGGGTAGGGGAGCATATGTATTGTCATCCACAGACAGACCTGTTTCGTTCTATCAGAACTCTTCCGTGTGGCTAGACAGACTAGATTCCCGAAGCTGGGATCGAAACCTGGCTGACTGAAACCAATCCAAGAATCTACCACTCAGCCAAGATTATATATATATATATATATATATGTGTGTGTGTGTTTGTTCAAATATGCTTACTTGAGAGAATTTTATTCATGGAATGTTAATAACCATTTGTTTTTACGCTTTCGCAAACACACGAATAAACAAAGACACACTCATTTGGTTTTCCTTATTCATATGCACACACTGATAATTCCTCTTCACCAGTAAATCAACCCATATGTAGATTTGAAAATGAAAGTGAAAATGAAAGTAAAAATAATTTCATTGAAGCCATGATCTAAATTAAACTTTTATTTGAGTGGGAATGTGTCGACTATTGGAAGGCAACTGACGTGAGAAAACTTAAACGAGGAGATAATGACCGATTGAGAATAGGACGTGATAAAAAATACAATTCATGAAATGTTCAAATAAAGATCAAAGAGTTTTATTGGTTTTTGTTCAAAGAAGATATGAAGCGGCAAATTAATCAAGCGTAAACGACATTGCGTCATGGTTAGACGTCAATGACGTCAGGACATAGGAAGTGTGATGTCATATAAAAAGTGAAAGGAAAATATGTTTATTGCTATCGCTTTGAATAGTACAATAACTATTAATACGATGATAACTACTACTACTGCTATAATAGTAATGATGATAATAATAATAATAATAATGATAATTTCCCAAATGACATAAAGTCTTTTAAAGGGATGAAAGGGAACAGATGATCTACTATATTGAATACATCCTCTGGGAAGGAAATCTATGACGGAAAAACGTAGATACATTATGGATAGATTACAAAAAGGCCTGCAAACCTGGATAATAGAATTTCTCAAAATGTTCAAAATTTCCAACAAAGTCATTAACTTCATCTCAAAAGCCATGGAAAACTGAAATATAGAATTAGTAAAAAGAGGATAAACTCAAGCAAGTGCAAAACATTTTACAGGGAGGGAGACTTATTCTCACCACTTCTATTTATCATTGCAATCATGCCACTCAGTTATAAACTTCGAAAATGATCAGGAAGCAACAAGTTTAAAAAGTTACAGGAAAAAAATTAACAACCTCATGCATATGAATCAGATCAAAACATTAACCAAAAACGAACATATTAAAGCTTTTTTTAAATATAGAAATCAGTTAATTTCCCATATTTATTATCATCTACAGACAGGCTATTTCGTTGCATCATAACTCAGTAATGTAACTAGTCCCAAGAGATACTTCAACCTAGGAACGAAACCCGACTAACTTTACGTTAACCTGATAATATAACCTCACAGCCATTAGCAGTTTCTGCATAATCGTACTGATTTTAACGCAAATGTATTAATTTTACTTTGTTTACATTTATGTTTACAGAGACCGGAGTGCTCACTTCGTTTGAAGAGCTTTGCATTATGCGAGTGGCAATCGTTAATTCATTCGCGAGAGTACTCAACCCCCGAGGGGTGGAGCATATATATTGTCATCTACGGACAAACTGTTTCGTTTTATTACAAGTCATCTGTGTAGTTAGACATGTGAGATGCTTATATCTGGTAGCCGATAGGGTATAAAAAAATGTAAACAAAGGCTGCTGCTGCTGTTTTTAAAAATAAAAATACCTTAAAATTCCCTGGCCGAGTGGTCTGAAACACAGTCTAACGTAAAGTTGGACGGGTTTCGATCCCGGCTTCGAGCGTCCTGCGTGTCTAGCCACACTGAAGAGTTCTGATAGAACGAAACAGTCTGTCTGTGGATGACTATATATATATATATATAACATCATCATCATCGTACTGGTTGCACGGAGTTCTTTGACTCTATCACTATACGTCTCTATCAGCAATCGCTCCTGGCAGGTCCCCGACATTGCATCTAGTGTCCACAGCTGATGTATGTAAGTTCTTGCTAGTCTGCCAACTCTGGTGCTTCCATGTGTAGGAGTCCATAAGAGAACGCTACTTGTGAGTTGTTTCTTGCTTCTCCAACCTGTCTAGTTCATCTTACGTGCATGCACTGTGAGATGGGAGGTAAGTGGCTGTACAGCTGCTGTTTTATCGGGTGTTATTATCAGAATTTGTTCAAAACGGTATGCAGCATTCTTGAGTTGTTCCCATCTAGTTTTTTCTACATGCGTTTCGTTCGACAACATACTTAGAAAAAACCAAAATGGCTTCCGAAGAAATAGATCTACGACCTCACAAATACTAACCATCCGCAGAATCCTTGAAGGTGTACGGGCAAAGAACCTACAAGCGACATTAATATTTGTCGACTTTACCAAGGCTTTCGACTCCATTCACAGAGGAAAGATGGAACAAATCCTACTAGCGTACGGCATACCTAAAGAAACCGTAGCGGCAATAACGATTCTCTATAGAAACACTAAAGTAAAAGTACGATCACCAGATGGAGACACAGAATACTTCGACATTGTAGCAGGAGTACTACAAGGGGACACGCTGGCTCCGTATCTCTTTATCATTTGTCTAGACTACGTACTTAGAACATCGATTGACAAAATCAAAGAGAATGGCTTCGAACTGACGAAGAAAAGAAGCAGAAGATATCCCGCAACAACAATTACCGACGCCGACTACGCCGATGACATAGCGATACTGGCAAATACACCTGACCAAGCCGAAACACTTCTGCATAGCCTGGAACGAGCAGCAGCAAGCATAGGCCTCCATGTTAATGCACACAAAACGGAATATATGTGCTATAACCAAACGGGGGACATCTCCACTCTAGAAGGAACCCCTCTTAAACTAGTACACAAATTCACGTACCTAGGAAGCAGCGTCGAATCAACCGAAAAGGACATCGAAACGAGGTTAACGAAAGCATGGACAGCTATCAATAGGCTATCGACTATATGGAAATCAGACCTAACCGATAAAATGAAACGCAGTTTCTTCCAGGCAGCGGTCACATCGATACTGCTATATGGATGCACTACATGGACGCTAACAAAACGGCTCGAGAAGAAACTAGATGGCAATTACACAAGAATGCTGCGTGCAATCCTCAACAAGTCCTGGCAGAGGCACCCCACGAGACACCAACTGTACGGCCACCTGCCCCCTATCACGAAATCTATTCAAGTTAGGCGAACCAGACATGCTGGACATTGCTGGAGAAGCAGAGATGAACTCATAAGAGATGTACTCTTATGGATCCCCACACACGGCCGCGCAAAAGCAGGACGACCAGCACGAACGTACATTCAGCAGCTGTGTGAGGATACAGGATGTTGTCCTGAAGACCTGCCTAGGGCGATGAACGATAGGGAGGAGTGGCGAGAGAGGGTCAGGGATATCCGTGCTGCCAGCACGATATGATGATGATGATGATATGCATTCATATAGTAGTACTGACACAGCAACAACTTGTAAGAAATCCCGTTTTGTTTTATCAGAGAGATCAGATTTCTGTATGATCGATAGCCTGTAAATAACCTTTAAATAATGTAAATAGCGTTTCTTTGTGCATGTTGACCACTTTCAGAAAATGAGATGTTGCTACCTAGTTATGTGAACTGATCAACTAATTTTAAAGGCTTCTCACATAAATACAAATAAGTTATAGGAATGGAATTTGAAATTGGGAAATATACCATGCTGATAATGAAAAAATGGAAAATGAAACAACGGGAGGAATAGAATTACGAAATCAGGAAAACAACAGAATACTTAAAGAAAAAAATGTCAAGAAAAATCTAGTCCTATTAGAAGCGGACACCATCAAGCGGAGGGTCAGAAAAGAGAACTTCAGAATGACAAGAAAAAAAAAACTCTGGAAACTAAGCTCGGCAGCCAAAATTTCATCAAAAGGAAAAACACCAGGACAGTTCCTCTTGTAAGATACTCGGGACTATTCTTGAAAAAAGAAAAAGAAAGAATTCAGACAAAGTCAACTACTACAAGATGTAAACCATTAGTTTTCAACCAAGAGTCTCATTTCCTCTACGTGAAGGCTACATGAAATAAATGGGATATTCATCATCATCGTGTCGTGCCGCTAGCATGGATTTCCCTGACTCTCTATTGCCATTCGTCTCTAACGTCTATCCCATTCTGCAGGTCCTGTAGACTACATCCAGTGTCAGTACAGAGCTGCTATAGATAAGGTCTAGCCGGTCGTTCATCACCTGCTCGTCGCTTATGATTTACTCCTATTTCTCCAGCAGTGTCCCGCATGTCTTGTTCGTCTGATTTTAATGGTTTTAGAGATAGGAGGTAGATGCTCGTACAGCTGCTGTTTATGGGATGTTGCTTCCAGGACCCGGCTCATTGGACTAGGGGGTAGTGTGTTCGCCAATGGTCCAGGAGACCTGGTTTCAATCCCAGGTCGTGTCATACCAAAGACTTTAAAAATGGTACTTGATACCTCCTTGCTTAACGCTCAGCAATATAAGGTTCGTATCAAGGGTAAGGTGGAGCAATCCAGGGAAAGGAGTATCGCCCTCTCCTACCCCTCAGTGTAATAACTATGGAAAAGTGAGCCTTCTGGTTACCCTCGATTACGGTCGCCAGCTTTACTTTTTACTTATTCTTGTGCAATTACCGTCAGGTTTTTTCTCCATATGCATAGTCAGCATCCATGTGGTGCATCTATATAGTAGTATTGACACGACCGCTGCTTGAAAAAAATTGTTTTATTTTATCAGATAGGTCTGACTTCTATATGACCGATAACCTATCGATAGCTTGTCGCTTATTGATGTCATTTTCCGTAGATAAGACGCTGCTTCCCAGATTGGTTAATGTGTTCACTAGTTTCAAAGAACCACCAGGTAGGGTAGAGATGTCTCTTGTTTCATGTAGATTAAAGAACATGAACTTTGTTTTGTCTGCGTTGACATTGAGGCCTATTCCGCCAGCTGTCATCTCCAGGTTATGCAGCAGGGATTCGGCTTGAACGGAGTATTTGCTAGAAGTGCTTTGTCATCAGCGTAGTCAGCGTCCGTAATAGTTTGTGCGAGGTATCTTCTGCTTCTTGCCTTTTCCACTATAAATCCATTTTCTTTCAATAGATCTATCGATGTTCGAAGAACGTAGTCTTGGTAGATTATGAACAGGTATGGGACTAACGTATCCCCTTGCAGAACAGCTCCGACCATGTCAAAGAAGTCTGTGTCTCCATCTGGTGGGCGAACTTTTACTTTTGTTTTTTATAAAGCACATCAGTTTAACTGCTGGGTATTAAAGTGCTCTTGTTATAATCTTTATATGAAATCGTGATAATTTCAACAGCCTATGCATTGACTTCACAGCTTAGTTTTAATAGAAATGTTTAATTTTGTAAGTAAAGTAGTTGGCGACCGTAATCGAGGGTGACCAGAGGGCTCCCCTTTCAATTGCAACAACACCGAGGTGTACGGGAGGGCACTACTCCTTTCCCAGGATTTTTTACCCTTGATACGTACCTTATATTGCTGAGTGTTAAACAAGGAGATATCAAGTACCATTTTTTAAGTCTTTGGTATGACGTGACCTGGGATTGAACGCCGGTCTCCAGGACCATTGGCGAACACTCTTGTAAGTTGCTTTAAAGACGTTCATTTTATATTTTACATGGTTTCTTTGTTTATTGGCATATCAACCATTGTAGGTTATTTAATACCAAAGCCATTCTCCTAGAAGAACAGTAGTGGTACTATTTAACCCATAGCTGGGAGGATAAGGGAGTTCATACCTTTCCCAAAGGTATTTGCCCGAAAGTGAACGTAATAGCGCGACTGGCGTACGAACTCGCTTACTACGATTCCGCAATCCATCGCTTTAACCATTGCACCACGAGGACACCCCTTTATATGTTACAGCTGAAATTCATATCGGTTCTAAAATAGATACAAATACTGGGATATATTTGTCTAAAATGACAAGGAAAAGCAAGCCATCAATAACAAATGCGAATCATTAGTATAAACAAACAATATAGCGTTGTGAATATCGGAAAAAATGTAGCTATAAAAGAGCATTTGAATTTCACCTGATGATGGGTGTCCATGGTTTGATCAGTAAGCCATACCGGAGAAAGATACGTGACATTTGTGATAAATTCAATCCAGATAGAGAACAAGAAAGTTGTTGACTGTGCATAATGCCTTAACTCCGAGAGATGACATAGACAGACTCTATATGTCAAGAAAAGAAGGAGGAAAAGGAGTTACCAACTTCGAGAATTGAGTCGATGCAAAAATTCGAGGGATTGAGGATTCGAAGAATACATTTAAAAGAGCAAAGAAAAATTAATTTCATTTGCCAGTAAAAACAATGGCAACACAAGAAAAAACAGAAAAACAACAAAAATTAGAAAACAAAAATGTTAAGAAAAATGTACGGATACTTCAAGCGACAAACTGATCACCTTACTCATGAGAAAACTTGAACCTGGCTAAAAAAAAAGGTGAAATCTCAAGAAAGGAACTAAATCTTTTCTAGTAGTAGCACAAAACAATGTCATAAATACCAGTTATGTAAAAGCAAAAGTGGATAATACGCAAGAAAATGGCAAGTGTAGGTTTTGTGAAGACAAAAATGAAAGGGTTGATCATATAATTAGCAAATGCAACAAACAAGCCCATAATATCAAGAATAGGCTCGAGTTAATGGGAGTGGTGATCCACTGAAAATTGTGACATAAATACAAATTTGACCATACTATCAAATGATATATGGACAAACCAGCATCCTTCCAAGAGAATGAGATTTTCTGTGATTTTGACATACAAACGGATCACCTAATCTCGGCCAGACGACCAGACCTAGTGTTAAAGAGGCTCATTTCATTGCATAAAATATAGAAATGTATTTTCATGTTTATTTCAACGGCCACTTTGAATTATTTTGGCCTCTTGAAGAACTTTGTTTTGATTTTGTTTCTTTGTTTAATGGCATGTCAACTAGCATGGCTTATTTAATGCCAAAGCCATTCATGTAGAAGGACTATAGTGATACTCTTTAACCCCCTAGCAGAGGGAGTAAAGGAGTTCATGCCTTTTTTAAGTGTATTAGTCCGAAAGTGAACATAACACGACTGCTTCTTTAAGAGTTCCGTTGTTGCTTGGATATGAGTCAGGGTATGAGTAACACAAATAACTACACACACACACGCACATATACTCTCTCTCTCTCTCTCTCTCTCTCTCTCTCTCTCTCTCTCTCTCTCTCTCTCTCTGCTGAACTGAGCGGTCAATATATGGAAAAGCTTTTACATTTCAAGCCTATGTCTGGAATACGGAAACTTCATATTTAAAAGACATTTTGGTTGGTTGGTTGGATTTTTTAAGGCATATCAACCTTTGTAGGTTACTTAACGTCAAATCTGTTTTTATACAAATAATCAGCTCTATTTCAAACAATTCAGTTTAGCATGAGTACACAGTTTAATTGTCAAAAATATTTCTATTTCACGCTATTCAATTTATTCAAACAATTCTAATTTAGCTAATTCAGTTTAGAATAAGCACAGAAGTTTGATGTCCAACAATTCACTTTAGTGTCAGTAGAGTTTCAATGTCAAAAACAATTCCATTTCAAACAATTCAGTTTAGCATAAGTACGCAGTTTAAATGTGAGCACACAGTTTAATCGTCAAAAACATTTCTACTTCAAGCTATTCAGATTAGTCAAACAGTTCTATTTCAAACAATTCAATTTAGCATAAGTATGCAGTTAGTTCTATTTAACCCATAGATTGTGCCCTATCAGGTGCTACCATTCCGGGCCAGAGTGGACCTGGGAGCCATGGCAATGAAGGGGTGCTCCGCATTCCCCAAATCTCCTGCATCACTGGAACCTCACCATCAGATTGTTTAGTGTCATAAACTGGACACTCATTGGGGGAGTCTTACTCCTTTACAAAGGTGCAGTCGGTGTATTCTACAGCCCCAGTCGACTGGGCAATACATTTTGAAATTTATTGCCTAGGTAGTTTGAAAGACTGTCTACGCCCTTAAAGACCGTGGATTATTTGCACTGTTCTGGATCATCGTCATTTTGGTCGACCCGAGAAAATTCTTCAGCACCCCCTTAAATACTCTCTCTCTCTCTCCCTCTCTCTCTCTCTCTCTCTCTTGCTCTTTCACTGTTTACTTTTACTTCTCTCGTGATAAGTTTACATCCATGTATTTTTCTCTACTTTTACATAAAACTCAAATGCATAAAGACTTCAGCTATTGAAACAAATGACGCTGAACAAAATCGACATCAAGTTAATTGAACACAGCAGTTTCCACCCGATCATCGAAGTTATTCAGCAATGCGCATCCCCCGTATTTACAGCTCAGTAAAACAGCTCCTCTGAAAAAGGAAACCTTTTTGCAAGACTAAGCAGAGCTAATAAATAGCATTAGTAAGTAACCTTAAGCCTTTATGCTAGACTAAAAGAAGGAATTAACTAACCTCTCCTTTAGGGGTAGGGTATGACACAAGGTCAAATTTTCAGGTGGTGTAAAACTGATTTGAATTCAGTGTTTGCCCTCTCTTATCTGGTTGCCAAATCAAGACTAAAGAACTGAGTTTGTTCAATTGCTTTCCTTCTCTTTGACTAGTTGCCTAACCAAGGCTAAAGAACCAACTCTGTCCTAAAATTTCCCCGTAGCTAGGAGAGGAGAGGTGGACTCATGCCATCCTCAAGGGAATAAACGCAAAATGAAATGCAAACAGCCTCGTCCTGAATTTGAACACGATCTTTCGTTTCTTTTTTTTTTTTTTTCTTTTATTGGCTTATCAACCTGCGCGGGTTATTTAATCCCAAAGTCATCCTTGTAGAAGTACAAGAGCTATACTATTTAACCCATAGTTCATAAGAGGTATCACACCTTTCACGGGAGTATTACCCTGTAAGTGAACGTAATTGCGCGACTAGAGTTCGAACTCGTGTCCAACATTGCTACTGTCAGGCATTCTAGCCACTGTGCCACAGGGACTCCCTGGGTTTGAATTCGGGTCGCTAGTTTGATTTCCTATAACATTAGCCGTTATTTTATGTGCGTCTCTCAAAGGTTTGTTGATAACAACTGCAAGTACTGAAAGTAACTTGGAGCCTGTGTTCTACACTAAGCAAAACTTAATAAATTAAAATAAAATGTTTTCAATGATTCAATGAAAAAATAAATAAAAATAAATAAATATACAAGTGAACAAAAGAGAGAGAAATTATACCTGAAAGTAAACGATAGTCAAAAAGAAATAAAACAAAACTAATCAAAAAGAAAAAAATTGTGAAATTCATAAAATATGAATAAAAATCGAATACAACGACAGACAGACAGACACAAGAAAGAAAGAAAGAAAGAAAGAAAGATATCACGTTCGTAAACGAAGAACAATTCGTTTCCGGTGATTGCATGTTAACTTGCTAACATTTCCTGTTTCGAATGTGACCACAAACGAGATATTACGATATCAGTGTCGATTTAGGAACCATGAGATTACAAGACCTCCTCTCATGCAAAATGCGAAAAAAGTATCAGATTTTAAATCGATGAGTTGGTTTCATCAAAATATTTTTCCCTGAGATGATTAATCAAAATATATTTTTTTTAAAAACACACGAAAGAAAACTTATAAGGAATTTAAAAACAGACGATATTTATTTCATTATTATTATTATTATTATTATTGGGAAGAATTTTAAAGCCAACAAAAAAATAGAATAACGGAAAACAAAATGTGAAAATAAAAAAAAGACGAGATATGATAAAATGATTAAATTGTTAGGAAAACGAAGAGTGAAACAAGAAAGACAAAGAAAGCAATAAAGAAAAAATAGAAAGATAACAAACGAAATGAGTAAAAAAAAAGAAGGGAACTGAATTATAAAATAGAATGAATTATAAGAAAGAGGGCAAAAGAAAGTGAAAAATACTGAATAAAAAGAAACAAAAAAGAAAGAAAAAGATTATTTGATAAGGGGAAAAAAGAAACATAAAACAGGAATGATACATAAGGATTAATAAAGGAAAGAAAGAAAGAAAGAAATTTTGTAGATTAGAAGAAAAAGAAAGAAAGAAATTCAAAGAAAAAAGAAATTCGAATAAAGAAATAAAGAAATGGGAGAATGTCCATAAATTCGAAAAAAAAAAAATAACCGATAAAAGTCATTTAGAAAGAAAGAAAGAAAGAAAGAAAGAAGTTTGTAAATAAGAAGAAAAAAGAAAGTACAAATAAAGACTTTTGTACTAAATGCTACGAATGGATTTTAAGATACAATATTTCTTTTTGAAGATTAATTTTATTCATTGCTTTTACTAAATTAAATATCCATGGTTGTTATAGAAAAAATTATGTGCCGTAAACTATAAGTATTTACTAAGATTAACTTAATTTTAATGAAAAGCACTGTAGTGCCTTGGCACTCCCTGAACTTATCATCATCCGTGGCCGGAACTAAAGCCCAGCTTCAGTGGAAAGGGCGCCGTCTGCTGCAGCGCCACATTGCACTTAATGGGCCCGAATCAGAGTCAATCCTACTTGCGAGAAACGCTTCAAATAGAAATAACGAAATTTCCCCACTGACATTTACGTGTGAGGGTCTCAACAACAATCTCTTGATGATATTCAATCGTTATTAAAATAATAATTACCTACTAAGCCTTCCAAGTCTGACTCAAGGCCGAGAATTCGTTGACTGAACTGGATATGATACTAAACGGCATCTGACGGTGAGACTCCAGTTCTAGAGTCATTGCCATTGCTCTTGGAGTGGTGGTACCTGTTAGAGTCCCGTCAATGGGTCAAATAATTCGGTTTGAATTTGTTCGTTTCGGTAGGAATTCTTGATTCCGTATAACTGTAAATTATTTGTATTAAAAAAGATACTTAAAATTACAATTGTTTACTAAGGATTATCATTATTACTTACTTGAAACCATTTAAGTGTTTGTAAACGAATGACTATTAAATAAGTAGAAATAATTATTCAAAACCATATAGTATCTAGTATTAGATAGGAATACTTGAAACGTTATAATTATTAATATTAGATAGGAATACTTGAAACGTTATAATTATTAATATTAGATAGGAATACTTGAAACGTTATAATTATTGATATTAGATAGGAATACTTAAAACGTTATAATTATTGATATTAGATAGGAATACTTGAAACGTTATAATTATTAATATTAGATAGGAATACTTGAAACGTTATAATTATTAATATTAGATAGGAATACTTGAAACGTTATAATTATTGATATTAGATAAGAATACTTGAAACCATATAACTGAGTACGGAAAACTCTTTAGAAATGATAACACAAGAAATATAAATGTACAATGAAAGCAATTTTATAACTTCTGGCCATAAAAGAATCCAGAAATTCCTTTAAAACCAATCAATCAGTTGAGAGTTTGGCAAACCGCGACACAGAAATTAGTCTGCCAGATAAACTTGGTTAGTATTACCCAACGGTAACATGGCAGCCATATCAAAATGTTGCATGAGAATGCTTAGATAGCAGTGTGTGCAAAGCTTCCCAGGGCACCTTTTTAAAGCGAAAGACTGAATACACAGTTGAAAAATGATTATCGTTGGAAACTTTTCCACCAGTCTAATAGTTTATAACGTTTAAGACAGTCTTTTTCCTGGATATGTTTTAACTGAAGCTAAGATTGATACAAAGCCGTCAAAAAGATGTTTTATCGTTACAATTGTACCAGTTCCTATCCTAAGAGTTAAATCAAATCTAAAAACAGAAAAAGACCATCGTAGGTCATTTTCAAAAAATAACTTTTCCTTATTTTGTTGCCAAATACTGTATACTAGCGATCTCTTTCCTATACTGTAGCAGTATAGTAGTCAAAGAGGACATACGCGGACTGAAGATTCTCCTGGCTGAACAAAAAACTAAGATCTAAACTTTTAATTAATAGTTTAATCAAATATTATTAATATGTAATGGTCTCTAACCAAATCTAAAAATAGTAAAATGACCCACATATCTTGTAATTTTCAACAATAACTTCTCCTTTTTGCCGTCAAACACTTGTAGATCTGAATCTCTGGCTATCCTCTTCTTAATCAGTAGCAGTTCAGCTGTCAAAGAAGACAGATGTTTGATTCTCCAGGCTGAACCAAAAATATCGATCCCAAATTTCACGATGATAACCCAGTTTTACCCTCATTCAGGACTGACATGCAAATAAAGAATAATTAAAAAGAATTCTAAAAACATTTTCTCTACACTGTACTCATGAAAAAATTAAAACTCACACGAACAGTTTGTACATTATTGCTTATTGCTAAAAATAATACATAAAAAGACGTCTGTTTCAACTCAACTTCCTGTTATTTGTATTTTTTGTGTATTTTTTTCTATTTGTTTTATTCGTAATTTTATATATAATTCATTTCGTCTCTAACCTTTTATCACAGAATCCGATTGACTCTTGTTTTATAATATTCCAGTATATTTTGTTGCCGACGCATTGAGGCATAATTTCGTAAATTTAAGCAAGTGAGAAATATGTACACATGCTGAAAAAAATCAGCTGTACGGCCAACAAAGCTATAATCAAATGATTACACTAGGGTTGGGCAAAGTTTCGGGGTCAAACCATCCTTACTCCAGTAGTATTTTACCATACAACCAGATTTTCTCGGTTTTTCATCACATCATGGGAATGCCAAATCAAAATGCAGCTTCTTATTGCTCTTGGTTGTATTCATAACTTTCCTACAACGAAGCGTTCATTCAACGTTGTAAGATTTGAATTATCCGACTAGATGAGACGTCAATACACCGAAAAAGAAATAGAATTTCCATGAAAATGACACGCCAAGTCAATATACATGTAATGAATCATTTAATTCGATGATGTAAGATTTGTATTATACGTTGTTTTTTTTTAAATCACATATAGTGCATAAACCTTAAAATGATTCACATATAACCATGTCTATATCCGACACCAACTGACATGAGGAACTCCTCACGTGGTATGAGGATTAGCGAGCTTTCCATTCTTTGTGACTTAATTTTGACTTGCACCCATACACTTCTCCATTGGTTCCAAACGAAATTAAGTTCAGTCAATGACTATTATAGCAGCTGAATGAAAATATCATTACTTCTATTTTTGAAAAAAATTACCAGAAATTAAAATGTTAAGATATGATCAACTACAGGCTGTCATTAACGATGACCCGATATACACACACACACACACACACACACACATATATATATATATATATATATATATATATATATATATATATAAGGTATTTTTCAATACAGTAAATCCGGAGTAGGGGACAATTTCGTCAGGAAAAATAAATTATTCAAATTTCGAATATTTAAATATTCCTGGTAGAGGACTCAATGTAAATAAATTCACAGAGCAAATAATATTATTTCACGAAAAAACAATATTCAGTTACATTAGGATTATAAATTTATTTCTATCCTGTTAAGAGCATTGATATGAATCAAAGACTCTAAAATAGTCCTTAACAGGACATCATCAGATCCAACAGGAAAATCAATTTCCTATTAGATCTAATGAAGTCCCGTTAAAAATTATTTTAGAGTCTTTGATTCATATCAATGCTCTTAACAGGATGGAAATAAATTTATAGTCCGAAAGTGACTGTATATTTTTTTCTTGAAATTTTATTTATATAAAGACTTGGATAGATAAATAAAAAGAGAATTGAAGCTAGATAGATAGATAGATAGATAGATAGATAGATAGATAGATAGATAGATAGATAGATAGAAGCATATACAGGTAAAACACACACACACAATATATAAAGAAAGATAGAGATAGAAATAGAATTAGATACATAAATATAGAAATAGATGGACAAACAGATAGATAGATAGAAGTTCAGATAACTACTTACACACACAATATATATATATATATATATATATATATATATATATATATATATATATATATATATATATATATAAGAACAGACTTTGATAAATAATTATAGAAACTGACAGACAGAACACACACACATACACACGCACACACACTTATGTATATATATGTAAGCCTCCACTCTGATTGAACTAATTTCTCTACTAAAGTTCTGCAAGACTGACCAGACAATATCTAGGCACCCCAAAATAATAATATACGAAATTAAGTTTGTGTTACTCTGCAGTACAAATCCTCTGTGTCTACAAAGCAGATCGAACAGGCTATACGAGAATCTCGTCACCGAGACTTGTTTATTCATCGTCACTCCACGTTACTCAGCCAAAGAATTATTTAAATACTGAACCGTTAAATGCATTCGCCTATTCCCAATTGCATATTTCATAATTTTGAATAATTAATTCTAAATTATTTGATTACTGAAACACGAAGTTGGCAGTAATTTTTTAAACACTCAGTTTTTAAAAGGACCGTTTATTTTGTAATTAAAAATATTATTTTCTACGGTTAGTTGGGTCTGAAGGCGTTCAAATTATGAAGAAGAAGAAGAAGAAGAAGAAGAATGGAAAGAGGTAAAGAAATTGAAAAAAAGGATAAGAAGATGGTAAGGAGAAGTTAGTTAAAGAAGAAGGATGGATATAGGCGAAGTTGAAGGAAAAGTACAAGAAAAAGACGGTAAGAAAAAAAGGAAAGGCGAAGAAGAAGAAGAAGAAGAAGAAGAAGAAGAAGAAGAAGAAGAAGAAGAAGAAGAAGAAGAAGGTGACGGGAAATGAGCAACGCGATGAAACTTGCCATATTAGCGAGTGCCCTTAAGAAACGCATGGAGACATGTTTGCCATTGAAATAGATATTTTCCACATTTCACATAGCCTGCCGTATCACTTGATTTGTTGGTGGGGCTTAGAATAAGCTGATTGCATCCCCAGCTGATGGGTAAATTCCTCCCCCTAAAAATAAAGAGAGTGCTTGGCATGACACGAAAATACCGCCAACACAGACGCGTGCTCGAGTAAACAGACACGAAATAAGAAATTAAGTTGTTTTGTTGTAGTGATAATAGATACAAACGCATAAATACTCCGTTATACACCCAACGGAATCAAATATCTTTTGTGACGACCTCACATGAGTCTCATTTCTACGTTGTTCCTCATTATAAAATGACCTTGTGTCAAAACCAACTTGGTAGGAGGTAGAATAAATATCAAACACCCTGGCTTATAGACACATATCCATGGTAACGGTCTTCATTTTCATTTTGTATCACTCAGCGCCTTTGTATTCAAAAGTCTGAAGCTGAAATCAGTTAGTTTCGTTTAGTGGCATCTCAATCCGTCTTGGATTAATTTATGTCGACAGGTAAGGGAATTGGGTTCATTATACATCTATATTTACATTCATAGTTAGGCTAGGTTAGTTTATTTGGTTTAATGGCACTTCAACCGTTGAGGCTTATTTATACCAAATCCTGTTTACAAATATGATAATTAGTTGAATAGCTTGTAGGTAACATTTTTAGGTTTGGTTTTCTTGGGTTTATGGCATATCAACCATTGTAGGTTATTTAATGCCAAATCCTCTTTAAACATATATATTAAATACTATTCATAAACACATTGTGAAGATAGTATTTTTAAAGAAGTCTGAGCTCATTTGTTTGCACGCAGTTTAATGGTTTCAAGTATTTCCATGTAATTGTAACAATTTAACATCAGTTATTTGTTTACTCACATTTAAAGGGATACACATATAGGATTTACAAGTGAATAGTTTGTCGGTAATTTCATTTTTAGATGAGTTACAATTTAAAGGGGGAGTACAAATTGAATTTAGGGTTTTCCTTCTCCTAGACTGGTTGCCATCCGAAGCTTAAATAGCCCAGTCTGCCCTATTATTTACCCATTGCTGGGAGGAGAATCGTTGGATTAATACCTGTCCTAATAGTATTAGCGCTGTAGGAAATGTGAATAGCCTCAACCAGGGTTTGAACTCAGGTTTCCAATTCTATTTTCTACGATGATAACCATTGTGACATGAAACCTGTGTCCGGCCTCGCACGAGGCAAGCTTCTCTCTAGTATTCCGCGGTGTCACCTTTTGTTGCTGCAGTTGTTGTTGTTGTTCCTAAGGACACATACACACGTGGTCTCTCTAAGTTAAATTGGCCATTTGTTACATTTTGTACACGTGGAGATGAATTAAATCATGAGAGTGTTAAGTTTGTAGACATGGAAATCAAATTAAATATATATATGTAATTTTTTTTTTAAATTAAAATTAAATTCTATTCCACGCACGAGGAAATTCAACCTAAGGAACGACATGCACCAACGGAAAAGGCAAGTATCGAAATTCAAACGTAACTAGAATTTAAATTTGTCAGGTCGTATTTCAAAGCTGTTTCCCCACGAAGAATTTCAACTCACAAGATTTTCTTATTTATTTCAACTGTTTCTACCGTTTAAATGAGGCAGAGTTTACCAAAAAAAAAAAAAAAAAAAGAAAAAATACATAGTCCTCTCACCATAAAAAGGGTAGAGTTCACTCACCACCAAAAAAAATGTATCATCCTCTCTGCATAAAAAAAAGGCATCGTTCACTCACCATCAAAAAAAAAAAAAAAAAAAGAAAAGGTATAGTCCACTTACCACCAAAAAACAACTTTAATAAAAAAAAATATTTGGTTATGATATGGCTTACATTCATAGGTAAATATATTTATCTTATTGAAAAAAAAACACTTTTTGCGTTGGTGGTTTGATTTTAAAAAGATGATTCATTTGTTTATCAATTAACTGATTATCATACAATTAATATTACAATATAACCTACACTTGTTATTCTTAGGATCGCCCGTTGTTATGTTTTTACGTTTATCAGGACACACTTTGATCAGCCGTGTTCAGGCGAGCACCGATCTAGTTGGGTGTGTCCTGGATTCCAGTGGCAGTCTTGACCGGCATTCTCGAGTCTTAGGGGGGGGGGCATCCCCCTGGATCTAACCCTCCTTGGGGAGGCTGGGTTTATTGCCTGGCGCCTGAGACGCCTCTCTTTCGGAGAATGCCTACGGAGCCCGTCGGGCGTATCTGGGCTACGGCCCTGCGCTCGGACCCACCTAAAAAAGGCCTTGTGCCACACACGTTCGTCTGGTTGGGCGTTCGTCAAATACCACTATTCTCCTGCGTATCGTCGATGTCTATATTTGTTCTTCAGTGTATTATTATTATTTTATTCATTTGAAAGTTTTTCCCAGTAGCGTTAACTGATGGTTTTCGACTGGAGTCTGAGTGACAGCAAATCATCTCAGATCTCCAATACTCTTGTCAGTATTCTAGCTGTAGTTTGGATGGTCTCCACTCTTCCTTTTATTTCCAAGTCATCCAGTCCCTGTACCAATCTTTTGGTGACCGTACCGAGTGCGCCAATTATTATAGGTATCACAGTCACTTTAATGTTCCATAGTTTTTTCAGTTCTCTAGTAGGGTTTTAGTATTTATCTCTCTGTTCACTTTCTTTCTGTTTTACTCTGCGGTCAGCCAGAACGACTAAGTCCACTATTCGTCAGGTTCTCTTTTTTTTTATTGACTATCTCTAGGTCTAGTCGTCTGGCCGAGATAAGATGATCCGTCTGTATCTCAAAATCATAGAGAAGTTTTTGCGTCTCATTTTCAAGGGACGGATTCTGGGTTGTGCATATGCCGTTTGTTCGTATGGTAAAATTTAAACTTCTTGCACAATTCCCAGTGGATCGCCTTACCCAACTAGTCGTGTCTGGTCTTATATTCTCTTAGTGCTAATTTACTGCATTCCTTTATTATATGATTGATCATTTCGTCTCTCTATGACCACATAATACATATCTACTATTTTGTTGCGGCTTATGGTGTTATTTTGTGCTGCAATCAGAAGATATTCAGTTTCTCTCTAGAGGTTTCCTTTTCTTAGCCATGTCCAAGTTTTCTTATGTGAGACAGCGCTTGTTTGTCGCTTGAAATATCCATACAGTTGTTTTTCTTCCCCTTTTTGTTTTATGGTTATTTTTGTTCTGTTGATGCTTGTGTTGTCTGTATTCTTTCTGGTCACTGTATCAGTCTTCTTCCGCACTTTTTATGTAGTCTTCTAGTCGTTATATCAATGTATCGACGCTGTCTTGAATGCTGGTAAGTCTTCTTCCTCCTTTTCTTGACACATACAGTCTTTCAATATCATCTCTGGGATGCAAATTCTTATACGTCGTCATGAGTTTCCTTGTTCTCCGGTCCATTTGTTGGAGTTCTTCTCTGATCCACTTTAAGAATGGTCCCGAGTATATTACGAGTAGGGCTGCCTAAGTATTTATCCCTTCGATGAGTTTTCTGCTATATAGTTTGGTTTCGAGTAGTTTTCTCGTTCTTTGGAGGTATTCTTATTTGAGTTTTTCTTTCATCTCTGCATATTTAATGGTGCCGCTTCCAATATTCCCAAGTATTTGTGTGCTTGTTACTATTATTATTATTTTTTCATATCACTTAAGATTTAATGACTGCAAGTCTACTCAACTTTCCAAGACTCTTCTCAGTATTCCGGCTGATCTTGATTCTGTTGTCTGGATTGTCTCTACCTGTCCTCTTATTTCCAAGACTTCCACTTCCTTTACCAATCCTTTGGGCATTGTCCCAACTGCACCGACTCAATTAGTATCACAGTCACCTTCATGTTTCATTTAGTTTTAGTTCTCTAGCAAGGTCTAGATATTTATCTGTCATTTCGCTTTTTTAAAATTTTCACTTTATGTGGTCTGCCGGGACGGCAAAATCCACTGTTCAGCAGATATTTTTTTCATCACAAGGTCTAGTCGTGTGACTGAGATTAAGTGATCCACTTGTATCTCAAAATCCCGAAGAAGTCTGCGCGTTTCATTATCCAGAACGGATTCTGGATCGTGCATATACCACTTGTTCGTATGGCCAAATTTAGATTTTAACTAATTTACTGAATTCGCTTATAATATTTTTGATCGTGTCGTCTCTATCACGATATAACCAATATTTACTATTTTGTGGTGTCCTGTCTATTTTTTCTTTAATATTGTTGGTCCTCATGGCATTGTTTTGAGCTGCTATTAGAAAAGATTCAGTTTCTCTTTTAAGATTTTCCTTTCTTAGCCATGTCCAGGTCTTTTCATGTGATATTTCACTTGTTTGTCGCTTGAAATATTCGTGCAGTTGTTTTTCTTTCCATTTTTATTTTCAAGTTATTGTTGTTCTGTTGATCCTTGTGTGATTTATATTGTTTCTGGTCATTGTAATCCATCGTTCTTTTCTCTTTTTTAGGAAGTCTTCGAGATGACTTATCGATGTATCAGGGTGTGTCCTCGTGATGTAATGGTTAAATCAACGGACTGCGGAATTGTAGTAAGCGAGTTCGTACTCCAGTCGCGCTATTACGTTCACTTTCGGATAAATACCCTTGGGAAAGGTATGAACCCCCTTATGCTCCCAGCTATGGGTTAGATATTACTACTACTGTTCTTCTAGGAGTATGGCTTTGGCATTAAATAACCTAAAAAGAGTTGATATGCCATTAAAGACAAAGAAACCAAAGAAACCATTATCGATGTATCGACGCCATCTTGGAGTCTTCTTCCTTTTCTTTTTCTTGACAGATATAATCTGTCTATATCCTCTCAGGGATGTAAGGTCTTATGCAAACTCTTCACGGACTCTAGTCTCAATTTTGACCTCATTTCTACTCAGACACACATATACACAAGTCACACAGAAAACACAATGTTCTTCGATAATTTAGGCGGAGACATTGAACAAAGAATTTAAAAATTCATTTACATTACCATTTTTTTCAGGTGTCTCTTCGAGCGTTCTCGCTGCTAGCAAAGCCTTGTTTGTTTTTCTGCATTACGTTGTGTCGAGTCATTCATGTCTGTCTTCTTAGTGGTCGAATTCCTATATGCATTTTCTCCCATTTTTCGTTTTTATTTCAAAAGTTCATCATGTGACAGCCAACACCATCCCGACTACTTTTGTTCACTTTTTATTCTTAACTTTCAATTCAGTCCATCCCACCCCACCCCTGAAGCCACCACAATTTCCCCTTCAGCCACCAGTCACAATTTTGACATTATTTCTACTAAGACAAAAATATTATACACAAGTCATAGAGGAAATTACATGCAATACACTTCGATAATTTAGTCGCAAACATTTTTAAAAGAATACAAAAATTAATTTACGTAACCATTTTTTCTTATTTTTTCTCCGCAAGCGTTCTCGTTGCTAGTAGAGCGGTGTATGCGAGTATTTTTTCATAGAAGACTGAGTGACAGCAAGTCTCCTTAGATCTCTGGTTCTCTTCTAAGTATCCAAGTCGATTTTATTAGTGCTGTGGTCTAGATGGTCTCAATTATTTCTTTGATCTGGTGAGAGAGAGAGAGATGAAGAGACAGAGAAAGAAAGACAGAGAGAGCCAGAGACAGAGAGATAGAGAGACATATCGATAAGAGATAGACAAATAGATTGAAACTGGAATAGACTGCTAAATAGACATAACCAACCGAGACTAAAACACACACACACACACAAACACACACAAATATATACATACACAAATACATATACACACATACAGATAAATTGTCATGCAAAAAATAATGTATATATGAATAGACTGTGGTGTGTGTGTGGGTGTGGGTGTGTGTCTCTCTCTCTCTCTATATATATATATATATATATATATGATGAGAGAGAGTTAAAGAAAAATTTCAACAGACTTGTATAAATAGATATATCTGAACAAATTGTGACACACGCATACAAACACACTTATATATATATATATATATATATATGTGTGTGTGTGTGTGTGTGTGTACCCCAACAAAAACTAAGATGAACAACCTGCTTTAAAAAGTCCAACTTAATGGCGTATCTGCTTAAAAAACGATTTTACGAATGGTCCCCGTGCGATATTCCTGTTTCGGTTTCGTTTCGTTGTTTAATGGCATAGCAAACTTTGTAGGCTATTTAATACCAAATTCATCCTTCTAGAAGAATAGTAGTGGTAGTATTTAACCCATAGCTGGGAGGATAAGGGGGTTCATGCCTTTCCTAAGGGTAATTGTCCGAAAGTGAACGTAATAGCACGACTGGAGTTCGAACTCACTTACTCCGAATCTGCAGTCCATCGCTTTAAGCATTACACCACAAGAACACCCCCTATATACCTGTGATTCTGAGTTTCATGCAATGCACTTGTCAAGCCGGTAGATTGAATTCGTAGCTTGTATATTATTATATTTGATTTTAATTATATGACTCCTTCCATAACGGAATTTGATCACTTTAGAAAAGCTTTATGCTCCGCCTAAATAAGCATCTTTGACCCCCAACCTCATCCTAGCGACAAAAGCTCATCCATTGGATGTTTTGTTTACACACACACACACACACACACACACACACACACACACACACACACACACACACATACGTACATGCACATACCTTTATAAACGAGCTGTGATAGAAAAGCAAAAGGATTGATGTCACAAACAGCAAACATGGTTTCTTCATGAAAGTAATTTCTCTCGAGTCCCATGCTTCCAGGCACAGCTGGAAGGAATTTTTCTTGGATGTTCCAAAGCTCCATCATTACGGCCTACTTGGTGGTCTCCATACCTTAAAAACGAGTCCCCCAGGTAATTTCCTTCAGCTTGGGGAAAAGAAAAAAAGTCGCATGGAGCAAGATCAAGTTAATTAGGAGGTTGGACCAATACGGCGATGTTCCTCTCGGTCAGAAACTGTCAGGTGCTCAGCACACCCAGTCACTTTACTTTTCATACCCAGCTAATTTGCTATCATTTAAACAGTCAATCGACTATCGCCGCACATCACTTATTTTACTCGCTTGACAACGACTGCAGCCCTACTTGTTGAAGGAACTCCCGCTCCAGGAATCATCTTTCCTCTCGTTACGACACGTTACGAATTGTTTGAAATGAAACTGTTTTTGACATTGAAACTGTACTTATGCCAAACTGAATGGTTTAATACAGAACTGTTTTTGATATTTAACTGTGTGTAAACAAAATCTGTACTTATACTAAACTGAAGTGGCTGAATTAGAACTTTTTGACTAAACTGAATAGCTTAAAATAGAAATGTTTAAATTAAACTGTGTATTGATGCTAAACTGAATCGTTTGAAATAGAACTATTTGCATGAAAATGGATTTGGAGTTAAATAACCTACAAAGGTTGATATGCCATAAAACCCAACCACCCAGCCCACCAACAGAACTAAACTGCGTACTTAGAATTGTTTTTGACATTGAAACTGTACTTACGCTAAACTGAATTGTTTGAAATAGAAATGACTATTTGTATAAAAATGGATTCAGCATTAAATAACCAACAAAGGTTGATATGCCATAAAACCCAACCAACCAACCAATCCACTTATCCTTCTTTCGCCCATTGCTTATACAGTATTCTCAATCTCCTTCAGTTTTCAGATAGACGATATATATATATATATATATATATATATATATATATATATATATATATATATATATATATATATCATTGGTCTAGTGGGTAGTGTTCGCCGATGGTCTAGAAGACCTGCGTTCAATCCCAGGTCGCGTCATACCAAAGACTTTAAAAATGGTACTTGATACCGCTTTGCTTAACACTCAGCAATATAAGGTACGTATCAAGGCTAAAGTGGAGCAATCCAGGGAAAGGAGTAGTGCCCCCCTACACCTCGGTGTAGTAGCTATTGAAAAGGGAGCCTTCTAGTCGTTCCCTACTACAGTTGCCAACTTTACTTTTATATACATATATATTTCCGACCAAAAGTTTGGAACAAGCCTGAATGGTTTCTCTAGGGTCATAGCAAAGGCTAATTTTGGTCCAGGATTGTAAAGTTCGAAGGGAACTGTATAAGAGTGATTTACAGTGCTTAGGAATTACTTCCATGAACCAACTTTTACGGGTTACTCAAAAGGATGCAAAGAATTTGCTTAGCAGTAATGAATACTGGTCGTAAATTCTTTAATAAAAATAAAATATAATTTTCCTTTAATGAAAATCATAATTATTTTAAATCCATTTTTTTTAAAATTATAGCACAACTGTATGCAAACAGAAAAAGAAAGTTATTTCTTTAAGCTCATGAAAATTAATAATTTTCTTTAATTTTAAATGAGACAGTCAATGTGATCACAAACTTTTAATCGGTAGTGTATACACACATACACACATACACACACACACACACACACACACACACATATATATATATATATATATATATATATATATATATATATATAATTTGAGACAGAATGAAAAAGAGATAAATGTCCATGAGAATTGGAATTTGAATAAAGTCACTCGGTGCAGATTGTTGACACAAGAAAAGTTGAAAATATAAATATATATCTGATTACGATAGACAGGCCATGGTAAGTCATTAGATGCATATGAAAAGAATAGTTGAATCGAAGAAGTCGGTCAGTTCGCACTAAAAGACGCTGAGGTAGGGAGTGGAGAAAGCGACGAATCTCTCACACGGCTAAAGATGAATGACCCCGACTCAAATCATGCTATCGGCACAAAGACTCGAGAGGACAAAAAGAATAATGAAATATTTTCAATATTATAAAGAAATTCTCTGTGCTCCGTTTCTGACTGTCCTTCCATGCAAATCATGACGTCACAACAGAAGATACAAGCTGCTCTTCTCCGAGTTGGATGTGGATTGTCTTTTCACTGAATGGCAACGTCTTCTGATAATCTTCTAAACCAACTGTCTCAAGCTTCTAAGTTGAAGTCTTAACGGTGAAACGTTTAGCAATAGGTCAAAGTTTTGGAGGTGAAAAATTGAAAAAAAAACTTATTAGCAACAACTAGTTTGATAAGAATTGCGATTGGTATGAATATCAGAAGTGACACGAGATTGCGCGTTACAGGAAATTTTCTTTCTGGTTGATTAAGTGATTGATTAATTGACTGATTGATTGAGTTTGATGATATATAAACCAATCTACGGTTGTTATATGTCTAGAGGTAAGGGAATCGCGTTTTAGGGATGGATATATTTACATATTTTTGAATAGTTCTTTCGTAAAAGTTTTTTTTTCTTGTTTTTTTTTTGTTTTGTTTTGTTTTGTTTTGTTGGGGTTTTTTTTTTGTTTGTTTGTTTTTTTCACAAGTCCTATCAAATACGAATACTTTCTATACAGATCAATTTGATCCATATATGGGACCCTAACAGGTACTACCGCGTCGAGTCAGAGTGCAACTGGGAGTAATTACAACAAAAGGGTATTCCACACTCACTAGCTCTCCAGAAATGGAACCTCACCTTCAGATTTATGACAAAGGCATATGACACCTTTTTTTTATGAAGTTTTATACGTAGAGATGTATGAATAAAATTTACATAGGCTGCTTTTGGCGATGTCTATAAATAAATAAGTATATTAACATGACTCATTCAAAAGCTTATATGTATTTAACTTTGTGAAGGATAATGATAGACAACAGTAAACTGAGTAATCTCTCTCTCTCTCTCTCTCTCTCTCTCTCTCTCTCTCTCTCTCTCTCTCTATAACGTTTTAAATCCCTTTTATTCTCTTCCAGACCCCCATCTTTTTCTCTGGACGTGAATTCCTCTCAAGGAATACGTACACACAAGCGTCAATATTTAAATTTACATATCAAATCTATCATTCATATATATATATATATATATATATATATATATATATATAAACTTTGACCATTCTTGTGAGTGAGCGATGTTATTGAGAGGAGGGGCTGTATATGAAGTTAAATGAGTGAATCCAGTCGAACGAACATGTATGTATGTTTGTAGTTGTTTGCGCATGCATGTGAGTTTGCGCATGCGTGTTTAATAGTTTGAGTAATGCAGACCCTGATGACTCAACAGTTTGGAAAATGTTGAGAATGGTTTGAAGGTATTTGAAGCCGGGAGTGGAAAACTGAAGAGAGAGAGAGACAGACAGACAGTGAATGCGGGAGTCGGGAGGTTTAATGAAGTTTCCACGTGAGATGGTGCTGCTGTTGTTGCTGCGGTTGCTGTCGCTGCTGATAATGATGGAATTGGTTTTTGGGGTGTTGTGGGAGGCGGTCGCCGGAGTGGACGGGATAGGAGAAGGCGCAAGGGAAGGTCATGACGGAAAAAGCTGTATTGAAATGACATGAAAATTGAACGTGTTCATCGACACGCATTTGAAAACAAAAAGTTCTGTTGTGGATTTCTGACAAATCCTGTTGCAAATTAACTTGAAAACAAATTTAAATTAAATATAATATGCCAGGTGCTACCCTAAGGTTTATGGGGAGTGTCCTCATGGTGTAATGGTTAAAGAGAGGGACTGCGGAATCGTAGGAAACGAGTTCGTTCTCCAGTCGCACTATTACATTCCATTTCAGGCCAATACCCTTGGAAAAGGTATGAACCCCCCCTTATCCTCCCAGCTATGGATTAGATAGTACCACTACTGTTCTTCTAGGAGTATAGCTTTGGCATTGAATATCCTACAAAGGTTGATATGCCATTAAACAACCAAACCAAACCTAAAGTGTGTAGAATACACCGTCTGCCTCTCTGCGAAAGGCTAACATACCACTAACGAGTGTCCTGGGTATAACACAAAAAAATTGATAGTGAGGCTTCATTCCTGGTGCTAAAAAGAAATTTGGAGTACTCTTTCATTGTCATTTCTCCCAGGTCCACTCTGACCCATACTGGTAGCACCTGTTAGGGTCCTATCTATTAGTCAAATAGAAGTGTTTCATATTTAAGCTGTGTACAAACAAATGACTAATCCTAAATTGAATTGTCAGAAATAGAACCGTTTGTTTATTTATCTGTGTGTAAAGAAATGACTGATGATTAATTGAACTGTTTGTGATTTATAGCGAAACTTGAAACCATTTAAACATGTGCCAATAAATGAGTAATTTTGAATAAAATAATTTGTCTCAAATACCAATACTCTTAGCCACTTCACTGCCTGCAAATAAATGATTGATATTGAATGGAATTATTTGTGTTAGATAGCAATGCTTAAAAGCTGTGTAGAAATTATGGCAATACTAGTGAGCAAATAAATTAGTTCTAACTTATTTAAAATGAAATTACCAACAAACTATTCACTTACAAATCATATATATATATGTATATATATCCATTTGAATATGCACAAACAAATAACTGATGTTAAATTGTTACAGTTACATAAGAATACTTGAAACTATTAAACTCTGTGCAAAAAATTAACCCAGTCTCGTAAAAAAGATGTTATCAAGAATATGTGTTTACAAATCATATATATTCAATATATGAATAGCTTATTAATTAATTGGTTGCTTGATTTTACAGCATGACAAACTTTGCTAGGTTATTTTATGCCTAAATTAGTTTTAAAATTACTTTTCCCTATTATATACCGTAAAAAAATCATCATCATCATCATGTCCTACCGCTAGCACGGATATCCCTGACCCTCTCTCGCCACTTCTCCCTATTGTTCATCGCCTCTGGAAGGTCTTCAGGGCTACATCCCGTATCCTCACATAGCTGCTGAATACATGTTCGAGCTGGTCGCTGCCTGGAAGAAACTGCGTTTTATTTTATCGGTCAGGTCTGATTTCCATATGATCGATAGCCTATCGATAGCTGTCCATGCCTTCATTAGCCGCTTGTACAAAAATATATCTTTACAATTATTCTAAACTCGTAAACTTAGTTAAAATTGTAAGGGTCAGCTGAAACGTTCATAGACTGACCAAGATCCTCTCATAGAATGTAACCAAATGAGGTTTAGTTTTCAACATAATCATTCTTCAGGTCCACACACTTGTACCATTGCTGTTGAATCCCATTGGTCAAAAAGTCATCAACATTAGTTATGACGTAATCATATAAACGTTTCAGCCAATGAACGTTTCAGGCCATAAGCCTTTCAGCCAATCCTTGTATTAGTGGCTATCGTCGTAAAAAAATGAAATCAGTGTTCCGATTTTAAATCGTGGACGAAGCCATTTGCATTTCACTTCGCGCTAATGCCCACGGGAAAGGAAGGAATCTATCTCCTCTTTCCCACCCTCAACTATTGGTAAATATTCGACAAAACTTGGCTCTTTAGTCTTAGTAAAACAACCAAGCTAAAAGAACGGATACTGAATTAAAAAGGGTGGCATTCCCGGTGGGTCTCTAAGGAGGCTTTACCAAATTTGCCTTTAAAACATCAGAGACACCACACCACAAGCATTGGCACAAACGGAGAGGTTTCTCTGTGGAGAAACACAATGTCAAGTGCGAGACACCAGTGAGTCCCAGAAAGTGTTGATCCCAACATTGTACATAAAATTGTGTCTTATGAAATAATTTTCCACAGTTCTTGATAAGCTATCAGCAATTCAGATACCTATAAATTAAAGACGATAAGAGTATACTCACAGGATAGACCATTAACATAACGTGCTACCATGAAGTGTATAACAAAAACATGAGGCGAGATTATATTTGGGGTCTTACGGTCCATTGGCCGAGCGGTTAGAGCGTTAGCAAAATGGCCCGAAAGACTGGGGTTCAATCCCAGGTCGAGTCCTACCAAAAACTGATACTTGATGCCTCCTTGCTTAACACGCAGCATTATAATGTATAAATCAAGAGTAAAGTGGAGCAATCCAGGGAAAGGAGTAGATTCCTTCCCCTACACCTTGATGTAGTAGCTATTGAAAAGGGAACCTTCGGGTCACCCTCGACTAAGGTCGTCAATTTTACGTACTTATTTTAAAGGACTAACAGTAAAATCGTAATTCTCAAAAAAATACTCAGTTCTAAACATTTTCTTCATTTTTATAACTTTATTTTAGAGCAAATACATTTGGTTTTCTACCTTTGATTCAGTTATGGGCATATGTATTTTGATTGAAACTTTTAATTCGGTTATATTCGTAAACATTGTGATTGAGACCTTTAATTCAGTTATATTCCTATACATTTTGATTGAAAGTTTTTATTTGGTTTTATTCGTAAATATTGTGACTGGCAACTTATGGTTTTACTCAGACTTTATATAAAAGTTAATGTAAATGTGCAAATTTGCCAATTTTTACATAGACAAAAGTTAATTTTCTAATTTCATTTTCAAAAAATAAAACCAGAAAATTTTTACTTCATAATGATTTTAGTACGATAAATGAATCGTTGTTTTTTTGGGGGGGGGGCTTTTGATATTTATGGGGGAATTTTGAAGTTCGAAAATTCAAATTTTGTACATTTTACTGTCACATAGTTTCAACATATATATATATATATATATATATATATATATATATATATATATATATAGGATCTGAAGAAGTCCTGTTATATTTTTCTTCGTGTTTTTGGTTCACACCAGAAACTGAAAAAATTTAAATGTTCAGGTCCTGAATGATTTTCTTGTCCTGAAGGAATTACTCCCAACTCTGGTTTAACTGGACCGAATAATACTATTTATATATATATATATATATAAATATATATATATATATATATATATATATATATATATATATATATATATATATATATATATATATATATATATATAAACTGCAGAAAAAAAAAATGAAGTCTTACAGGGTAAATAAATCAACAAATCACAAATTTATTAGAATATAGCTGTATAAACTGGGAGGATTAAAGGGTTCATACCTTTCCAAAGGGTATTTGCCCGAAAGTGAACGTAATAGTCCGACTGGAATACGAACTCGCTTACTACGATTCCGCAGTCCATCGCTTTAACCATTACACCACGAGGACACTCCTTATACGCATATTAGTAGAATATATATACAGTATTATACAGTAAACGTATATAAAATTTTTCTTCAGGCAATGTGTGAAAGTAAAAAATAAAAATTTTCTTATATACGAATATTATTTCACCCACAATATATATATATATATATATATATATATATATATATATATATATATATATATACTCACTCTATCCCATGCAGCGGTGTACAACGCCACAAACAAAAAGTGTTCTGGCGATGATATTAAACTTCGTGTTTTTGGTTCACACCAGAAACTGAAAAACAGGATGGAAATAAATTTATAATCCTGAATTAACCGATCTTTGGTTTTTTCTTTAAAGAAATATTGCTCAGTAATAAATTACATTGAGCTCTCTACCAGGAAAATTTAAATGTTCAGCTCCTGAATGATTTTCTTGTCCTGAAGGAATTACTCCCAACTCCGGTTTAACTGGACCGAATAATACTATATATATATATATATATATATATATATATATATATATATATATATATAAACAGCAGAAAATAAAAAATCAAGTCTAACAGGGTAAATAAATCAACAAATCACAAATTTATTAGAATATAGCTGTATAAATAAACATACAGTATAAATTAGAACGCCTTTCCCAGAATACTCCATTAACTAAACCAGTCTTCCCATCATATCCCGCCAAATTATCTACCCTTCCCATTGTGCCCCGCACAATAGTTTTTATAGGGATGTTCTCCGAGCGTTTAGTTCAAAGTTCGATGATCGCATAGGCGAGCAAGAGATAATTACCATGTACCGTTATCTGCGCTATCCCAACTTTTACCGACAACAAAAGGTCAGTCTCAGGAACTCTCGCGGTGGATGCGAAAAACAGTCACACGCAAGTGTTGATGATTTTGAAAAGTGTTAGTCAGTCAGTTAGTAACAGAAGGGAACAAGTAACAACTTGAGCAGTGGGGGGGGCTACGATTTATTTGTTGCTTCATCGACTCGAGAATACCATTTTAGGTCTTCCTTGTTCAGACACCGATCGAGATGTAGGTTCGAAAACCAGGTTGGAATATCACAACTAAGTAGTATTTTTCAGTAACTGGGAGTCTGACTCTTGTCTTTTCCAAATATAAACTAGTCATCTTTTCATTTCCTTTTTGTCTCCATCAACTGTCCAAAAATCTCAGTACCGCAGCCGTTTAGTGTAGACATGTTGTCTGTTTGATTGAAGCACATATAGTCCGTCTTGTGTGCGTTGACATGGAGGCCGATGCCTGCAGCATAAGGAAAAGGAAAATTCATTTGGGAAAAGAGTATTATGGAGAGATGAAACTAGAATTTTGTTGTTTTGTCATAATTATTGAAATCGTGGAGGAAAGCTGGTGAAGCCTGCTCACCAAAGAACATGATACCAACAGTCAAATTTGGTGGTGGCAGTAGAATGATTTGGGAATGATTTTCAGCAAAAGATGTGGGCAAAATATCAATGATAGACGGTAAAATGAATGCCCAAACGTATAAACGGATCTTGCAAGAAAATTTGATGTTTTCTATTGAGAGTCTTGAGTTACTTTCTGTATACATTTTCCAGCAGGATAATGATATCATGCATACGACTAAATCTACGAAGTGGTTGTCTAAAAATAATGTCAATGTTTTGCAATGGCCAAGTAAGTCCCCGGATTTGAATCCAATTGGGAACTTATGGCTATTTTTGAAAATTCAAATCCGAAAAAGAGGACCAGCAAACATTAATAATCTGAAGACAATATGCCAGGTAATATTATACAAAATACCGACTGATTATAGCAAGAAATTAGTTGAGAACTACAGAAACGGATTAGTGGCTGTTGAAGTGAATAAAGGTATTCTATAAAGTATTAAACGATGATGATACGTTATTTTTTTCTACTCTACGATTACTTTTTTTCACTCATGAAAATGAATAAATGGCATTAATTTCTGTAAAATTAATTGTAACCTAAGTTTATATACACATATTAGGTTTGGTTGTTTAATGGCATATCAACCTTTGTAGGTTATTTAATGCCAAAGTCATTCTCAAAGAAGAACAGTAGTGGTACTAATTAACCCATAACTGGGAGGATTAAAGGGTTCATACCTTTCCAAAGGGTATTTGCCCGAAAGTGAACGTAATAGTCCGACTGGAATACGAACTCGCTTACTACGATTCCGCAGTCCATCGCTTTAACCATTACACCACGAGGACACTCCTTATACGCATATTAGTAGAATATATATGCAGTATTATACAGTAAACGTATATAAAATTTTTCTTCAGGCAATGTGTGAAAGTAAAAAATAAAAATTTTCTTATATACGAATATTATTTCACCCACAATATATATATACTCACATGCAGCGGTGTACAACGCCACAAACAAAAAGTGTTCTGGCGATGATATTAAACTTTACCTGGAACTCTAGAGAGTTTGGAGTTCACCTCAGGACCCCTCTAACCTGAAATGGTAGGATCAGTTAGGGTCTTCTCTGAATCAAATAGATCTGCTTAAAAATTGTTCATCGATAGGACTGTGTGCCAAAAAAATCACTTCAGAAACAATTACACAAAAAATGTAGATATGAACGTGTAAATAACCTCATTTTCTAACTTCTAGGCATAAAATAACCCTAGATGGGTAAAAATAAATCAATCAATAAGGAGTCTTCCTCTCTACTTTGTCTCCACTAATTCTCCTCAAGATTCAGTACCACTATATATATATATATATATATATAGTCCAGGAGATGGAAAACTCTGAATTCAAACCTGTTTAACTCCGCTTAAAAATTGACCTTGTGTCATATCCTGCTTGAGCGAAGGGCTTGGTATATATATATATATATATATATATATGCGCGTGCGTGTGGGTGTGGGTGTGGATGGGTTTCTGGATGGCTGGGTGCGTGCGTACGTGTGTAAAATTTAAAATGATTCATTGAAGGGAACATTTTGGCACCCAGTCTTGAACGTGAATCTGTTGAAATAGATTCACGTTTGTGGGATCAACAAACAGATGACCCTAAAATGTTGAACGCATTCGAGTTGCAATCAAAGAAAATTGGAATTTTGGCTTCGTGCGAATTGGTTCCGTACGAGATGTGACTATTTACGAAATCTAACTTTATCCAAAGGTAAAATCGCTGTTGGAAAAGAGAGATTTCAGACAGTGGATAAGATTATAGAAAAGTCTACAAAGACAGCCGATGGTGAATCCGAACGCGACATTTATGGAAAGTTTTCAGATGTTGAAAAACACATTGGAATAAGAGTTTGGTTTGGTTTGGTTGGTTTTATGGCATATCAACCTTTGTAGGTTATTTAACGCCAAATCCATTTTTATGTAAATAATCTGTTCTATTTAAAACAAATCAGTTTAGCATAAGTACACAGTTTGTCAAAGACATTTCTATTTCAAACTATTCAAGCAGTTATATGTAACAATTCAGTAAAGTGTAAATACAGTTTTAACGTCGAGATACGGTCTAATTGTCAAAAACATTTCTATTTCAAGCTATTCAGTTTAATCAAACAATTCAGTTTAGCATAAGTATACCGTTAGTTCTATTTAACCCATAGATGTGGCCCTATCAGGTGCTACCACTCCTGGGAGCGATGGCAATGAAGGGGTACTCCGCATTCCCCAAAGCTCCAGCATTGCTGGAACCTCACCATCAGATTGTTTTGTGTCATATCCAGGACACTTGTTGTGGGGTTACCCCCTCTGCAGAGGTGCAGTCAGTGTATTCTACAGCCCCAGCCGACTGGGCAATGGAATAAGAGTGTAGAGCCACAAAGGAAATTACTTTGAAAGTATTACTTCACTTTGTATGCTACTTTTTAATTGATATATATATTTTAATCAATAAATTGATCATATTCCTACTGACGGCGTAATGACCTAAGATAATGACCTTTTGACAATTATTTTTTGATAACAACCCCGAGACAAGGTATGTCATTTAAATGTGAATTCTAAAAGGCAAATATGAACTAAATGTTTTCAGTAATATACAACTTCAATATTGCCAACCTGAAAAATAAAAATAAATGAATATAGACTCATTACTTTCTATCATCATCATCATCATCATCATGTCGTGCTATCAGCACGGACATTTCTGACCCATTTCCACCCCTCCCAATCGTCCATTGCTTTTGGTAGGTTTTCCGGGCTACAGCCAGTATCTCCACAGAGCTGCTAAATGTATGTTCGAGGTGGACGTCCTGCCTTTGCTCGTCCCTGTTAAGGGGTCCACAGGAGTACATCACTTACATGCTCGTCCCTACTTCTCTAGCAGTGCCCCGCGTGTTTGGTTCGTCTAATTTGAGTAGTTTTCGTGACGGGTGGTAGGTGACCGTACAGTTGCTGTTTTGTGGGGTGCTGTCTCCAGGACTTGTTCAATATTCAGCATTCTTGTGAAATTGCCGTCAAGTTTTTTCTCCATACGTTTTGTTAGGGTCTACGTAGTACATCCATATAGCAGTATCGATACTACCGCTGTTTGGAAGAAACTGCGTTTCATTTTATCGGTCAGGTCTGACTTCCGTACGACCGATAGCCTATCGATAGCTGTCCATGCCTTTGCTAGTCGTGTGTCGATGTCTGTCTTGGTTGAAGAGACATTGCTCCCTATGTAGGTGAACTTGTCAACTAGTTTCAGAGCACAACCGTTTTTAGTGGAGATGTCGTCTGTTTGATTGAAGCACATATAGTCCGTCTTGTGTGCGTTGACATGGAGGCCGATGCCTGCAGCGGGTCGTTCCAGACTATGTAGCAGGGTTTCGGCTTGTGCGGATGCATTTGCCAGAAGTGCTATATCATCGGCGTAGTCAGCGTCATCATCATCAACATCATCAAGTCGCACTGCTTGCACAGATTTCCCTGATTCTTGCTTTCCATTCATCCATATCGTCTATCTCTCCTGGCATGTCTTCTAAACTGCACCCTGTGTACGCGCAGAACTGTTTTGGGTAAGTTCTTGCTGTTCGACCTTCACTGGCACGTCCATAGGAGAACGTCACTTACGAGTTCGGTCTTTCTTCTCCACCAGTGTCCTGCATGTTTTGTTTTAGGGATAGAAGGTAAGTGGCCATACAGCCGTTGCTTTCAGACTAGTATCTATGAGAAAGGCATGAACTCCATTTTCCCCTGAATTATGCGTTAAATAGTACCACTGCTGTTTTATAAGCATTGCTTTGCCATTAAATAACCAACGAATGTTGATATGCCGCAAAGAAAATATATTATTCTTTTACGGACTATAAAAAATGTTATAATCAACTTGATTTCAAATCAACTTTATTGTTACCATTCCGGAAGTTTTCAACTGACACTAACATCAGTTATTTCGTCGCGAACGTTAGCATATTGAAAAGGATTTTCATTTTGAGAACAAGGTCCCTTTTCTGGGGAATAGTTGGGCTGAGCCACCAAAAGAATATTTGGTTTGACTAAAAATAGTTTAATCTATAAATTAATGAGACTGTTTTTTTAAATAGTATGAGATTCTTCTTCTTCTTCTTCTTCTTCTTCTTCTTTATTTTATCCAATATCTTTCTTTTTTCCATCCTTTCTTCTTCTTCTTCTTCTTCTTTTATATTTCATCCAACCTCTTCCATTTTTCTATCCCTTCTTCTTCTTCTTCCTCTTCTTCTTCTTCTTCTTCTTCTTCTTCTTCTTCTTCTTCTTTTATATTTCATCCAACCTCTTCCATTTTTCTATCCCTTCTTCTTCTTCTTCTTCTTCTTCTTCTTCTTCTTCTTCTTCTTTACCGCCAATCACTCTAATTAAAATCGTCCTGACGTCGGGGCTTAGAATACGTTCACTGTTTTCTGCCGCAGAGGAGTAAGACCCCCTCCCCACTAAAAAGGGGAGTCCTAGGTATGAAATTAAGCTGCATCTTGCGTCGAAGCACCAGTTTTGGAGACCTGAAGAGACTAAAAACCTTAGAGAAGGAGAGAGAGGGAGAGAGAGAGATTACTCATTTGAATTTTCTCTCTTGTCATCCTTCACTAAGTTAAATACATATAAGCTTTTCAATGAGTCATGTTAATATACTTATTTATTTATAAACAATTGATTTGAAAATCTTCTGGCGAAAGCAGCGTAATAGTGAATTTTACTCATACATCTCCACGAATAAAACTCCCAGAAGGGAAGTGTCCTGGGTATGAAATTAAATTGAATCTGATGGTGAGGTTCCATTTCTCAAGAGATATGGTGTCCCTCTTTATCACAGAAGAAGCCCCGAAGCCTAATAACTAAAATGCTGAAATGCGTTTAAGAAGTAAGCAAGTTTGAACCCGAGTCACGCAATTACATTCCCTTTCGGACTAATACCTTTTGTTAATTTATAAACCCCCTTATACCCCCTGCTAGGGGTAAAATGGTATCACTGTGCTACGACGACGTCTTTGGTATTAAATGACCCACGAAGGCTGGTATGCTATTAAACGAAGAAATCAAATCTTCATTGCTATTACTCCCAGGTCCACTCAAATGCACAGTCTTTTGGGGTACTATCTACGGACCAAATAGATCTGTTTAGATATCAATGATACTGGATAGTACCGTGTGCGCAAAGAAAATCTTTTAAGAAACACAAAATGTAAATATGAACGTACCATTTTTTTTCGGGTCAATGGCATATCAACCTTCGTGGGTAATTTAATGCCAAAGATACGCTTATAGAAGTGCAGTAGTGCTACTATTTAACCAATAGGCGGTTTCATACGTTTTCCATGAGGAAAAAAAAACTATAAAAGAAAATATCACCAAAATGCCGAAGAAAGAAAGAAAGAAAGAAAGAAAGAAAGAAAGAAAGAAAAGTGACCGCAACGAGAAAAAATGATAAAAGAAAATAGCACCAAAAATAAGAAAAAAAGAAAGAAAGAAATGAAGAGGAAACAGAAAGGAAGAAAGAAAGAAGTAAAAAAAATAACGTGACAAGAGTTCGAACTCTCTTACTATGATGTTGCAGTGCAGGATGGTTGCCACTTTGTCACGGAGGTTACGTCAACATATAAAGACCACAATTTTCAAACCTCTAGTCATAACCCAATATGGGTTGAAATACCGTTGAAATCAATCGATTGATTTAGCTATATAACCTCAATCAAATCTCTGAAGAGTCCTCATATTTATGTTGTTGGTTGAGTTTTATGGCATATCAACCTTTGTAGGTTATTTAGTGCCAAATCCATTTTTATACAAATAATCAGTTCTATTTCAAACAATTCAGTTAACATAAGTATGGTTTGTCAATTTTTTTAAAATTTCCAACAACATAAACTTGATATAGCAATCGATCTAAAGAAGGATGGTTTGGTTTGGTTTGATCTCTTTTTTTAAAGAAATATCAACCTAAGTGGGTTATTTAATGTCAAACCCATCCTTGTATATGTCCAGTAGTGATACTTTAAATCACAGCTTAGAAATAAGGAGATTCGTATCTTTCCCAAGAGTATTAGTCCAAAAGTGAACGACTGTGGTTCGAACTTGCTTACTAAGATGTCAAAGACCAGCACGTTAGCCACTACTCCTCAGAGTTTTCTTTCTCCCAGGGGGTGGGAAACTCTGAAATCAAACATTTTTAACTAAGTTTAAAACTTGATCTTATATAGCATTCTATATATATATATATATATATATATATATATATATATATATATATATATATATATATATATATATATATATATAATCTTGTTTCGCATTCTCAATAAACACTTGTCCGATGTCCCACATAGCAGATCTGATAAATCCAAGAGTGAATGACTTCTAATTGTCAACTGGAGAACTTTTTTTTTTTTGATAATGATGTTTTTACGTCAGGCAACATTAATCTTTCTTTAGGAATGCCAAGATATACTGACCTAATTTTTCCATTTAAATGTTTGTACGAGGTGCATACGATAAGTTTCCAGACTTTTTTCGTATGGGCACTTTTATTGATAGTACACGCATGAAACTCTAGTCCCCTTCGAAGTAATCTCCTACAGTTGTAATGCACTTGTTGTACTGTTCCAACAACTTATGGCAGGCCCCATGGAAGCCCTCTTGTGTGAGCGTGTCAATGACCTTCGTCACAGCCTCTTTCATCTCATCAATTGTTTCATGACGACAGTCTGTGGGCTTAGAGAAAAACCAAAAGTCACAAGGTGCAAGGTCTGGACTATGGGGAGGCTGAGGAACTGTCTTGATGCCCATCTTGCTCAAATAGTCTGTGACAAGGATGG